>OX246749.1:30991920-31125795 GCA_945910005.1 Isoperla grammatica
TTCGATTCCCGGTTCGGGCTGGGATTTTCGAGCTATGAAGCTTGGCTATAATCTATCAACATGTACAGTACACGTAAACGGTGACTATGAAGTCAACAACACAGTACATTGTAAATGTCCCGCAGTGAATGTCAGCCCTAGTAACCGAGTAAAGGAACGCATTCATGTCGAGCGTACTCACTGCAGGTGAATATCAGCCCTAGTAACCGAGTGGAGGAACGTATTCATGTGGAGCGTACTCACTGCAGGTGAATATCAGCCCTAGTAACCGAGTGGAGGAACGTATTCATGTGGAGCGTACTCACTGCAGGTGAATGTCAGCCCTAGTAACCGAGTAAAGGAACGTATTCATGTCGAGCGTACTCACTGCAGGTGAACGTTCCACGAGAGGTCAAGCACCGCGTCGGTGTGTCCGTAGCCGGGCGTTCCCTTCTTGCGTCTCGGCTTCCGGCCCAGCTTGAACGCCGGCTCTAGACAGTCTACTAGGTCCAGGTCCCACACCTGCACACACACCACTCTGTTTGTACGCAATGCCGGCTGTGATAGACGCCAACGGCTAGGTTGTGTTTGGGGAATGGGGAAGGAGACAACACAACAGTTCGTCCGTGGTAGACAGCCGGGTGAGAAGTAGAACAAGTCACATTAAACGCTGTTGCAATAACAACATCCGAGACCAGCCTCACACTGACAGTTTTGTATTTTCTAGACGGCCCAATCGGATGATTTCCATTTCTGATCCAACATTTAAACAAATAATATCAAATTACGTTTAATAGAAGCACTTATCTCACAACCAGTATCACTATCAATAGACGTCACAAGGCGGCCATTATGAGGTAGGCCTACACATTGCTTGTTTACATTTGTTCTGTCAATAGAAGACACATAGGTTATCCAGGAAATATCACAGTTTCAAGCCGTATAGATTGATGTGTGCAGGTAAAAGTTCAAGAAAATGACAACACATGCAAATGATTGTCTTCAAACAGAGTTTACGCGTTCTTATTTTGTTTTCAGTCATAATACGGAACCTTTGTTTGAAAACAAATGATGTGTCAGTCAAAGGACGTCTGCAATATTGCAACAATGCAGTGTCGGAAGAACGTAAACAAATGTTATGTTACAGCAGTGGCGTATCCAGGAATTGGGAAAGGGGGGGTTTTCAACCCATATTATAGAGAGCGGAGCTGGAACATAATTGGGGTTTCGGGGGGCTTGCCCCCCGAAAAAATTCTAGTCAAGGTAATTTTAATGCAAATCTGTGCGTTTTACAGCGGCCAACTGAAACAAGATAACTCAATTTCTGGCAACGCATTTTTTCCTTAGCACCGCTAATAAAAGGAACCTCAATCAATAATTTGCATATTTTTCGTATTGCTTTTGCTTTTAATTACAATAGATTGTCACGGTGTGCCTGCTTACACTATATTAGTTATTAGTAGTTTAGATTAGTATTGTAATTATAGGAATGGAAATAGTAAGAAGGCGGTGTAATTGGAATTGTATAAAGCATCAAGAAGACCGTGGAGTATTCAGATTAAGTTATAGGATTGGAAATAGTGAGAAGGCGGTGAAAAGACAGAATGGTGATTGTTGTAAAAGGGAAATGGAGGAGTGTTTTGTATCTCTAAAAAGAGGAAATAAAAGTAATATTACGCAGTATTTATAGAACAGTTATTTGTATATTAGACGACGCTACAATTGGGGGCTCGTCCAAAGCAGTATAAGGTAACGTTTAAACACTGTTTATTATTTGTAGCTTATAAAATCAGTTCCTAACCCCGGCGCATTTGACATAATGGAGGGGTTTCTTCAAGAAGATTTGCTACCTCTGGACATTGTTCACAAGCTAATGGCTCTTCAAGCCGAGGGTACTGAGGTATACCATCACAGGCTGCGTGAGCTGTTGTCTCCCAAAGCTGCAGCAATTCCACTCCGTTTGCAAACACAGCCTACTACTATTGCCCACGCATCTCGTGAGCTGCCTGCCGCTTCTGGTACATCCTCAAGTCATGCCACAGGGCGTCCTACGAGTATCTCGGGAAGTACTTCTGTCACACCACCTCCCATCCCGCCAAGACGACATTCGGTCGCGCCTAGTTCACACTCACTGCCCGTAGTTACATATTCGAATTTGCAGGCATCGATAACCATACCAGTCTCCGAGATGCTAGGTCAGGCCAGTTCACAAGTCGTGCAAGAGCCCTTGTATTCTACTCCTGTACAACGCACTGCGCACGATTCCCCACTTCACCCCGACACATCCATAAATCCATTTGTTTCGCCATACTACCAACAGCAGCCGCAAAACCCTTCGCCCCATGTTCAGGGCCCGCTTCCTACATTCTTTGGCTGTGGGGACCCGAAAAGCGCAGAGGAATTCTTGTTGGACATGGAGCAATACGCTCGGGGACAGGGCGTACCACTCTCGTACATTGTTAGCCATGTTCTTCCAGCAGCGCTTGTTGGTGACGCTTTCCGCTGGTGGAATTTCGTGGGAGGATGCAACAGTTGGGAGGACTTCAAAGTTGCCCTTCACAATGAGTATGATAGGCCAGACTATCTGGCACGACTTAAGGCTGAACTAGAAATGCGAACCCAACATCCAGATGAACCCCTTTCTGCTTATGTGCGCACTATCTCCAGCTACTACGATCGTATTGGGTCCACGGTATCCGATGCAGAGAAAGTGGCGCGGGTAATGCGCCAGATGCACCCACAGTATTATCCCTTTCTTCAAGGACGCTCTTTTGCAAACCTGCGTGACCTCGCTGTGGTTGCACCTACAATCCAGGCTATTTTGTGGCGGCACAACAACTACCGACCTCCGCCTCCGCCCACAAATGCTGTGGCAGCTGATTTGGCATTTTCATCTCCTACTTCGTCAGGCCAACAGAGTTCGTCTTCATCACGAGGATCTACTGACAGAAACGCTTGTTGGGTATGTGGTTCGTTTGATCATTTTAAACGAAACTGCCCTCGACGCCAGGGAAACGGGAAACTGTAGTTCGGGACATAGGGCCAGTTCAGGAGAACTACAGTACAAACAACGTGTTTATGGCTCTCGATACACCCAAACTGAAACAGGAATGTGACCCAATTATTACATTGTTTATAGGTCACCACACTATTCAGGCATTACTGGACACGGGCTCAAGTTGTTCTTTGATTGGACCGTCGGCGCTATCAGCGGCACAAGGAATAGGTGCCAAGGTTGAACAATGCTCGATCTCTATCAGCATGGCATCTGGTAATGTCCGTAGTGAACTCGCTGTGTTTGTGCCTATTGTTATCGCCGATCGCTGGCACATATTGAAGTGTCTGTACTTACCCCACCTCTGTCGGGAGCTAATTCTTGGACGGGACTTTCTTACTCAGTTTGATGTTACAGTGTCTATCAGAAGTGGTGGTTGGGCAATTGGTAACAGCACCCACTTTCATTCCTTTAATGAATCCTGTCTTACAAGCACTTCTCTTCCTGCACGCGCGTCTGTACCACAACCTTGTCCCAATCTACTGGACTCATCTGCCATGGTTGATTGCCCGAAACGCATACAGCCAGCACTACATAACCTTCTTCATAAATACTCTTGCCTCTTTTCGGATACACCCGGTTTCACAGATCTAATCCAGCATCAAATCATCACAGACTCTCATCCACCAGTTCAATGTCGCCTTCGACCAGTCAATCATATGAAAAGAAACGTCATGGACGGCCTAGTCGACAAACTACTTGAACAGAAAATCATTCAACCATCATCAAGCTCTTGGACCAGTGCTCCGGTTATCGTGCCCAAGAAAACAGGAGGTTATAGATTGGCGGTTGACTACCGTCATCTTAATAAATGCAGCCAGGTTCCCAAATGGCCAATGCCACGTACAGACTGGATTTTGGCCCAGCTTGGTCCTGCACGCTACTTCTCGACAATCGACCTTTCTCAAGGTTTTTTCCAAATTGCGGTTGCACCTAAAGATCGCCACAAGACAGCCTTCTTATGTCACAGGGGCACTTTTGAGTTCCTGCGAATGCCATTTGGTTTAGCCGGGGCTCCGGCTTCGTTTCAGAAACTGATGGACAAGGTTCTTGCTGGTATATCTCATCGGTTCTGTCTGGCATTCTTAGACGACATTATTATTTATTCCAACTCATTGGAGGAACATCTGCAACATTTAGAGGAGGTGTTTGCTCGACTTGCCAAAGCAGGACTGACTGTAAACACAAGTAAACTCCAGCTCTTTCAAACCTCTATTAACTTCTTGGGGCACATTATCAAACAAGGATTGTACAGCCCAAATCCTTCAAAAGTTGCTGCAGTCAACGATTTTCCTTCTCCCCGCAAAGTGAAAGACCTGCAAAGTTTCCTTGGTTTAGTTGGTTACTATAGAACCTTCATACAAAACTTTTCTACGATTGCTAAGCCTCTTACATGTCTGCTAAGGAAAGATACTCCTTGGACATGGGACTTACCCCAGAAAAATGCGTTCATAGCTTTAAAAAATGCCCTCTCTTATGTCACAGATCTGGCTTTGCCGGACTTAAATCAACCTTTTGTGATCGAGACAGACGCGAGTGGCTTAGGTTTGGGTGCGGTTTTGCTCCAAGCCTCGGACCCCAACGTAACCAATAGTCCTCTCCGGCCAGTTGCCTTCATAAGTCGGACACTCAGTAAACATGAAGAGAATTACACGGTACAGGAGTGGGAATGTCTCGCTGTGGTGTGGGCGGTGGATAAATTCCGTCCATACATTGAAATGACAAGCTTTGATGTTATTTGTGACCACGCTTCTCTGAGTTGGATGTTTTCTACAGAATTGGCCTCCAACAGAGTCAAAAGATGGGTGTTGCGTTTGCAGGGGTACGATTGTACGATCAAGTACCGCAGAGGAATAGCAAACGTTCCCGCTGATGCTCTCAGTAGGCACCCCATTGCCATACACCCGCCGTCTCACCTGGATTCAACAACGTTTGTGAATCAACTATTGCCGCTCTTCGTTGAAGCTCCTGATGCCGAAGTTACTTTTGAAGATCCTCCACAAGAAGTATGCGTTACAAACCTAGCGACCATCTCAATTGACACCCTCACAGACATGCCTAAACTAGCAGCGGAACAGCTACAGGACGAACAGTTACGGGAGATACATCGGGTGGTTACGAGGAACCAGAGCTCTACTACGGTAACGTGTTCGAGGCAGACAAAGGATCTTGCTAGCGAAACCGAGATAGATGCAGATGGTGTTATGTGGCGAGTAAGCCAGCTGTCGCCTCCCCGCGTTTGGTTGCCACAACACCTGCGTCAAATTGTCTTGGCTGCAACTCACTCACATCCTTTAAGCGGTCACCTCGGATTTTTCAAGACATTACATCGCACCCAAGAACGCTACACGTGGCTAGGGATGAGACATGATATTCTAACGTATGTCCGCTCCTGTCAAACTTGTCAGCGAATAAAACCAAGGTCACAAAAACAGTTCGGATACATGGAGGTTTCGCCTGCGGTCAGACCGTTTGCAGAGCTAAGCATCGATCTAGTAGGGCCCCTACCACGTTCGCGAAACAATTTCCTTTACATCTTGGTCGTCATCGACAAGTTCACGAGGTACCCGGAAATTTTTCCTTTACGTTCCCCGACTACTAAGCAAATAACATCCAAACTAGAAGAACTGTTCTGTCGTCATGGATTCCCTGATGCCATTTCGAGCGATAACGGCAAACAATTTGTCAGTGCCATCTGGAAAAGCACGATGGCATTGTTTGGCATTTCTGATCGCCATACTGTTCCTTACAGGCCTTGTGGGCAACAGGTGGAGAGGCATAATGGTACCCTAAAAACAAGCATTCGAGCCTACTGCGATAACCACCGAGATTGGGATCGTCATCTTCATGCTTTAGCGTTTGCATTAAGAACCGCAGTAAGTGAGGTAACTGGGTACTCTCCTGCTACGCTAACCTACGGCAGAGACCTGCACGCACCCTGGGATCGCAGGGACCCTCTCGACGAGGATTCATCAGCCGTCCAAGTTCATGAATATGCCGTGGACCTCAAACATCGATTAACAGACGCATGGCACTGGGCGAGGACTCGTGCAAGCGCGGCTCAAGCTAAGTCTAAACAAAACTATGATGTCCGTCGTCAACCAAACCCCTTTGTTGTTGGTGATCTAGTTTTGCGAGACGCTCACGTTCTCAGTGATGCAGCGATGGCAGTGTCTGCTGGTTTAGCTCCACGCCACTCCGGACCTTATCAAATCACTCGACAGATTGCCACTAACTCTTTTGAGTTAGTCGATCCTAAGTCTGGCAAATGTATGGGAAGAGCGAATGCTGACCAGCTTAAGAAATGGGTATCGAGTCCTTCTTGGGCTACAAGAGTGGATGATCAGCAACGCCGAGTTTTACGCCCGAGGAAGTCCAAGTCTACGGTTCACGGTTAAGGGGGGGAGAATGTCACGGTGTGCCTGCTTACACTATATTAGTTATTAGTAGTTTAGATTAGTATTGTAATTATAGGAATGGAAATAGTAAGAAGGCGGTGTAATTGGAATTGTATAAAGCATCAAGAAGACCGTGGAGTATTCAGATTAAGTTATAGGATTGGAAATAGTGAGAAGGCGGTGAAAAGACAGAATGGTGATTGTTGTAAAAGGGAAATGGAGGAGTGTTTTGTATCTCTAAAAAGAGGAAATAAAAGTAATATTACGCAGTATTTATAGAACAGTTATTTGTATATTAGACGACGCTACAAGATAATAATTATAAAGTAAAACATCTGACTGTCTATTGACTATTGAAATGTAAACGGTAATTTTTCATGTTTCTTTTCCAAAAGGGGGGGGTTTTGTCCCCCCTCTCCCCCCCTGTGTATACGCCACTGTGTTACAGAGTACCTCAGTATGGCTACCGTGCGATACCGGAAATGACGTTATTGCAAGCTCCCTATTAGGTACTAACAATGTCACCAGTGAATGCAACAAGTTGTACAGTGTATGTACCTGTATGATGGGGTCCATGCTGCCCACGGCGCACAGGTTGCCGGGCCGACCTTCACCGGGGTCAAAGTTGAGCCACTCGAGGCAGAGAGGGAAGGCTGGCAATAGGTAGTCGTGGTGGACGTACAGTGAACCCTCTTCCTCGTTGTAAACTGTAACAATCGCGTCGCATCGCGCACGTTACTCGTCACATTTCATGCTACTACGACAACAGGCTGAGGCCTAAACCCGAACCCAGGTGGATGGAAAAGAAGAAAGGCAATGGTCATGGAGAAGGAAGAGGGTTGGATGCAAGAGGGGAAACAGAAGGGAAGGAAACAAGGAAAACTGAGAAGAATGGAAATAACAGCAAGAGGGTAGGGTGTTGGAGGAAGGGTGGAATATGCAAAGGATGGGAAAGGAGGAAGGAAGTAGAGAGACTCTCACCACCGGCGCCCAGCCAACTGTAAAGAGGAGGAAACAACAACAACAACAACTTGCCTGGCACACAGGTAAGCTGCTGGAATCTATAGACCACAGAATATAAGACATTTTCAAAAGATAGCAAGTAGCTTGAGCACATGAGCAAGTGAACCAAAGTCTACTGATATTACGTACCTATTTGAAGATGTTTAAAATTCGATTATTGATCATCAGCAAAGAACCCGCAACGTGCAAATTGTGTGGCTCTGAAGTACAAGACAGGGCACATCTTTTTAGATGTGCTGCCCTCAAGGTTTTTATTGACTCCCTGCCCAATGATATGAGCAGGCCAGAAAAGGAATCTGTTTTATATTGGATAGTAAGACAAAAGAATGGCTGAAAAAGCCATCTTGGCACAAGAAGAAAAAAAAAAAAACCATTGATTAATAATAAAACGATGTTTTCGATTACCGATTATGGAAAATCGTATCGAACAGCAACTACGTAAATTCTCGTACATTTCTCATTCTTAGAGTTTCTACTTGTCCCTTTCCTTCAACGAACCCAGGACGTCATAGCACCTGGTTGTCTAGTACGTCGCTAAACGCCACAATGAAAGATGGACCAACGAACTCACCGTAGACCTCTAGAATGCTCGCGTCCCCCTCGACGTGTCCGACCAGCACCAGATTGTCCGTCGGTGAAATGACGTCGTCTCCGACCTCGCTGTCGTTGTCTTGCTCGTCGTCTATCGTGACGTACGGATCTTTCGACGTACTCGCGTACACGGCCAGACCTCCGATAGCCAGCAGCGCGTCTGGCGCATCTGTAACAACGTGCGTACACTCCACGAGTTGCTCCGAGACACTAGAGTAGAGTTCCGCGGCAGTTTACACCATGGCCACACCATTTTCCCCCCGTTTTGGACACCCATAAGTACATTCAAAGGTAAGCTACCCCAGGATTTCTTGTTTTCCTAGAACGATCGGACCTCATTGCCTTGAAGAATGTGATGTGTGTATTCATTCATCTGAATTCCTTGTATTTTGCTCGACTGGACTTTGCTCTAAAGGTGTACCAAGAAAACTACCTAAAACGTTGGTGTAAACTTCTGCGGAACTCCACTGTAGCTTGCAGTTTTATTTTAGCTTTGTGTTTGTTGTATCTTATTCCGTATTTGTATATATAAATTTGAATTTATATTGTTTGTTTTATAATGATGGAAGACAATGACAAGCTTTTATTTTCATCTGCCCTGTGCACAACAAAGCTCAATAATAATAATAAATAATAGATTTTTCTTGAGATAGTTTGAACTTAATGCTGTTGAGAAAATAATTAGCCTATTTTCGCCTATTGCTTCCTAGTGTTTGTTAAACCGTGGTTAGCTCATCTGGCCCCCCCCCCCCCCCCCCCTCCCATTTGTTTGTCTACTACAAAGGACAAGAAATAGAACCATACAATACGTCCATGGCTTACCGTCTTCTTCGTCATATTTATCGAAATTGTATTTGTCCTCTTCTTCCTTCGGATTGGTCGAGGCATTCTCCTCCTTGCTTTCCGGTCCAAGGTTCTCGGTCCCACTGTCACTTCCTTCCTCTTCGACAGACACCCTGAGACGAAACAATGTTATCGAAGCTTTAGGATACTTACAATCCTGGATAAAGTAGGCCTAGTGTAGATTGAAAGACAACAGGTTGCACAATGGATAGAGTATCATGTCTAAATGGACTACTGACAAATTATTGCATTCAAAGAGGAGGAAAAAGAAACGTGTTTCTACTGGTTGACCAGATCAAGCATGATGGCAACATAGCCAAATGTGGGCATTTACAAAGAATGACTGATAAAATTTAATCTTACTGAAAGAAAATGTTTCTATTCAAATTCACACTTAAAAATGGGGAACATTGTGAGACCAACTGTAAATATGTCTAGGGCCTACATAGACTTTAGACCTAGGCCAATTTTTTATTTTATTTTTTAATTTAAAATGAAGCCTCTTTTACATTCTTTGGATTACATTACATATACAGTATTAAGCATATATTAAACAATTCATAATGTACTACATACTTGAGCGAGTCTTTAGTTTGATTAATAATCGACTCCAATTCCTCTTCCGTTAGCTGGATCTGCAAGAGAAGGAATGCACGAAATAGTACAAAATACTAAACCAAGCAATGAACTGAATGGTCAACAAACAAGGTTTATTTCATGTAACCACTTGTGGCCTTAGCATAGGCCTAGATTGAGATTGACTGAATGTAGGGCCTACGTCAGGTTCACGACACTTATTTATGTACACAGTGCAGACCCACTCCATATTTAGCTTATAGCTAATTGACAGATCGCCGGCAAGTGTTCTGTAGGCCTAGCCTATTAGGGCTAGGTTGCCGAGCTATCAAAGTCCTTACTGTACCCATGGACTAGGCCTAGGTCTAGGCATAGGTAAAACAGCTGATTAGTAAAGGGGGCTTGCTTGCTTGCTTGTTTATACTTTATTTAGCATGATTGCTACTTTGTTACAGCACTGGTACATTGTTACAATTTATTTTCAGTTTTACAGTTTACTAATATAATTATAACTCAATCCTACTTTTCACAATCCAGTCTTTACATAACCTCTTAAAATTATATGTGTCCTTTGCTTCTCTTATTTCTTTGGGCAGTTTATTGAATTCACTAATACCCGTATTGAACACTGACCTTTGGTACTTCTTAGAGTTACACACTCCTACATATAGTTCTTTATTTACATTTTTCCTTGTTACTCGTCCATGCACTTCATCTACTCTTTTGATCTTTTCTTCCAGGTAGTCTGGCATCTGTTCAGTTTGTATTTTATATATAAAAACTAACACCAGCATTAGTATATTTTCTTTAACTGTTAACCATTTAAGTTCATTTAACATATTTTTGATAGGAGTCAATTTATTACATTTCAGGATGCACCTCATTGCTTTGTTTTGTATTATTTGAATTTTGTTTAGATCATTTGCATATGCATTATACAATATTGTGGCACAATAGTCTAGATTAGGTTTAACAATAACATTATAAATTACTTGTCTTGTCCATTTTGATAGTTTATTACTAACTCTTCTCATATAGCCTACTTTTTTAGCTAGTTTCTTAATAAGGATGTTAATATGTTTTTTAAAATCAAGCTTATTATCTAAAGTTACACCAAGGTATATAAAATAACTAACTAACTCTATGTTTTCTCCATCAATTTTAGGGCTATTTGTATTCCAAAAGGCATGTTCTGTTTTTTTCACTCCTATGATCATACCTTTTGTTTTTTTTGTATTTATTTTTAACTTATTTATTCTAAACCATATTTCAATATTTCTTAGCTCATTATTAATTTCATCTAGTAAGTCTTGGTCCACTTTACCATTAACAGATATGACCATGTCATCAGCATACATGTTTAAAAGATTAATTAATTTTATACACCTTTGAATGTCATTCATATAAACCAGAAAAAGTAATGGGCCTAGCACAGAACCCTGCGGTACTCCATTTTCACATATCTTCTCATCTGACAAAATTCCCTCATATTTCACTTTCTGCGTTCTATTCGTTAAGTAGCTTTCTAACCATTTTATTGCTAGTCCATCAATTCCGTACATGTATTGTAGTTTGTCTATCAGTCTCTCTCCATTCACCGTTTCAAACGCTCTTTTTAAGTCTATAAATACTGCTAATGTTTTATCGTTATTATCACTGTCTTTTAGCCATTTATCTATCAGGTTCTGAACTGCAGACTCACACGAATAATTTTTTCGAAACCCAGACTGATTTTTATAAATAAGATTATTAATGTTTAGGTATTCATATAATTGTTCATGAACTACCAACTCGATTATTTTGTCTACCACTGTTAACATGTTTAAAGGACGAAAGTTTTCTATGTCTATTGAATTTACCACTTTGCTTGCCGTTACTATTATCGCTTGCTTTAGGTCTTCTGGAAATTCACCAGTCCTTATTGATGTGTTGATCAGATTTAGTAGTTCATATTTTATGGCTGGGTAGGCATCCTTTATTATCCTGACTGGTATGCCATCTGTTGCTCCTTTTTTGTCTTTCAGTTTTTTTATTATCCTAGTTAATTCATGAATTTTTATTTCTCTAAAACTATGTAACCCACACACGCTTTTTCTTTTAAAATTTTTTATATCAATAGTTTCCTTTATATCTATGTTTTCAATCGCATCTTCCTCTACATCTCTAATGGTTTCGATTATATTATTAACACTTTCTATAAAGTAATTGTTGAACTCATTGGCTATTTCTGCACTGTCTGTCATTATTTGTCCTGCAGTGTTTTTAATTTCCTTTACACTTCCTCCTTTATCTTCAACTTTTACTATTTTCTTTAGTGTCTTCCACATTTCTACACTGTCATTTTTTACATTGTCTATTTTTTCCTCATAATATTCTTTTTCTGTCTTCCTCATTAATGATGTAACTTTATTTCTGGCTTCCCTGTACCTTATCCAATTTTCTTCTGTTTTTGTAAATTTTGCACACTTGTAATGATTATTTCTAGATTTGATTGCACTATATATTTCTTCATTGAACCAGGGATTTTTGTTATTTCTTCGTATTGCAATTTTCTTTTTTGGCAGCACTTTACTTTTACACTTTATTACATTTCTTCTTAGTGTTTTAGTTATCCTATTTACATCAGAAGTTTCACGCTCCCAATCACAGTTATACAGTTCTTCTTGTAAATCTTCTTTATTGTAGTTCTTCCAGTCTTCAATCTCAATTTTTTTTATCACATTAATTTTACCCGTATTCATGTTTTGTGTATTCTTAATTTTGATTGCTAATACGTAATACTTCATGGTCTGATATGCTTGGTTCATCTTTTATCTCTACTTCTATATTTTTCTTCTCATTTGTTATTACAATGTCTATGATAGTTTCTGATTCCTTTGTAATTCTTGTTGGTTTAGTGACTAGCTGATGTAGATCATAACTTTCAATTAATTCTTTTAGTATCTTTATATGTCCTTCATTTTTCTTCCAATCACAGTTAAAATCTCCAACTGTCAGATGGGTGGTGTTTTCATCAGCTGCCAGCTCAAATATATCATCCATAAATTTTAAGAATTCTGTATGGTTACCATTTGGGGAGTGGTATCCCACATTTATTCTGCACTTATTTTTAGCTAAACTCATTTCAATACCTATCATCCAATAATTTAGTCCACAACTTACATTTAATAGCACCTTATATTTACATCCTGATTTAACATAAACATTTACTCCTCCTGTATGTCTGCTCATTGAATTTGCTCTTATCATATTATATCCCTCTATTTTTATTTCATTGTCTAATATATCTTCAGTCACATGTGTTTCAGAAATGCCTACTATTATTGGTTTGGCAGTGAGCACTAATTCCTTAATTTCAATGATATTTTTTACAAGGCTCTGAGCATTCATGTGCATTATGTCTGAGTGCTTATGTGTCTTCGACCCCCTCACATCACTTGACTTTGATTGCTACTGTTGTTTATTTTCATTTATCTTAGATTAGCTTTTATACAATTTGTACACTCACTGTAGTCACTGATACAGTCCTTATAGGCATGTGGTCCTGCACAGTATCCACATGCTATTTTGTTTGCACAGTTTTGTGCTATGTGCCCATAAGCATTACATTTGTAACACCTCACTATCTTCCTTTGTTCAACTATTTTACACATCTGCCATCCCACTTTTATTTTGCCTTCTGCATGAAGTTTGTCTTTTGTAATTGCGTCTGTTTGAATTGTTACGTTCACTGTTGTTTGGTGATAGTTAACTTTTGAATGCATTATTTTTATCTTGTTTATTCTATTTTGCTGGCTAATTTCTTCTTCCCACTTTTGTATGTCATCATTAACTTGTGAGTTTAGTATACCAATTATTATTAATTGGTCATTTCTTTTTCTTTGGTTAGGGGTCCTTACCTCATAATCATTACCCATCACATCTATAGCTGCCTTTGTTAGATTTTCACTTTCTTCTTTTGTGTCACACTCTACTGCCAGTCCTCCATCTCTTATTTTTTTAATTTGTGTTATCCCTATTTTTAATTTTTTAGGGTCTACTGCCATTTTCATTCGATGTTCAGTTTCTTCCCACTGCGTGGTTGTGTCTCTAGGTTTTATTATTATTACGTTTTTCTCTCTTTTTCCCTTATTGTATTCTTGTTGTATATCCTTATTGTATTCTTGTTGGGTTTCCTCTCTTACATCATCTAGGCCTACTGTCCTTATTTTCACACCTTTTGCTTTGTTTACATCATTTTGACTGTAGAACTGTGAAGGTTCCTCACTTGCCTCATCTTATGTCCTTATTTCCAATCCTTGTGCTTTGTTTACACCATTTCTAGTCTTATTAACATAGAACTTTTCATTTTTAGTTTTACTTTGTAGGCATACACTAATTTTTTCACCTTCAGCTTCTTTGCTTGTTTTTATTTTCATTAGTGTTTCTTTTAAATCCTCAAATTTGTCATTTAATTCAATAATCTTCTCATTCATGTTTATGTTTATACTCATAGGTACTATTTTCTTTGCTGCCTTGTAGCATTTGCCGCAGTACCATAGTATATTCTTCATTTTTCTCAACAGCTTGAACTCAGCTTCCGTTAAAAAGGCACATTTTCTATGAAACCATTGTTCACATTTACCTTCGCATTGCACTGCATCTTCTTCTTTATACTCATCAAATTCTATTTTGCAGTAACCACACCTTCTCTTGTCTTCTTTCTTCCCTTTATCTTTTTCCTTCTCTTCTGTTCTCATTTGCGCTGTTGTTAGTTTGGTTTTAGGGCTTCCACTAGGTCCTGGATATGTTAGTCCTAGTCCTAGGCCTACTCTATCCTGTGTCTTTTCCTCTACTACCTTTTTCCTTATTATTTCATTTTCTGTTTCCTCTTCCATCTTCTTATCTTCACTTTTTGTCATCTTCTTTGTACGTTCTTTCTCCTTTTTGTAATCCAAGGGCTAGGCCTAAGTTTATGTTTAGAGCCTAGGCCCTAGGCCCTCCTCAAATTTTGAGGTTATGAAGAAAGGCGATCTATTTATCATGGTTTGAATTCATTGGCTCGAAAAAAAAAAACGTGAAGAATGTTAATATTAAACACAAACCTGTGCATACACTATCTTGCACTAGTCTAACGCACTAGTCTAACGTTACACTAGATTTGGCAGCCTAGGGCACAGCTAGAAGGAAGCGGGGTGCTTTAAAAGGCCTACGTGACACTTCTGTTAAATATAATAAATATAATTTACGGTTGAAATGCAGGTTACAAATTCTAGGCCTAGGGTCTACACTCCACATGTGCTTAAAAGATAGGTTATGGTAGGCCTCCTGCAAATATTTCCAGCTTACCTTCTCTGGATTCGCCTTCGCTACACCTCTACGAACCCATTTAATACAAGGAACGAAGTTGACACCTGGTGCAACTTCGTCTTCTTCCATTTTTAAATAACGTTTAAGTATTTATAATAAATTACAATCAGAACAAAATAGACATGTGATGTGTCTATCAGCCGACCGCACAGTGTTCGACAGTTCACACCACGACCCACGACTCACGTGGACCAGTGTGAAGTTAGCTCTCGACAACGTTAACGACAAAAAAGATGAATCCACAAACTACAGAGAACCAGCCCGAGAATGGACAGTCGTAATAATTAAACACAAAAAAGTCTAAAATACAGGATTTAAAAGTTAAACACACCGCAGTCTGATTGGTAAATTGTTGACTGTTCACGGGTTTTGTTTTGCATATTGCTAGCATGTGTATTATTATGAGAGCTTGGAGTCAAGTTCACACTGGTACGGTTTGTTTTGATTTACTTGTTTATGAATGGCTGCTCGTTGTCGCTAGCTGTCACTATCAATTATCGCATTAATTATTTAATTGTTAAGTACCAGGACAAAATGGACAATATAACCAAAGGTGTAGAGGAACTTTTAACTGAAGATTCGGGCAGTTCCCAAGAGAATAAAGTAGATGAACCAAGTCAGGGAGATTCCCAAACGTCAACAGACACCGGCGAAACTCCTGAAACCAATGAAGTGGCCAAACATTCGATCACAACGCGATCAAGTAAAAAGGTTAGCCTGCAACGCAAGGACAATTCTTTCTCGACATCCACGTCGTCGACTGCAATGGATATTA
Organism: Isoperla grammatica; assembly: GCA_945910005.1. Taxonomy (NCBI): domain Eukaryota; kingdom Metazoa; phylum Arthropoda; class Insecta; order Plecoptera; family Perlodidae; genus Isoperla; species Isoperla grammatica. The sequence continues at coordinate 31,007,510 of OX246749.1, forward strand.
GTGAGGAAACATCCGCAGATTTTGTAGGGGGAGGACATTCTATATCGACACGGTCTTGTAAACGAGTAAGCAATCGACTAGGCCTAGCTAGGCCTGCGTATCATTGGAATGCAGTAAATCCTAGGAAAGCATTGAGTTGAGCGTAGGCCTAGTAACCCTACAGCATGATCTCCGTTGGATTTTCATTACAACAGTCGTATACGATCGTTTCGATCCTTCTCCTTGTTGGTTGTTGTGTTGTAGGCTAGGCCTAGCTGTAGTAGCCTAGTCTACCATAGACTAGGCCTAGGCATTCATGAATGTTGTACCACAAGCAGGCCTAGGCCTATATGGGCATGTTGTGACTTGTGGTAGGCCTACCTGTGACAGCGCTGCTTTTATGTCCACGGATTTAAGTACTAGGGCCTATAGAGCTGATTGAATATTGAATGTTAGTTTCTAGACTTGTAACCGTTAGTGTACTCGGCCAGTGTAGTGGCCGTGGTAGTTTTGTCTAGTATAATATGCTTAAACTGTAGTTTCTGTGTTGCTGATTTACATGATGGTTGGGCATGGACGTTGTGTGTCGTTGATTGGATTAACAAAGTATTTGAAAATTTCTTACCTCGAGTTCTTTCCTTTGCGACGAGACAGTATCGCTACAATTAGCATCGCTGGTTCGCATGCTGTACGTTCTGAGATCAAGGCTCGCTGTTTTCATATTATTTTTAAATAAACTTATCTTTTAAGTGTGCATTAACAATATGTGCATCCAGTTTATTTAATTTAGAAAACCATTCTACTACCCAGGGCTTGCATTATAGCTATAGATTTCAATGCGTTGCACCAATGACCTTAATAACAATAGGCCTATATTGTTTCATATAGGCCTAAGTCTGTTCCATCAGAGGATTTTTAATTTGATAGTGCAAAATTCAAATAATTTTGAATGTTACGTCAAAGAATCAAATTTGAGGGGGGTCACCCCATCACTACCCCCTCCTGTCAATATTTAACTCTAATATTTGTTTCTTAATCATCAATGTTTACTGTCCCCGACTCCGCACGTTTGTTCCATGCTTGACAAGATAATATGGGTCTACACTAGGGAGGACAGTTCAGTAAATATAAACAATCCCATTCAATTTTTAGATCTTTATTTAGCACGGTTGCTATTGTACATACAGCAAATGGTTATCGCACAATCTTACACCAAAAACGAAGTGTTTGTTTCAATCTTTTGATCTTTTGATAATAAAATTGAATTGAATTGAATTGATTGAATCTTGTGCAGAGAGGAGCAGCGATGATGAAGCACAACCAGACAATGAAGTTCATGGAGAACTTTGACCCCGAACACAGCAATCGCGAGCGCAAGAAGCTGACTCGACAGATCACCTCGTCCGGCAAGAGGAAACCAACACTGTACGACGAGAAAGGTAACAAAGATTTTGAGGCTGGGCCTCACTTTCTACATCCCCGTGCTTCCGTCACAAACGGCAAGCGCACCGATACGATGCATAGAACCAGGGTGGAATTGATTTATTAACATCATTGATTCAAATCAACAATAAAAACTTGCAAGCAGTATTTTTCGCTTATACCTAAAATTAATTTTATGTCATTTGGAGGAGCTACAACTATCCCTACGTACTTTACCGATCGGGTCTCATATTATGGCTACCAGAGTAGACATAGTTGACATTGTAAAGGATTATCTCTTTTGGAAAACACTTTTTATTGTTGATTTAAAATCGAAAAAAAAAATAAAAAAATGATGTTCTTATTTTTTTTAAATCATCCGCCTTGCATGGAACGTGTTTGTGTCTGCGCAGGTGTGATGATCTCGGCCGAGGTCGACCTCTGCGACTGTCTCGACTCGGACTGTCCCGGCTGTCACTTCCCGTGCCCAAAGTGTCACTCCAACAAGTGCGGCCACGAGTGCAGACAGAATCGTCGCTGGACTTACGAGGAGATCTGGGTGGAGGGGACAAACAAGATAATCAACAATCCGCTCATCGGGATCAAATGAGTCTTCTTCGTTGCGTTACGATCGCTTTACAATGTTGCGCACCAGGGAGGAATTGCAATTTTTATTAAATCATTTTTTTACTTGTGAATGTATATTTTTAATTTTATTATTATTGTATTGATTTTTTAACTGGCTATCTAAGCTAAATAAATAAATAAATAAATAAAGACTAACAGAACAAATCATTGATTTAAATCAAAAGAGAAAACGGTCTACAAGCAGTAGGCCTATGTTTCACTTGTATGGTACCTATTAATCCTAATAATTTTGTAATTTGGAGCTACAAAGATCGCTACATTACCGACCGCTTCTCATATTACGGCAACCAGAGTAGACGTAGTTCATACAGACGCCGACAGAGAGCGATTCTCTCTTTTGTGAAACATTTCTTATTGTTGATGTAAATAAAAAAATCATCCACCCTGTTACGTGGTAACCAACCCATGTTGTAGTTGTTTTACAATATTATTAATAAATGTATATATATATTATGTGTTTTGTAGTAAAGCAACACTTTTATTTCGTTCACTGTGTTTACAGAGTCGGGCTGGGTACTTTGCACTTGCGCGGCTCGGGATACACGTACGCATTCCGAGCCAACGTGGAACATCACATGTACAGCATTCTGAAACAGGAGGTCATCAATTTTAATAATTTAAATAATAATAATACTCATATAGTAATAATAAATAATAATTTAAATTTAATAATTTTTTTAATTTTATAATAATTAATAATAATCATAAATAATAATTAACAATAAATTATTAACCATTAAAAATGTAATGATTAGGGAATTCTCAACGATAGAAGGGAGAACGCATGCTGCCAGCAAGCTCAAAGACCATCTTTTTGAATGTAAAACAAGTGTAGATTGGGAAAATGTGTGTGTTTTAATGAAAGAGACTAACGTAATGAAGAGAAAATTTAAGGAGGCTGCAATGATAGACTTTATCCCGCGTGCTATCAGTCAACCGAGCACCGACTTCCCCCCTCTATGGAGATCAGTGGTGCGCACGCAGCTCGCCATTGCATGTGATTCAGCGAGGAGACCACGTGACCCTTCCACGGGGGTAGCTTAGTTCCCTCGCGTCTGAGGAAGACAGCGGACGCTGTCGAAAATTTACGCACTGGTGAGTGTTTTATTTTTTTACCGTGGTTATTGTTCGTGTGTTTATTTGTGTTTTAATAGGGAATGGTCGTTTAAACGTGCAAACGAAATGGTAGGGTTTGAAACGGAAAAGAATAAACGTAGAGTCGTACCCTCCAGCTTACCTCAACAACTTGTTCGGCACCGGTTTTTCTTCTCGCTGGGCATCAGGATCTCGAAAGCGAACAGGGGGTCTCTCTGAAAAGATCATAACGCTGTTTAGATGGTGGAGAGAAAACCGAGTAACGGCATGTAACGTACTCCTGCCGAAAAGTACCAAGGGGACCGTCGCCCTTACGTAGGTACGGTTTAGACTTTCTCGCCGGTACGTTATTTTACCACAATTAAACGTGGCGCTTTTTGAAACGGACCCATCTATTGCGTGCGTGTGATTAACTTGGGATTTGACGTTCGTTGATGTATGTAAATTACACGCGAGAAATAAAAAATAATTTAATTTGAAAAAATTAAAAAAAACAGGGTTTTCGGGTAGTCGGGTACCCGTCGTCATCCTTGAAAACAGGTATTCGAATTTTTGCCATTTCGTATTCAAAATAACAATGTTAGATTTGAATATTTGCTAGTGTAAACGGTACTAGAATCCTATATACCCGTCTGGGAGGGTTATTTTATTTATTTCTTTATTTTTAGGAGGGAGACTTGCCTTACATTGACAGCAGCGAGGTTCGCAGCAGTTGCATCGCCTGTTGCATGCTGGGGGGGCTTCGCAGGCCGGGGCGCACGAGGGTTGGCTGCAACACGGAGCACTAGTTGCATTCACCACGTTCCGACTTAGAGCCCGGCCGGTATTCAGGCAAACAACTTAGAAAATCACAGCTTTCAATTGAGAGAAAATGAAAATGTCCACCACTTTTGCGCCCCGACCTGTTGAGAGTCTCTCCTATGTTTCCTTGAAGACTTAACGCTTAGACGTTCGAGCGAGTTAGACTATAGCCGACAGTCGACTGCTTATACCCGTAACCCCGCGCGATGACGGTTTGCTCGGAGCGCTCGTAAGCCTCGCCGCTCGGCGGGAACAATGCTCATTCGGTTATAAATGAACGAAAACCTTAACGGATGAGAGTATTTCAACGCCAGTTACATTTGTGGGAAGAAGAAGATATTCCTTATTCGCAACAAAGACGCAACCGTTTCATTCTTCTTTGTGTTGTTGCTAAGGGTGAAAATCACGTAGGCTACATGCTTATTATGAAAAGTAGAAGAATTGTTGGGGACAAATTATACAATTTAGATAATTTTCCCTTCTTACTCTTTGGGGTAGAACGTTTTGTACACTTATGTATGTTATGTATTAGAATACACATGATTTTTTAGTTTTTTGCCTGAATAGTCCTTTGTTCCTTACCAAAACTAAATTCCAGCATTTTAACGAGAGACAAAATCCCACAATACGTACACACCCAAAATATAAAATGTTGGCATTTTTTTTTAAAGTTGGGGACACTAGCAGAATTTCCATTTTAAGCGATTACTTGGATATTTTAAAGGCCGCAACAGAAACACCTATATATTGAGAGTCCCTTGTGGAAAAGTAACAAACGCCATTCTGGCAAAAATCGTTTGTTGTAGTGACACGAAGAGAAGGGAGGAAGAGGTAATCTTTACCGCCGGCCAAAAGACCAGCTGCAAGTGAAGCAAACAATAACATGTAACGATACATGTGTTCAACACTTGACTACTGTCGTAAGTTCGTAAGTCGCTTACCTGCAAACAACGACCACAGGATCACAGCGAGAAGTAGGGCAGCACGGATCGCAGCGAGAAGTTGGACAGGCTCTCACCGAGGGGCAGCACGGATCGCATGGATCGTCCTCACAGCTACAATCGCAGCCGTTGCACGACCTCACGTAACACTTGTTGCGGCAACATCTGATCCGATTGGCCGATGCGTTCAGGAGGCAACTGGCCGGTGGGCACTCGATAGGCGGACAGCAGGGGTCCACGCCACACGGTCTGGGGCTTCTACAGCGCGGCTGGCAGCGGGGGGGGCTGTTACAACGAGGCTGGCAGCGCGGGGGGCTGTTACAACGGGGCTGACAGCGGGGCGGACTTCCGCAACGCACCTGGCAGCGCGGGGGGCTATTGCAGCGGGGCTGGCACCGCGGGGGACTTCCGCAACGTACCTGACAGCGGGGCGGACTGTTACAACGGGGCTGACAGCGGGGCGGACTTCCGCAACGCACCTGGCAGGGCGGGGGGCTATCGCAACGTGGCTGGCAAGGCTTGGGACTGCAACAGGGCTGGCACCGAGGGGGGCTATCGCAACGTGGCTGGCAAGGCTTGGGACTGCAACAGGGCTGGCAACACGGAGGGCTGTCGCAACGCACGTGACAAGATCCGGGACTACCGCAGCGCGGCTGGCAAGGCTTGGGGCTGCAGGAGCGCGGCTGACAAGGCTTCGGGCAGCATCGACACGAGGGTTTGGGCTCGCAGGGATCGCAGTCCGTGTTGAGAAACACCTGGATCTTCTGGCCGTTCTGGCCGCAACACTTCTTGCACAGGCTGTCGTTGAGCGAGTAGAGACGGTTGCGGCACTTCTTGTTGCAGCAGCACTTGCAGCGGGGGGGCGGGCAGGGGCGGCAGGAGGGCGGCGACCGGGGGCAACAGGTCTTGAGGTATTGCTGTGAGTAGACAGTGTTGGTGCACGCGCCGTTGCTCTGGGTGTAGATGGAGTTGGTCGGACTGCAGCTCATGCGGATCTGCGGGCACGGCTGAGCCCACACAGACAGTTTAGTATAGTTAGAAGTACTATAGTTAGTAGTATAGTTAGTAGTAGTATAGTTTAGCTGCACACGACTGATTTGCGTTAGGCAACCAGTTGGCCAACCTGGTTGTTGATCGTTCTGCGCATGCGCGTGGCTTCCATTTGATAGTTGGTTTGGTGACGATTAGAACCGAGTTCTATATCCCGCCAACCCAATTGGCCTCGCAAATAGCGATATAAATCGCAGATCAAATCGAAATTGTTAAAAAGTCACCTTGATTTTGAGGTTATGTTGCTTTGTGTACACTCTCGAGTTTCGCCGACCGAGATGCTCAAAAGCTTCGGGGTATAATCTCAGTTGCCTCATAAACATGTACGGATCAGAGACCTTCAGTTTGTTATATAACTTATCATAGTAACAAACAAGAGTGCTGTAATCTCTCACGCCACTGCTTCACCCATACTCTCCGCTTTTTTTGACGACGTTCCATTCCATAAAGCCGAGTTTATATAAAGTCACAAGGTTTTGTTATAGTCGTATGGTATAGTCGTAAGGTATAAGCTCTGTAGCACTGATACAACGTTTATGGCATTTCATTGGCTTGTTATAAGCGAGTAGTGACGTTTCAACCCCTGATTGGTCCGTCGCATGGTTTAAGGTTTAGTCGTAAGAGAGTTGAACATTTTTCAACTCGCTTGTGACTACGACTACGACTATTGCAATGACGAGTTTGTGTGAACCATTGTATGTGATCCCTATCTTCCAACTCGGCTTATAACTAAACCATAATCCTTGTGACTTTATATAAACCCGGCTTAATCTAACAATATGCACGATGCGGCGATAATTTGCTGCAGTGCAGCTACTTCAGTAATATCCATGGTGCAGTTTATCAATTATAGGCGGAGGCCTGACATTCTGTTTCCAAAAATACTTCTAACCTATAAACAATGATTTGTCAAACTGGAAACTCGCGCCAACACAGTCTACACATACCACAGCCTTCTCGACGGGTCAATCCGCGGATTGACCCTTCGAGAAGGCTGTGACACATACACGAGATACTACATTGATTAGCATCAGGAAAGCCGTGAAAGTGCGTATTGGCTTTTTCCCGTGTGCATTTAAAGTTGGCCAACTTACGTTGGGCCCAACCAGAGTTGGCCAACTTAAGCCTGTATTACACGGTCAAACTTTTTCATCCAACTCCTTGAATTCAAGGACAAAAGCGCATCAAAAACAGTCAGTATGTAGTCAAATACAACAATAGGAATTATTTTTGATGCGCTTTTGTCCTTGAATTCAAGGAGTTGGATGAAAAAGTTTGACCGTGTAAAGCCTGTATTAATTACACGGTCAAACTTTTTCATCCAACTCCTTGAATTCAAGGACAAAAGCGCATCAAAAACAGTCAGTATGTAGTCAAATACAACAATAGGAATTATTTTTGATGCGCTTTTGTCCTTGAATTCAAGGAGTTGGATGAAAAAGTTTGACCGTGTAAAGCCTGTATTAATTACACGGTCAAACTTTTTCATCCAACTCCTTGAATTCAAGGACAAAAGCGCATCAAAAACAGTCAGTATGTAGTCAAATACAACAATAGGAATTATTTTTGATGCGCTTTTGTTCTTGAATTCAAGGAGTTGGATGAAAAAGTTTGACCGTGTAATACAGGCTTAATACAGGCTTTAGGTCAGTCCGCCGTGTGCACCCGCCTTTAATAGTAGTAGCTAAGATCTAGTACATACCCTAGCCCAACTAATATCACAATCAATGACAAGACCGTAAGCACCATAGACAACTGTAAATTTTTAGGTATCAACATAGACGATAAACTCACCTGGCAAAAACACGTGGATAGCCTGTGCAAACGCTTAAATTCTAGCTTGTATGCCCTCAGAATACTTTCTACATTGTCGAGCCAGGAAACAATTAGAGTAGCTTACTTTGCAAACTTCCATGCCACAATGTCTTATGGATTACTATCATGGGGAACAACAACTAAGCATCAACTCCAACGTGTACTGATATTACAAAAACGAGCAATACGGATTATGGGAAACTTAAAGGCCCACTAAACCCTCACATTTCGTTTAAAACGTGTAATTGTAAGCCTTATCTGTAACGGTTAGTGCATGTGTCAAGTTGCCTAGTGTATCAGGGCTCTTGCAATCCAAGAAAAAGTGTTTCGCCCCAGGCGTTGTGACGTCGACCAAACTACGCGCTACTCGCTGCATATGGAGCATCCTCTGTGTTTCGAGGCCCGCGCAAATATATCTCGTCGTCCAGACCCACCTAATTCAATTGAGCACAAATCGGACATACCACTGAATTCGTCTTACTTCGGTCTACACGATGAGTGTTTAAACAACCTTCTACCATTTATGCAACTTATTCTACAAAATGTGAAACATGAAGCAATTACCACATAATTTAGCTGGAAACACAACCAATTTTAAGCTAATGTAATGAGAAAGTAGCTTTAAAAATCAGAATTCCAACCAACCTATCATGTTAACTGATATGTTTAGATATTACAAGCAGAAAACCAGCAAGAAATTGATGAACATTTGGCCGATTATCGTGTGTATATAACAACGCGTGTAGCGGCCTATTGCCTGATACGTCCGCGAATATATCGAGTGAGCTGCGTAGATCGAGATCAGTCAAACTACTAGTCTTTACTATCGACTATAAAAACATTGTATTGATTTTGTCTTGCGTTGTATATGTATAGTCATATATCAATGAGTGAGTGGGATTTCTACCAGTCAGGCCTGGAAATAATAATAATAACTGATACAAATATATTACATAGGCCTAAAGAACACGTCAAAACTACAATAGTCGTGTGTGTCATGGTTTGGTTGTGTGCGTGTGCGTGATTTACATATTATTCGTGTTTGCATCATCACAATTATGATTATTGTTATTATTGGTGGTATTATTACTTTCATTATTACATTACATTATTATTAATATATATCGACTTTATTTTATTATTGGCATCAATGGAAATTCTGTAACTAAAAATTGCCGGAAACTAACATTACAAATCTTGATAACCGCAATACTTATATTAATAATATCAGGTTCAAGCTGTTTTGTATGTTCTTAGTAACTGTAGTATTATTTTGTATTTCAAATTCAAAATATAGTTTGTTCAGTTATTCTAAGTTATTTTATGCGTTTTTTTTTTGTATTTAAGTATTGATAGCAATAGATTGAGACACAACTAATAAGTTTATAGTTGAAACATTTTATTTTGTACATGTACAAATGCGTTGATGTTTTTAGCCAAGCTATTAAAAGCTTGACAGGCCATGCGTCTTTGCCCGCGCTCACCGAGTTGTACTCCGCGGCAGTGAACGGACAACACGCATTATTATATACATACGATAATCAGCTAAATTTTCATCAATTTCTTGCTGGTTTTCTGCTTATAATATTCTGACATATCAGTTAACATGATAGGCTGGTTGGAATTCTGATTTTTAAAGCGAGCTCCTCATTACATTTGCTTGAAATTAGTTGTGTTTCCATCTAAATTATGTTGTTATTGCTTCATGTTTAACATTTTATAGAATAAGTTGCATAAATGGTAGAAGGTTGTTTAAACATTCATCGTGTAGACCGAAGTAAGACGAATTCAGTGGTATGTTCGATTTGTGCTCAATTGAATTAGGTGGGTCTGGACGACGAGATATATTTGCGCGGGCCTCGAAACACAGAGGATGCTCCATATGCAGCGAGTAGCGCGTAGTTTGGTCGACGTCACAACGCCTGGGGCGAAACACTTTTTCTTGGATTGCAAGAGCCCTGATACACTAGGCAACTTGACACATGCACTAACCGTTACAGTTTAGGCTTACAATTACACGTTTTCAACGAAATGTGAGGGTTTAGTGGGCCTTTAAGAAGAAGGGACAGCTGCCGAGCAAAATTCAAGGAGCTTTCTATCATGACAGTAACTAATACCTACCTGTATAAATCCTTATGTTTTGTAAAATCCAACCCAAAAATATTCACAAACGAAATACATCACGCACACAACACAAGAAACAAAGAATTACTACAATACCCCACACACAGAACAAAAAATTTAGAAACACACCTATACTATATGGGAAGGAAAATCTTCAACAAAATATCATCATTTATGAACACAGACTTGCCCCCAACATCATTAAAACATGAATTTAAAAAGTACCTCCTTGCAATCCCTTCTACAACTTGGAAGAGTTTCTGAGTTCTCTACCTACCAATCAAGTTTAAACGTTTCCCTAAAACGGGCGTCTTACCTCACCTGACGAGAGTCTGTCAACTGTTCATATATAAATTTAAAATATGTTAAGATATTATGGTAGGGTGGAAGAACAAAAATGTATTTTTTGAACCTCGCCTTTTTTCTTGTAACCCTGTATTCATACATGTTAACATGAAAATAAAGAAATACTTACTTACTTACTTACTTACTTACTTACTTACTTACTTACTTACTATAGTCGATGATTTTCAACATCTATAGTAGGCTAGATCGCCAGGCTAGCAGCAGAAATAACCGGGGCCTAGCACTTTGATGCCATCTTGAAATGGGCAAATAACACAGGCGGGGAAGGGTTGAAATAAGAATCCGTGAAATAGTGAAATAACAACGAACTGGTTCACAACAGTGAACCAGATCTGACGAAACCAATATTTGTACCATGTACAGGTCTGATGGTAAATAAAAATCTTATCTTATCTTATCTTATCTTATCTTATCTTATCATCCCGTAGTACCTTATTTCAACATAGGAGAGCGTTTCCATCGAGCACTTTTCGACCGGATCTGACGCCATAGTCACGGCCTACTCCAAACCTATAGCAGGCCGTGGCCAAATGTGGCTTTGCACTGCGACTTTTTTCCACTCGCAGCGCCAGCACTGACAAACAATGAGCTGTCAAAATAATAAAATTGCAACATTACGAAGAAAACGAGGTATGGCGATAGTAACACGACTAATGATGCAACCAAGTTGTGAACATTTTGTATGTTTCTTGTTTGTTTTGAAGATTTGTTTTCAAAATCAGAATATTTTATTGTTTGACAGCTTGATGTTTGCCGATCGATTCATTTAATTTGTTTCATTGTTGTAAAACAAGCTTGCAAGAAGCCTACCTAACGTGGACGACGACGACGACAATAACAACAACAACAACGACGATAATATCCGGTTCGACTGGAGTAGGCCTTCTCTTCTCGAGCTTTGATTGGTTCGTCATAAGAAGTTGAAATAAGAAATGGAATTGAATAATTTCTTATGACTATTTCAACCCACTGTGACAGTTGTGAACCATAGCATTGTTATTGCATGTTCCATTTCGCTTAAACCTTATTGCTATTTCACTATTTCAACTCTTATTTCAATTGTGAATCCGCCTTAATGCGACTTTCTGCCATTGGCAGCGCTAGCAGTACTAAAAGGTCCACATTAGCATGTAAATTGCCCATTTCAAGATGGCTTCAAATCGCTACGCTTGCTACTCAGTGGAAGGTTGGGGGACTGGTGATCTAGCCTACTATAGCTGTTGAATATCATTGGTATTGGCTTTTTCCCGTGTGCAATTAAAGTTGGCCAACTTACGTTGGGTCCAACCAGAGTTGGCCAACTTAGGTCAGTCGTGTGCACCCGCCTTTAGTAGTAGTAGCATTGAGTTTGTTAGTGCTAACAAACTCAATGGTAGTAGTATACTCACCCTGCTGCAGGGCTGGGAGGTGGGCGTGCAGCATCGGCTGTAGGTGGATGTGGGGCAGGGCTAGTTACTAGTTAGTAGTAGTATAGTTTAGTATAGTTAGTAGTATACTGTACTCACCCTGCTGCAGGGCTGGGAGGTGGGCGTGCAGCATCGGCTGTAGGTGGATGTGGGGCAGGGCTAGTTACTAGTTAGTAGTAGTATAGTTTAGTATAGTTAGTAGTATAGTGTACTCACCCTGCTGCAGGACTGGGAGGTGGGCGTGCAGCATCGACTGTAGGTGGATGTGGGGCAGGGGCGACAGTTGGGTATCTGGTCTCCGCACTCCTGATGGAACAAGATTCAAAATGTGAAAACACTCGGTTTGTCCGAGCACAACCGGTGTTGGTTGTTATGTTACCACTTTACACATTGGATATTGGATCCCCTGGTCAAAAATAGAATCTCGTCCGACCCCGAAGAAGCATTTTACCGAAATTGTGTCTTTAATTTCGGGGGGGGGGGGGGGGATGGAGTCTACTTCGTTAAATAAAGTTTTTTTTATTATTTGATATCATCGCTCACTCTGTCCAGAGTAATCCAATTACATGTTCCAGAATCAATCCCACTCTCATCCTTTTCACCGAGGTTTCTCTGATTACTTCTGGCGCGAGTTTGAATTGATGATCCAACTTATGGCGTCTTCCAATGGTTGTTGGACCGTACTGAATAACAGGCTCGCCAGTGCGCACTCAGTGCACCCCATTGTAAAACGCCATAACCCCATAAGTGATGATTATGTCTTCGACTGTTTGTATAAGACAACGATTCTGACAAAGAAATACGCTTCTCCCTAAGAATTTCGAACCTCCAATTCAAAATTCCCCTCCACCATCACCAGGTAAACCAACTCCCCCGAGTGCCTCTTGCCCAATGATATTCAACACCTATAGTAGGCTAGATCACCAGTCCCCCAACCTTCCACTCAGTAGCAAGCGTAGCAATTTGAAGCCATTTTGAAATGGGCAATTTACATGCTAATTTGGACCTTTTAGTACTGCTTGTGCAAGCGCTGTCAATGGCAGAAAGTCGCACTAGAAACTCCTATTCCCGCCCGTGTTATTTGCCAGTTTCAAGATGGCTTCTAATTTACACGCTTGTGGTTGCTAGGCTGCGCATCTAGCCTACTATGGGTACATTCCGAAACCTTCTGAAAATGATGGGGTTCCAGCATCAGCTAGCACGAACCAGCATCACATTTTGTCAAGTGTTTCGGAACGCCTACAAGCGAAAAGTTGGAGGAAATGTGCGCTAAAAATTTGTAATGAAATTTAAAAAAACAATATTCCAATCGTTTCCCAATAATAACAAATAAAATCCTACAACGCGTGGTATAAATAACGGTCAAATGACACAATTCCTGACAATTTGACGAGCTTTTAAATTATTGCATTTTGAAAACGCCGCCATGATTTGTGAATGCTGGCAGATGCCCTCGCTCGAACCGGCTGGCGTTTTCATGATGCTGAATATGCTGGCACAGGAAGTTACGGAATGCCCAGCCTATGATATTCAGGAGGTTACGGAACGTCCTCAGCACGGAAATGGCATATTCAGCTAGTTTTGGAATGTACCCTATAGCTGTTGAATATCATTGCTCTTGCCTGTTGCATCACCTGACGTCACGACAGGACGGACTCACCTGGGGCTCGCCGCATTGCGCCTGCGCTCCGTCACCGCCGCTGCAGCCAATCACGGTCGAGGGGGAGAAACGCACGCGACACTTTCTCGGCGCGCAGGGCTGTGGGGGTAGATTAGCCCCAACGTAAGTATTCTCACTCGTCTACTTCCTATACCATCTACTGGGTCCATTGGGGATGATCTACGACCTTGGGTGGACTAATGAGGCTTGTGCACTCGACTTAGGGCCGGTTTACAATCAGTTTTTTAATCAGTGGTTTGGGTAACCAAGGCTTTTACCAACATTGTCAATGTAAAATGTAGATGCAACCCAAACATATTAAAAATGTTTTTTTTTTAGTTCAAACTAATTTTGTAGGCCTATATGATAACAATTTTTAAAAAGCACAACTCAGTTTTAATTTATTGAATTCATAAGCCTGCATGTTTGATAAATAGGAAATAAAATAGTGAATGTATATGTTTTCCTGGTTGGCTATTATTGCTTGAGATGAGTGAAGTCATTTGTCAAGCTCACAAAGATATTAAATTATGCAACCTAAAAGAGGCCGTGGAAGTACCTAACCAGCCTTTGGTAAATTGATGGTCCATCCAGTGTTTAGACAACAATGATCTGTCTGTACCAAATTCTTTCAAATCACTGTTGAAAGTAGGGATGACATCAGGTATCCGGGTATCCGGGTTACCCGAATCCAAAAATTACCCGAATCCGTTCTAAGGATTCGATTCTTGTTCTGGTACATTTTTAGTTGAATTGTTGTATGCTTCAACAATGCGCCAACAATGGTGATAACAAAATGACTTGTTTCGATTCCATAAAATACTTTCCCACTCCGTTATGTACCCATTATCGGCTTGATTAAAAATAGACTAAGCCTATTCTATGTGGTGTGATTGCTGAGGGCGAGTTCTCGTTTGCCTGTGCTCCCACTGGCTCTCGGCGTACCCCCACCCCTTCCCGACCGTCATCACTGGCTGACAGAACGCACGCTGGCAGCTTCTGCCACGGGCGGTCAATGGCCTTCAAATAACATGTTGAGCGACGTGATTTACACTTCTAGGATTCGGGTTACCCGAATCCTTGAGGGGCTGGAATCGAATCCAGATTTTACTACCCGATGTCATCCCTAGTTGAAAGGTGTGTTTTTTTACCTGAACAAAACACTATTGCATCATAATACACATGTTGACCAATATAAATTATAGCTATTTATTAGTTTGTATATAAAATAGTATGATATTGCTGATTTGAACTTTTATACAATGTGGTTTACATACGAATTTAAAGTCGCTGGAATAAGAATTCTATCAATTTGACAAGAGTATTAGGAGACGTTTGATAATTGGTTACTAACAGTATCACAGCATTCTCAAGTTGGTAATAGCTCTGGTTGATCTAATCACTGATTACAAAACTAATTGAAAAACCGGCCCTTAGTGAAAGACTGTCTTTACGCATGTGTTCGTTGACACAGCGTGCATGAGGACATGAGACTAGTTACGTTGGGGCTGGTATAGACGGCTGTAGGCGACTTTACTCGCTCAAGCGGTCAGGTAATCAAACAACTAGAGAATCACCTGTTGCACGGACTGTCAGGATAACTGGCTATAGTTGAGAAACTGTAAGAATGACGGCCCCCTCCTTATCCCCACCACTGCTACCCAACCCCCCTCAACTCCGTGACAACCTAACAAAATGAAATGCGTAACTGAAAATCAGTTTGTTTCAGTTGTTCAGTTTGTTGTTTCATGGAGTTGAGGGGGGTCGGGTAGCAGTGGTGGGGATAAGGAGGGGGCCGTCATTCTTACAGTTTCTCAAGTATAATATACTATTCTCAGTGGTTATAAATAGCTGATGCTAATTCTAATAAAGTCGCTCCACAGCAACCTTGTGGATGCTGACGTCATAGATGATCGATTGGCCAATCAAATGTCACCATTTGAAAACGTCGCCCGTTGATTGGTTCCGACTCGCTCATCTATGACGTCAGCTTCCGGGGGTAGAATTTAGCACAGGGTGACTCTGCTAGTCGTAAGAGGCGACGCGAAATGAGGTCCTGCAATTTTCCCCTTGTAAATCTTTTCTTCCCTCTTTAAAAACCTTTCCTCCAATCAATGCCCGCGACGTCATTTGAGTTTGACCTAGCTGACGAGTACGTCGTTCAGGCTGTGACGTCAGCATTCACGAGGCGGCTGTGGGGTCTGCTCTAAGGCTGTGGGTGAAGTGAGGCGGCTACTTACGTCATCACAGCGGCAGTCTGGCGCGTTGCTTCGCCATCGGAGACAGTTCTTGCAGTACAACTCTTGCCCATCTGACTCGTAGCTACACGAGTCCAGTAGCTTCTTGCACTCGCCTGCAACATGTTACAACATGTTACAAGGTGTATTGTTGTCACCCAGCGCCGAGCCGAGCTTAGAATACAAGTACGGGGCTGTCCATAAATGATGTCACACCATTTTGAATGAAACTAGACCCCCCCCCCAACCCACCACCGCCTTGTCAAAGTTAGTCACAAAAAGTGTCACCCCCTGTCACACATTGTCACAAGATGATGCCCCCCTCCCTAAATCATGGACGTAATTTATGGACAGCCCCTAAATACTATGTGAAAAATACAGTCTTGAGTAGTAATGTCAAGTCCCGCAAGTTACTCCCGCAAGTTAATCCTGCAAGTTACTCCCGCAAGTTACTCCCGCAAGTTACTCACCACAAATTCGAGTCTCGCGTCTGACCGCTGAGCCAGCTCTATCGGTATGGATGCGTTATAAGGCGGCTGCTATACGGAGAAGTTAGAAAAGTAGAAAGAAGAAAGGAAAGATAGCGTTTAGCTTACGGGAAAAAGTGAAAAGTGAAAAGTTCTCCCCAAAAGTAGGACAATGTTGAACAAGTGAAAAGTCCCGTAAGCTATGCGCTACCTCCACTTTCTGCTCTTTACTCTTCTAACTTGTCCGCTTGAAGAGTGATCTAAGTCTAAGCTAAGGTCCGTATGCATAGTCCAGACTCAGCCTTCCTCAACTCAGCCTCTCCTCAGCCTCGCACAACCACCAATCACAGAACGGCATTGCCATGTGGACGGCTCTGTGATTGGTGGTTAGGTGAGGCTGAGGAGAGGCTGAGTTGAGGAGGGCTTGAGTGTGAACTATGCATTCGGGCCTAAGTGCCTTATACTTACAGCACGAGAAGCAGAAGTTGTGCCAGACTCTGCCTAGAGCCACCCGCTCCTCCGCGCAGTATACCGGGCAGTTGCAGCGGGCGCAGATACCCGGCATCTCGCGCGCGCGGGAAATTCAAACTTTCTAGCGGGGATTTACGATTTTCAACATTTGTATTTTTTGGTTTGTCATGTGTTTTGTATAGGTACCGAAATTTAGAAATATTGCCAGATGGGTTTGCGAGCTGAATCCATTGCCTAGCAATGCGGCTGACAAAGTGAAAAGCTAAGAGAATTTGTCTAACAATGATAAGTTGATTGATTGTACTTGATGTTTGGATCAAACAATTATAGCTATAGTTTTGACAAACTTCAAAACCAGGTCCCATTTTGCCCAATAGCTCCGGACTTACATAAATAATAAAATAATACATAAACTTACATTTAGAGTCTACCCACTCAGTAACGAAACTAATTTTAAGTGGGGGACTTTAATTTAAAGCGACTAAACCGACCCTGTAGGCTCCGAACATCATCGACGAGTGAGCGATAACCAATCAAAGATCGATTCTATTACGAAACATATGAGTCAATAAAATGTGCCTAATTATTCTTGTGTAAAAAAAGTAAACCAATGAAATGTAGGGTCATACTTATAAAAGTGTAGTACGCACCACATATATATATATATATACAGTGGCGTATACACGGGGGGGGAGGGGGGGGGGACAACCCCCCCCCCCTTTTGCAAAGGAAACATGGAAAATGACCGTTTACATTTCAATAGACAGTATTGAATAGACAGTATCAAGACTCAATAGACAGTATTTCAATAGACAGTTAATATGTTTTACTTTATAATTATTGTATATTGTTGTAATTAAAAGCAAAAGCAATACGAAAAATATGCAAATTATTGATTGAGGTTCCTTTTATTAGCGGTGCTAAGGGAAAAATGTGTTGCCAGAAACTAAGTAATCTTGTTTCAGTTGGCCGCTGTAAAACGCACAGATTTGCACTAAAATGGCCTTGACGAGAATTTTTTCGGGGGGCAAGCCCCCCGGAACCCCAATTATGTTTCGGCTCCACTCTCTATAATATGGGTTGAAAACCCCCCCTTTCCCAATTCCTGGATACGCCACTGTATATATATATATATATATATATATATATATATATATATATATATATATATATATATATATATATGTTATTGTTCACCATTTTCTGGGTTTCGTCACACGATATAAATTGACAAAACATGTAAAACATGTAACAGAAGAGATGGGTAAACTAAATAACATTCTACTGTCGAATGGTTATTCCCAAAGTACTATTTCTAAATCCCTCAGTGTGAAGCCGGACACTGGTAGCAAACAGGTACCAGAGGAAAAAGAGAAGTCGGCACCCTGGGTTCACCTACCCTACATGAAGGGGGTTACTGATAGAGTTGGAAGAATACTTAGGAAAAACAATATAAAAACGATTTACCGTCCACATCGCAAAATAGGAGCCCTGCTTAGGAGCGCTAAAGACCATATCCCCCTTGAAAACCAGGGTGTGTACGAAGTTCCATGTAGCACGTGCCAAGACGTGTATGTGGGTCAAACGAACCGACGCATTTCAGTGCGGGTGGATGAACACCGTCTCGCTGTTAAACAAAACAAGGAAACTTCGGCTTTGGCTCAACATGTTAGAAACACGGGACACTTAATTGATTTCGAGGGTTCAAGAACTTTGGCCACAATACAAAACTACCCACTTAGAATAGTAAGAGAAGCTATTGAAATAGAAAAACGACCACATAATTTAAACAAACGGGATGACGGTCAACGACTACCAGCCACATGGCTACCAGTGCTACATAAACATAACTCTAATTTCAAACCTGCCGCCCAGCATCTTGACGGTTCAGGAAATAAAATAACAGTGTTTGAGAACAATGGGGAAAAAAACGTAAAGAAGACATGTGAGGACAACACGCCCAGCGAGATTCGAGGCCCCATGACAAGAAGCATGGCTAGGGCTAAAACGCTTCAGGCTTCGATTCCCGCCAATGGCAGTGACAGGATGACAACACGCGGATGCGCGCGCAACGTAGGAAGACCCGAGATTCCCAGTCGTGCAGAGAGTACCGAACGGAGAACAACGCGTCGTGGTGACCCTGGTTAATGGGGGATGTTATTCCCTCGAAACGTCGGGTGAGGTGGGGTAAGTTTAAACCACCTACTCAATTTATATCGTGTGACGAAACCCAGAAAATGGTGAACAATAACATTACTTATGTCCGCAAAAATTTGAAAATCAACATATATATATATATATATATATATATATATATATATATATATATATATATACTTAAAACGTATAAATCATTAATTGCTAATTCTTCTACAAGTTTGTATTTTGATACATCATGAATTGTATTCAATTTCAACGTACAAATCATTGATTGTAGGTTTAATAGTATATAATCTACCTTGCTGCTACGATTTAATAGACTCAAATCAATATCAATTAATAATAATAATATTTCTTAGTAATATACCTGATGCACACCAGCTTTACCTGATGTGCCCCTCTTCAGGTGACTAACTATGATATATTAGCCTATTGGGGTGTTTGGATAGTTAGGATGGAACCTCCGAGGGTTGTTAGTAGGACTCAATCCCAGCATTCAACTTTACGACTTAGAAAAACCTCAGAGCCGGAATCGAACCGGCGACCTCCTGACTGAGAGTCTCGGGTCTTAAAGGGGTTCTCACCCGCTAGATTTATTTTTTACCATATGATCTACTGCACCACACCAATCGATAATGAACCATTAAACATCGTAAGTTGAAACCTGTGAATTGTTATTAATTAATGAAATTTCTGGTTAACTGCCGCGGCGACTGTTGGTGTCAGCCGGCTTTTGGTGCGAGTGTACTCGAAGCGATATATCTAGACGGCCTTGGTGTACTCCATTCGACACCGCATAGCAGACCGCGTTCATTGTGCATGCGTTGACTATTTCCCCTCCCAATACTACTACTCTCTCTCTCTCACTCTCTCTCTCTCTCGCTTGGCTTACTTGACACCAACTCGACAGTCGACACCCGCCGACTCGACGTGCACAGCAACGCACAGCAACGCTCAAAACGAAATGGAGCACCCGATTACACATCTATATTTTGTACCTGAACGGAAGCTCCGATTACAAAACCAAAATATACGAAATACGCAGAAAAGAAAGACGCAGCGAAAAGTATTACATCATTTTTTTTTTTTGGAGCAGAATCCTCCAAGGTCCCAAGGCATACAGGTCGTCCCAATGCTATTTCTTATGGGAGATTTTCGCCGATGGGACCTAGCTCGAAAATCACTAACTTTGATATTTTTTCCCCGGGTTATGGTGAACCCGATTTCTTTTCATTTAGTCGCTAATTTCATAGCTAATCAGCCTTAGTTAAACATATTTTTTTGGTGTAGCAGGTGAGAACCCCTTTAACGCTGAGCCACCTCTGTCGATATCAATTATTAGAACCCTAACCGTGAATCGAACCCTGGCCACACTAACCGCGCATGACGTCACGCAGTAGACCAACCTTGGCGACACAAACCCAGTGACCGCAATGACGTCACGCAGAAAACCGGAAATGTCCTAAATCGCATGTTTGGGTTCCTAAAGTCGCCGCACCGAGAGATAAGCTGCTCCGGGTTGACCCGTGGTCAGTAGAATATTGGACCAGTACCGCTCATACATCTGTTGCGCCATCATGAAGTGTGTTAGACTATTACCGGCGCTGGTAATCATTGCGTCCTGCCTGGCCAAGCACAGAAGCTTCCGGTATGACACAACACTCACGGCGGTAAGTGCTGTCCGCTTACCATTACTTACCACAGACTGTTACCGGCACTGGTAATCATTGCGGCCAAGCCCAGAAGCTTCCGGTATGACACAACCCTCACGGCGGTAAGTGCTCCCCGCTTACCATTACTTACCACAGACTGTTACCGGTGCTGGTAATCATTGCTGCCTGCCTGGCCAAGCCCAGAAGCTTCCGGTATGACACAACCCTCACAGCGGTAAGTGCTGCCCGCTTACCATTACTTACCACAGACTGTTACCGGCGCTGGTAATCATTGCGGCCTGCCTGGCCAAGCCCAGAAGCTTCCGGTATGACACAACCCTCACAGCGGTAAGTGCTGCCCGCTTACCATTACTTACCACAGACTGTTACCGGTGCTGGTAATCATTGCAGCCTGTCTGGCCAAGCCCAGAAGCTTCCGGTATGACACAACCCTCACAGCGGTAAGTGCTCCCCGCTTACCATTACTTACCACAGACTGTTACCGGCGCTGGTAATCATTGTGGCCTGCCTGGCCAAGCCCAGAAGCTTCCGGTATGACACAACCCTCACGGCGGTAAGTGCTCCCCGCTTACCATTACTTACCACAGACTGTTACCGGCGCTGGTAATCATTGCGGCCTGTCTGGCCAAGCACAGAAGTTTCCGGTATGACACAACCCTCACGGCGGTAAGTGCTCCCCGCTTACCATAACTTACCACATCTTGCAAATATTCTGCTCATCTCACACTTATAATAAATAAATCTTTATTTTATTTAAAAAAAAAATAATTTCAGTGTAAACAATAACGTTTCAGCTTGGAAGGCTGATAATTAATTTATGCTCATGTTTGCCTCTGCAAAGGTGATAATGCAATTATCCGTAAAATGCAACTAAATATTGATCCCAAAGCAGCCACTAGTGTTGTGTGGGAGTCTAGTGAGGGTGCCTGTGTGTTGCTTGAATAAGCTCCGTTTTGTTCTACGACGCACCGTTTAGCCGTAAAATGCAATTAAAGATTGATCCCAAGGCAGCTAGTAGTGTTGTATGGGAGTCTAGTAAAGGTGCCTGTGTGTTGCTAGAATAAGCTCCGTTTTGTTCTACGACGCACCGTTTAGCCGTAAAATGCAATTCAAAATTGATCCCAAGGCAGCCATTAGTGTTGTATGGGAGTCCAGTGAGGGTGCCTGTGTGTCTCTAGAATAAGCTCCGTTTTGTTCTACGACGCACCGTTTAGCTGTAAAATGCAATTCAAAATTGATCCCAAGGCAGCCATTAGTGTTGTGTGGGAGTCTAGTGAGGGTGCCTGTGTGTTGCTAGAATAAGCTCCGTTTTGTTCTACGACGCACCGTTTAGCTGTAAAATGCAATTCAAAATTGATCCCAAGGCAGCCATTAGTGTTGTGTGGGAGTCTAGTGAGGGTGCCTGTGTGTTGCTAGAATAAGCTCCGTTTTGTTCTACGACGCACCGTTTAGCCGTAAAATGCAATTAAAGATTGATCCCAAGGCAGCCAGTAGTGTTGTATGGGAGTCTAGTGAAGGTGCCTGTGTGTTGCTAGAATAAGCTCCGTTTTGTTCTACAACGCACCGTTTAGCCGTAAAATGCAATTAAAGATTGATACCAAGGCAGCCAGCAGTGTTGTATGGCTGCTACAGCTAGCTACTATGTAACTATACTACGTTCTTGCTACAGCTAGCTGCTAATACTACTTGCTACAGCTAGCTGCTAATACTACTTGCTACAGCTAGCTGCTAATACTACTTGCTACAGCTAGCTGCTAATACTACATACTTGCTTGCTTGCTTGCAGCCCCAGCTGATCAGCAAGTATGGCTACCCCGTGGAGGTCCACACAGTCGAGACAAGTGACGGATACCTGTTGCAGCTACACAGAATACCTGCCAGAGCTACCGAGTCCGGTAGCTCGGCCCCGGTAGCTCTGCTACAGCACGCCATGCTTGCCAGCTCTGCCGCGTGGGTTCTGGCAGGACCAAGGGTAGGCCTAGGTTAGTACCACACGTTCATCCCCCTGCTATAGTTGAGAAACTGTAAGAATGACGGCCCCCTCCTTATCCCCTCCACAGCTACCCGACCGCTCTCAACTCCGTGACAACCTAACAAAATGAAATGCGAACTGAAAATCAGTTTGTGTCAATTTTTCAGTTTGTTGTTTCATGGAGTTGAGGGGGGTCGGGTAGCAGTGGTGGGGATAAGGAGGGGGCCGTCATTCTTACAGTTTCTCAACTATACCTACGGCAATCACTAATCACTCTTTCAAGGAGAGGTTGACCAATTGGGAAAAAGTTAACAACAAGACAGATATTTAGCCGTCAGTTAAAATGGTGGACCAGACAGATATCAACTAAAACTGTCTGCTAAAAACATATGACACAGTCAACTCTGCGTTACATAATAATAAAAAATCCCTACACCCGTCTAAACACAGTCTTGTAACGAAATTTAGTATAACCTTTCTGTGAATGGGTGACCTTTAGCGGGCAATATCGCAATCGAAGACTGATAAAGTACGTGTTTAGTCTCCGTTATCGGCCTTCAAAAGAATGTATTGATATAATTGTAACAGTCTTCCATATGCAAGGAACAAAGGTTACCGAAAAAAAATGAGTCGGATTTTAGAAAGAGATAGATCTAAAGACGAGGATAAAAACTATATTGCCTTAAACTTGACATTCTGAAATACATAGGTCAATGTTATGCAATCACACTTAGCGATAAACTGCTTCAATAACCTAGATCCTTCTTTTGAATGGGCACTTTTATTTTAAGCAAGCTTTGTAGGAAGGTATAAACAAACCAGGATTTACGATTGGTCGTTACTATTAGAAGTCTTTCAATCAAGAGTTTAAGTGTTTTATGTAGTGCAAGAAGTGGCGCGCCGAGGACTTAAAAACCCAATTATCTCAAACATGGTGGAGTTCCTGGAAGTTTTGTTTATTACTGCCAATAGAGAGCCTAATACTTATTAAGGTAGAGTATTCATATCAATTAAACATTCCCAGGTCTTCTATCAAATCACGAGTTTGTGAATGCGTGTGAATGCGTAGTTTTAGAAGTGGTGCGCCAAAGAGATATAAATGTAAATATCTTAAACACAGTAGAGTTCCTGGCAGTTTTGTTTATATCTGCTAATAGAAGGTCTAATGCTCACCAAGATAAAGTATTCATTAGATGAGCGTAGCGAAGCGGAGTGAATCTTTCCATACAACTCGATCGGCGCTTTGTCTGTGTGTCTGTCTGTATGTATGTATGTATGTATGTATGTCTGTCTGTATGTCTGTATGTGCGCTAAATTTTGTTCGTCGCGCACAGGTCAAACGGCTTGACGTATTTGGCTGAACTTTTCGGGCAACGTTTGTGACCACTAAACTCGATGCTGTTAACATAACCAGCAAAATTCGTCAAGATGCCAACCAACAAAAAATTAATTTCTGAAAAACAAAATTTGTTTATTTATTTAATTAAATGAAAACTTACACACGGAATTAAATGATGTTTCACTTGTAGGTTCACATCAACGGTACCAACACTTGACAAAAGTTTCAAAATTGTACGTTGATCCGCCATGTTATAAAAAAATATTGTTTATTTACACCAATAATTTCTTCATTTTTACAGTGTTCCACCGATATGATTCGCATTTGCGGACTTTTGCAATTAGATGCACATAGTATACACCA
This sequence comes from Isoperla grammatica, assembly GCA_945910005.1. NCBI lineage: Eukaryota > Metazoa > Arthropoda > Insecta > Plecoptera > Perlodidae > Isoperla > Isoperla grammatica. Next base: position 31,031,499 of record OX246749.1, read on the forward strand.
AACATAGCGTACGTAACATAACCTATGCACTATTATTTGGAATTTCGATAGCTGTCATAAAATGGCTACAATGACATAAGATGCCAACCTACAAAAAATTAACAACTGAAACACATGTTTTGTTATTTATTTAATTAAAATAAAACTTACACACGAATATTTATGATTTTTTATATGTAGGTCCACATCAATACTACCAACACTCGACATTAGTTTCAAAATTGTTGCTTTAACCGCCATGTTATAAACAAATATTGTTTATTTACGGCAGACATTTTCTTTATTTTTACAGTGTTCCACCGATATGATTCGCATTTGCGGACCATTGAAGTTAGATGCACATAGTATGCTGCCGAAATGGTCTACGCAGTCAGACCTTTCTCACTATGTATTTGGAATTTTGATAGCTATCATAGAATGGCTACAATGACGTGTTATGTTTTATGACTTTCACGGCAAACATGTAGAAAATAACAACAAACTTGGTCGACAGTTTAAAACGCTATTATTATAGTTTAAATGCGAGTTATTGTATAATAAATTAATATCACAATATAGATATAGTCTGTATCTACATTATGGACTTTCCATACACTGATAGGTTTAATAGTTTATGAATAAGAGCCTATTGAGTAGACCACGGTCGAATGAAAATATGTGGAAATATATCAACTTGAAGGTTTTAATTTCTTTAAAGATAACTTCATAACGGATTTAAATAATATTTCGTGCATTTATTAGCAACATATCGAGAAATAATATACTTAAGTGATAAGGTCGTAACTTTATCCGCCATCTTGTAAAAAAAATATATGTTTATTATAAATATTTTTTTTTTTTTTGAGTAATATGTTACGCAAATGATGTATTTGATTTGATACATTGAAAAAGTAGCTCATCTGTCAACGCGGAGCGTTTTCCTAGTTAGATGAGCGCAGCGAAGCGGAGTGAATCTCTCCATACAACTCGATCGACGCTTTGTCTGTGTGTATGTATGTATGTCTGTATGTCTGTGCGCTAAATTTTGTTCGTCGCGCACAGGTCAAACGGCTTGACGTATTTGGCTGAAATTTTCGGTCAACATTTGTGACTACTAAACTCGATGCTGTTAACATAACCAGCAAAATCCATTAAGATGCCAACCTACAAAAAATTAATTACTGAAAAACAAAAATCGTTTATTTATTTAATTAAATGAAAACTTACAAACGGATTTTAATGATGTTTCACTTGTAGATTATCATCAACGGTATTAACACTTGACAATAGTTTCAATATTGTAAAATCATCCGCCATGTTATAAAAAAATATTGTTTTTTTACGGTAATAATGTTTTCATTTTTACACTGTTCCACCGATATCATTCGTATTTGCGGATCTTTGCAGTTAGACGCACATAGTATACACAAAAATAGCGTACGCAATCATACCTTTCTCAAAAATATTTGGAATCTTGATAGCTGTCACAAAAAGTCTTCCATTACGTAAGATGCCAACCTACAAACAATAAGTTACTGAAAAACATGTTTTTTAATTTATTTAATTTAATTAAAACTTACACACGGATACAAATGAGTTTTTGCATATAGGTCCACATCAATAGTAGTAACACTCGACAATAGTTTCAAAATTGTAGCTTTAACCGCCAGGTTGTAAAAAAATATTGTTTATTTACGGTAAATTTTTTTTCATTTTTACAGTGTTCCACCGATATGATTCGCATTTGCGGACCATTGAAGTTAGATGCACATAGTATGCTGCAGGAATGGCGTAGGGAGTCAGACCTTTCTCACTATGTATTTGGAATTTTATTAGCTTGCATAGTATGGCTACAATGACGTGTTATGTTTTATGACTTTCACGGCAAACATGCAGAAAATAACAACAAACTTGGTCGACAATTTAAAAAGTTATTATTATAAATTAAATGCAAGTTATTGTATGATTAAACAATATTACATGTTATATATAGTCTGTATCTACATTATGGAACTTTCTATACACTGATAGGTTTAATAGTTTATGAACTAGGAAAACGCTCCGCGTTGACAGATGAGCGTTTTTTTTCAATGTATCAAATCAAATAAATCATTTGCATATCATATTACTCTTAAAAAAAAAACCTTTATAATAAACATATGATTTTTTTACAAGATGGCGGATGTAGTTACAACCTTATAACTTTAGTCTATTATTTCTTGATATGTTGCTAATAAATGCACGAAATAATATTGAAATTTGTTAAGAAGTTTTCTTTAAATAAATTAAAACCTTCAAGTTGATGGGTTTCCGCATAATTTCATTCGACCGTGGTCTTCTCAATAGGCTCCAATTCATAAACTATTAAACCTATCAGTGTATGGAAAGTTCCATAATGTAGATACAGATTATATCTAAAATGTAATATTGTTTTATTATACAATAACTTGCATTTAAACTATAATAATAGCTTTTTAAATTGTCGACCAAGTTTGTTGTTATTTTCTGCATGTTTGCCGTGAAAGTCATAAAACATAACACGTCATTGTAGCCATTCTATGATAGCTATCAAAATTCCAAATACATAGTGAGAAAGGTCTGACTGCATAAGTCATTTCGGCAGCATACTATGTGCATCTAACTTCAATGGTCCGCAAATGCGAATCATATCGGTGGATCACTGTAAAAATGAAGACTGATATAGCTGAAATTAAACAATATTTTTTTACAACATGGCGGTTAAAGCTGCAATTTTGAAACTGTTGTCGAGTGTTGGTACTGTTAATATGGACTCACATATAAAAAAGTATTTATATCGGTGTGTAAGTTTTAATTTAATTAAATAAATAACAAAACATCTGTTTCAGTTGTTAATTTTTTGTAGGTTGGCATCTTATGTCATTGTAGCCATTTTATGACAGCTATCAAGATTCCAAATAAAAGTGCATAGGTATTGTTACGTACGCTATTTTTGGTGTATACTATGTGCATCTAATGTCAAAAGTCCGCAAATGCGAATCATATCGGCGGAACACTGTAAAAATGAAGAAATTATTGTTGTAAATAAACAATATTTTTTTATAACATGGCGGATAAACGCACAATTGTGAAATAATTGTAAATTGTTGGTACAGTAGATATAAACCCACATGATAAACATTATTTAAATCCGTTCGTAAGTTTTCATTTAATTAAATAAATAAACAAAACGTATTTTTCAGTAATTAATTTTTTGAAGGTTGGCATCTTGACGAATATTGCTGGTTATGTTAACAGCATCGAGTTTAGTGGTCACAAACGTTGCCCGAAAATTTCAGCCAAATACGTCAAGTTGTTTGACCTGTGCGCGACGAACAAAATTTAGCGCACATACATACATACATACAGACATACATACGTACACACAGACAAAGCGCCGATCGAGTTGTATGGAAAGATTCACTCCGCTTCGCTACGCTCATCTAACTAGAAAAACGCTCCGCGTTGACAGATGAGCGATTTTTTTCAATGTATCAAATCAAATAAATCATTTGCATATCATATTACTCTTAAAAAAAAAAATACCTTTATTATAAACATATGATTTTTTCACAAGATGGCGGATCAAGTTACAACCTTATAACTTTAGTATATTATTTTTTGATATGTTGCTAATAAATGCACGAAATATTATTTAAATCCGTTAAGAAGTTTTCTTTTAAGAAATTAAAACCTTCAAGTTGATGGATTTCCGCATAATTTCATTCGACCGTGGTCTACTCAATAGGCTCTAATTCATAAACTATTAAACCTATCAGTGTATGGAAAGTCCCATAATGTAGATACAGACTATTTCTAAAATTTAATTTAATAAATCATACAATAACTCGCTTTTAAATCATAACAAAAGCTTTTTAATTTGTCGACCAAGTTCGTTGTTAACATTTGCAAGTTTGCCGTGAAGGTCATTAAATATAACACGTCATTGTAGCTATTCTATGATAGCTATCAAAATTCCAAATACATAGTGAGAAAGGTGTGACTGCGTACGCCATTTCTGCAGCATACTATGTGCATCTAACTTCAACGGTCCGCAAATGCGAATCATATCGGTGGAACACTGTAAAAACGAAGAAAATTACTGCCGTAAATAAACAATATTTGTTTACAACATGGCGGTTGATGCTACAATTTTGAAACTGTTGTCGTGTGTTGGAAATATTGATGTGAACTTACATATACAAAATTATTAATATCAATATGTAAGTTTTAATTAAATTAAATAAATAACAAAACATGTGTTTTAGTTGTTAATTTTTTGTAGGTTGGCATCTTACGTCATTGTAGCCATTCTATGACAGCTATCGAAATTCCAAATGATATTGCATAGGTATTGTTACGTACGCTATGTTTGGTGTATACTATTCGCATCTAACTGCAATATTCCGCAAATGCAAATCATATCGGTAGAACACTGTAAAAATGAAGAAATTATTGTTGTAAATAAACAATATTTTTTATGACGTGACGGGTGAACTTACAATTTTGAAAGTTTTGTCAAGTGTTGGTACTGTTGATGTTAATCTACAAGTGAAACATTATTTAAATCCGTTTGTAAATTTTCATTCAATTAAATAAATAAACAATTTTTGTTTTTCAGTAATTATTTTTTTGTAGGTTGGCATCTTGACGAATTTTGCTGGTTATGTTAACAGCTTCGAGTTAAGTGGTCACAAACGTTGCCCGAAAATTTCAGCCAAATACGTTAAGCCGTTTGACCTGTGCGCGACGAACAAAATTTAGCGCACATACATACATACATACATACATACACACACACATACACACAGACAAAGCGCCGATCGAGTTGTATGGAGAGATTCACTCCGCTTCGCTACGCTCATCTAACTAGGAAAACGCTCCGCGTTGCCAGATGAGCGAGTTTTTTCAATGTATTAAAGCAAACAAATCTTTAGAATATCATATTACTCATACAAAAAAAACTTTTACAATAAACAAAATTCTTGTTTACAAGATGGTGGTTCAAGTAACAACCTTAGAATTTGTGTATATTATTTGTCGATATGTTGCTAATAACTGCACGAAATATTATTAAAATCCGTCAAAGAATTAAAACCTTCAAGTTCATTTCAATGGATTTCCGCATAATTTCATTCGACCGTGGTCTTCTCAATAGGCTCTAATTCATAAACTATTAAACCTATCAGTGTACGGAAAGTTCCATAATGTAGATAAAGACTATATCTAAAATTAAATATTAATTTATTATATAATAACCCGCTTCTAAATCATAACAAAAGCTTTTTAATTTGTCAACCAAGTTCGTTGTTAACATTTGCATTTTTACCGTGAAAGTCATAAAACATAACACGTCATTGTAGCCATACTATGCTAGCTATCAAAATTCCAAATACACAGTGAGAATGGTCTGACTGCGTAAGCCATTTCGGCAGCATACTATGTGCATCTAACTTCAATGGTCCGCAAATGCGAATCATATCGGTGAAACACTGTAAAAATGAAGAAATTAATAGCCGTAAATAAACAATATTTATTTACAACATGGCGATTGAAGCTACAATTTTGAAACGTTTGTCAATTGTTAGTACTATTGATGTGAACCTACACATAAAACATTATCTATATCGGTTTGTTAGTTTTAATTTAATTAAATAAATAACAAAACATGTGTTTCAGTTGTTAATTTTTTGTAGGTTGGCATCTTACGTCATTGTAGCCATTCTATGACAGCTATCGAAATTCCAAATAATAGTGCATAGGTATTGTTACGTACGCTGTGTTTGGTGTATACTATGTGCATCTAACTGCAATAGTCCGCAAATGCGAATCATATCGGTGGAACACTGTAAAAATGAAGAAATTATTGTAGTAAATAAACAATATTTTTTTGTAATATGGCGGATGAACTTACAATTTTGAAACTTTTGTCAAGTGTTGGTACTGTTGATGTTAATCTACAAGTGAAACATTATTTAAATCCATTAGTAAGTTTTTATTTAATTAAATAAATAAACAAATTTTATTTTTCAGTAATTATTTTTTTGTAGGTTGGCATCTTGACGAATTTTGCTGGTTATGTTAACAGCATCGAGTTTAGTAGTCACGAACGTTGCCCAAAAATGTCAGCCAAATACGTCAAGCCGTTTGACCTGTGCGCGACGAACAAAATTTAGCGCACATACATACATACATACATACATACATACACACACACATACACACACACAGACAAAGCGCCGATCGAGTTGTATGGAGAGCCTAACTAGGAAAACGCTCCGCGTTGACAGATGAGCGTTTTTTTTAATGTATCAAATCAAATTAATCATTTGCATATCATATATTACTCTTTAAAAAAAAAATACCTTTATAATAAACATATGATTTTTTTTCAAGATGGCGGATCAAGTTACAACTTTATTACTTTAGTATATTATTTCTTGATATGTTGCTAATAAATGCACGAAATATTATTTAAATCCGTTAAGAAGTTTTCTTTAAAGAAATTAAAACCTTCAAGTTGATGGATTTCCACATAATTTCTTTCGACCGTGGTCTACTCAATAGGCTCTAATTCATAAACTATTAAACCTATCAGTGTTTGAAAAGTTCCATAATGTAGATACAGACTATATCTAAAATGAAATTTTGTTTAATTATACAATAACTCGCATTTAAACTATAATAATAGCTTTTTAAATTGTCGACCAAGTTTGTTGTTATTTTCTGCATGTTTGCCGTGAAAGTCATAAAACATAACACGTCATTGTAGCCATTCTATGAGTGCTATCAAAATTCCAAATACATTGTGAGAAAGGTCTGACTTCGTAAGCCATTTCGGCAGCATACTATGTGCATCTTACTTCAATGGTCCGCAAATGCGAATCATATCGGTGGAACACTGTAAAAACGAAGACAGATATAGCTGAAAATAAACAATATTTTTTTACAACATGGCGGTTAAAGCTGCAATTTTGAAACTGTGGTCAAGTGTTGATACTATTAATGCGACCTTACAAATAAAAAAATATTTATATCAGAGTGTAAGTTTTAATTTATTAAAATAAATAACAAAACATGTGTTTCAGTTGTTAATTTTTTGTAGGTTGGCATCTTACGTCATTGTAGCCATTCTATGACATTTATCGAAATTCCAAAATAAACTAAGAAAGGTATGATTGCGTACGCTATTTTTGTGTTAACTATGTGCATCTTACTGCAAAGATCCGCAAATGCGAATGATATCGGTGGAACACTGTAAAAATGAAGAAATTATTGTTGTAAATAAACAATATTTTTTTATGACATGACGGGTAAACTTACAATTTTGAAACTATTGTCAAGTGTTGAGATTATTGATGTTAACCTACAAGTGAAACATAAGTAAAATCTGTGCTTTAGTTTTAATTTAATTAAATAAATAAACAAATTTTGTTTTTCAGAAATTAATTTTTTGTAGGTTGGCATCTTGACGAATTTTGCTGGTTATGTTAACAGCATCGAGTTTAGTGGTCACAAATGTTGACCGAAAATTTCAGCCAAATACGTCAAGCCGTTTGACCTGTGCGCGACGAACAAAATTTAGCGCACATACATACAGACATACATACATACAGACATACATACACACAGACAAAGCGCCGATCGAGTTGTATGGAAAGATTCACTCCGCTTCGCTACGCTCATCTAACTAGGAAAACGCTCCGCGTTGCCAGATGAGCGACTTGGTACAATGTTTTAAAGCAAACAAATATTTTGAATATCATATTTCTCTTAAAAAAAAAAAATCCCTTTATAATAAACATATGATTTTTTTACAAGATGGCGGATCAAGTTACAACCTTATTACTTAAGTATATTATTTCTTAATATGTTGCTAATAAATGCACAAATATTATTTAAATCCGTGAAGAAGGTTTCTGTAAATAAATTAAAACCTTCAAGTTGATGGATTTCCGCATAATTTCATTCGACCGTGGTCTACTCAATAGGCTCTTATTCAAAAACTATTAAACCTATCAGTGTATGAAAAAATTCAAAATATAGATACAGACTATATCTAAAATGTAATATTAATTTATCATACAATAACCCGCTTTTAAATCATAATAAAAGCTTTTTAATTCGTCGACCAAGTTCGTTGTTAACATTTGCATGTTTGCCGTGAAGGTCATTAAATATAACACGTCATTGTAGACATTCTATGATAGCTATCAAAAATCTAAATACATAGTGAGAAAGGTCTGACTGCGTTAGCCATTTCGGATGCATACTATGTGCATCTAACTTCTATGGTCCGCAAATGCGAATCATATCGGTGGAACACTGTAAAAACAAAGAAAATTACTTCCGTAAATAAACAATATTTGTTTATAACATGGCGGCTGAAGCAACAATTTTGAAACTGTTGTCGTGTGTTGGTACTATTAATGTGGACTCACATTTAAAAAATTATTTATATCGGTGTGTAAGTTTTAATTTAATTAAATAAATAACAAAACATGTGTTTCAGTTGTTAATTTTTGGTAGGTTGGCATCTTACGTCATTGTAGCCATTCTATGACAGCTATCAAAATTTCAAATAAAATTTCATAGGTATTGTTACGTACGCTATGTTTGGTGTATACTATGTGCATATAACTGCAATAGTCCGCAAATGCAAATCATATCGGTGGAACACTGTAAAAATGAAGAAATAATTGTAGTAAATAAACAATATTTTTTTATAACATGGCGGAAAAACTTACAATTTTGAAACTTTTGTCAAGTGTTGGTACCGTTGATGTGAATCTACAAGTGAAACATTATTAACATCCGTTTGTAAGTTTTCATTTAATTAAATAAATAAACAATTTCTGTTTTTCAGTAATTAATTTTTTGTAGGTTGGCATCTTGACAAATTTTGCTGGTTATGTTAACAGCATCGAGTTTAGTAGTCGCAAATGTTGCCCGAAAATTTCAGCCAAATACGTCAAGCCGTTTGACCTGTGCGCGACGAACAAAATTTAGCGCACATACATACAGACATACATACATACAGACATACATACACACAGACAAAGCGCCGATCGAGTTGTATGGAGAGATTCACTCCGCTTCGCTACGCTCATCTAACTAGGAAAACGCTCCGCGTTGACAGATGAGCGATCTTTTCAATGTATCAAATGAAATAAATCATTTGCATATCATATAACCATTGAGTTTGTTAGTAACAAACGCAATGATATTACTCTTTAAAAAAAAAAATACCATTATAATAAACATATGATTTTTTTACAAGATGGCGGATCAAGTTACAACCTTATTACTTTAGTATATTATTTCTTGATATGTTGCTAATAAATGCACGAAATATTATTTAAATCCGTTAACAAGTTTTCTTTTAAGAAATTAAAACCTTCAAGTTGATGGATTTCCGCATAATTTCATTCGACCGTGGTCTACTCAATAGGCTCTTATTCATAAACTATTAAACCTATCACTGTGTGGAAAGTTTCATAATGTAGATACAGACTATATCTAAAATTTAATATTAATAAATCATACAATAACTCGCCATAAATCATAATAAAAGCTTTTTAATTTGTCGACCAAGTTCGTTGTTAACATTTGCATGTTTGCCGTGAAGGTCATTAAATATAACACGTCATTGTCGCCATTCTATGATAGCTATCAAAATTCCAAATACATAGTGAGAAAGGTCTGACTGTGTAAGCCATTTCGGCAGCATACTATGTGCATCTTACTGCAATGGTCCGCAAATGCGAATGATATTGGTGGAACACTGTAAAAACGAAGAAAATTACTTCCGTAAATAAACAATATTTGTTTATCACATGGCGGTTAAAGCTTCAATTTTGAAACTGTTGTCGTGTGTTGGTACTATTGATGTGAACTCACATATCAAAAATTAAATATATCGGTGTGTAAGTTTTAATTTAATTAAGTAAATAACAAAACATGTGTTTCAGTTGTTAATTTTTTGTAGGTTGGCATCTTACACCATTGTAGCCATTCTATGACAGCTATCGAAATTCCAAATATTAATGCATAGGTATTGTTACGTACGCTATGTTTGGTGTACACTATGTGCATCTAAATCCAATAGTCCGAAAATGCGAGTCATATCGGTGGAACACTGTAAAAATGAAGAAATTATTGTAGTAAACAAACAATATTTTTTTATAACATGGCGGATAAACTTACAATTTTGAAACTTTTGTCAAGTGTTGGTACTGTTGATGTGAATCAACAAGTGAAACATTATTTAAATCCGTTAGTAAGTTTTCATTTAATTAAATAAATAAACACATTTTATTTGTCAGTAATTAATTTTTTGTAGGTTGGCATCTTGATGAATTTTGCTGGTTATGTTAACAGCATCGCGTTTAGTGGTCATGAACGTTGCCCGAAAATTTCAGCTAAATACGTCAAGCCGTTTGACCTGTGCGCGACGAACAAAATTTAGCGCACATACATACATACGTACACACAGACAAAGCGCCGATCGAGTTGTATGGAAAGATTCACTCCGCTTCGCTACGCTCATCTAACTAGGAAAACGCTTCGCGTTGACAGATGAGCGATTTTTTCAATGTATCAAATAAAATAAATCATTTGCATATCATATTACTCTTTAAAAAAAAAAATACCTTTATAATAAACATATGATTTTTTTACAAAATGGCGGATCAAGTTACAACCTTATAACTTAAGTATATTATTTCTTGATATGTTTCTAATAAATGCACGAAATATTATTTAAATCCGTTAAGAAGTTTTCTTTAAAGAAATTAAAACCTTCAAGTTGATGGATTTCCGCATAATTTCATTCAACCGTGGTCTACTCAATAGGCTCTAATTCATAAACTATTAAACATATCATTGTATGGAAACTGTCATAATGTAGATACAGACTTAATCTAAAATGTAATGTTGTTTAATCATACAATAACTTGCATTTAAACTATAATAATAGCTTTTTAAATTGTCGACCAAGTTTGTTGTTATTTTCTGCATGTTTGCCGTGAAAGTCATAAAACATAACACGTCATTGTAGCCATCCTATGATAGCTATCAAAATTCCAAATACATAGTGAGAAAGGTCTGATTGCGTAAGCCATTTTGGCAGCATACTATGTGCATCTAGCTTCAATGGTCCGCAAATGCGAATCATATCGGTGGAACACTGTAAAAATGAAGAAATGCATAGCCGTAAATAAACAATATTTTTTTATAACATGGCGGTTGTAGCTACAATGTTGAAACTATTGTCAAATGTTGGAACTAATAATGTGGACCTACATATAAAAAATCATTTATATCCGTGAGTAAGTTTTAATTAGATTAAATTAATAAAAAAACATGTGTTTCAGTTGTTAATTTTTTGTAGGTTGGCATCTTACGCCATTGTAGCCTTTAATGACAGCTATCGCGATTCCAAATAATAATGAGAAAGGTATAATTGCGTATGATTTTTATGTGTTTACTATGTGCATCTAACTGCAAAGATCCGCAAATGCGAATGATATCGGTGGAACACTGTAAAAATGAAAAAATTATTACCGTAAAAAACAATATTTTTTTATAACATGGCGGATGAATTTACAAATTTGAAACTATTGTCAAGTGTTAGTACTGTTAAAGTAAATCTACACGTGAAACATCATTTAAATCCGTTAATAGGTTTTCATTTAATTAAATAAATAAACAAATTTTATTTTTCAGTAATTAATTTTTTGTAGGTTGGCATCTTAACGAATTTTGCTGGTTATGTTAACAGCATCGAGTTTAGTGATCACGAACGTTGCCCGAAAATTTCAGCCAAATACGTCAAGCCGTTTGACCTGTGCGCGACGAACAAAATTTAGCGCACATACAGACATACATACATACAGACATACACACAGACAAAGCGCCGATCGAGTTGTATGGAAAGATTCACTCCGCTTCGCTACGCTCATCTAATTAGAGCCTATTGAGTAGACCACGGTCGAATGAAATTATGCGGAAATCCATCAACTTGAAGGTTTTAATTTCTTTAAAGAAAACTTCTTAACGGATTTAAATAATATTTCGTGCATTTATTAGCAACATATCAAGAAATAATATACTTAAGTAATAAGGTTGTAACTTGATCCGTCATCTTGTAAAAAAATCATATGTTTATTATTAAGGTATTATTTTTTTAAAGAGTAATATGATATGCAAATGATTTATTTGATTTGTTACATTGAAAAAAATCGCTCATCTGTCAACGCGGAGCGTTTTCCTAGTATTAATTAAACAAGACCACGTCTTCTGCGCCGAGGACGCAATTATACGCAATTATTTCAAACATGGTGGAGTTCCTGGCAGTTCTGTCTATATCTGCCAATAGAGTATCTAATGCTTATTAAGATAGAGTATTTATATCAATCAAACATGCCCCGTCTTCTATCAAATCAAGAGTTTAAGGGTAATTGCGTAGTTCAAGAAGTGGTGCGCAGAGGACGCAATTATACGCAATTATCTCAAACCTGGTGGAGTTCCTGGCAGTTTTGTTTATATTTGATAATAGAAGGTCTAATGCTTACCAAGATAAAGTATTCATATTAATAAAACAAGACCACGTCATCTATCAAATCAAGAGTTTAAGTGTGAATGCGTAGTTTAAGAAGTGGTGCGCCGAGGAAGCAATTATACGCAATTATCTCAAATAACGTGGGGTTTCTGGCAGTTTTGTTTATATCTGCCAAGAGAGGGCTTCTTGCTTGTTAGTTATTACTAAACAACGTAAATATGGACTCCTCCCTCTCACGGTAATATTTGAATCTCCCGCCAAGGTAAGCCCCGCCCCCTCGTTTCAGTATACGTGCTTGTGTGGCTCCGACTACTTACGGAACCACACGAAGCTGTAAGCCCCGCCCCTTGTTACAGCCTACATGCTAGCCGACCGCGGCTACGACGTGTGGCTCGGCAACGCTCGGGGCTCCGACTACTCACGGAACCACACGAAGCTGTAAGCCCCGCCCCTTGTTTCAGCCTACATGCTGGCCGACCGCGGCTACGACGTGTGGCTCGGCAACGCTCGGGGCTCCGACTACTCGCGGAACCACACGAAGCTGTAAGCCCCGCCCCTTGTTTCAGCCTACATGCTGGCCGACCGCGGCTACGACGTGTGGCTCGGCAACGCTCGGGGCTCCGACTACTCGCGGAACCACACGAAGCTGTAAGCCCCGCCCCCTTGTTTCAGCCTACATGCTTGCCGACCGCGGCTATGACGTGTGGCTCGGCAACGCTCGGGGGTCCGATTACCCACGGAACCACACGAAGCTGTAAGCCCCGCCCCCCTTGTTACAGCCTACATGCTTGCCGACCGCGGCTATGACGTGTGGCTCGGCAACGCTCGGGGGTCCGATTACCCACGGAACCACACGAAGCTGTAGGCCCCGCCCCTTGTTTCAGCCTACATGCTAGCCGACCGCGGCCAAGACGTGTGGCTCGGCAACGCTCGGGGCTCCGACTACTCACGGAACCACACGAAGTTGTAAGCCCCGCCCCTTGTTACAGCCTACATGCTGGCCGACCGCGGCTACGACGTGTGGCTCGGCAACGCTCGGGGCTCCGACTACTCACGGAACCACACGAAGCTGTAAGCCCCGCCCCTTGTTTCAGCCTACATGCTAGCCGACCGCGGCCAAGACGTGTGGCTCGGCAACGCTCGGGGCTCCGACTACTCACGGAACCACACGAAGCTGTAAGCCCCGCCCCTTGTTTCAGCCTACATGCTGGCCGACCGCGGCTACGACGTGTGGCTCGGCAACGCTCGGGGCTCCGACTACTCACGGAACCACACGAAGCTGTAAGCCCCGCCCCTTGTTTCAGCCTACATGCTGGCCGACCGCGGCTACGACGTGTGGCTCGGCAACGCTCGGGGCTCCGACTACCCACGGAACCACACGAAGCTGTAAGCCCCGCCCCTTGTTTCAGCCTACATGCTTGCCGACCGCGGCTACGACGTGTGGCTCGGCAACGCTCGGGGCTCCGACTACTCGCGGAACCACACGAAGCTGTAAGCCCCGCCCCTTGTTACAGCGTACATGCTGGCCGACCGCGGCTACGACGTGTGGCTCGGCAACGCTCGGGGCTCCGACTACTCGCGGAACCACACGAAGCTGTAAGCCCCGCCCCTTGTTACAGCGTACATGCTGGCCGACCGCGGCTACGACGTGTGGCTCGGCAACGCTCGGGGCTCCGACTACTCACGGAACCACACGAAGCTGTAAGCCCCGCCCCTTGTTACAGCCTACATGCTAGCCGACCGCGGCTACGACGTGTGGCTCGGCAACGCTCGGGGCTCCGACTACTCACGGAACCACACGAAGCTGTAAGCCCCGCCCCTTGTTTCAGCCTACATGCTGGCCGACCGCGGCTACGACGTGTGGCTCGGCAACGCTCGGGGCTCCTACTACTGACGGAACCACACGAAGCTGTAAGCCCCGCCCCTTGTTTCAGCCTACATGCTAGCCGACCGCGGCTACGACGTGTGGCTCGGCAACGCTCGGGGCTCCGACTACTCACGGAACCACACGAAGCTGTAAGCCCCGCCCCTTGTTTCAGCCTACATGCTGGCCGACCGCGGCTACGACGTGTGGCTCGGCAACGCTCGGGGCTCCTACTACTGACGGAACCACACGAAGCTGTAAGCCCCGCCCCTTGTTTCAGCCTACATGCTGGCCGACCGCGGCCACGACGTGTGGCTCGGCAACGCTCGGGGCTCCGACTACTCGCGGAACCACACGAAGCTGTAAGCCCCGCCCCTTGTTTCAGCCTACATGCTAGCCGACCGCGGCTACGACGTGTGGCTCGGCAACGCTCGGGGCTCCGACTACTCACGGAACCACACGAAGCTGTAAGCCCCGCCCCTTGTTTCAGCCTACATGCTTGCCGACCGCGGCTACGACGTGTGGCTCGGCAACGCTCGGGGCTCCGACTACTCGCGGAACCACACGAAGCTGTAAGCCCCGCCCCTTGTTACAGCGTACATGCTGGCCGACCGCGGCTACGACGTGTGGCTCGGCAACGCTCGGGGCTCCGACTACTCGCGGAACCACACGAAGCTGTAAGCCCCGCCCCTTGTTTCAGCCTACATGCTTGCCGACCGCGGCTACGACGTGTGGCTCGGCAACGCTCGGGGCTCCGACTACTCGCGGAACCACACGAAGCTGTAAGCCCCGCCCCTTGTTACAGCGTACATGCTGGCCGACCGCGGCTATGACGTGTGGCTCGGCAACGCTCGGGGCTCCGACTACTCGCGGAACCACACGAAGCTGTAAGCCCCGCCCCTTGTTACAGCGTACATGCTGGCCGACCGCGGCTACGACGTGTGGCTCGGCAACGCTCGGGGCTCCGACTACTCACGGAACCACACGAAGCTGTAAGCCCCGCCCCTTGTTACAGCCTACATGCTAGCCGACCGCGGCTACGACGTGTGGCTCGGCAACGCTCGGGGCTCCGACTACTCACGGAACCACACGAAGCTGTAAGCCCCGCCCCTTGTTTCAGCCTACATGCTGGCCGACCGCGGCTACGACGTGTGGCTCGGCAACGCTCGGGGCTCCTACTACTGACGGAACCACACGAAGCTGTAAGCCCCGCCCCTTGTTTCAGCCTACATGCTAGCCGACCGCGGCTACGACGTGTGGCTCGGCAACGCTCGGGGCTCCGACTACTCACGGAACCACACGAAGCTGTAAGCCCCGCCCCTTGTTTCAGCCTACATGCTGGCCGACCGCGGCTACGACGTGTGGCTCGGCAACGCTCGGGGCTCCTACTACTGACGGAACCACACGAAGCTGTAAGCCCCGCCCCTTGTTTCAGCCTACATGCTGGCCGACCGCGGCCACGACGTGTGGCTCGGCAACGCTCGGGGCTCCGACTACTCGCGGAACCACACGAAGCTGTAAGCCCCGCCCCTTGTTTCAGCCTACATGCTAGCCGACCGCGGCTACGACGTGTGGCTCGGCAACGCTCGGGGCTCCGACTACTCACGGAACCACACGAAGCTGTAAGCCCCGCCCCTTGTTACAGCCTACATGCTAGCCGACCGCGGCTATGACGTGTGGCTCGGCAACGCTCGGGGCTCCGACTACTCACGGAACCACACGAAGCTGTAAGCCCCGCCCCTTGTTTCAGCCTACATGCTGGCCGACCGCGGCTACGACGTGTGGCTCGGCAACGCTCGGGGCTCCGACTACTCACGGAACCACACGAAGCTGTAAGCCCCGCCCCTTGTTTCAGCCTACATGCTGGCCGACCGCGGCTACGACGTGTGGCTCGGCAACGCTCGGGGCTCCGACTACTCACGGAACCACACGAAGCTGTAAGCCCCGCCCCTTGTTTCAGCCTACATGCTGGCTGACCGCGGCTACGACGTGTGGCTCGGCAACGCTCGGGGCTCCGACTACTCACGGAACCACACGAAGCTGTAAGCCCCGCCCCTTGTTTCAGCCTACATGCTAGCCGACCGCGGCTACGACGTGTGGCTCGGCAACGCTCGGGGCTCCGACTACTCACGGAACCACACGAAGCTGTAAGCCCCGCCCCTTGTTTCAGCCTACATGCTAGCAGACCGCGGCTACGACGTGTGGCTCGGCAACGCTCGGGGCTCCGACTACTCGCGGAACCACACGAAGCTGTAAGCCCCGCCCCTTGTTTCAGCCTACATGCTGGCCGACCGCGGCTACGACGTGTGGCTCGGCAACGCTCGGGGCTCCGACTACTCGCGGAACCACACGAAGCTGTAAGCCCCGCCCCTTGTTTCAGCCTACATGCTGGCAGACCGCGGCTACGACGTCTGGCTCGGCAACGCTCGGGGCTCCGACTACTCACGGAACCACACGAAGCTGTAAGCCCCGCCCCTTGTTTCAGCCTACATGCTGGCCGACCGCGGCTACGATGTGTGGCTCGGCAACGCTCGGGGCTCCGACTACTCACGGAACCACACGAAGCTGTAAGCCCCGCCCCTTGTTTCAGCCTACATGCTGGCCGACCGCGGCTACGACGTGTGGCTCGGCAACGCTCGGGGCTCCGACTACTCACGGAACCACACGAAGCTGTAAGCCCCGCCCCTTGTTACAGCCTACATGCTAGCCGACCGCGGCTACGACGTGTGGCTCGGCAACGCTCGGGGCTCCGACTACTCACGGAACCACACGAAGCTGTAAGCCCCGCCCCTTGTTACAGCCTACATGCTGGCCGACCGCGGCTACGACGTGTGGCTCGGCAACGCTCGGGGCTCCGACTACTCACGGAACCACACGAAGCTGTAAGCCCCGCCCCTTGTTTCAGCCTACATGCTGGCAGACCGCGGCTACGACGTGTGGCTCGGCAACGCTCGGGGCTCCGACTACTGACGGAACCACACGAAGCTGTAAGCCCCGCCCCTTGTTTCAGCCTACATGCTGGCCGACCGCGGCTACGACGTGTGGCTCGGCAACGCTCGGGGCTCCGACTACTCGCGGAACCACACGAAGCTGTAAGCCCCGCCCCTTGTTACAGCCTACATGCTAGCCGACCGCGGCTACGACGTGTGGCTCGGCAACGCTCGGGGCTCCGACTACGCACGGAACCACACGAAGCTGTAAGCCCCGCCCCTTGTTTCAGCCTACATGCTAGCCGACCGCGGCTACGACGTGTGGCTCGGCAACGCTCGGGGCTCCGACTACTCACGGAACCACACGAAGCTGTAAGCCCCGCCCCTTGTTACAGCCTACATGCTAGCCGACCGCGGCTACGACGTGTGGCTCGGCAACGCTCGGGGCTCCGACTACTCACGGAACCACACGAAGCTGTAAGCCCCGCCCCTTGTTTCAGCGTACATGCTGGCCGACCGCGGCTACGACGTGTGGCTCGGCAACACTCGGGGCTCCGACTACTCACGGAACCACACGAAGCTGTAAGCCCCGCCCCTTGTTTCAGCCTACATGCTGGCCGACCGCGGCTACGACGTGTGGCTCGGCAACGCTCGGGGCTCCGACTACTCACGGAACCACACGAAGCTGTAAGCCCCGCCCCTTGTTTCAGCCTACATGCTAGCCGACCGCGGCTACGACGTGTGGCTCGGCAACGCTCGGGGCTCCGACTACTCACGGAACCACACGAAGCTGTAAGCCCCGCCCCTTGTTACAGCCTACATGCTAGCCGACCGCGGCTACGACGTGTGGCTCGGCAACGCTCGGGGCTCCGACTACTCGCGGAACCACACGAAGCTGTAAGCCCCGCCCCTTGTTTCAGCCTACATGCTGGCCGACCGCGGCTACGACGTGTGGCTCGGCAACGCTCGGGGCTCCGACTACTCACGGAACCACACGAAGCTGTAAGCCCCGCCCCTTGTTTCAGCCTACATGCTGGCAGACCGCGGCTACGACGTGTGGCTCGGCAACGCTCGGGGCTCCGACTACTCACGGAACCACACGAAGCTGTAAGCCCCGCCCCTTGTTTCAGCCTACATGCTGGCCGACCGCGGCTACGACGTGTGGCTCGGCAACGCTCGGGGCTCCGACTACTCACGGAACCACACGAAGCTGTAAGCCCCGCCCCTTGTTTCAGCCTACATGCTGGCCGACCGCGGCTACGACGTGTGGCTCGGCAACGCTCGGGGCTCCGACTACTCACGGAACCACACGAAGCTGTAAGCCCCGCCCCTTGTTTCAGCCTACATGCTGGCAGACCGCGGCTACGACGTGTGGCTCGGCAACGCTCGGGGCTCCGACTACTCACGGAACCACACGAAGCTGTAAGCCCCGCCCCTTGTTTCAGCCTACATGCTAGCCGACCGCGGCCAAGACGTGTGGCTCGGCAACGCTCGGGGCTCCGACTACTCACGGAACCACACGAAGCTGTAAGCCCCGCCCCTTGTTTCAGCCTACATGCTGGCCGACCGCGGCTACGACGTGTGGCTCGGCAACGCTCGGGGCTCCGACTACTCACGGAACCACACGAAGCTGTCACCCGACGACGAAGACGGAGCGTTCTGGCAGTTTAGCTGGCACGAGATGGGCACGATTGATCTGCCGGAGACCATAGACTACATCCTCGAACTCACGGCCAGGGAGAACTTGTTCTACATCGGTCACTGCCAGGTGGGTCACTCTAGATGGCGGTGCATCGCATACGTGACGTAAAAGCGGCTATATGATTTGAACAAAAACGGTCTAAAAACGGTCTTAAAGATGAGCGGCTATGATTTTTAAATTGCATAAAACTAGTGTCTAGAATTATATACACATGAAATGAAGATTTAAAAAAAGCCCTAGTTAACGGACAGGTTTATTTTGTTTTAAAAACACGCTTTATCTTATCGAAATGAAATGTTTTGTTTCTAATACAACTTCAAATGTGTCTCCATGGCAACAAAGTTAAATCTATAACCAAGATGGCCGCCAGCCGCGTAATTTGTAAACCATCAATAGAGGCCATTGCCGTCGTTTGTGTCTTCCGTCTAACGAGTACAGAATCATTAAAATGAGAACCGATTTCTACCTAGCCAATATGATCTCGATTGAAATTGCTACCTAGTGCCCCTCTGTTGCGACTAATGGCGGCCATATTGGATACTTGTTGCAGGGCAACACTCAGCTGTTTGTCATGATGTCCGAGAGGCCAGAGTACAACTCCAAGGTCAAGGCGGTTTTCAGTTTGGCTCCGGCGGTCTTCCTCGCCCATTCAACAAGTGGATTACTGACCGGAGATCTCCTATCGGTAACTACACGGTTCATACTATCACGTGACGCACGCACGTCGTTGGCGGCCATCTTTACATTGCCTTCCAAGATTACGGCACAATGGCTCGTAGGTCCTGCCCCAGAGAATGTAACCTTTCGTCGGTTTGACTGATTCGTTGATGATCCTGAGAGCTATGTATGTTGGCGGAAGCGTATGCTTCTGGTAGGGACAAGTCGAAGGGTTAAAGTTCTTACTTCTTACTACTTTTTTGACATTTACAAATTCATAGAACGTTGATTCTTTCGTTGTATTCGGTAAGTGGAATCTCTGCATTGCCCTTACGCATCCGTGCCTTGATTTGTACGTCCTTTTTTCCCTTCGTATGCCAAGATGGCTTCTTGAGGCATTCTATTATGTATCTACTATCCAGTATAAAGTGGTGTCTCCTTCTAGCCTGCTCATATGATTGGCCAGGGAGTCAATAAACAACTTAAGTGCGGTGCATCTAAAGAGATGCTTTCCGTCTCGGCATTCAGAGCTAGGTACACAATTCGGAATTGTGCACAATTTTAGACAACCGTAGACGACACTCAAAACAATCGAATGCTAAAATGACCGTATACTGTGAATGCAGCGTCTAAAGAGATGATGAATGATGCAGATGAAGGTTCAGGCAGAAGTTTTTTACCTACTAATATGGATTCAATTCCTTTACTTCTTGTCTTAGGAATAAGTAAACGGTGACTTTGGAGCCGTCCTAGCAACGAAGCACTCAATAATTTCAAAGTTGTTCTGAATTGGCCTTGTTGATCCTGGCATTTGTCCGCAGGTGTTCGCACTGTCCAATCACTGATTCATATGTTTCGTATTTGAAATATCGATCTTTGATTGGTTATCGCTCACTCGTCGATGGTGTTCGAAGCCTACAGGGTTGGTTTAGTCGCTTTAAATTAAAGTACCCTACTGCAAATCAGTTTCGTTACTGAGTGGGTAGACTGTAAATGTGAATCTATTTTTTTAATTTTATTTATTAATGTTGTTAAGATTCAAACACTGCCCTCGTTCTCAGATATTCATGAACTTCTTCGGAGAACACGAGTTGATACCGAAAGACACCTTCATAAAGAAGTTCTGCGATGATTTCTGCAGAGACGGTTCGGTCCTCTTCAGGCCGATCTGCCTCGCCGGCCTCTTCGTCAACCTGGGATTCAACAGTCAACAACTGGACGAGGTAGGACGAGCCACAGGTGGCTGAGCAGGTGATAGTGGACAAGGTAGGAGCCACAAGTGGTCACAGCCAATCAGAGCGCAGTATTCACACTCACAGCCAATGAAAGAAGCCTGTGGCTTAATCACGGGGATTAGTCACTAATCACTAGGTAATTTATGTTTATAACTAAATAATTAGGGAAACATAAATTGTCTTTCATTTGAACGAATAGGGAATGTGCATGAATTTTCTACAGCTCTGAAAGTACGTGGAATATATTGTTATTCATCTGAAGACATCAGAAACCCAATTTAAAAGTTTTAAAATTAACTCATTATACTTCTATAAATGTTCAAAGATTTTGATTATCTGTTTCCCGCACTATTATTTTTAAACGGTATGTGACGTCACAATCCTTGTAAATCACTGCTTATATGAATGACTTTGCATATAACCTCCTTGAACTTTGCCACCGCTTCCTAGACGAAACAATCAAATTTTCAAGGTCATCAAGCTAACCTTGTCAAAATTTGTACTCAAGCCGTTGTCAAGTCTGCTTTATATGAATAACACCCATTATTTACTGATATTCTATGAAAATAGGTTTGGTATTATTGTTTTTATAAAAATTGGGCTTTAAAATTAATTATTAGGCGTACTAGGCATTAATTCGATTTTATATGATTTTGGATACGATAATTTCCAAATAAGCGTTATTTTATTTATCAGTTTATGATTGGTTGATTGCTGATACAAGGAAAGTGACGTATTCCCCGTTTTTCCCGTCATAAATATGTGTGAAACTTTCAGCTCGTTTTTATAAATGAAACTTTATTCTATGTCATCAAAATAAAATATTTTTGTATTCAGGAAGTTAATCCTAATCTAGTAAAATGCTAAAAAAAAAGATGACGCATATTCCCTATTACGTAATTGTAAATCTCCCTTTTTCAAAATGATAATAAATATATTTGGCTTATTCTTGAGAAGTATGCGAGTGGGTGATGTTAGTTTGTGGTCCGCAGAGGCTGATACCCATGATATTCGCCCACATCCCCGCCAGCGCATCCAAGCGGCAACAGCTGCATTACACGCAGCTCTACGAGACGGGTAGATTCCAGCAGTTCGACTTCGGCAGTGTCAAGAACCAACGCGTGTACGGGAGTACCAGACCCCGCGAGTACAACATCAGTCGTACCACCTGTCCTGTGGCGGTTTACTACGGCCGCAACGATCCGATATGCGCCTCCAAGGTGGGTTAGGTTGGTAGTTGGCTGTGCAATTGTCCACGCAATATAACTGGACTTCACGAGACAAGGAACAAGCAACAAGAACTAGAGAAGTAGAAAATTAAGTTAGTACCATTGGAGTTGGATATTTCGTGAGAATGAGACTTGTTACGTCGAAGAAACTTTACATGCAAACATGTATATATAATACACATGCGTATATTTGTATGACGTCACCTAATTGTTTACTCTGTTCTCTTGTCCCCAGGATATTGACATCCTGTACAGTCAGCTGGCGAACCCGATGGGGTTGTTTCTCGTCGACCACCCCAAGTGGAACCACATAGACTTCCTGTGGGGTCGTGACGTCAAGACATTGGTCCACGATGACGTCATCGCCTCCATGGACCGGCTAGTGCGAGACTCGAGATAACGGCATGGAGTATACCCACACGGCACAGAATATGCTATGGATATCCAAGAATGATCTAAAATATCCACTCAGTGTAATATCCACAATGAATATCCATAGAATGTCCACTCGATATTTACAATGTCCAACTTTTTCAACAATATCTAATAGATATCCATATTACATTGGTTGCAATATCCATATTTGTCCACAATGGAAATATCTTATGGATGTCCTAACAATATCTAAATTTAAACAATGCAAACATATAAGCATTTTAAATAATTAAAATGACGACAGATACAACATGACATTGCAAAAGTGAAAAATATAGATATGTGGTCTAAAGTACTTTACGATCATCCTTCAAACCACGAACAAGCTTATGTACGGCAAATTGTGCATGCCAATTAAGTTAATTAATTATGCTAAATCAATTACTAATTAATAGTATACTTTATATAACAGGTCTGTTCGTTTGTCTTACTCAGATTGATCTAGATCAGGCAGAGTAAGTTGTTAACTTTTTTTTTTATTGTTGTGACCTTGTTAGTTGTTACTCGCTGATTGTAGGAATATCGGACTAAAATCTACTTGACTCTGGAGTACGACAAACGAACATACCTAACGAGTAACACATTTAAATTGCACTTTGTCTTGCAAAATAATTGAATAATGGAACTATAAAAAAACTGTTTGAAAAATATTTTCGGAATGTGAAGAAATTATAATGCAATAGTATAGGCTAATATATTGTTTATATTTTTTAAATTAATAATTATTTTGAAAGCAATAACCTATTATTATATAACTATTAGTTTTGCATTATTTATTAAAATAATTATAATACACTATACCAATGTCAATTATTGAACAAATGAATTCAATTAATTTCTAAAGAAAATATTTACTTTGATTTTAAAAGGCGCGCGCGTATATATGTGGCGGTGATGCGTATAGCGTTGGCGTGCGTACCAAAGGCTTCGGAGTTCGGACTCGGCTTCCGGGATGCTTCCGGGCTTCAACTCGCGAGACCGTGCGTGCGTTGCGTGTGTGTGTAACTGAAACGGCTTCATGATCGGTGTCAAAGGCCGTACACAGAGATAATATATATTATCAACAGTAATCCGGATGCCTAGTAATATGCAGGTATGTATTATTATTGTTCAATCCTCATGCGAGATTATCAAACATCATTTCATGAACTTTCTGTTTGGTGGCCCTGGCATGTGTAGGCCAATGCCTAGGCCTAGGCCTAGGCTAGGCATTGTGTTTGAGTCCTGTGTAGGCTAGGTTATAATTTTTTATCTGATGCTTGTTAGGCTAGGCCTATAGGAAAGGTGCCTATAGGCTACCGAGGCCTTGGTTTTGGGGCCTAATGTCTGGGTCTATATCAGAGGCCATGTGGCCTAGGCCTAGGGCAGCCTAACCTAACTTCACAATTGATAAGCTACCTAGCCTAGGCCTAGGCCTAGGCTCATGATGCCTAGGCCTATCTGTTTTATATGCCCTGATTAACTTATATTATTTTCTTAAGAACCTAGGTGCAAATTGAGTTCAATTCTACAGCATTGATTCAGTCATGGTAGGGTAGGTAGGCCTAGGCAAAGGCCCTAGGCCTATATAGGCCTAGGCCTACCCTTCCATAATTTATTTGGCATTTTAGGTCCAAGACCAATTGGCTGTCCTATAGGCATAAGCCTAGGGACCTACTTGTTGGGCAGGACTCTCAGTAAAACATTAAGTTTACACAAGTAGGCCTAGGGCCCTACCACATATTATAAATAATTTTTAATATAAATAATTTAAAAAAAAGGACCCGGGTAGAGTCCTACCCGGGTACCCGGATACCCGAACTGACCTATATGTATTACGCACATGACCAATATCGCAAAAGAAATACAGAAAACAGTGAGTAAAAAGCGGTGTTCAGTGGTGTTCAACAATTACTGTTACCAACATTAAAACTTATATTAATCTTTGCAGATAAAGGAGACGTCGCAAATAGGAGGGACAACCACAAACGAAGTCACAAAAAGAGTGCTTCGCCACATTATGTCTGACAACCTTGCTGCAAAATTTAGCTGGATAGGTTTCAAGAAGAAGCTTGCGTTTTCGAAACTGGCCCTCAAAGACGTTTTGTTTGGTAAGTGTCGTCTCTAGTTGAAAATGATATTGAAATGCAACCTAGAAATTTCAGTAGTGAGGATGGTTTGAAGCTGAGTAGGGCATGGCAACCTACATAACAGCGCTTGAAACTGCACGGGCCGAACAGTCGAGGGTTCGAGAAGGAACTGGTGCACATGCGCGGAATGTGTGCACGCGCGCGAAGTTGCACAGCAGAGTGGGGCACAGTCGCTGGGTAGAGCTGGATTGAGTAGGTTCTCCCAGTGACTGTCTCTTTAAGTCCTTTGAAGATGGACTATGCAATTAGTACGAAACGTCCGGTTTTATCATTAAACAATGGTTGCGGCAACACTCGACAGCCAAGAATTAATAATAAAAATAACACAATTTCACTGGCTGTTGACAACATGACATGACCATATTCGTATTTTCTGTAATTTATAAATACATACTATGGCTGCGTCCGAATTGTGGCTCATCGTTGCTAATTCCAAGTCTAAGTCTAGATGTGACATCATCAACAATCAATCATAAACAATCTATGATTGTAGGTTTCTCATTGTTGATGACATCAAATCTAGACTTGGACTTGGAATTAGCAACGATAAGCCTCAACTCGGACACAGCTTAACTATTTAGGTGGCTCGTTGGTCCAGTGGTTAGCATCCCTGCTTCCAATGCAGAAGGTCCCGGGTTCAAATCCTGCTTCAGGCACAAGTTTTTTAACTTCTAATTTGGATTCAATTCCATTACTTCTTGGCTTAGGAATACTAGGAATACTATAATATTAGGGTGACTTTGGAGCCGTCCTAGCAACGAAGCACTCAATAAATTCAAAGTTGTTCTGAATCGGCCTTGTTGATTCTGGCATTTGTCCGCAGGTGTTCGCACTGTCCAATCACTGATTCATATGTTTCGTATTTGAAATGTCAATCTTTGATTGGTTATCGCTCACTCGTCTATGGTGTTCGGAGCCTGCAAGGTTGGTTTAGTCGCTTTAAATTAAAGTCCCCCACTGTAAATCAGTTTAGTTACTGAGTGGGTAGACTCTAAATGTGAATATATTTATTTTTATTTATTTATTTATGCCCTATAGCTATGCCACATAGTGCTCTATCTCCCCTCATGTTTGTCTACTCTATTCACTCCCAAAATTCAGTACTATATGTTGACTCAAAAGCTTAAATTAGGTTAGTTAGTATTCTACTCGCACCGAGTGACCAGGGTCATGTAAGACCGAAACATCTCGGAATAATTGTATTTATATCGCTTAAATGTTTCTTTTTACTCCATACTTCTTCAGTCTACAACTCAGATAAGATGTTGGGGTCTATCCTTCTACCTATCACATATCAAAAGCCTCTTGGCATCCTCTATAAACTCATTATATGTATATAGGCGCTATATGATATTAATAAATTGGCTAGCATGTTTATATTTTCCTATATAAATTTTTACCAAAATGAAACAAACATATGATGCATCCTCTTTGCATCAAATTATTTATTGTTGTATTGTTTATTTTTACAGCTGCTGTACGAAGCAATATGGCGCACCAATCTTCAACAGACTTTGAAGTGGAGACTGCTATCAAAGACTGGTTGCGCCATGCCCCTTATAGGGCTAGAAGTAAGCGGAATGCTGTTGAAGAATCCACGGATTCTTCATCCACATGCGCACAATAAAACCTTGGATGCTGGGCGTTATCTAGGGATGCACACGATAATCGTTATTATCATTCGATATTCAATAAAATTTTGATAATCGATAATAAAAATATTATCAAATGGTTTGTTTTCTGAAAAGATACCGTCTAAATACTTGGCCCCGGGCCCACAATTATGTGATAACTCTCAACAGTGTCACTTCAGATGGGTCCAAGCAATGTAGCTGCATCGTTATGCGCTCGGTTAGGCGACATAATATCACGGAATCTGAAAAAGATTGCTTTGCGTGTAATAGCACGGAATCTGTAAAAGATTGCTTCGCGTGAACACGGATATCACGTAATATCACAGAATCTGA
The DNA here is from genome assembly GCA_945910005.1 of Isoperla grammatica. Classification (NCBI taxonomy): domain Eukaryota; kingdom Metazoa; phylum Arthropoda; class Insecta; order Plecoptera; family Perlodidae; genus Isoperla; species Isoperla grammatica. The sequence goes on from OX246749.1 coordinate 31,058,206, forward strand.
AAAAGATTGCTTCGCGTGTAATATCTCGGAATCTGTAAAACATTGCTTCAGGTGAACACGGATATCACGGAATCCGTAAAAGATTGCATCGCGTAAACTTATTATCGGTCGATAATGCAGCTAAATTTCGATTATCGATAATTTTAATTTTATCGTTGTGCATCTCTAGCGTTATCTAAAGAAGTAGGATTTCAAATTTGTACAGTAATTGATATTGATTGATAGTTGATACGAGTCAGATTATATGATAACTAATAATCATTTCATGTATTTGATAGGTTATGGATATGATTATTGATTGCAAGAAAAACATATTTTTGCTTTGTTTCAAAATCCACTTTATATGAACATGAATGTCATTGTTGATTGTCCAGTCCATTCCATTCATTCAAACTAACCAATAATAATAGGGTCTTGCATAGACAATTTGGGCTGTGATTAGATCTAGTCATAGAAATGAACCAATCAGTTTTTTGCGGCGATGGCGTCATCCTGCCCCAGAATTCATAGCATTTTGTAAGCCACTTATTGTTGTTACTAGTTTATTTTACTATTTAGTTATAGCATACATTCTGCTATAAACAGCATTTAGACTACATTTTGTATGTTTAATACGTGTACAGAATTACGTGGTACAGTCTTACAACATTTCATTTGTAACAATCTTTATAAAAAAAATTATTTTATTATATGTACGTATTTACATTTTATGAAGTTCCAATTGGCACGCCATGGTCTAACAAATCAATTACTAACTTGGAATTGAATAAAACATCATGAAATGAGAATTGGAACTTGCATAATCTGGGATGTTATAAGAGCACCAAGTCTCAGAAAGAAGAAACGGTTGTTATGCTGGATTCATGACATTGCGTGGTCCTGCGTGCGTTGCGGTGCGAGTATTTTGGGCCAGTAAAATTATACGCTACTGCCACCTAAGTGCGAAACCACATAATCTTATTGGCCCAAAACAGTCGCTCCGCAACGCACGCTGGACTATGCAATGTCATGTGCTGCTGTCATAGGCCTATATGTATTTACATTCACAATGTATATCAATAACGTTTGCTATACGTATGTAGGCTATATATAGCTCTATTGAATCGTTTATCTTAATTGGTTTATCCTATATATATTCTGGACTGGAATCTGCTAGCTTATAATAATTCATAATTCATAACACATTGATATTCTTCATTTTGGTGCTACAGTCAAACTTCGTTAGGACTTCATCATTAGTACGTTTTCACGCTGAAGACGTCAATTTATTAGTGGTCCCGCCAAATCCCCATAAGAACAATGCTAATTTCAATTCGTTACGACGTTTGTCAATAGCACGTTTTCCCGCTTAGGACACATAGTTCTCTCTGTCCCGTGGTTAAATAGTTCATATTTAGCGCGTTTGCCATCATTGGCAGAGAAGTGAGCCAAGAATCCAATCAACAGCTAGTGTGGGAAGCATGTGTTCTGTACAGCGGAGGCGGAAATGGCGCTGTAGAGTTTACTAGCCGCTAGGCTACCGCGTCCGTATGCGTGAGTCAGGTACGGGTTAAATTCCATTTCCCCCGGTTTCACTATCGCTTTCTCTCTCGCTCTCGCGGGCAAGGCTCGGCCGACTGCCTGCAGGCATTCTTCGAACGTCAAGCGCTAAGTTCGCTAGGCGTTTAGGGGGGGGGGGGGGGGGGGGGGCGCATGTGAAATATTTCTGGGATGCTAGGTTTAAATAATGTTGCAAGTTACATACAGCATTATCATAATGCACTTTTGTTGTAAAATGTAAATTTTTACTAGGCCTAATAGAGTGCCACTACCACAAATTGCATTTTCTGGATTTTTTTTTATCAATGTTCATTTTCACGTTTACTTTTTCTTGGCCCCTCAAAAACTTCCTAACGAAGTTTGACTGTATATCTATATTGTATTGTATTGTATTTATTTCGTGATGTTAACCTCGCACAACATGTGTTCGAGGGAGGTATATTACATGTCATTCCTTAAGATTAAGAACTTAAAATAGGTTTACGTATTATAACGTTAACATAAAAGTAGGTTTACATGTTAACATGTACGTTGTTGTTAGGTTTATGTAAGTTTACATGTCAATTTAAGATTAGGTACTGAAGATAGACTTATACTAGAGAATTAACCAAAAAGTGAACTACTGTTCATTGTCCAGTAGTATGTATTATTAGTTATTACATATATGCATATCAATTAAATTTATACCTGTATTTTATTCTATTCTTCAATAAATACTATGAAGTCAATCAATTCCATAATTACTGTTGAGATTTACTGTTTTCTTCTGTGAATGTGCTCTATGTTTCTTGTTATACCCTGCACAGTACTTCTCATGGGAAGATCCATGGGGGATCCCGGATGTACACATAAGGTTCAGGTAATGTCTACACAACATATTATTCATGATCCTTAACAATCCTCAGAATCTCTATACAACCTCCAACAACATCCACATAATGTCCATGGTATATGCACACAAAGTTCTGAAAATGTCTTCACAACATCTTGACAATATCCATATGGAAAATGTATGGATCATCCAAGTATGGTTCTCAGGTGGGACATCTGGATATCCACACAATGTCCATAAGACGTCAATGTCCAGTTTTTGGACATCCACTGGATATTTAAATATCCAAAAGAGAATATTGTATAGATATCTAGTAGACATTCTGTGCTGTCTGGGTAGAGTGTGTTGGTAGGGAGGCAACGCTAACGGAGACTGAAGCTGACGGCATGAAGTATAGAGTGTGTTGGTAGAGGGGCAACGCTAACGGAGACTGAAGCTGACAGCATGGAGTATAGAGTGTGTTGGTAGAGGGGCAACGCTAACGGAGACTGAAGCTGACGGCATGGAGTATAGAGTGTGTTGGTAGGGAGGCAACGCTAACGGAGACTGAAGCTGACGGCATGAAGTATAGAGTGTGTTGGTAGAGGGGCAACGCTAACGGAGACTGAAGCTGACGGCATGGAGTATAGAGTGTGTTGGTAGAGGGGCAACGCTAACGGAGACTGAAGCTGACGGCATGGAGTATAGAGTGTGTTGGTAGGGAGGCAACGCTAACGGAGACTGAAGCTGACGGCATGAAGTATAGAGTGTGTTGGTAGAGGGGCAACGCTAACGGAGACTGAAGCTGACGGCATGGAGTATAGAGTGTGTTGGTAGAGGGGCAACGCTAACGGAGACTGAAGCTGACGGCATGGAGTATAGAGTGTGTTGGTAGGGAGGCAACGCTAACGGAGACTGAAGCTGACGGCATGAAGTATAGAGTGTGTTGGTAGAGGGGCAACGCTAACGGAGACTGAAGCTGACGGCATGGAGTATAGAGTGTGTTGGTAGGGAGGCAACGCTAACGGAGACTGAAGCTGACGGCATGAAGTATAGAGTGTGTTGGTAGAGGGGCAACGCTAACGGAGACTGAAGCTGACGGCATGGAGTATAGAGTGTGTTGGTAGAGGGGCAACGCTAACGGAGACTGAAGCTCACGGCATGGAGTATAGAGTGTGTTGGTAGAGGGGCAACGCTACTGAAGCTGACACGGCATGGAGTATAGAGTGTGTTGGTAGGGAGGCAACGCTAACGGAGACTGAAGCTGACACGGCATGGAGTATAGAGTGTGTTGGTAGGGAGGCAACGCTAAAGGAGACTGAAGCTGACACGGCATGGAGTATAGAGTGTGTTGGTAGAGGGGCAACGCTACTGAAGCTGACACGGCATGGAGTATAGAGTGTGTTGGTAGGGAGGCAACGCTAACGGAGACTGAAGCTGACACGGCATGGAGTATAGAGTGTGTTGGTAGAGGGGCAACGCTACTGAAGCTGACGGCATGGAGTATAGAGTGTGTTGGTAGAGGGGCAACGCTACTGAAGCTGACACGGCATGGAGTATAGAGTGTGTTGGTAGGGAGGCAACGCTAACGGAGACTGAAGCTGACACGGCATGGAGTATAGAGTGTGTTGGTAGAGGGGCAACGCTACTGAAGCTGACACGGCATGGAGTATAGAGTGTGTTGGTAGGGAGGCAACGCTAACGGAGACTGAAGCTGACACGGCATGGAGTATAGAGTGTGTTGGTAGGGAGGCAACGCTAACGGAGACTGAAGCTGACGGCATGAAGTATAGAGTGTGTTGGTAGAGGGGCAACGCTAACGGAGACTGAAGCTGACGGCATGGAGTATAGAGTGTGTTGGTAGAGGGGCAACGCTAACGGAGACTGAAGCTGACGGCATGGAGTATAGAGTGTGTTGGTAGAGGGGCAACGCTAACGGAGACTGAAGCTGACGGCATGGAGTATAGAGTGTGTTGGTAGGGAGGCAACGCTAACGGAGACTGAATCTGACGGCATGGAGTAAAGAGTGTGTTGGTAGGGAGGCAACGCTAACGGAGACTGAAGCTAACGGCATGGAGTATAGAGTGTGTTGGTAGAGGGGCAACGCTAACGGAGACTGAAGCTGACGGCATGGAGTATAGAGTGTGTTGGTAGGGAGGCAACGCTAACGGAGACTGAATCTGACGGCATGGAGTATAGAGTGTGTTGGTAGGGAGGCAACGCTAACGGAGACTGAAGCTAACGGCATGGAGTATAGAGTGTGTTGGTAGAGGGGCAACGCTAACGGAGACTGAAGCTGACGGCATGGAGTATAGAGTGTGTCGCTAGAGGGGCAACGCTAACGGAGACTGAAGCTGACGGCATGGAGTATAGAGTGTGTTGGTAGGGAGGCAACGCTAACGGAGACTGAAGCTGACGGCATGGAGTAAAGAGTGTGTTGGTAGAGGGGCAACGCTAACGGAGACTGAAGCTGACGGCATGGAGTATAATGTGTTTGGCTAGAGCGGCAACGCTAACGGAGACTGAAGCTGACGGCATGGAGTATAGAGTGTGTTGGTAGAGGGGCAACGCTAACGGAGACTGAAGCTGACGGCATGGAGTATAGAGTGTGTTGGTAGGGAGGCAACGCTAACGGAGACTGAAGCTGACGGCATGGAGTATAGAGTGTGTTGGTAGGGAGGCAACGCTAACGGAGACTGAATCTGACGGCATGGAGTATAGAGTGTGTTGGTAGGGAGGCAACGCTAACGGAGACTGAAGCTAACGGCATGGAGTATAGAGTTTGTTGGTAGAGCGGCAACGCTAACGGAGACTGAAGCTGACGGCATGGAGTATAGAGTGTGTTGGTAGAGCGGCAACGCTAACGGAGACTGAAGCTGACGGCATGGAGTATAGAGTGTGTCGCTAGAGGGGCAACGCTAACGGAGACTGAAGCTGACGGCATGGAGTATAGAGTGTGTCGCTAGAGGGGCAACGCTAACGGAGACTGAAGCTGACGGCATGGAGTATAGAGTGTGTTGGTAGGGAGGCAACGCTAACGGAGACTGAAGCTGACGGCATGGAGTATAGAATGTGTTGGTAGGGAGGCAACGCTAACGGAGACTGAAGCTGACGGCATGGAGTATAGAGTGTGTTGGTAGAGCGGCAACGCTAACGGAGACTGAAGCTGACGGCATGGCGTATAGAGGGTGTTTGTAGGGGGGCAACGCTAACGGAGACTGAAGCTGACGGCATGGCGTATAGAGGGTGTTGGTAGAGCGGCAACGCTAACGGAGACTGAAGCTGACGGCATGGCGTATAGAGGGTGTTGGTAGAGCGGCAACGCTAACGGAGACTGAAGCTGACGGCATGGCGTATAGAGTGTGTTGGTAGGGGGGCAACGCTAACGGAGACTGAAGCTGACGGCATGGAGTATAGAGTGTGTCGCTAGAGGAGCACCGCTAACGGAGACTGAAGCTGGCGGCATGGAGTATAGAGTGTGTCGCTAGGGGGGCAACGCTACTGAAGCTGACAGCATGGAGTATAGAGTGTGTTGGTAGAGGGGCAACGCTACTGAAGCTGACGGCATGGAGTATAGAGTGTGTCGCTAGAGGAGCAACGCTAACGGAGACTGAAGCTGGCGGCATGGAGTATAGAGTGTGTCGCTAGGGGGGCAACGCTACTGAAGCTGACAGAATGGAGTATAGAGTGTGTTGGTAGAGGGGCAACGCTACTGAAGCTGACGGCATGGAGTATAGAGTGTGTTGGTAGAGAGGCAACGCTACTGAAGCTGACGGCATGGAGTATAGAGTGTGTTGGTAGAGAGGCAACGCTACTGAAGCTGGCGGCATGGAGTATAGAGTGTGTCGCTAGGGGGGCAACGCTACTGAAGCTGACAGCATGGAGTATAGAGTGTGTTGGTAGAGAGGCAACGCTACTGAAGCTGACGGCAGGGAGTATAGAGTGTGTTGGTAGAGGGGCAACGCTACTGAAGCTGACGGCATGGAGTATAGAGTGTGTTGGTAGAGGGGCAACGCTACTGAAGCTGACGGCATGGAGTATAGAGTGTGTTGGTAGAGGGGCAACGCTACTGAAGCTGACGGCATGGAGTATAGAGTGTGTTGGTAGAGAGGCAACGCTACTGAAGCTGACGGCATGGAGTATAGAGTGTGTTGGTAGAGGGGCAACGCTAACGGAGACTGAAGCTGACGGCATGGAGTATAGAGTGTGTTGGTAGTGTGGCAACGCTAACGAAGACTGAAGCTGACGGCATGGAGTATAGAGTGTGTTGGTAGAGCGGCAACGCTAACGGAGACTGAAGCTGACGGCATGGAGTATAGAGTGTGTTGGTAGAGGGGCAACGCTACTGAAGCTGACGGCATGGAGTATAGAGTGTGTTGGTAGAGGGGCAACGCTAACGGAGACTGAAGCTGACGGCATGGAGTATAGAGTGTGTTGCTAGAGCGGCAACGCTAACGGAGACTGAAGCTGACGGCATGGAGTATAGAGTGTGTTGGTAGAGGGGCAACGCTAACGGAGACTGAAGCTGACGGCATGGAGTATAGAGTGTGTTGGTAGGGAGGCAACGCTAACGGAGACTGAAGCTGACGGCATGGAGTATAGAGTGTGTTGGTAGGGAGGCAACGCTAACGGAGACTGAATCTGACGGCATGGAGTATAGAGTGTGTTGGTAGGGAGGCAACGCTAACGGAGACTGAAGCTAACGGCATGGAGTATAGAGTGTGTTGGTAGAGCGGCAACGCTAACGGAGACTGAAGCTGACGGCATGGAGTATAGAGTGTGTTGGTAGAGCGGCAACGCTAACGGAGACTGAAGCTGACGGCATGGCGTATAGAGGGTGTTGGTAGGGGGGCAACGCTAACGGAGACTGAAGCTGACGGCATGGCGTATAGAGGGTGTTGGTAGAGCGGCAACGCTAACGGAGACTGAAGCTGACGGCATGGCGTATAGAGGGTGTTGGTAGAGCGGCAACGCTAACGGAGACTGAAGCTGACGGCATGGCGTATAGAGTGTGTTGGTAGGGGGGCAACGCTAACGGAGACTGAAGCTGACGGCATGGAGTATAGAGTGTGTCGCTAGAGGAGCACCGCTAACGGAGACTGAAGCTGGCGGCATGGAGTATAGAGTGTGTCGCTAGGGGGGCAACGCTACTGAAGCTGACAGCATGGAGTATAGAGTGTGTTGGTAGAGGGGCAACGCTACTGAAGCTGACGGCATGGAGTATAGAGTGTGTCGCTAGAGGAGCAACGCTAACGGAGACTGAAGCTGGCGGCATGGAGTATAGAGTGTGTCGCTAGGGGGGCAACGCTACTGAAGCTGACAGAATGGAGTATAGAGTGTGTTGGTAGAGGGGCAACGCTACTGAAGCTGACGGCATGGAGTATAGAGTGTGTTGGTAGAGAGGCAACGCTACTGAAGCTGACGGCATGGAGTATAGAGTGTGTTGGTAGAGAGGCAACGCTACTGAAGCTGGCGGCATGGAGTATAGAGTGTGTCGCTAGGGGGGCAACGCTACTGAAGCTGACAGCATGGAGTATAGAGTGTGTTGGTAGAGAGGCAACGCTACTGAAGCTGACGGCAGGGAGTATAGAGTGTGTTGGTAGAGGGGCAACGCTACTGAAGCTGACGGCATGGAGTATAGAGTGTGTTGGTAGAGGGGCAACGCTACTGAAGCTGACGGCATGGAGTATAGAGTGTGTTGGTAGAGGGGCAACGCTACTGAAGCTGACGGCATGGAGTATAGAGTGTGTTGGTAGAGAGGCAACGCTACTGAAGCTGACGGCATGGAGTATAGAGTGTGTTGGTAGAGGGGCAACGCTAACGGAGACTGAAGCTGACGGCATGGAGTATAGAGTGTGTTGGTAGTGTGGCAACGCTAACGGAGACTGAAGCTGACGGCATGGAGTATAGAGTGTGTTGGTAGAGCGGCAACGCTAACGGAGACTGAAGCTGACGGCATGGAGTATAGAGTGTGTTGGTAGAGGGGCAACGCTACTGAAGCTGACGGCATGGAGTATAGAGTGTGTTGGTAGAGGGGCAACGCTACTGAAGCTGACGGCATGGAGTATAGAGTGTGTTGGTAGAGAGGCAACGCTACTGAAGCTGACGGCAGGGAGTATAGAGTGTGTTGGTAGAGAGGCAACGCTACTGAAGCTGACGGCATGGAGTATAGAGTGTGTTGGTAGAGGGGCAACGCTACTGAAGCTGACGGCATGGAGTATAGAGTGTGTTGGTAGAGGGGCAACGCTACTGAAGCTGACGGCAGAGAGTATAGAGTGTGTTGGTAGAGGGGCAACGCTACTGAAGCTGACGGCATGGAGTATAGAGTGTGTTGGTAGAGAGGCAACGCTACTGAAGCTGACGGCATGGAGTATAGAGTGTGTTGGTAGAGGGGCAACGCTACTGAAGCTGACGGCATGGAGTATAGAGTGTGTTGGTAGAGAGGCAACGCTACTGAAGCTGACGGCATGGAGTATAGAGTGTGTTGATAGAGGGGCAACGCTACTGAAGCTGACGGCATGGAGTATAGAGTGTGTTGGTAGAGGGGCAACGCTAACGGAGACTGAAGCTGACGGCATGGAGTATAGAGTGTGTCGCTAGAGTTGCAACGCTAACGGAGACTGAAGCTGACGACATGGAGTATAGAGTGTGTTGGTAGAGGGGCAACGCTACTGAAGCTGACGGCATGGAGTATAGAGTGTGTTGGTAGAGGGGCAACGCTAACGGAGACTGAAGCTGACGGCATGGAGTATAGAGTGTGTTGGTAGAGGGGCAACGCTAACGGAGACTGAAGCTGACGGCATGGAGAATAGAGTGTGTTTGTTAGAGGGGCAACGCTAACGGAGACTGAAGCTGACGGCATGGAGTATAGAGTGTGTTGGTAGAGCGGCAACGCTAACGGAGACTGAAGCTGACGGCATGGAGTATAGAGTGTGTTGGTAGAGCGGCAACGCTAGCGGAGACTGAAGCTGACGGCATGGAGTATAGAGTGTGTTGGTAGAGTGGCAACGCTAACGGAGACTGAAGCTGACGGCATGGAGTATAGAGTGTGTTGGTAGAGTGGCAACGCTAACGGAGACTGAAGCTGACGGCATGGAGTATAGAGTGTGTTGGTAGAGGGGCAACGCTAACGGAGACTGAAGCTGACGGCATGGAGTATAGAGTGTGTTGGTAGAGGGGCAACGCTAACGGAGACTGAAGCTGACGGCATGGAGTATAGAGTGTGTTGGTAGAGGGGCAACGCTAACGGAGACTGAAACTGACGGCATGGAGTATAGAGTGTGTTGGTAGAGCGGCAACGCTAACGGAGACTGAAGCTGACGGCATGGAGTATAGAGTGTGTTGGTAGAGGGGCAACGCTAACGGAGACTGAAGCTGACGGCATGGAGTATAGAGTGTGTTGGTAGAGCGGCAACGCTAACGGAGACTGAAGCTGACGGCATGGAGTATAGAGTGTGTTGGTAGAGGGGCAACGCTAACGGAGACTGAAGCTGACGGCATGGAGTATAGAGTGTGTTGGTATAGCGGCAACGCTAACGGAGACTGAAGCTGACGGCATGGAGTATAGAGTGTGTTGGTAGAGCGGCAACGCTAACGGAGACTGAAGCTGACGGCATGGAGTATAGAGTGTGTTGGTAGAGGGGCAACGCTAACGGAGACTGAAGCTGACGGCATGGAGTATAGAGTGTGTTGGTAGAGGGGCAACGCTAACGGAGACTGAAGCTGACACGGCATGGAGTATAGAGTGTGTCGGTAGAGCGGCAACGCTAACGGAGACTGAAGCTGACGGCATGGAGTATAGAGTGTGTCGCTAGAGGGGCAACGCTAACGGAGACTGAAGCTGACGGCATGGAGTATAGAGTGTGTCGGTAGAGCGGCAACGCTAACGGAGACTGAACCTGACGGCATGGAGTATAGAGTGTGTTGGTAGAGGGGCAACGCTACTGAAGCTGACGGCATGGAGTATAGAGTGTGTTGCTAGGGGGGCAACGCTAACGGAGACTGAAGCTGACGGCATGGAGTATAGAGTGTGTCGCTAGGGGGGCAACGCTAACGGAGACTGAAGCTGAAGGCATGGAGTATATAGTGTGTTGGTAGAGCGGCAACGCTAACGGAGACTGAAGCTGACGGCATGGAGTATATAGTGTGTTGGTAGAGCGGCAACGCTAACGGAGACTGAAGCTGACGGCATGGAGTATATAGTGTGTTGGTAGAGCGGCAACGCTAACGGAGACTGAAGCTGACGGCATGGAGTATAGAGTGTGTTGGTAGAGCGGCAACGCTAACGGAGACTGAAGCTGACGGCATGGAGTATAGAGTGTGTTGGTAGAGCGGCAACGCTAACGGAGACTGAAGCTGACGGCATGGAGTATAGAGTGTGTCGCTAGAGCGGCAACGCTAACGGAGACTGAAGCTGACGGCATGGAGTATAGAGTGTGTTGGTAGAGAGGCAACGCTAACGGAGACTGAAGCTGACGGCATGGAGTATAGAGTGTGTTGGTAGAGGGGCAACGCTAACGGAGACTGAAGCTGACGGCATGGAGTATAGAGTGTGTTGGTAGAGAGGCAACGCTAACGGAGACTGAAGCTGACGGCATGGAGTATAGAGTGTGTTGGTAGAGGGGCGACGCTAACGGAGACTGAAGCTGACGGCATGGAGTATAGAGTGTGTTGGTAGAGCGGCAACGCTAACGGAGACTGAAGCTGACGGCATGGAGTATAGAGTGTGTTGGTAGAGCGGCAACGCTAAAGGAGACTGAAGCTGACGGCATGGAGTATAGAGTGTGTAGGTAGAGGGGCAACGCTAACGGAGACTGAAGCTGACGGCATGGAGTATAGAGTGTGTTGGTAGAGCGGCAACGCTAACGGAGACTGAAGCTGACGGCATGGAGTATAGAGTGTGTTGGTAGAGCGGCAACGCTAAAGGAGACTGAAGCTGACGGCATGGAGTATAGAGTGTGTAGGTAGAGGGGCAACGCTAACGGAGACTGAAGCTGACGGCATGGAGTATAGAGTGTGTTGGTAGAGGGGCAACGCTTACGGAGACTGAAGCTGACGGCATGGAGTATAGAGTGTGTTGGTAGAGCGGCAACGCTAACGGAGACTGAAGCTGACGGCATGGAGTATAGAGTGTGTAGGTAGAGGGGCAACGCTAACGGAGACTGAAGCTGACGGCATGGAGTATAGAGTGTGTTGGTAGAGGGGCAACGCTAACGGAGACTGAAGCTGACGGCATGGAGTATAGTGTGTTGGTAGAGCGGCAACGCTAACGGAGACTGAAGCTGACGGCATGGAGTATAGAGTGTGTTGGTAGAGGGGCAACGCTAACGGAGACTGAAGCTGACGGCATGGAGTGTGTTGGTAGAGGGGCAATGCTAACGGAGACTGAAGCTGACGGCATGGAGTGTGTTGGTAGAGGGGCAACGCTAACGGAGACTGAAGCTGACGGCATGGAGTATAGAGTGTGTTGGTAGAGGGGCAACGCTAACGGAGACTGAAGCTGACGGCATGGAGTATAGAGTGTGTCGCTAGAGCGGCAACGCTAACGGAGACTGAAGCTGACGGCATGGAGTATAGAGTGTGTCGCTAGAGCGGCAACGCTAACGGAGACTGAAGCTGACGGCATGGAGTATAGAGTGTGTTGGTAGAGGGGCAACGCTAACGGAGACTGAAGCTGACGGCATGGAGTATAGAGTGTGTCGCTAGGGGGGCAACGCTAACGGATTCTTCTCAGTGGCGTCAAAATACGTAACTCAACCGTTGTTCGGTCCATAACGGTCCCAACACTTTCCTAACGCTTAAAATGTCACATTCATTCACGAGTTAAAGAAGAAGAACTTCAACTACTGTACTAAATCTGAAATCTGATCGAGTTATATAACCGTCATGATGCTATACTGACTTGATTCGACTTCTTTACATCTTTAATCTTAAACCAAACAAAACTGCGTAAACCAGGCTTAAGGTGATTCGCTTATCTGTATATCATATTACTAAGTTATATTAAAATACGAAGGCTTTAGTGACTGGTTTATGTTCATAAATGTTATATATTATGTAACGTGTGTCTTGCCACGCGTAAGATGAACATCATTGGTGTAGAGCCTCTACTTTGCACTATATACTAAATGTTAAGTATGTCACTGAATTGATGTCGGTCTTCGCTCCATTTTAGGAGCACGAATTGAAATGTAGCTAATGAAATAAAAACAAACCTGTTTTGTTGATATTTACTCAGGTAATAGTTCCAGTATACTAAATGGAAAACTGAATACTTCGTTACCTTAACAGCTCACTTATTCCCACAGAGGAGACATCAATTACAACCATACTTAATTATTAATCATGTTTCAATCGACTTAATTTATTAAGTGTAATGTAGGTTTTAGGTTCATTATATTTCTATTACATATATATACGTTGGTACAAAGTTGTGTTATAATAGTTAGTACATTTATATTATTACGTTACTTTTTATAGACTATTACGTAGTTTAAACATTTCTTCATTCGTTTCTTTATTTCCACCACTGTACTTTTAAAAGTAAAATTAATTATTTTTTTTGTCGTGTATACTTGGTTTCGTATGTTGATAAATCTAGCTATATATTTGTAAATGTTATTTATTTTCTTATAACGAATTAAAATATGTTTTACAAAAGTGATTTATTTTGTTTCATGCATTGCATCGCATCATCCCCACATTCTTACCTTGACCTGTTGGTTGTAATTCGAATCAATACGGTTCAACAAAAAACCACTCTATTAATTAATCAATCAATCAATCTTGTTTCTGATTAATCTACTCGAATGTCGCAACAATTACGTCACAACGACGGAGCAACTCAACTCCAAAGAAAATAATAGACGTGTAAAGCGTTATCTCCCACTTTCAGGCCGGGTGATTCCCCCCCCCCCCCCCCCCCCCCCCCGTCAATATCGCAGCAGAGGTTCCCGTTGCGACCGACAGGGTCAGCGCGGAGGTGGAAACTTTCAAAACTTGTGTAATGAGAAAAATACAAGGTGGGTACGAACGATCGACGCCGGCCCAAACAAAGGTTCCGTCTGTACAGATCGGAAGTCTTCGGTCGGTGATATAGTCTCGAAACCAAACTATCGCACCTCATTGCTTTTCTGGTTTTATCTTTTGTTTATAAACTATGAATCTAACTATATTTTAGATGAGCTATAGACCTACTTTTCTTTTTTTTCTTCATCTACATTTTCTAATTTTTTTTTCCACATATAAGAATACATATATATATATATAAGAAGTAATCGAGGAAGAGGTTGAAGAGGTGGTTGTGTCAGGCCTGACTAGCTGGCAACGAAGACATTAGCCCAAGCCATGGAGTACCTCGCTACTCCCCCCTACCCGATAATTAATGTTGGAAACGGGGTCAAGATATATATATATATATTATATTCTCAATTCTTTCCTCTCTTCGTACAGTGTTTTTATTTCTACATATAATCATTTATCAATCGTGGATCATCTGTTGCTCGCATTACAATATTGGTCTTCTCCTCTACTGTTTTACGCTTCTACTTGTCCATCAATAATTATATTATTTAGTAGTATTCATTAAGACGTTCGATTTAGATTCTCTCATACAATCGTTCAAGGAAAGAATCCTTCACTCAGGCCATTGAGTTGGATTCTCGTAGGTGGGGGGGGGGGGGGGGGGGGGGGGGGGGACTATTATAAACCCATAGCCAGGCCGCATCTCAATTTGCTCCATAGTCATCGCACTAAACAGTTGCCCAAACAACAATGAAAGTGACGTCTAAAGAAGAAGGCAACAGTAAAGCTGTGATTGGCTGGCAATGAGTTCATTTAGTCAATACTTGGGACGTGTCCGAATTAAAAGTCTAAGGTCTAAGTCTAAGTCTAGGTCTAAGTCTAGGTTTAAATTATTTAGCATGTTCTAATTCTAATTCTTAGTAGATTTCGGACAGTACTAAACCTATTGCAGAGCCACCTATTGCGAGAAATTTGACCTAGAGTTGAAGCATTGGTTCACAGCCTTCTCGACGGGTCAATCCGCGAATTGTACCGACGTCTTTGGAGGTTAGGACATGTAAAAGTATTCATTTTCCAGTATTGATGCAGGTTTTAGGCTTTAAAGTAGGCTTATCACTGTTTACATTATAAAATAATACTAGAGGTATGTATATAATACACTTAAGTAACATTTCACTTTTCCGTCTTTCTTCTCGCAGCTGTTTTTTTCGTCCGCCATTTTAAGACTTATAACGAGCGTGCACTTTCGATTGCTAGGTCTAAACTTCGATTTAGACCTAGACTTAACGATTTCGGACAGTACTTCATACGTCACCGATGATTGATGACGTCAAATTTAGACTTAGACCTAGAGTTAGCAATGATAAAGAGGAATTCGGACACGTCCTTAGAGCTCTGAGATATATATGACCTTTGAATATTCGTCGCAATCTCAACGATTAAGTTCTTTGGCATCGTTTCTTATCTCTTCGTTATTAACCTCTTTGCAAAGCCGTCACAGTGAAGAAAGAGAATCATATAAAACTGATAAAACAAAGTTAAGTCATTCCCCCCTCATTGGCGACCAACAATAAAGCAATAACCCCCCCCCCCCCCCCCCAGTTAGCACCCCCTGGGGACCCAGGACTCCAACAAGTCTAATAAGTTGCCTGTTAAGAGGAAGCAAAGTGGGCCGGCTGTAAAACGGTTTTATTGGTCAATAGTGCGACAGACGGCTACTAGAGCGCGCCAGGGGAGATTGACAAAATGGCGGACAGCTCAAAGATTAAACGTATATACCCTGGATGATGTCAATGAGATCTGGATATGAATGTGTAGCAATGATGCTGAACGAATTGAAACATTCACTTTCTATCGGTAAGAGTTTTATTAATACTTGTATGTGTCTACATTACATAACATTACATTACATTACATTACAATACATTACATTAAATTGCATCAACCACATTACATCGCATAACAACACATTACATCACATTACAATACATTACATCAAAATACATCACATTACATCACATAACAACACATTACATCGCATTAAATCACATTACATCACATTACATCACATTAAATCACATTACATCGCATAACAACACATTACATCACATTACAACACATTACATCAAATTACATCACATCACATCACATTACATTACAACACGTTACATCAAATTACATCACATTACATCACATTAAATCACATTACATCACATTACATCACATTACGTCCCATTACGTCACATTACATCGTATTACATCACATTACAACACATTACATTACAACATTACACAACACAATACAACACATTTCAACACATTACAACACGTTACATCAAATTACATCACATTACATCACATTAAATCACATTACATCACATTACGTCACATTACATCGTATTACATCACATTACAACACATTACATTACAACATTCCACAACACAATACAACACATTTCAACACATTACAACACGTTACATCAAATTACATCACATTACATCACATTAAATCACATTACATCACATTACGTCACATTACATCGTATTACATCACATTACAACACATTACATTACAACATTCCACAACACAATACAACACATTTCAACACATTACAACACATTACATTACATTAAATTACATAATACATTACATTACATGATACATTACATTACATTACATGGTCAACCCGTAGAGACGACAACGAGGTCAATCTTGACGAATGACGACCAAACCTTGACGACGCAGCCTGCCATGGAGAAACAACTGAAGCCTGTTGTGGTAGAACACACAAATCATTAGCTCTTCAAGAAATTCGGTATGTTTTTTAAATGAAATAGGTACGTATGGTTTTTTTCAATTACTCTAGTTTACTTTTTAAATTCTAAATTATGATTTTAGTCAATTTTCATAAAAAATATCAGCAACGTTCTGTGTGTCACAATCATGGCCGCTGTGACGTCACGCGGGCAGGGGCGGGCTGGGATACAAGGCCCGGGATGCTGGGTTTGGGGGGGGGGGGGGGGGGCCGCACGAGGTGGCGTGGCGCAGCTGGGGTCTGGGGCGAAGCCTTAAGGTGAATCTACCCCCATATAATTTTTTTTAATATGCATAAAGAACACATATATGGAGTTAGTATATTAAAGACGCTCATTTGAGAAGATCAAAACTAATTTTCAAGCCCATTTTGGAGGAACCGTATGGTATTTACAACGGGTTTTATGACGAATACGGCTAACAACTACGTTTAAACCACATACGCGTTTAGTAAGCGATTTTTTGTTCACAACTTACCCTCACTATTGGCTATGAGGATTTAGTGTTTTGAAATAAGTGTTTTCAATATTTGGTTTACTACGATTTATTTTGCTCGCCGGTACAAATACAATTTCCGTACCGGAGAACAAAATAAATCGTAGAATACCAAATATTGAAATTACTTATTTCAAAACGCTAAATCCTCATAGCCAATAGTGAGGGTAAGGTGTAAACAAAAAATCGCATACCAAACGCGTATGTGGTTTAAACGTAGTTGCAGGTAGTTGTTAGCCGTATTTTTCATAAAACCCGTTGTAAATACCATAAGGCTCCTCCAAAATGGGCTTGAAAATTAGTTTTGATATTCTTAAATGAGCGTATTTAATATACTAACCCATATGTTGTCTTTATGCATATTTAAAAAAATAAAATTAATTGGGGATAGATTCACCTTAACCGCCGGAAGCAAATACGCCGAAGGAGTAAATAATTTTATTTAGGGGGTTGCATTGAATTTCATGGTCTAAAATGCGAGTTTAGGGCGCGATTAACAGAGGCCAACCTACCAGTAGTAAAATAATTTTAATTATATTCAATTAATTACATTTAATATTTACAATAAATATTACATTACATTCAATTATTATTTCGTAATAATACTTATAGAGTGGGGTTAAGATTTTTTTAGCAATATACAGAGAAGTATTTATGTCATAGGAACTCTTTGGTGGCAGCCCGGGGGCCCGGACTGCCAAAGGGCCCGGATTTGCCCAGAGGCCCGGGATGCGATCGTATCCCAGCATCCCTAGCCAGTCCGCGCCTGCACGTGGGAACTATGAGTATTATGGTTCTGCCAACCCCCTCTAAACAAACAGACCCGTGGCTCAAGTCCAACAACGGTATTTCACTCTGTTGTGTTGGCAATGTTTACGTGTTTAATCTCGCCTTCGTCTCCGGGACGATATGTTCCACTTCCACTTCCGCCGGGCCGGGCGACGTTGGCTTCGGTTAGCTGAGAGAAGACATTACTTTCAATCTCATCGCCCGCTCGTATTTCCCCAGACTTGGGTCGTGGGGGGGGCTCAGACACACCGAGGGTGTTATAGGGCACTAGCAACACCAAAAGACAACAATGGAACAAATTAATTGAACCGATGGACAAACAACAAGCTGTCAAAAAAATATATGAAGTTTTAAAGTTGGAAAAAACAAACGCTCAGAACGTTTACAAACCTTCAGATAGTTGCTTTCCATTATTGAACATAAATTTTAACTGGCGAGCAGTTACTATCGTTACAACTAATTGTTTCTCCTCATTATTTGCAAACATATAACTTTGACAACTTTTTGTTTGTCCACCAGTTCAATTCATTTATTCCATTGTTGTAGTTCGGCTGTTACGTCAGTTGTGCGTACCCTATAGAACCGATAGACCGACGTATAGGACACTAGCAACACCAAAACACAACAATGGAACAAATGAATTGAACTGATGGACAAACAATCAGCTGTCAAAATAATAAAATTGCAACCATAGAAATAAAAACAAGTGTAGCAATAGTAACTGCTCGCCATTTAAAAGTTTTAATGATAGACAACAAAAGTTTTGTATGTGTATTTGTTTGTTTTTCATTTTTTTTTCCAAAATCAGAAGAAATTATTTTTTGTCAGCTTGTTGTTTGTCCATCGATTCAATTCATTTGTTTCATTGTTGTCTTTTGGTGTTGCTGGCGCTTAAGATCAATTGTTAATTTGTGTTTATTTATTTATTTATTTATTTATTTATTGTACGACGTATCCGATAGGTAGGTCAATTATAATGACGGTGGAATCAGATCTATAGGGTTGTCATAAGAAGGGGAATCAAGTTGGGGGGGGGGGAGGGTGAGGGTGACAAAGGAGACACGATATGAATGAGAATGAGGAGAGAGGCAGAGACGAAAAATGGGTGAAAGAAATATACTGGGGTGATTTAAGAGATGCGCAAAGCCACCGGTCACTACGAACAGGAACCCACTTTACCGGCGCAATAAGGGAAGAAGTGCATCACCACGTACAGGAACCCACTTTACCGGCGCAATTAGGGAACAAGTGCATCACCACGAGCAGGAACCCACTTTACCGGCGCAATTAGGGAACAAGTGCATCACCACGTACAGGAACCCACTTTACCGGCGCAATTAGGGAACAAGTGCATCACCACGAGCAGGAACCCACTTTACCGGCGCAATTAGGGAAGAAGTGCATCACCACGAGCAGGAACACACTTTACCGGCGCAATTAGGGAAGAAGTACATCACCACGAACAGGAATCTACTTTACCGGCGCAATTAGGGAAGAAGTGCATCACCACGAACAGGAACCCACTTTACCGGCGCAATTAGGGAACAAGTGCATCACCACGAGCAGGAACCCACTTTACCGGCGCAATTAGGGAAGAAGTGCATCACCACGAGCAGGAACACACTTTACCGGCGCAATTAGGGAAGAAGTACATCACCACGAACAGGAACCAATTTTACCGGCGCAATTAGGGAAGAAGTGCATCACCACGAACAGGAACCAATTTTACCGGCGCAATTAGGGAAGAAGTGCATCACCACGAGCAGGAACCCACTTTACCGGCGCAATTAGGGAACAAGTGCATCACCACGAGCAGGAACACACTTTACCGGCGCAATTAGGGAAGAAGTACATCACCACGAACAGGAATCTACTTTACCGGCGCAATTAGGGAAGAAGTACATCACCACGAACAGGAACCCACTTTACCGGCGCAATAAGGGAAGAAGTGCATCTCCACGAGCAGGAACCCACTTTACCGGCGCAATTAGGGAACAAGTGCATCACCACGAACAGGAACCCACTTTACCGGCGCAATTAGGGAACAAGTGCATCACCACGTACAGGAACCCACTTTACCGGCGCAATTAGAGTAAAGTAGTTTTGCTTTACGTCTCATATATTGACAATAAGTATATCGTCGTACATACAAATGAAAACTAAGCCAAGAAATATGAACACGAACGTGTTCAACTTTATTTTTTAACTCAAAGTTCTTCATTTTATATTATTTCATATTTAAAACCGCCCCCTAGACAGAACGTGGTTCTAGCCGCCACACAAAGCCACTTAGCTTTATAAGGCGGTGAACAAGATATATCACGGAACAAGCAATGTGTTAATATTAACTTGCACACATAGGCTTAGAAATAATTACAAAACCTCTTGTTTTGAGTCGCGCGGTTAGATTAGTGGCGGGATTTGAAGGCATTAGGATGTTACCACGCAGGTTTACCATCATAACATAACAACACTATTTACATATTCTCTGCGGGCTTAACGCACATCCTTGGCTGTTGATGAGGTTGTACCAACGTGAGGGACGAAACAGCCGAGTTCAATGGTACCAACAACAAAAAATAACCAAGTCTCTGACTAAAATTTAGCGTACCCGGTCTTAGTACTTAAATCCAGTCTTACAATGTCCCAATAACTACTTATTCGTCAAATAGCTTGTTTTCTCCATGGCAACCACCAATCAACACCCTGGAAATCCTTCAAATAGCGTAATTGCTACAGATAACTATCTTATTACGAGATTGTAAGACCTTAGATTGTAAGAACTTAGCATTCGCTTTATGAGACCAGTAAACCAAGTTCACCCAAACTATAGGTTTACACATCGATATTGAAAAACCGGGCCTATAAGAAAAACTTGAAACATTTCCCCGATAACTCCCGATTGAAACTTATCAATCCAAAAAATTTCCTTCTTTCCCCAACTCCGTTGAAATGAAAACCCACCCCAGCCTGCAAAATAAAACGATAGTAATTTATTTTTCCTGTCCCCGAAGAGAGGGGGGGGGGGGGGGGGGCGCGCATTTTCTGTCACGACAAATACTCGCACGACGCTAATTTGACATTTGAAATAAAACAAACGCGCCCCTGTTTATTTATTTACATCCCCTCTTCTGCTGCTGCTCAACTCGCCGGGGAAATCGGCACCGCACGAGATATGAAACACGGCAACACTTGACGCGGGGGGGGGGGAGGGGGGGGGGCTTCATGTGTCGAATACTCGGCTGGAGACGACATCACGCGTAGTCCCGCGCGAGTTGTTCTGCAGCTGTTGTTTTAAATTTGGGCTCTATAGAGATTATGCTACATAGAAATGTGGGATTTGCGATTAAGGGGGTGTGTTCCAACTTGACGTTTTTCGCAGTGGACTAAGCTTAGTTATACTAATCGAAAGAAAGTGACGTAACAATTGCAGACGACCAATGCTTCCTATTTGGCTAGTGGTTAGTGGGTAGTGGCCGAAAGTGTACACTTCGACACCGACTGACCCACTAAACCAAGATGGTTGATACCAGCCATCACAGCTGATACTTTTAGGTTAGGAAAATACCCAACCAGTAAGTGGAAGTATTATTATCGTATTTATTTACATTAGATGATTAATAACAATAAACTTTGTATTAGCATACTAGGTGGCGTGCCCAAAGCTTTTAGCATTTAGTGTGTAGCAGGTAGTGGTTAGTGGTTAGTGGTTAGCAGGCGAAAATCAAGTTGGAACACACCCTGAATGTCGATCCCTGAGTAACTCCCGATCTCTGTGAAAATTACTTTAAAATACTTTAAAGTTGTCAAATAGTAAAACAAAACATGTCATCCTCTATAGTAAAGTTAGCGTCCTTTCGTGTGTGATTGTGTTGTCTATTCCAATAAACATTACCGTTTTCCAAATTTGCTTTTATTTAACTTTTGTAAATGTGTTGTTGTTGTAACATACCTTTCAAAATTAAATAATATCATTTCAAAAAACGGAGATGTTTATTGAAACACACAAAACATTTATAAACAAAGAGCTTTAAATTCCCTAGAGGGTGACATGTTTTGACGTGTTTTTTTGGGGATGGACTCTCACTATAAAACAACGCAAACTAAACGTTAAAAAAGGAAATATCTTGAAAACCATTCACAATATTGAAAACGTGATGTCAGCTTTATGTGGTTTTGTAATAACTAAAAATGGATTAAAATAGTTTTGAATTAGTAACAATACGAGTGTGTATTGGATATCTGAAAACCCCAACCACAGCGGGCGTGACTAATGAGTCTTATACACTCAACTTAACTACCTTTACGACTGTGTGAACCAACGCCGCGAGTCTGTTGAAACAGCGTGCATGCAAGGGGCGGGCACGTCACAGTCACGTGATGTATCTAGCGTGACGTCATCCCTGTCTCGCAGTCGACCCACGTATAACAATCGATTGTATTCGGTTCGACTCAGACAGTCGAGAAAGCCGCGGGATTTAAAGAAGGTGTTGTTTCCTTGCCAGCAGATTTATTCGAACATAAACCCCTAATGTAATGACCTCGGCACGACGATACGGCCAGGGCTGAAAACATTGATCCTGAAACCGAGAGAGAAAGAGAGAGGGCGGCGTACTTTTACTAGGTAGTACATACTATAACGGAAAGGCATACGAACAACTTGACACAGACAGACAGACAGACAGACAGACAGACCGACAGACAGACAGACAGACAGACAGACAGACAGACAGACAGACAGACAGACAGACAGACAGACAGACAGACAGATAGAGTGACAGACAACCCTATCAGCCACGAAAGTAGACAAAAAGAACGACAGCGAGGCAACGCCGACCAGAATAAACCCCCCTTAATATTAAACAATTCAACGGTCTCGCTGATCGACCAATCAGCGAGCGAGATTGCGCCACCTGACGACACGATGCATTATTGAGAGGGCTGTGATTGCCGCGACCCTAGCGGCAGCTTATGACGCTGCGGGCAGGGGTGGCAACAGTGCACAGCCATGATATACTAGCCCTCATCTACCATCGCTTGCATGCACGCTGTTTCAACGGATATCGACAGATTCCAGGCGATCTTTGACACATTCTTGCCCATATTTGTATTATATCTTTGTTAATGCGATAAGTTTGTATCCGATAGTTTCTAGTATACCAATGTTTTCGTCTACCGGTACAAATGAGTGTTTTGTACCGGAACACGAACAAAATCATGTAGCAGAAACGGTTTAGGTATAGTTTTTTTTTTTTTTTTTTTTTACAAACTTCCATTTTTATAACACAAGGGTGTGATAACCAATATAAGAAATGTGAACCTTCAGACATTTGCCTGCACGTTAAAGTTATATTAGGACTGAGTATCGTGAATCTAAAACTGAACATTGAGGGTATGCACCGTGCAATATATTAATATCAATAGTTTTGAATATAAGAGTCCATGTAACTGAGTGGGTGGACAACGAATATAAATGCATTTAATTCATTTAAATAGCTTGAAAAGCGTGTTTTATTGTTCGTATCTATAACATGACACTCGATATCAGTATTTGGGACTAGTAACCTTCACAAAGCAAGAGGGAACATTGATTGTGTTGGGATAAATTAGATGATTTTCAGAATAATTAATTTAGAAAGCCGTGATTAGCTCTATCTACGGGTCCTTGATAGTTATGTTAAGGTGCATTTTTCACTGTTGTGCATTGTTGTCATTACCAGAGGGCCGTGATTTGGTCTATCTAAGGGTCCTAGATCATTTCTAAAAAAAAATCTATAGGCTACTAGCAACACCAAAAGACAACAATGAAACAAATGAACTGAATCGATGGACAAACAACAAGCTGTCAAAAAATAATTTCTTCAGATTTTGGAAAACAAAAGATAAGAAAAAACAAACAAATACATATACAAAACTTTCACTTAGTCGTTGTCTATTATTAAAAGTTTTAAATGGTGAGCAGTTACTATTGCTACACTTGTTTTTATTTGTATGGTTGCAATTTTATTATTTTGACAGCTCGTTGTTTGTCCATCAGTTCAATTCATTTGTTCCATTGTTGTAGTCCTGATGTGACGTCAGTTGCGGGTTCCCTATTGGACAACTCCCCAGACTGTCTACAATATAATCCAAACGAAATACATATTAATCCTCGTTTGGGGAAATCAGTGTTGATCTCGTAGCTACACCAATCAACACGTCGATACTAAACGTCATTCAAGGACACGATCTCGCGACTGCCGAGATGAGTCTCGGGTATTTCGGTCGCGTCTAGGGGGGGGGGGGGGGGGGGTCCGATCAAATGAAACTCTCCACAGCGCCCCTGAGCGTACAACGCATTCTTATTCGTTAAAATGTAATTTCGATCGCAATATCGTATTAAAGAATAAAACTATTTACAAACACGGATCACGTATCTCTGGCCTGGGGTGGGGGGGGGGGGGGGGTAGGGGGGGCGCCACCTGGCGCCAAGAGCCGAGGGGCAGAGTCACGCAATATGGGGGGGGGGGGAGCAACCACACTAGCCCCAACGCGACTAGTCACATACCGACGTCAGGTCCTCATATTTACCGCGCCCCATTCATGCACGCTCTTTCAGAGAGAATCAAGATATTCCCGGCGTTCTGTCCCTCGTAAAGGCATTGTATCCAATCAAGATCACAATTTATCCGTAATTAAACCTGTTGCAAGTAGAAGGTTGGTACAAGAGAAGTAGACAATTAAGTTGGTACTATTTTGGAATCGTCTTACGACAAGCAGAGCTACCCGATGTCACGGTCACACACGGGGATCATTAGGATTCAGCACAT
Organism: Isoperla grammatica; assembly: GCA_945910005.1. NCBI lineage: Eukaryota > Metazoa > Arthropoda > Insecta > Plecoptera > Perlodidae > Isoperla > Isoperla grammatica. Next base: position 31,082,486 of record OX246749.1, read on the forward strand.
CTATATTATTTATTTACTTACTTACAAAAATAAACATTCAACTTATTACTGTATTATTAATATACTTCCGCAAGTTACTCTCGCAATATAATTCCGAAAGGTACTCCCGCGAGGTACAACACCAACACCAACGACACCGACAACACCAACAATACCATCAACCATCTATCCTTACACGTCCATCATCTAGCGGGAGTAACTTGCGGGAGTAACTTGCGGGGTTAACTTGCGGGAGTAACTTGCGGGAGTAATTTGGGGAGTAACTTGCGGGAGTAACTCGCGGTAGTTACTTGCGGGAGTAAGTTGCGGGAGTAAGTTGCGGGAGTAAGTTGCGGGAGTAACTCGCGGTAGTAACTTGCGGGAGTAACTCGCGGTAGTTACTTGCGGGAGTAAGTTGCGGGAGTAACTTGCGGGAGTAACTTGCGGGTATAACTCGCGGTAGTTACTTGCGGGAGTAAGTTGCGGGAGTAACTCGCGGTAGTTACTTGCGGGAGTAAGTTGCGGGAGTAACTTGCGGGAGTAACTTGCGGGAGTAACTTGCAAGTGTAACTCGCGGTAGTTACTTGCGGGAGTAACTTGCGGGAGTAACTTGCGGGAGTAACTTGCGGGAGTAACTCGCGGTAGTTACTTGCGGGAGTAACTCGCGGTAGTTACTTGCGGGAGTAAGTTGCGGGAGTAATTTGGGGAGTAACTCGCGGGAGTAACTTACGGGAGTAATTAAGATAGTAACACAGATGGATGGATGGTTCAACACCAACACCATTGCAATTAAAAATACAATTAAACTAAAATTAAATTAAATTAAAATTAAATTAAAAATGCAATAAAAGATTGATCCCAAGGCAGCCAGTAGTGTTGTATGGGAGTCTAGTGAGGGTGCCTGTGTGATGCTAGAATAAGCTCCGTTTTGCTCTACGACGCACCGTTTAGCCGTAAAATGCAATTAAAGATTGATCCCAAGGCAGCCACTAGTGTGTATGGGAGTCTATTGAGGGTGCCCGTGTGATGCCAGAATAAGCTCCGTTTTGCTCTACGACGCACCGTTTAGCCGTAAAATGCAATTAAAGATTGATCCCAAGGCAGCCACTAGTGTTCTATGGGAGTCTAGTGAGGGTGCCTGTAGGTTGTGTGACGCTGGAATAAGCTCCGACCACAGATTTTGAGATAGTTACGTAAGTTTCAGGGGCTGTATGTCATTAAAAAAATAATTACGTAACTAATAAACGTCAAGAAATGTCTTATTTAAATGTTGGTAAAATGTACCGCAAGCAATATATACTTGATTTTAATTGAGGTAGGGTAATAGTAAATGTTCTTTATCTAGGAATGCGGTTCTTCAAGTGTAATTACAAATTAATGTGAGGCGTGATCACAGCTGGGTAATATCTTATACATCCCTTGTGTTGAGACACCCTCAGAACAAAACACACAGGGACGCGGTTTTCATCCCCGTTTCCCACGTCTTCCTCGCCCCTTCCGAGCCAGAACGGGGTAGGTGTTGGGTGGCGGGGGGGAGGGGGGTTGATGGAGGGAGGGGGAGGCTAACACAAGTTGATTTTAGAGTCAAGATGACTGTTTGAGAGCCAGACATTTTATTTTCTGTTTCGTGTTTGCTTGCACTACGGTTGGTATGTTGAAAAAACCAATGTTCACTCTTATAATGTTGCCGGGCTGTATTTGACAGCTGTAAGTCCGTAAGACAGTACATTCCGTGCGGTGGCAGACTGTTACTAGCGCCATGTACGTTCAGAAACAAGGCATAATGTTCCTTAGCGCACACGCATCAATGTTGTGTCTGACAACCAATGTTCACTCTTGTAATGTTGCCCGGCTGTATTTGACAGCTGTAAGTCCGTAAGACAGTACATTCCGTGCGGTGGCAGACTGTTACTGGCGCGGTGTACGTTCAGAGACAAGGCATAATGTTCCTTACTGCGCACACGCATCAATGTTGTGTCTGACAACCAATGTTCACTCTTATAATGTTGCCGGGCTGTATTTGACAGCTGTAAGTCCGTAAGACAGTACATTCCGTGCGGTGACAGACTGTCACTAGCGCGGTGTACGTTCAGAGACAAGGCATAATGTTCCTTAGCGCACAGGCATCAATGTTGTGTTCGACAACCAATGTTCACTATTGTAATGTTGCGGGCTGTATTTGACAGCTGCAAGTCCGTAAGACAGTACATTCCGTGCGGTGGCAGACTGTTACTGGCGCGGTGTACGTTCAGAAACAAGGCATAATGTTCCTTCGGCTGCATTAACCAAGGTCGGTAAAGTAGAAGTACTGAAGAGGTTGGCTTATTCGGAGGGTTTTCAACAAGAAGATGCGCCGTCTATAGGCACCGAGATTGGCCACTGATGGCGCTAGTGAAAACGAATGAAGCGCTCAAAGTGGCAAAGTCGCGCAACAATCTGCTGAAGCAGCGTCGTTCTTCCTACCAATTCCTACGTCGGTAATGGCAAATTGTGAAAATTGTTTAATTAAATACGGCTTTTAAAATTTGTGTGCAGATTATGAATCCCATCAGTAAATCTTAAAAAGGCAAGCTACCATTTTAATCAGGACACGTTTTAGATGTAAAAACAACAAATAACTCACAACAAACACAAACAAAACAAGACAATAAAAGCCAAAACAAAAACATGAAACAAAACAACAAAACAAAATAAATACACATCAACAATAAAAAACAAAACAAACACCAAACAAAAAACAAAATATATCACAATAATATCCAGCACTATTTTCAACCGCGGAATGAAATCTTCAGCAGTTTGTTGCTAAATTTGGCCACATATAGCGCTGTATGTACTAACACACGGTGCCTATAGGGCACTAGCAACACCGAAAGACAACAATGGAACAAATGAATTGAACTGATGGACAAAACCATCAGCTGTCAAAATAATAAAATGCAACCATACATATAAAAACAAGTGTAGCAATAGTAACTGCTCGCAAATTAAAACATTCGATGATAGACTAAGTGGAAGTTTCGTATGTGTATTAATTTGTTTGTTTTTTGTTTTGTTTTCCAAAATCAGAAGAGATTATTTTTTGACAGCTTGTTGTTTGTCCATCGATGCAATTCATTTGTTTCATTGTTTTCTTTTGGTGTTGTTAGTGCCCTATACTGGCGACGCCGCAAGAAGCAAGGTGTCCCCTAATATTCTGAGAAGAGACGGTCGCTCCAAACGGTCTATTTTAACGTTATTCAACTCGAGATTGTCCGATAGCTGCATTGTTATTGTCCACTGCATTGACTGCACCGACCGTGAATGGAATGCGATCCCACCACGTCTGACAACATGCGGGCGATATTAACACCACAATACAGCTGAGGCAAGAGAACGGGATGCAACTAGATTTAAGTTGGTAGTTGTCACACGCGTCACTTCACTATTATACATAATCCGTGACGACAACACCTTGCAAGTTAACGCGACGCGACTATATTACGGTGTTATTGTTATCAAAGACTATGGTATTGTATATATATATACTGTGTTCACGTGATCTGATTTGTAATGTAATCAATTAATTATGTCGTATGGCTAGCTAGAGGCATGAAAATATAAATAAATTCAGATTTAGAGTCTACCCACTCAGTAACTAAACTGATTTGCAGTGGGGGACTTTAATTTAAAGTGACTAAACCAACCCTGTAGATTTCGAACACCATCGACGAGTGAGCGGTAACCAATCAAAGATCGATATTTCTAATACGAAACATATGAATCAGTGATTGGACAGTGCGAACACCTGCGGACAAATGCCAGAATCAACAAGGCCGATTCAGAACCACTTTGAATTTATTGAGTGCTTCGTTGCTAGGACGGCTCCAAAGTCACCGTTTACTATCACTTTTATTGTTGTGCTATGCACGATAGGCCTACATAATAATTGCATTTTGTTTGTTTGATATCTTTATGTTTCACGATGTTTGCAATTTTCCATGCAATTCGAGTCGGCGTTCACTTGACGCTTGTGACAGTTCGCTAACCACCGCACTGTACCGACGCGTGCGACATTCCTCCAACGAACGCAATGTACGCCGCCGAATAAGAGATGCCTCGACTAGCTGTTTGATCAAACCTGGCAAAAGACAGCAATAATTTACTTTTAAGTTGGATGTGTCAGAAACTCAATCCTGCCAAGAAAATACGAGGGAGGGGTAAAAAAAAAAAAAAAAATACTTTCCGCCAGTCTTTTGCAACAGTGATTTTATCTTTCACTCGCTGCTCCGTCGGTGGAGAAGATCTCTACTAGGCCGGGGGACACGATAGGGAAGTGACAATTATTATGTCTTTTACAATAACATGCAGTATGTAATTCATTTTTTTCAGAAAATAATGTTCATTGATCAAAGTATTTTACTCGATACACAAGAATGAATTTCATGCAAATGATGTAATAAAAGGACTAAAAATAAAATAATTTCAGTTGGGACATAATATTTTGAGCTACAAAGGAAGACGAAGGGAGAAATAGTAGATGGGACAGACTTGCGACGGATGATCCGGGATATGTAAGGTGACCAGACGTACCGGTTTGACCGGTACAGTACCGTTATCGGAACACTTGTACCGGTGTCCCGAAAGACTCATTGAAAAGACGTATTTTTAAAGGTTTGTAATTTTTGGGGAAAAGGTGTCCCGGTATTCTGTCAATAAAGACAACGCGGTCGATCCGAACAGTGGGGGGGGGGGGGGGGGGCTTACAGTTGCTCTAGTCCTCGACGCATTCGCAGACGCGCACAATCACGCACTCACTCAACTCACAGTCAGCAGAGTTTATTCCGTCAACTGGCGAAATACGACCGGGCATAACAAGACTACAAAAATGTACCTACATTCATTCAAATACTTAATATATATTAATTAAAATGAATATGAATAATAATGTATTGATATTTTGAAAGATGTTTTCTAGGCATTTTGCACGCAAATTTGAATTTAAAATGTTTCTCTTCTTTCGCCCCAGACCCCGTGCTTGTCCATGGAGTTCGTAATCCTCACTTTTTGTTTGTCGCGGTTTTCAATATTCAAAATATGGTCACCTTAAGGACATGCGATGTGATGACGACGCAAATAATCATAGATTGGGAAGGAAACCAGCCCAGAAATAATTCACATACCCTCCCTTCAGGTCAGTGGCGTATCCAGGAATTGGGAAAGGGGGGGGGGGTTCAACCCATATTATAGAGAGTGGAGCCGAAAAATAATTGGGGTTCCAGGGGGCTTGCCCCCCGAAAAAAATCTCGTCAAGGTAATTTTAGTGCAAATCTGTGAGTTTTACAGCGTCCAACTGAAACAAGATTACTCAGTTTCTGGACACATTTTGTCTTTAGCACCGCTAATAAAAGGAACCTCAATCAATAATTTGCATATTTTTCGTATTGCTTAAATTGCTTTTAATTACAACAATATACAATAATTATAAAGTAAAACATCTGTCTATTGAAATACTGTCTATTGATACTGCTATTGAAATGTAAACGGTCATTTTCCATGTTTCCTTTGCAAAAGGGGGGGTTTTGTCTCCCCCCCCCCTCCCCCCCCCCCCGTGTATACGCCACTACTTCAGGTGACTAACCAACTAGACTAGTATTGCGGAATGTCCGAGGGTCGTAAGAAGGCGTCAATCTCACACCCCCAGTCAGCGACGGTGGGTATCGTACCGGCGACCTCTCGCACACACGATCCTGGCCGGCGTGCTACCGCCGAGCCACCGTGTCATACAACTCACAGCCGACGTGAACATAGATTGAATTACTCACTTCCATCACCGCACAGTTATATCTAGATAGACACATCTCTTTGTTCCGATGACTTAGCAGCGCAAGCAAATTGACGTTTCGACGAGTCCGACGTGCGGGGTCAGCCGAGGGGGGGGAGGGGGGGGGGGGGCTCCGTGTTGAACCTGTCGGCTGTCTTTGCGCTTAACACATATCGGCCGTCAGGTTATCTCAATCGCCCTGATACTTTGCGTTGTGAACGCAGACATCACAGAAACTAATACAATAATAACAATAATGTGGTGTTGTTGTTGTTACACGAAAGATCCATGACAGTATTAAACGAATTGGTCTCCAACCGAACAACGTATACATCGAGATACAGAAAAAGCAATAATATTGAACGCTTGTATTAGGATTGTATAAGAAAGACTTCTACAGTAGAGTTCCGCGGCAGTTTACACCATGGCCACACCATTTTCCCCCGTTTTGGACACCCATAGATACGTTGAAAGATAAGCTACCCCGGGATTTCTTGTTTTCCTAGAACGATCGGACCTCATCGCCTTGAAGAATGTGATGTGTTTATTCAGTCATCTGAATTCCTCGTCTTTTGCTCGAGTTTGAATGGAGATAATTGCTTAGGGCTGCCCAACGATAAAAAAAATCATATCGATATTGCGGGAAGAAATATCGATATCGCGTCGCGATATCGAAGTTTTCAAGTGACGTATCGATATCGGCGATATCGCCACATCGAAACTTTTCTCGTCTGTTTTTAGGATTTACAGGCCAGCTAGAGGTCATTCTTTAAACAATATTACGTAAAGAAATATTCTAGCTTTTAAATGTCTTACTATGTGTGTCAATTTGTTTGTTGTACTATTCAAATTGTAAAATATCCACACGAAACAGCGATGGTGTGGTTGGCGTGACGTGATACGTAATCGGTTTTTTGTATCAATTAGCTTATTAGGCACAAGTTCGATATCGCGATATGTACGATTTAATTAATTCTATATCGATATCGAATTATTTATCTATTATCGATATTGTATCGAATTATCGATATCGTTGGGCAGCCCTATAATTGCTCGACTGGACTTTGCTCTAGGGGTGTACCAAGAAAACTACCTAAAAGGTTGGTGTTAACTACCGCGGAACTCCACTGTAGGAACTTTCCATGGTGGTTCTCCAGCCATTCGAAGAGTGAATGCTAGGACGGGTAAAAGTCGTACGTCGTACAACAACTTCCGTCACGGGTGGGTGAGCGGCAACCAACCAGCGGCCGTGGCTAATTCAGATACCTGCTCGGGGTTGGCCGAGACCGTAAACACGTCATTGATTGATGACGAAAGCACAACCGTAGTTGCTGTACTACTAATATACAACAAATCGGTCACGACTGTACATATATATGTACATACATATACATCGGTGTACATATGTATATATGTTAGTTATCATATTCTCGCAGATATATGTTATTTGTTTGCTTTTTGGGTTTTTTTTTCATACGAGTAAACAAAAGTGTTCGACTCACCCAACACTGCCCGACGTTTCGGAGACGTATCATTCTCCATCCTCAGAGGCCCTCCCTCTCGCGAATCTGCGATGACTCTGCCTCACGAACGAGATGCACTCGGCGCAGTCGTCTGACGAGTCGAATCACTGCGCAAAACCAAACAAATAATATATTTATATTTAATATTTATATATGTTAAAACACACACACACAATTATAAAACGGTACCAAGGTTAGGCTACTTACTTTAAAAAACCGGTGAATTTTCGGAGTACCCTTCCTCTTTCTTCCTCAGACCGAGGGCAACCGCGTCGAGGTGACGTCGAGGTGACCCCTGGTGACGGGTAGTTGACACCGTTAGCGACTGCAGCGCCGTTGTTGTTGCTGACCGCAACGCTTCCTGGTGGCAATTTTGTCTTTTAATACTGGATCCCATACTGGTGGCCAAGTATATGCTTGGCATACTTGCTTGGCATACTTACTCACTACTGTACATACATATATATATATATATGTATGTATGTACAGTACGCACGTATAATTACACGTACACGGTACACGGATAATTACCCGAAAGACTGATAATCATATATATGTATATTAGTTCTCAAGTTTTCGCGAACATATGTGCTCTTAGGGTAAGTCAGTGCCTCCTTCTTTAGTAAATTATTCGCGGCAACAATCCCCAGAAAATTGCAACAGGTACATATATATATATATATATATTATTATTAAGCCTTTATTTGCAACAGAATGTACATTCCACAAGCGCAAATGAAATAGATTAAACAAACGACACAAAGAACATACAAATACTTATGAATACTTATAAATTAACACTTACATCGGAAACTTAGTATATGTGCGTGTGCGTGTGCGTATATATATATATATATTATGTACAGTCGTGACCAAGTATGTTTATATATATGTAACACGGGGTTTTGGGGTATTCGTCCACGTTTTGTAAAGAGACTGTTCTATCACATACCTTGCTTCACGACGTTTCGCCGTCCACTGTGACGGCATCCTCAAGTGACAGTTGAACACGTGATACCCAGACCTGTCACCTGAGGATGCCGTCACCGTGGACGGCGAAACGTCGTGAAGCAAGGTATGTGAAGGAACAGCCTCTTTCCAACCCGTCGACGAATACCCCAAAACCACGTGTTACATCTCACTTTGTCTACGACAATCTACGTCAACTATATTAGTTATTAGTAGTTTAGATTAGTACTGTAGTTATAGGAATGGAAATAGTAAGAAAGCGGTGTAATTGGAATTGTATAAAGCATCAAGAAGACCGTGGAGTATTTAGAACAAGTTATAGGAATGGAAATAGTGAGAAGGCGGTGAAAAGACACTGCAGTGTTGAATTCAGCTATGATCCCGGGGGGGCGAAGCCCCCTCGGGAATTGTCATTCGCCCCCCCGGGAATGAATTGGCTACAAGCTATATATATATATATATTACTTAATTTTGAAATGGCACGGAAATATTGCTTTGAAGGTTTAATAAGTAAATACATTTCCTGTGTGTCACAAAAGTATGTGACAAGAGAGCTGAAACAAGCAGAAAAAAGCAGAGAAGGGCCAGGATTATCTAAACTCCGCCTCAAATTCAACTGGGCATCAAGTAATTTGTTGAACATATATTTTTGTTTAAATAGTGTTTTAAGTAGTGTTTTTTGTATCAGAACACTTGGACAGTTTATTAGTAAAAGTGATGTAGAAGCAGCAGTGATTTTGAAAATTTGCCCCCCACCCCCGCTCATTCGATGTCTACACCCCCGGGATTTGAAATAGCCCCCCCCGGGGACAAAACTCTGAATTCAACACTGAAAGACAGAATGTGTATTGTTGTAAAAGAAGGAAGTAGGTCAGTGTTTTTTCATCTCTAAACAGATGAAATAAAAGTAAATCAATAGTAAATATTACCTGTAGTTGTCTACTAGACGACGCAACAATATATATATATATATATCATGTATACAGTTTGTTTTGAAGAAAATAATATGAACAACGAGCAATCACCTTCAGCAATCGGTATTTAATTGGGGCTATCTGCAGGGCGATTCTGTATGGGCGACGATAAATTTATCAGCGGCTTTGGTCGTTACTGAAGGCGAATGCAAGGCGGTGATTGGCTAATCGCCTTCTTCTAACAACTGAAACCGGTGATAAACGTATCGTCACCCATTCAGAATCAAGGCGCTGGTTGGCCACACATCATTCGTCTAAGACGAAAGCATCTGTAAGGTTGTTACGGGACAAGTATACAAGTATACAAGTATACAAGTATACAAGTATACAAGTATACAAGTATACGCTACGCAAAGCAGCCGTGCAATGGTCTATACGAACGACTAATATGAAACAAACATTTGGAAGTGAAATTGAATTGCAATTGCAATACAATCTGAATATATTACGTAAGGTGAAGGACTACTAGACAATTTTTAAAACCCACGAAATTAACGTATTTTCGTCATATCTCAATAACGCCACACAATATCGAAAAAGTGATAACTACGCTTATTTTGGATTCGTGAGAGCTCAATACCGAATGAAAAAGATTTCGTAGATTGTAGTAATTATAGTTGTTATTTTCTAATTAACTTGTGAATTAATTAAATTAGAAATAATAATTATAATTATTGCAAACTAATAAATCTTTTTGCTACGAGGTTAATAATAATTAATATGTTATACAGGGCCCGGATTCACAAGAGGTCCTAAGTCTTTTTCTGGTCTTATCTTATCTCTAAGACTCGCCTAACTTTGAAGTTTGAACCTTGTAAAACCAAACCCAGGTCACATGAAAAGTTACTAATTCCTTGTGAGAACAAGGATATTAAAATGAACATTTCAATAATATGTTTTAAAATCTGTTCTAAGATATTTTCCCGGTTTTTATAAGAGGTTCAAAATTTGGTCGGTCTTAGAGATGAGACCAAAAATTGACTTAGGACCTCTTGTGAATCCGGGCCCAGTAGTTTAAATTGTTCATCATAACACTAAAATGGCAGCTACGCTACCAAGTTATCCGCAGTAATATTTACGAACCATTTGATATTGATTACACGAGTTGCACAACTCTTACACGCGACTGTACCAGCTCACATTAATAGGATTAGTTGAAAGAGAGAGATAGGTATAGAGACAATTTCTACATTTTCGGTCGCGCAAATTTCGATGCTATAAAGTTCCGAGGATTTTCGCATTTAAGTAAGCTTAAAATTAATGTTGAATTATACCCCCCCCCCCCTCTTCCCCCTCATCCTCCCTCTAGTCCCTCAAGCGGCTCGAGTTGTTTCAGGGAATTAAGTGAGCAGCATCCAGCAATACGCGAAAACTGATTCTCTTTCCTTACCTCGCTTAATTGGGATGAATTGGTGGGGGGGGAGGGGGGATGTACAGCCACGTTCGGCCGCCTTACACCCACTCTACACCAGTGTAGGCCAGGGCACGTGAGCTACCCTACTCTGTACAGCTTCGTTCGGCCGGCTTACACCCACTCTACACCAGTGTAGGCCAGGGCACGTGAGCTACGCTACTCTGTACACCCTCGTTCGGCCGGCTTACACCCACTCTACACCAGTGTAGGCCAGGGCACGTGAGCTACCCTACTCTGTACAGCCTCGTTCGGCCGGCTTACACCCACTCTACACCAGTGTAGGCCAGGGCACGTGGACTACTCTACTCTGTACAGCCTCGTTCGGCTGGCTTACACCCACTCTACACCAGTGTAGGCCGGGGCACGTGAGCTACCCTACTCTGTACAGCCTCGTTCGGCCGGCTTACACCCACTCTACACCAGTGTAGGCCATGGCACGTGAGCTACCCTACTCTGTACAGCCTCGTTCGGCCGGCTTACACCCACTCTACACCAGTGTAGGCTAAGGCACGTGAGCTACCCTACTCTGTACAGCCTCGTTCGGCCGGCTTACACCCACTCTACACCAGTGTAGGCCATGGCACGTGACGTGAGCTACACTACTCTACACCAACTGTAACGAGGGCCCAATGCGTTGTAGAACCACCACTCAATGTAATGCTTAGGCCCGATATGTTGCAATGTCCTATTAACTACATTTTACTATGGCAACCACCAATAGACCATTTTCAAAATTGATCTAGGACCCTTAGATAGAGTTAAACACGGTGCTCTAACTAAATCTTCAATGTCCACAATGCACAACAATAAACACTAGTTTTGAAATGTTATGTCAAGGTGCGTTGTTCATTGTTGTGTATTGTTGACATCGAAGATTTATAGGACCGTGATTAGCTTTATCTAATAGTCGATTTACAGCTACGCGTTGCGAGCGGAGCGAGGGCGCGAGCTCCAATCAGTGGCCGAGTTTGCGTGAAACTATTAACTTCTTTGCATGAAACTCGGCCGCTGATTGGAGCTCGCGCCCTCGCTTCGCTCGCAACGCGTAGCTGTAAACGTACCATTAGGGTCCTACATCAATTTTGAAAATGATTTACCACCTTTGAAATCCACCAAAAATCGCTTACTTGCTACTAATAACTTTTTTGTTAGTACATATGTTAATACCGGCACTTAAACTAATTGGTAACGTTCTGTTTAATCGGAGTAAATAAGGCTCTTACGAACTTTAAGTACTAATTAGCATGGAATAATAATAAGTATATAGGCCTACAAATATAAAAATAACTTCTATCAATAGAAAAGTAAAAAGCAGAAAGTGAAAAGTAGAGATAGCGTGTAGCTTACGGGAAAAGAACAAAAGTGAGAAGTTCTCTCCAAAGTAGGACAATGTTCAACAAGTGGAAAGTGAAAAGTGAAAGTGAAAAGTTCCGTAAGCTACACGCTATCTCTACTCTTCACTTTCTGCTTTTTACTTTTCTTACTTCTCCGTGTAACACCCGCTTTAGAGACAGGCGTTGTCTAAGTCTGTATAGAACTCACTAGCAGTAGAAAGTGATTGGAAACATTCGAGTTTAAATATCTTGTTATAATTGATCATTTTTCTTCGTTTAACCGTACGTGGTGTAAAGATATTTTATGTACTTCAATAAATTTAAAACAAAAACGATAAAAGCATGCGTGTTGATGTTGGCAGTATTGTTTGCACACCGCACACCACTGGCTGCTGTATTCCAACCCTCATCCATTGCCGCGGCTTAGGGCCGTGTTTTTCACGGGTGCGGATTTTTATGTGGCTCCCTTATCTATCAGGTGGTCGAGGGGGAGGGGGAGCGTTGATAGCTTCCCCCCTCCCCCCACCCCTATGTGAGAGAGCTACGGATTTAACAGGTCGTGAGGCAGCATGGGATGGGATATATATATACGACAGAAAAGAGTTCTTGCTTGGAGTTATACAGAGCGTTATAAACATGCAAGGTTTTAGAACTGTGTAAAAGATGCCAAAATGGAGGCGCAGGGATATCCATTCTATACAACAGTAATGTTGAACATGTTTTAGAGATTTATGAAGCGTTAACAATTGTATAATAAAGTTTGTTGGTCCCGACTGAGGATCGAACCCAAATCCTCCAGGGCGTTGAACCCCAAGTCGAGTCGAGGCAAACTTTTACTACTATTATTATTTATTTATCCAACAACAGAATTAACAATTCCAGACACAATTGAATATAATATAATACATTACATTGATAGGTAGTCATTAATTACATTTGTTTCAATAAAATAAACAAACAATACAACACAACAACAAACTATCGTTCACACACTGACCATAAAGCTGGTTAGAGTCATCAGCACAATCGTGTTTTGGAGGAGATGATATTTTATTGTGGGGAAAAACGTAATATTCGTGAATTTGTTTTTTAATAAACGCATAGTTATTAGTTTTCAATGACCGTCCAACGATGACAGTAGAAATGGGTAAGGATTAAGGAATACCGTACACATTGCCACGTGGAGAGCATTAGTTAATGTAACGTACAGTATGCGACAGAAGTAAATCTAGAAAACGTAAATAAATAAAATAAAATAAATTCACATTTAGAGTCTACCCACTCAGTAACGAAACTGATTTGCAGTGGGGGACTTTAATTTAAAGCGACTAAACCAACCCTGTAGGCTTCGAACACCATCTACAAGTGAGCGATAACCAATCAAAGATCGATATTTCAAATACGAAACATACGAATCAGTGATTGGACAGTGCGAACACCTGCGGACAAATTTATGCCAGAATCAACGAGGCCGATTCAGAACAACTTCGAATTTATTGAGTGCTTCGTTGCTAGGACGGTTCCAAAGTCACCGTCTACTTATTCCTAAGCCAAGAAGTGATGGAACTGAATCCTTATTAGAAGTTAAAACTTCTTCACGTATTTACTCCTGCGCTCATTCTTGATCCAGTATTATCAACGTATTTTATGCGGTCTATTGATTCATAAATTGTTAAATTGAAGCAAAAAAATGATAGGGTGAATGCAAGAGGGTGTTTTAAATAATGACCTGCGGTTTCCGACCCTTGATTTAATCAGTCAGCGTGTCTACAATATAATTTGCGTTTAACTATATATACTGTCTAATTCGAGCGTTGATCTGCTCTAATGTATTCTCTTACTGTTTTCGAGCTTATTACATATTTAAAACACAACTACCGCCCTACGTGTTCGCGCGGTCTATAAAACACAACCACAAACAAACACAACAAAGCTTAATTAATTTTAGAACGCGGTTTTAAGGTTTGAACTGCAAAGCCCTTAGCAATCTACTGAGTGCACTGTGGTCTCCAAGTTGGATATATTTATAGGGCGGTGTGACTATTAAGCCCTCGCTGCGCCACCTGGGACCTTGGTTGCCGGGGAGGGGGGGGGGGGGGGGGGGGGGGTGGGGGAGATGGAGTGAACTGAGGTGTATATAAGTCTACTGACAACAAGACGGGGGCAGAACATTCATTCGTCATTCCTATGCTAACGCTAGTAATTTTGAATTCATCAGTTTTGTTCTGTTAACAATACTTTTCTTTCTTCAACAAATTTCATTACATTTTCTATTTTATTGTTAGGTCCAGTCTTACAATGTCCCAATAACTACTTATTCATCGAATGGGAGACTCAAACTAACACATAGATAGCGCTGCTAAGCAACACCCTTATCTGCGCCATTGATGATTTAACAATAAAGCAACAATGAACAATTGACAGATAAACTCATCCCTATAGTAGTTTATTTTCTTGCCACCAGAATGCGTCTAGTCTATTTTGGGGGGCCAAAAGCTTGTTGTCTCCATGGCGACCACCAATCAACACCCTTGAAATCCTCCAAATAGCTTAATTCCTACAAATAACTTTCTTATTAGGAGATTGTAAGACCAGCCCTTAGTAAAATAATTCTTCTGTCATGTATTTCCTTATATTGTGTGATGTATTTTGAAGCGTACAAAACAATTGTTTAGCTAACTATAATCACGTAATGTGCTTTATATAAACGAGACTATTTCACTTGCATTAGATGTTATACGAACTGTTATTGTCATGTGAGACAGTGAGTGGGTGAGAAACATACTCTGTCTTGTAACAAATTATCTACATGAATAAACAAATAGATGGAGAACCGAACACAGACAGACAGACAGAGTAGCTAAGAAATAGACAAATAATCCGACAGAAAGAGTTCCGTACTAAACTAGACAGATGGACAAATAGTTGAAAGAAGATGAGATGGATATTAAAGTGGAGAAAATATGTCAGAAAAATAACTCTAATGTAGAAGAGACGATCTATATTATAGGGTGTGTCTACATTGTGCGCGTGGCGGCCATACTGTGGGCGTGGCGGCCATATTATGCGCGTGGCGGCCATATTGTGGGCGTGGCGGTCATATTGTGCGCGTGGCGGCCATATTGTGCGCGTGGCGGCCATATTGTGCGCGTGGCGGCCATATTGTGGGCGTGGCGGCCATATTATGCGCGTGGCGGCCATATTGTGGGCGTGGCGGCCATATTGTGCGCGTGGCGGTCATATTGTACGCGTGGCGGCCATATTGTGTGCATGGCGGCCATATTGTGCGCGTGGCGGTCATATTGTACGCGTGGCGGCCATATTGTGTGCATGGCGGCCATATTGTGGGCGTGCCGGCCATATTGTGGGCGTGGCGGCCATATTGTGGGCGTGCCGGCCATATTGTGCGCGTGGCGGCCATATTGTGCGCGTGGCGGTCATATTGTGCGCGTGGCGGCCATATTGTGCGCCAACACGCCATGTTCGTTTACTCTAGACTGGCAGTTCATTGTTGAAATGTTTCAGAACGCGTTTAGTTTGTTCAATCAGCCTCCAAAATTAGTTCGCTATTAAACAAAACAACACAAACTTGCGTTTATCCTTCATTACTTCTATCACCCCTCATCGTCTCGAATATACCATGATGGCAATAATACAACACGCGTCATCTTGATACGCAACCCCCCTCACAACACGTGGCAAGGCCGCACCTCATTCCACGGCCCATTAGTTACACGTGTCACCGCCACCGGATAAGATCACGGCCATCTTGACGATGACGCGGACATATGTCCCGTCCCTACCTTCATTTGTTTCCATGCACCGCTGCTAACAAGGCTGTCTTCGCTCGCATAAGTTGCCGTCCTTTCGGATGGGACGTAAAGCCGATGGTCCCCTTGGTACTTTTCGACAGGAGTAGGCTACGTGCCGGTACCAGACTTCCCCTCCTCCGTTACTCATTATCATTCACCGATCATCACTCATTAGGCTAAAGAGGGCATTGTGCCCCACACTGGCCTCAATTACATTAAAATAAAAATAAAATAAAATATACCAGTGTACGTGACGGTGGGAGCCTTTTCACTTGAAAGACATTTCAATATGATATAGGACCCTTACAATGGCCATGGGTTTTAATCACGGTCCTCTAAATCTTCTTTGACAACAATGGACAACAATTAAAAATATACGGTAACACTTTTTTATTCTTCGATTTGCATACATAAATTACATTAAAGGGGTTCTCACCCGCTAGATTTATTTTTTACCATATGATCTACTGCACCACACCAATCGATAATGAACCATTAAACATCGTAAGTTGAAACCTGTGAATTGTTATTAATTAATGAAATTTCTGGTTAACTGCCGCGGCGACTGTTGGTGTCAGCCGGCTTTTGGTGCGAGTGTACTCGAAGCGATATATCTAGACGGCCTTGGTGTACTCCATTCGACACCGCATAGCAGACCGCGTTCATTGTGCATGCGTTGACTATTTCCCCTCCCAATACTACTACTCTCTCTCTCTCACTCTCTCTCTCTCTCGCTTGGCTTACTTGACACCAACTCGACAGTCGACACCCGCCGACTCGACGTGCACAGCAACGCACAGCAACGCTCAAAACGAAATGGAGCACCCGATTACACATCTTTATTTTGTACCTGAACGGAAGCTCCGATTACAAAACCAAAATATACGAAATACGCAGAAAAGAAAGACGCAGCGAAAAGTATTACATCATTTTTTTTTGGAGCAGAATCCTCCAAGGTCCCAAGGCATACAGGTCGTCCCAATGCTATTTCTTATGGGAGATTTTCGCCGATGGGACCTAGCTCGAAAAGCACTAACTTTGATATTTTTTCCCCGGGTTATGGCAAACCCGATTTCTTTTCATTTAGTCGCTAATTTGATAGCTAATCAGCCTTAGTTAAACATATTTTTTTGGTGTAGCGGGTGAGAACCCCTTTAATTAATTCAATACAAAATAGAATTACATTGACATTGAAATAATAAGTAATTAGTATTTTTGTGTTAGCTTTAGTCAGACAAATAACTGTAATGTAGAAGAGACGATGCTATATAGGGTGTGTATTAACTACATAGATAACGATGTCGTTTGCATATTAATATCTATTTTCAATACATTTTTAGGAGATCTTTGGAACTACAAGTAATATTAATTTTATAATTACGTTTTAACATTCTAATTGGTCGTATTGTGGTAAAGATTCCTTGGAATACATCTAAGTAGTCATAGCAAACAAATTCCGATAAAAAGAAATTCTGTGGCAATTAGTTTTGGGCCAAATAGTAGGCCTAGTTGGTTTCTTTAGTTGGTTATAGTTGTCCCAAGACTACTTTACACATGCTTTCGTCACAGGCGACTGGTTCGTAGCCAATCAGCGATCGGTATTGGCGCTGGTGTGTCTCGGGCGGTTCGCCGGTTGGCTACGACTGCCCCGGATGTGACGAAAGCAGGTGTAAAGTAATCTTGGGTCCACTATATCACCCTATTTTCACTACTATCAAAGATGGTTTCATCAACCCTAAAAGATCTGTTGTAGCAGCCTCATTTATCTCTCCCCCCCCCCCCTAATACACAATAGTGATCGTACCAGCTTGGATAGAATTCCACAAAAAAAACTTCTCCTTTTAAATCTTTTTACTCCCGAGAGCAAAATTTCCAAATGTAACTAGGTTTATTGTTTAAAGTTACCACACACCAAAGAACTTGGAATATGTTTCCAAAGATAGTAACAAAAAAAAAAAACTTCATGAAGGTGAAAAAATTCCAACTAAAGTTTTCAAATTAAATTTCGAACTTTGGTCGCGCGCGTTTCAACTCCAGGACCCCTATTCTATAAAACTCCCGAAATGGATTCGGGCCGAAATGGAAACAATTGAGAAATAATAACAATACTAATTGGAAATTATTGTGTCAGTTATATTGTTGTGGAACTGCAATTGTTTCCATTTCGGCCAAAATTGTTGTAATTTCCGACCGAATCCGTTTCGGTGGAGTTATAGAATAAGGGTCCTGGGAGGGTGGGCGGAGGGGAGGGGGCAGGGGGGAGGTTAATCTGATTCCACAGCCTTCTCACACCGGACAACACAACGGCCGAGCAGATAAAATGCCGACCATCTGATTTCCAATGAAGGACTTGAACAAGAAAAAACTTTGTCAGTCAGCGCAGAAGTTTCTCGGTTTCACATCTTCTTTTGTCCACTTCACGCGTGACGTCACAGCGGCCATGATGAGGGCCGACATTTAGTTGTCAATAGGCGAAGAATATGCTGACCACGAAATATTACAGTTTTAACTTTTAATACATAAATCCCCGAGGAAGTAAGTTTGCGAAAATGACAACGTCTGCCATGTTCCATCTTTGAAATGAAATTCATTATGCTTGATGTCAACATCTAAAAATATTCTCTAAAAAGTAAAAACCATGCAAAATTGATTTCAATAATTATACACATTTCAATAATACCTCAAGCTGTTTAATTTGATCCATTAAGCCTTGTTTTATAGTAAATCTGCAGACAATAGGGCACTAGCAACACCAAAAGACAACAATGGAACAAATGAATTGAACTGATGGACAAACAATCAGCTGTCAAAATAATAAAATTGCAACCATAGAAATAAAAGCAATTGTAGCAATAGTAACTGCTCGCCATTTGAAACTTTTAATGAGAGACAAGGACTAAGTGAAAGTTTTGTATGTGTATTTGTTTGTTTTTTGTTTTGTTTTCCCCAATCAGAAGACATTATTTTTTGACAGCTTGTTGTTTGTCCATCGATTCAATTCATTTGTTCCATTGTTGTCTTTTGGTGTTGCTAGTGCCCTATACATTAATACCTTAATAGGGTACGCACAACACCAAAACACAACAATGAAACAAATGAATTGAGCCGATGGACAAACAAGCTGTCAAAAAAAGTATTTGAAGTTCTAAAGTTGGAAAAAACAAACGTTCAGAACGTTTACAAACTTTCAGATAGTTGCTGTCCATTACTGAACATAAATTTTAACTGGCGAGCAGTTACTATCGTTACAACTAATTGTTTCTCCTCATTATTTGCAGAGATATTACTTTGACAGCTTGTTGTTTGTCCACCAGTTCAATTCATTTATTCCATTGTTGTAGTTCGGCTGTTACGTCAGTTGCACGTTCCCTATACATTGATAAAACCAAATAAAAAATGTACATTGATAACTCCATCTTTTATCTACGTAGCTCTAAAAGAAGCGTAATATACGCATTTAAGTTCTTTGTTAGTCTTTAGAATGAGGGGCGGAAAATGCACAGTCGATTAAGTATGTGATTTGTTTATGGTTGCTATGGAGTTTGTTCTTATGGAAAATAACATATAATAAAACAATCCAATAGCGAACCCGCAACTGACGTCACATCCGGACTACAACAATGGAACAAATGAATTGAACTGATGGACAAACAATCAGCTGTCAAAATACAACCATAGAAATAAAAACAAGTGTAGCAATAGTAACTGCTCGGCATTTAAAACTTTTAATGATGGACAACGACTAAGTGAAAGTTTTTATATGTGTATTTGATTGTTTTTTCTTTTGTTTTCCAAAATCAGAAGAAATTATTTTTTGACAGCTTGTTGTTTGTCCATCGATTCAATTCATTTGTTTCATTGTTGTCTTTTGGTGTTGCTAGTAGCCTATAGGAACAAATCCTGTACTTAATTTGACACTTGACCCTGCATACGGCCCCTAGTTTCATAAATTTGGGGCAATGACATGCACATGCATGTCTCCCTGCATGAAAGGGTTGATGAAAGGGCGCATGCAGCGCTTTCTAGACGTCACGAACGAACCATAGATCTCTCAGCAGTTCCGTTCTCTCCCCTAGATCGCGGGCCGGTCGCTATCCGAGAATAGAGCGCTGCAACGTTTCCCACCTCGGACAGAGTAACGCCATTTCTTGGCGTGAAATAAATAAAGAGTCCTCGTAAAAGCACGATATACAATCACAGCAAAAGAAACCCTACAGTAAGTACCTACTCCTAATAGCTACTAATACTACTACTGCTAACAGGGGTGGACTGGGATAAAAAGGCCCGGGATGCTGGGTTTCGGGGGGGGCCCGTACGAGGTGGCGTGGTGCAGCTGGGGTCTGGGGCGAAGCCCCAGCCGCCGGAGGCGAATACGCCCAAGGCGCAAAACATTGTTTGGGGTTGCATTGACTTTTATGGCCTAAAATGCGATTTTAGGGCACGATTAACAGAGGCCACCCTACCAGTAGCAAAGTAATTTCAATTATACTCAATTCATTACAATTCTACGCTATTCTTCTATCTTTCCTATTGAACGATTGGAAAACATATACGCGTTGACCTAAAACACGGTGCAGTAGATTAACATGAAATTAAACATGTTTAAGTTATGTATCACATTGTAGATAATTAAACATTTATTAAAACAGGCATTAAAAAGACGATGTTATTAAACTCGTTTTAGAGATATTCGTTACTAAACACACAAATAACATTGCGAAACAACCACGGCAACACGTCGTGACGTCACGGCGGGGCTGACCAATGAATATATAATGATATTCGGCAATAATTTACAACATACACTACTGTAAGTGTGCTTTTGATTTACATTTTTAAAAAAACGGGGGTCACGGGCCTTCTTTTTTATTTATTTTGTACTATAGTCTACGCAATTCCTCTATCTTCCATATTGTACGATTAAAAAACCTATACGCGTTGACCTAAAACACGGCGCAGTAGATTAACATGAAATTAAACATGATTAAAGTATGTATCACATTGTAGATAACTAAACAATGATTAAAACAGGCATTAAAAAGATGATGTTATTTAACTCGTTCTAGAGATATTCGTGACTAAACACACGAAATAACATTGCAAAACCTCCACGGCAACACGTCGTGACGTCACGGCGGGGCTGACCAATGAATATATAATGATATTTGGCTAAAATTGACAACATACAATACTGGAAGTATGCTATTAAATTAACTTAAAAAAAAAATGGTGGTCACGCGGGCCTTCGTTTGGAGTTATTTTGACCTATAGTCTACGCTATTTCCCTATCTTCCCTATTGTACGATTGAAAAACCTATACGCGTTGACCTAAAATACGGTGAAGTAGATTAGCACGAAATAAAACAAGTTTAAGTTATGTATCACATTGTAGATAATTAAACAATTATTAAAACAGGTAGTACAAAGACGATGTTGTTTAACTCGTTATAGAGATATTCGTGACTAAACAGAAATAACATTGCGAACAACCACGGCAACACGTCGTGACGTCACGGCGGGGCTGACCAATGAATATATAATAATATTTGGCTATAATTCACAACATACACTACTGTAATTGTGCTTTTCATTTAACTAGAATAAAAAACGGGGGTCACGGGCCTTCGTTTTGAGTTATTTCGACCTATATTCCACGGTTCATTGAATATTTATAATAAATGTTACAATTAATTCAATTATAATTTCAAAATAATAGTTTTAGAGTGGGGTTAAGATTTTTTTTAGTTATATCTGTACAGAGAAGTATTTACATCATAGGAACTTTCTGGTGGCAGCCCGAGGCCCGGACTGCCGAAGGGCCCGGATTTGCCCAGGGGCCCGGGTTGCGATCGCCTCCCGCATCCCTAGCCACTCCGCGTCTGACCGCTACTGCTACTAATAGCTACTCCTAATAGCAGATCTATCGAACAACTTATGGTCGGTCTACACACATGTTTAAGGCTTAAGCACGGCGTAAGACCTTGTTTTGGCGTTCACACAGTTTAACGAAATGACCAAATTTCATTTCTTAGACACTCCGTATAAGACAAACCTTAGACCAGCTAATCAATTCTCAATACAGTTTTGACGTCAGAAGCATTCTAGCCAATGGTGTTGTGAATACTGGAGTAAATTGAGTATTATCGTATTTGGCGTTAATCATGTGTGTGAACGCCTCTGTTGACCCTAATGGTACGTTTACAGCTACGCGTTGCGAGCGAAGCGAAGGCGCGAGCTCCAATCAGTGGCCGAGTTTGCGTGAAACTATTAACTTCTTTGCTTGAAACTCGGCCGCTGATTGGAGCTCGCGCCCTCGCTTCGCTCGCAACGCGTGGCTGTAAACGTACCATTAAACCAAGAATCTTTAGACATGTGCGTAGACCGACCATTACGAACGGCTGCTTGGCTGCGACACTAGCGCGACGTAGCGGTAATGTGGTTGAAATACCACGAGGTGTTGTTTACCGTTATTCATCACACTACCTCCAGTTATAGTTCTACTATTGTATCGACTCTACTTCTACACCCTGGGGCCTGGGCCCATAGGAGGTATAGGGCACTAGCAACACCAAAAGACAACAATGAAACAAATGAATTGAATCGATGGACAAACAATCAGCTGTCAAAAAATAATTTTTTCTGATTTTGGAAAACAAAACAAAAAACAAACAAATCTTTCACTTAGTCGTTGTCTATCATTAAAAGTTTTAAATGGCTAGCAGTTACTATTGCTACACTTGTTTTTATTTCTATGGTTGCAATTTTATTATTTTGACAGCTGATGGTTTGTCCATCAGTTCAATTCATTTGTTCCATTGTTGTCTTTTGGTGTTGCTAGTGCCCTATATAGAAGACGTCTTCCATTGTTGCCAGCATTGATTACCATTGTTGGTAATAATAACACGGCCAACTATATGACACAAAACATCCTAGCAACTAGCAAGGCCATCTTGATCTCCTAGAGCAGAACGTTTAATGGCGACAACTAAAACAACCGTACTAACTCATAGTTCCCACCCCACGTGACGTCACAGCGGCCATGATTGCGACACAATTGATGAGGACCAATCCTAGATCATTGACAAATACTATTCAAATTCAACAACTAAGCCTAATTTAGAATTTAGAAAGTAAACATTAAGTCATAATTACAAAATTAAAAATTACGAAACATACCACTTTTATAAAAAAAAAAAAACACGCTGAATTTTAAAGAATTAAGAATTTCTGTGTTCTACCACAACAGCCTTCAATTGTTTCTCCATGGCAACGTCAAAGTGTGATCACAAATGTGGCCGCCACGCGCAAAGATGTGACGTACACGTGCAACCTATGAATTGATAACGAAGATATATTACACCGCAGTGATGGCCTAGCTAGCTCAACAAGTGTCACGTGGCCCACAAGACAAACAAGTAGTTATTGTCGCAGAGAGACGGCCCGAGAAGGCGGGGATGTCCCGACCTGGGACAGACAGATAACCGAGCCAGATAGACGGGTACAGGTCAGACAGTAGCCATGGGGAGGTGGACACTAGGCCTGATGCTGAGCGTGAGTACTGGGGTAGTGGGGGTAGTAGTGGAGGTAGTAGTAGTAGTAGTAGTAGTAATACTGGTAGCTTGAGCACTGGGGTAGTGGTAGTAGTAGTAGTAGTAGTACTGGTAGCGTGAGCACTGGGGTAGTGGAGGTAGTAGTAGTAGTAGTAGTAGTAGTAGTAGTAGTAGTAGTACTGGTAGCTTGAGCACTGGGGTAGTGGTAGTAGTAGTAGAGGTAGTAGTAGTACTGGTAGCTTGAGCAAGTGGTGGTAGTAGTAGTAGTAGAGGTAGTAGTAGTACTGGTAGCTTGAGCACTGGGGTAGTGGTGGTAGTAGTAGTAGTAGAGGTAGTAGTAGTACTGGTAGCTTGAGCACTGGGGTAGTGGTGGTAGTAGTAGTAGTAGAGGTAGTAGTAGTACTGGTAGCTTGAGCACTGGGGTAGTGGTGGTAGTAGTAGTAGTAGAGGTAGTAGTAGTACTGGTAGCGTGAGCACTGGGGTAGTGGTAGTAGTAGTAGTAGAGGTAGTAGTAGTACTGGTAGCGTGAGCACTGGGGTAGTGGAGGTAGTAGTAGTACTGGTAGCGTGAGCACTGGGGTAGTGGAGGTAGTAGTAGTAGTAGTAGTAGTAGTAGTACTGGTAGCTTGAGCACTGGGGTAGTGGTAGTAGTAGTAGTAGTAGAGGTAGTAGTAGTACTGGTAGCGTGAGCACTGGGGTAGTGGAGGTAGTAGTAGTAGTAGTAGTAGTAGTAGTAGTAGTAGTAGTAGTAGTAGTAGTAGTAGTAGTAGTACTGGTAGCTTGAGCACTGGGGTAGTGGTAGTAGTAGTAGTAGTAGTAGTAGAGGTAGTAGTAGTACTGGTAGCGTGAGCACTGGGGTAGTGGTAGTAGTAGTAGTAGTAGTAGTAGTAGTAGTAGTAGAAGTAGTAGTAGTACTGGTAGCTTGAGCACTGGGGTAGTGGTGGTAGTAGTAGTAGTAGAGGTAGTAGTAGTACTGGTAGCGTGAGCACTGGGGTAGTGGTGGTAGTAGTAAAGGAGGTAGACATTGAAGAGGTAGTAGCAGTGACAATAGTAGTGGTAGTAAGAGGCATCAGTAGTATATAGTATCAGCACTAGTAGTATAGGCAACCCAAGACTACCTTACATATGCTTTCGTCACAGGCGAGGTATTCGTAGCCAGCCAGCGAACCGCCCGTGACAATAGCGCGCAAATACGAATCGCTGATTGGATACGAATACCTCGCCAGTGACGAAAGCATATGTAAGGTGGTCTTGGGACAACTATAGTAGTAGTAGTAGTAGTAGTAGTAGTAGTAGTAGTAGTAGTAGTAGTAGTAGTAGTAGTAGTAGTAGTAGTAGTAGTAGTAGTAGTAGTAGTAGTAGTAGAAGCAGTAGTCAGTAGAAGTGTAACATATTTCAAAGTTGAGACCAAAATACGGTGATGTATCGGCGCCGTTGCTGTGTTGTTTCGCTAACTGAAAGATGATCACGGTATTGTTACGTTTTCCCGTCAGTGGTCCAGCGGTGTAAACACGGCAATTATTCACCAGAGAATAGAGAGTGTTGGAACACTAGTGTAACAGTGACATTAAACCAAACATACTCATGCTGCGTAATGACGTTAAAAGAGCGTGCACTGTTACAACAGTGTTTCAGCAACCATATGTCTAGTCGGAAAAAACTCGATACAATAACAGCACTGTGGCAAGTGTTACATTAGCGTTACATTACAGAAACGTACTTGTGTGTTTGCTGGGTAAGTAGTATTAGAAGCAGAAGTAGTATATAGTATCAGCACCAGTAGTAGTAATCCAGTAGTAGAAGCAGTAGTTAAAAGTAGTGTACTTAGTATTAGAAGCAATAGTTAGAAGTCGTGTCAGAAGGTAAGTCGGATTGATTCGTACAGAGTACAATTAATATGGATGTCGTAAAAAGTGGGTACAGACCCAAATAACTTACTACATGTAACATATGTACACTGCATTTAAAATCAAGCAACAATTACAATTACAATTATTGTAGTATGAGAAGTAGCTTAGTAATATTAGTAGTGTATATAAACAAAGACACCACTCAACGTGCAATGCACAGCTAGACCTGCGACTGTGTGGGTGGCAGCCCACAGCTAAGTTTACTTATTGCATATATAGCAACAATTATAACTGTGTTATATAAACATTAGACGTACACAATGGGTAATCGCTTTGTAAACAAATAAACTACATCATGCTGGAATGATAGAAGTACACGTTGGGCCCTTCATGAAAAATATGTTTTATGTATTGCCAGACTCTTAAAGAATTTATAGTTAAGGGTTTTTCGTGGTGAAACTAATAACTCGTTGATACCAAAACGGTTTGGCACGAAACTAGATTAATGCGCTTTCAGCGTGCTTTGGTTGGTCACTTACATGTTGAATACGCTTTATGCCTCCTTTGATTGGTTAGAAACCAGTTAAATACAATTTAGCGTGCTGTAGTTGGTCTGAAACTTGTTGAATACGTTTTTGTTTGATACAAATGGAAATGGTGTTATTTATTGTAAGGTTATAGACAGCCCGCTTCCGCTTTGCTTGGTAGCATCCACGGGGTAGAGCAATCACAAGGTCACTGGAACTCTGAACAACTATTGCAAAGAGTAGTCAATAAAAGAAGGTGCCTTCACTACTTACGTCAGAGAGCACAATCCGTCACGTGGGTTAGATCTATTCCGATACCTGTTATAGGTTTCGCAAAACAACCTCGGTAATGCTTTCGTCATCAATCAATGACGTGTTTACGGTCCCGGCCAACCCGAGCAGGTATCTGAATTAGCCACGGTCGCTGGTTGGCTGCCGCTCACCCACCCGTGACGGAAGCATTACCGAAGATCTTGTACGGCGAGTATACACGCTGTAATCCAAGCTAGTGCAACAGGCTACACCTGCCAGCAAGTATTATAGTGACGCTTCCCTTGGTTGCAGGTTCTGGTTGCCGGACTAAGCTGCTCGCCCCTCTCCTTCAACACATACCACCTGTTACACGCTGAGACCCAAGCTAGTGCAACAGGCTACACCTGCCAGCAAGTATTATAGTGACGCTTCCCTTGGTTGCAGGTTCTGGTAGCCGGACTAAGCTGCTCGCCCCTCTCCTTCAACACATACCACCTGTTACACGCTGAAACCCAAGCTAGTGCAACAGGCTACACCTGCCAGCAAGTGTTATAGTGACGCTCGCCTTGGTTGCAGGTTCTGGTAGCCGGACTAAGCTGCTCGCCTCTCTCCTTCAACGAAGACGACACCTACCACCTGTTTGACGTACCCTCGTCCTCCTCGTACAGACGACGACGTTCCGCCCCCTCGCCCGAGGCGGGGGTGCAACAACCCCCACACTTGGGGACGAAACATGCTCGAGAAGCAAACAGTCACCCGAAACATGCTGAAACCATGAAAACTGTATCGAAACATGCGCACGATAAGGGAATTGAACCTCAACACGTCGACGGAAACCATAAGACGCATTCCATCGAGGACTGTCCAAACCCTTCCGAACACAACATCGTGGAAGATGGCCGCCATGAACATAGCAAAGAAGATTGTCCAAAACACGCCAAACACTTGGACGTCGATCAGTATCACAAACAAACCGTGGACGAAGTTAACAAGCATTCAAAGGACGAGGAAAATGGTCACGGACATGACGTAAACGATTGTCCACACCATGCTAAACACAATATTGTAGGAGATAGTCATGGATCTAAGGCAGAAAATGGTCCAAATCAATCTAGAGACTCGGATATTGACTTGAAACATGCTCAAGATACACATGAATCTTCAAAACATGCTCTGGACACGGACGAATGTGGAACCCACGTGCGAGACGAGCATAATGACGTAGGAGATGTTCACGATCAAGGACGTAATCAAGTAAAGGACAAACAACAATATTCCGAAGGAAAAAATGAACAAAGAATGGCTAAAACAAAACCCCTACATGTGGGAGAGGCTACGATTGGTCAAGCGAGTAAGGGGCGTGGTCGCCTGAGTGACGTCATCCTGCTGGAAGCTGCAGACGAGGCTAGTAGGGCGGGGCCACTCTCTCGTCGCAAGGGGCTGGTCTAGGGCGAGTGGGGGCGGAGCCAAGGCGAGTAGGGGCGTGGCCACCTGAGTGATGACGTCATCCTGCTGCAAGCTGCAGACGAGGCTAGTAGGGCGGGGCCACTCTCTCGTCGCAAGGGGCTGGTCTAGGGCGAGTAGGGGGCGTGGCCTGGCATTGTTGTACGGACTGCGACGACCTAACGTGCGTGTTCGACGAGCCTCCGCTAGGCGGAGATCTAGCTGACGCTGCGTCACATACGTCACACCAGCAGACGTCTACACTGGATGCATTGGAACCCCCCACGCATGATATAATGTAGTGTATGTTATGTTATGTTTCATACACAAGTACCTAATAAATAAATACACACAGTAGATTGTAACATGAGGGTTAATTGTGTCCAACCAAAACGAGCTCCGTCCGATACCTGTGCTCCTTAATAGGTAGCCTTACCCAGTGGTGTATTCATAAACTATTAAGGGTGGTATGCACAGACAACTGTCAAGTTAAGTACAGGATTTGTTGCTATATGAAATTGTTTTATTAAATTCTATTTTCCATAAGAAGAACAAACTCCATAGCAACCATAAACAAATCACATACTTTACTCGATTCTGCATTCCGCCCCAAGTGCCTAGGCGGCGCGTAAGCCCGCCTAGGCTCGAATACACCACTTGCCTTACCGGCGCTTTCGTCTCTACATGCGACAGGTAATTATAAGAGGCATTTAGTTGGATCTAATCAAATGTTATGTACAAGATAGAAAGTAGGCTATGTAGTGAACATCAAAAATATATCCAGTGAGTATAGTAGACTATATAATGTCCAATTTAGACGGTCCAATGTTCCGTTTAGGTTCCCTTGAACTTAAGGGCAAAAGGCATCAAAACGTAGGTATAGATAATAAAATACAATAATGCTCCACTTTCTTTGATCGACCTTGAATTCAAGAACACTTGAATGGTACATTGATAAACCGTTTGTTTTCATAAGGGTATAGAGTTTTCCCTTAAAATGTTTCGTTAATCAGTAAAGAATCATTGCAGTGCTGTGCTCTACTAAGTGTCTCCACTCGTACTTAGTATTTCTGTGAAACTTCAAGTCTCCATTTAGGCCTATAGCCGGTTATCGAAGATACGAAGAAACACGTCAACTGTCACGCATTTTAAACGCCACGTTTGATTCAATTATGATTTTATGAAAAAAAAAACGTGATTACTAAAGTGAATTCTTATCTAAGTGGTCTAGTGGTCAAGGCGGCGACAACCACCTGGGTCTAGTTCCCACCGCCATGGTTGAATAATTTAGTTAATTATTTCCGATACAATAAGTACATTTTAACAATTCTTTTCAATCTACTAGTTTTGTGTATTAACAAATCCGGCACATTGTAAAGTGACTCGAGTGTATATCTGTTTCCAATAGAATCTCGATCTAGAATATTGTATTGACGAATCTATGAGTGTGACCCCAGGATGTGATTGAATACACGCAGCTCTAGGCTCCTCGGTTCAGACTCAGGCACGCGACTAGGCTCACTACGCGACTTAGCTACAACATGGCCGGGTGTGCGATGCGTGATGTGTTGGCCGTAGCCGTATTGCTGGTAAGTGTTTGCACGGCCACCTTCGTAGACCGTCTACAACGACGTTAATAAGGCTGTGTGTTCGCCTACCTAACCCGCGAAAACCCCGATTTATCTCCTTTAAATTAAAGAGCGTTCGGAAGTATGTTTTGAGGTTTTTAGTCAACTAATTTCTCTGAAACAGATAATAGGATTATTATAAAAATTAACCTACTTGCAGAGGGATGTCATATCTACGCGTGGTCTTAAGTTTATATGGGACAAGCCTGCTCTCAAGTAATGTATACTCGTGTTTGAATTATGCAAATAAATTACTTTCAACGACAATGTTCGACGAAATAACAAGAAGAATCCGTTCAAAAATTGATACATTATTTTTGATTATAGGTTGGTCAGAAATATACTAAATACCATGCGTAGATATGACATCCCTCTACAAGTAGGTACATATTTATAATAATCCGACTGTTAGTTTAAGAGATTATAGTTGACAGTGTAAACCTCCTACTGCCGAACGATCTTAATTTAAAATTATAAAATATTATTGAAGTACTCAACGGTTGGGTACTGTAAAGGTGTAAGTATGTCCCGCCAGTTACTCCCGCAGGATTGATTTATTTAAAATTATAAACTATTATTGACATACTCAACAGTTGGGTTCTGTAAAGGTGTAGGTTACTCCCGTCAGTTACTCATGCAGGATGAATTTATTTAAAATTTTAAACTATTATGGATGAAATCAACAGTTGGGTACTGTAAGGGTTGTAAGTTTCTCCCGCCAGTTTCTCCCGCATGATTGATTTATTTAAAATTATAAACTATTATTGATATACTCAACAGTTGGGTACTGTGACGGTGAAAGTTACTTCCGCAAGTTACTCCTGCATGATTATAATTTATTTAAAATTATAAACTATTATTGACATACCGGTACTCAACAGTTGGGTACTATGAGGGTGAAAGTTACTCCCACAAGCTACTTCCGCATGGTTGATTTATTTAAAATTATCAATTATTATTGACATACTCAACAGTTGGGTACTGTGAGGGTGAAAGTTACTCCCGCAGGATTAATTTTTTTTAAATTATAAACTATTATTGACATACTCAACAGTTGTTTACTGTAAAGGTGTAAGTTACTCCCGCCAGTTACTCATGCAGGATTAATTTATTTAAAATTATAAACTATTTTTGACGAAATCAACAGTTGGGTACTGTAAAGGTGTTACTCCAATAGTTACTCCCGCAGATTTGATTTATTTAAAATTATTGACTATTATTGACATACTCAACAGTTGGGTACTGTGACGGTGAAAGTTACTCCCGCATGTTACTCCCGCATGATTAATTTCATTAAAATTTTTAAACTATTATTGACATACTCAACAGTTGGGTAATATGAGGGTGAAAGTTACTCCCACAAGTTACTCCCGCATGATTGATTTATTTAAATTTATCAATTATTATTGACATACTCAACAGTTGGGTACTGTGACGGTGAAAGTTACTCCCGCAAGTTACTCACGCATCATTGATTTATTTAAAATTATAAACTATTATTACCATACTCAACAGTTGGGTACTGTAAAGGTGTAAGTTACTCCCGCAGGTTACTCCCGCATCATCGATTTATTTAAAATTATAAACTATTATTGACATACTCAACAGTTGGGTACTGTGACGGTGAAAGTTACTCCCGCAGGTTACTCCCGCATCATCGATTTATTTAAAATTATAAACTATTATTACCATACTCAACAGTTGGGTACTGTAAAGGTGTAAGTTACTCCCGCAGGTTACTCCCGCATCATCGATTTATTTAAAATTATAACCTATTATTGACATACTCAACAGTTGGGTACTGTGACGGTGAAAGTTACTCCCGCCAGTAACTCCCGCATGATTAATTTATTTTTAATTATAAAGTATTATTGACATACTCAACAGTTGGGTACTGTGGCGGTGAAAGTTTCTCCCGCAAGTTACTCCCGCATGATTAATTTATTTTTAATTATAAACTATTATTGACATACTCAACAGTTGGGTACTGTGACGGTGAAAGTTACTCCAGCAAGTTACTCCCGCATGATTAATTTATTTTTAATTATAAACTATTATTGACATACTCAACAGTTGGGTACTGTGACGGTGAAAGTTACTCCCGCAAGTTACTCCCGCATGATTAATTTATTTTTAATTATAAACTATTATTGACATACTCAACAGTTGGGTACTGTGGCGGTGAAAGTTACTCCAGCAAGTTACTCCCGCATGATTAATTTATTTTTAATTATAAACTATTATTGACATACTCAACAGTTGGGTACTGTGACGGTGAAAGTTACTCCCGCAAGTTACTCCCGCATGATTAATTTATTTTTAATTATAAACTATTATTGACATACTCAACAGTTGGGTACTGTGACGGTGAAAGTTACTCCCGCAAGTAACTCCCGCATGATTAATGTATTTAAAATTATAAACTATTATTGACATACTCAACAGTTGGGTACTGTGACTGTGAAAGTTTCTCCCGCAAGTTACTCCCGCATGATTAATGTATTTAAAATTATAAACTATTATTGACATACTCAACAGTTGGGTACTGTGACGGTGAAAGTTACTCCCGCAAGTTACTCCCGCATGATTAATTTATTTAAAATTATAACCTATTATTGACATACTCAACAGTTGGGTACTGTGACGGTGAAAGTTACTCCCGCCAGTAACTCCCGCATGATTAATGTATTTTTAATTATAAACTATTATTGACATACTCAACAGTTGGGTACTGTGACGGTGAAAGTTACTCCCGCAAGTAACTCCCGCATGATTAATTCATTTAAAATTATAAACTATTATTGACATACTCAACAGTTGGGTCCTGTGACGGTGAAAGTTACTCCCGCAAGTAACTCCCGCATGATTAATTCATTTAAAATTATAAACTATTATTGACATACTCAACAGTTGGGTACTGTGACGGTGAAAGTTACTCCCGCATCATCGATTTATTCTAATTATAAACTATTATTGACATACTCAACAGTTGGGTACTGTGACGGTGAAAGTTACTCCCGCAAGTTACTCCCGCATGATTAATTTATTTTTAATTATAAACTATTATTGACATACTCAACAGTTGGGTACTGTGACGGTGAAAGTTACTCCCGCAAGCTACTCCCGCATGATTTATTTATTTTTAATTATAAACTATTATTGACATACTCAACAGTTGGGTACTGTGACGGTAAAAGTTACTCCCGCAAGTAACTCCCGCATGATTAATTCATTTAAAATTATAAACTTTTATTGACATACTCAACAGTTGGGTACTGTGACGGTAAAAGTTACTCCCGCAAGTAACTCCCGCATGATTAATTCATTTAAAATTATAAACTTTTATTGACATACTCAACAGTTGGGTACTGTGACGGTAAAAGTTACTCCCGCAAGTAACTCCCGCATGATTAATTCATTTAAAATTATAAACTATTATTGACATACTCAACAGTTGGGTACTGTGACGGTAAAATATACTCCCGCAAGTAACTCCCGCATGATTAATTCATTTAAAATTATAAACTTTTATTGACATACTCAACAGTTGGGTACTGTGACTGTGAAAGTTTCTCCCGCAAGTTACTCCCGCATGATTAATGTATTTAAAATTATAACTATTATTGACATACTCAACAGTTGGGTACTGTGACGGTGAATGTTACTCCCGAAAGTTACTCCCGCATGATTTATTCATTTAAAATTATAAACTATTATTGACATACTCAACAGTTGGGTACTGTGACGGTGAATGTTACTCCCGAAAGTTACTCCCGCATGATTTATTCATTTAAAATTATAAACTATTATTGACATACTCAACAGTCGGGTACTGTGACGGTGAAAGTTACTCCCGCAAGTTACTCCCGCATAATTAATTTAGTTTAAATTATTAAATTTTATTGACATACTCAACAGTTGGGTACTATGAGGGTGAAAGTTACTCCTGCCAGTTACCCCCGCATAATGGAATTTTTAAAATTATCAATTATTATTGACATACTGAACAGTTGGGTACTGTGACGGTAAAAGTTACTCCCGCCAGTTACTCCCGCATAATTAAATTTTTTAAATTATTAACTATTTTTGACATACTTTAACAGTTGGGTTCTGCTACGGTAAAAGTTACTCCCGCGAGTTACTCCTGCATGATTGATTTATTTAAAATTACTAACTAATATTGACATACTCAATAGTTGGGTACCGTGACGGTAAATGTTACACCCGCAAGTTACTCCCGCATGATTCTATAATTTAAAATTATTAACTAATATTGACATACTCAACAGTTGGGTACTGTGACGGTAAAAGTTACTCCCGCTAGTTACTCCCGCATAATTGATTTTTTTAAATTATTTACTAATATTGACATACTCAACAGTTGGGTACTGTGACGGTAAAAGTTACTCTCGCCAGCTACTCCCGCATGATTGAATTTTTATATTATTAACTATTATTGACGTACTCAACAGTTGGGTACTGTGACGGTAAAAGTTAACCCGCCAGTTACTCCCGCATGATTCTATAATTTAAAATTATTAACTTTTATTGACATACTCAACAGTTGGGTACTGTGACGGTAAACGTTACTCCCGCTAGTTACTCCCGCATAATTGATTTTTTTAAATTATTAACTAATATTGACATACTCAACAGTTGGGTACTGTGACGGTAAAAGTTACTCCGCCAGCTACTCCCGCATGATTGAATTTTTAAAATTATTAACTATTATTGACGTACTCAACAGTTGGGTACTGTGACGGTAAAAGGTACTCCTGCCAGTTACTCCCGCATGATGGATTAATTTAAAATTATAAACTAATATTGACATACTCAGTGTTGGGTACTTTGACGGTAAAAGTTACTCCCGCCAGTTACTCCCGCATGATTGAATTTTTAAAATTATTAACTATTATTGACGTACTCAACAGTTGGGTACTATGACGGTGAAAGTTACTCCCGCAAACTACTCCCGCATGATTGATTAATTAAAAATTATCAATTATTAATGACATACTCAACAGTTGGGTATTGTGAGGGTAAAAGTTACTCCCGCAAGTAACTCCCGCATAATTGATTTATTTAAAATTATTACATATTATTGACATACTCAACAGTTGGGTACTGTGACGGTGAAAGTTACTCCCGCGTGTTGCTCGCGCATCGTTGATTTATTTAAAATTATTAAATATTATTGACATACTCAACAGTTGGGTACTGTGACGGTGAAAGTTACTCCCGCAAGTTGCTCGCGCATCGTT
Source organism: Isoperla grammatica (assembly GCA_945910005.1). NCBI lineage: Eukaryota > Metazoa > Arthropoda > Insecta > Plecoptera > Perlodidae > Isoperla > Isoperla grammatica. Next base: position 31,116,804 of record OX246749.1, read on the forward strand.
GATATTTAAAATTATAACCTATTATTGACATACTCAACAGTTGGGTATTGTGAGGGTGAAAGTTACTCCCGCAAGTTACTCCCGCATGATTAATTTATTTAAAATTATTAAATATTATTGACATACTCAACAGTTAAGTATTGTGAGGGTAAAAGTTACTCCCGCAAGTTGCTCGCGCATCGTTGATTTATTTAAAATTATTAAATATTATTGACATACTCAACAGTTGGGTACTGTGACGGCGAAAGTTACTCCCGCAAGTTACTCCCGCATGATTAATTTATTTAAAATTATTAAATATTATTGACATACTCAACAGTTGGGTATTGTGAGGGTAAAAGTTACTCCCGCCAGTTACTCCCGCATGATTGAATTTTTAAAATTATTAACTATTATTGAGGTACTCAACATTTGGGTACTGTGAAGGTGAGTTACTCCCGCAGGGTTGATTTATTTAAAATTATCAATTATTATTGACGTACTCAACAATTGGGTTCTGTGACGGAGTCAGCTACTCCCGCCGTTTACTTCCGCCGGATTAATTTATTTAAAATTATTAACTATTATTGACGAAATCAACAGTTGGGTACTGTAGGGGTGTAAGTTACTCCCACCAGTTTCTCCCGCATGATTAATTTATTTAAAATTATTAAAGGGATAGTCGGGTGAAAAACTAAAGAACTACCATTTGTAGATGTCCACCTTTAAATATAAAAAACATGACTAAAAGATACCATACTTTAAAAGCAGGCGGTTAAAAAAATTAAAGAAAACGCGATTATTTGGTTTGGTGCTACCAAGTAGCACCGAGCAACTTTTCTCATGGTAATTCCCATTTTAAAAAAATGTTGCCTTGAGAAAGTAAAACAACCGCTAAAATAGGGCACTGATCAAAAATCGACCAGGAGGTTTAATGTGCATCATTTCTCTACCGATAACATGCTTCTTAGTACGAACGTTTACTTCTACAAAATACCATGCAATTAATTTTTTTGTGACATGATGTGTAGAAAAGTTGCAATCTGTTTTGAGCGTCACTGTCCGCAGTCGCCGAGCGTTTCGCGGAGCGCGGGCTGGTCTCGTATAACACAATGAGTGCTCTGTCTATCAGGCAGGCGTTAGCGACCTCAGAACCGATACAGTTACACTACGCTTTAGAAGAAAAATGCAGCAAGAGCTGCCGAAGGGAATCTGTAGAATAGCTAATTGTTCACTATTTTTTTTCTTGCATTGAAGCAACCTATATCAATTGTATTTTACACATAACTGAATTTCATGGACTAATGACTAATTGGTGATTTTTTAGTTCTTCATCTGACTATCCCTTTAACTATTATTGACGTACTCAACAGTAAGGTACTGTAAAGGTGTAAGTTATTCCCACAAGCTACTCCCGCAGGATTGATTTCTTCAAAAATTATTAACTATTATTGACATACTCAACAGTTGGGTACTGTGACGGGGAAAGTTACTCCCGCAAGTAACTCCCGCATGATTAATTTATTTAAAATTATTAACTATTGTTGACATACTCAACAGTTGGGTTCTGTGACGGTGAAAGTTACTCCCACAAGTTACTCCCGCATCATTGATTAATTTTAAATTATAAAATATTATTGACGAACCCAGCAGTGAGGTTCTATGACGGTGAAAGTTACTCCCGTAGGTTACTCCCGCATCATTGATTTTTAAGGTTGATAAAACTGTCACAAAATAAACTAAAAATATGTCATCTCTCCTCAACACGTTACAAAAGTTAAGTAAGAACATTCGAAAACGGAAATTTTGAAAAAACATTTTCATTGGAAAGACAACTTTGAGTACCTATACTCAATTCTCTAGGCGAGGTCGTATTTGTTTTACTTTGTGAGTAACAGTTTAAAACACTTTTTAACGCAATTTTAACGGAGAGAACGTGATGGTTCCGCAGGCTAAGATGACGTACAGAGTTATCACATTCTATTAATATCTTGACGGCGCTAGACAATAATATTGAGCAATGGGGCTTTGCACTGCCACATTCTCCCACTCGCAGCGCCAGCGTAGTGCCAGCCCTCAGACAAGGTCTACTTGATCTCCGCATAACTTAGCCATGAAAAATGGGCTGATTTACCCATCCAGGAGGCTCTGGACTTGAGCTCGAACTATCGTGGCGCTTCTTCTATTCCAATGTCTTTGGCAAAATGCTGCCATCACAGCCTGCTGGATGGGTCAAGTAGACCTTGTCCGCGCTGATTTACCCATCCAGCAGGTCATGGATTTGGGCTTAGACGGTGGTGGCGCATTCTACGTCAAGCTTTGCGTGCAAAGCCCCATTGATTAAGGGTAAAAATAAACGCTGGATTAATGAAGTTCTTACCGTTTGTATTTTGTAAAAACATCTAAAGAATTTTTAACAGTGATTATATTATAACAATATTGAAGATTTGTGACTTGTTTCTTGTGACCAATAGAGTTGACCAACCTTCACACAACTAAACCACTACATGGCGTTTTACAACACCGATTTCTAATATTACAGACGTAATGTATTTTAGTGTGTAATATTAAAAACAAGCTTAATTCTTAGACACTACCAATGCAAGTCGCAAAGTCATTCAAAAATTTCTGAGTTTATTTGGTTTAGGGCAGCTACAATCAGTTTGATCATTTTGCGCCACCGAGACGATGTTCTGCAAGTTAAATAATGAAATATCGATCTTTGATTGGTTATCGCTCACTCGTCGATGGTGTTCGAAGCCTATACAGGCTTGGTTTAGTCACTTTAAATTAAAGTCCCCCACTGCAAATCAGTTTAGTTACCGAGTGGGTAGACTCTAAATGTGAATTTATTTATTTTTGTATTTAAAGGATGGTCCACACAGATTTTTTAAGCATAAGATTTAAGGTTTAACGCGTAGTCGTAAAGTTGGATCATAGGAAACACGTACTGGCGTTCACACAAAGTTTTAGTTTTAAGACGTTGTTTTCATTGTTGTTTTTAAAACAACGTCTTAAAACCTTACGCATTATGTCTTAAAAATCTGTGTGGACCAGCCTTTACTGATTTTTAGTTATACTTAAGGCTTGTCCACACAGATTTTTTAAGCATAAGATTTAAGGTTTTAAGACGTTGTTTTAAGAACAACAATGAAAACAATGTCTTAAAACTAAAACTTTGTGTGAACGCCAGTACGTGTTTCCTATGATCCAACTTTACGACTAAGCGTTAAACCTTAAATCGAATGTCTTAAAAATCTGTGTGTACCAGCCTTAAACAATGATTGAATTTTATATTACTTCAATTTTGTTTGCTATCATAAAACGCCAACACACACAAGGCCATACATCTTGAACAAAAGTGCATCGCGTGCTTCAAAATGGCGCCCGAGGGTTCGTATATAGACATTCATCGCTCTTTGACCGGACGAGATAAGAACGATGCAGATGATAACGATTGATTATATTGATCATCGAATTTATTCACTATTAGCGCAAGGTCGGTAAACGATGCCAGTATTCAATAGACTGTATTAGTGATGACGTCAGATTAAATGGCGGACGAGCTATCTGACACCAAACAATTTTCCTGAAACGTTGTTATTATTATTTAAAGTAGTAATTGTATCATTACAATACTTGACTTATCAGTTTAATCAACTAAAACGAAATATCCGAACGGATAACCCTCGCTATACAATGTTTGCAAAAACAAAACTCAACTCTCAACTGTCATGATTGTTTGGCGAGTCACAAATACGGTTCGTCATTGGTTGACACGGGAATCGTGACGTCACACTAATATACTCTATATCGGATGTAGCGATAATGCCAACAAGCTCTTTGCCATCTGATAGGAAACTCTTTGCCATCTGATAGGAAGCTCTTTGACTAAACGATCAGATAGATTGATATACAGCACAGGAAATGCGCTGTCCAAGGTTTTAAGCGATAAATCTATAAACAAACGAGGAGATGCAATTTCTAGCTATTGAATCCCGAAACAATTGTGGGTTATCTTCTGACTGATCAAGGTCCTGGGAAGGAAAACTGTTTTACAAATCGAGGCCGCTATATTCATGTGAGACAAGTGAGAGTATATATTGCCAATTAATTATAGCTATAGACGATTCTATTAATCTAAAGTGACAGATACAAAGTGCGGTCATAGACACGTTGAATAATGATTCGTGAAATGACTCTAAAATTCAAGTAGTTTTGATTTCTCACAAATAATAGGATTATTATGAAAATGTACCAACTTGTAGAGGGATGTCATATCTACGCATGGTATTAAGTGCATTTGTGACAAGCCTGCTCAAAAATAATATATTCATGTTTGAATTATGAAAATAAACGACTTTCGTCGAAAATGTTCGTTGAAAAAATACGGAGAATCTGTTGAAAAATGGGTACACTATTTTTGAATAGGTTGGTGACAAATGTACTTAATACCATGCATAGATATGATGACATCCCTCTACAAGTAGGTAAATATTTATAATAATCCTACTGTTAGTTTAAAAGTAATTAGTTGACGGCCAATACATCTGTAAAACTCCTACTGCCTTGCACTGATATGAACTTTTGAGTACGGATCTGCTATCTAGGGGACGCTGAATAACACCGAATGGAACAACGCCGAATCGATCGTGTGTACTGCACTTTCAAGTATAATCCTAACCCAAAAAAGTAGACCTTGTAACCTGGAACAACGCCGAATCCTTTTCGGCGTTAATCCACCGAAACAGCGCCGAATCTTTTTCGGCGTTAATCCACCGGAACAACGCCGAATATTTTTCGGTGTAAATCCACCGGAACAACGCCGAATCTTTTTCGACGTTAATCAACCGGAACAACGCCGAATATTTTTCGGCGTTTTTCCACTGGAACAACGCCGAAAAAATTTCTACGTTAATCCACCGGAACAACGTCGAATCTTTTTCGGCGTAAATCCAGTAAATCCACTGGAACAACGCCGAATCTTTTTCGGCGTAAATCCACTGAAAAAACGCCGAATCATTTTCTGTGTTACATGGGTTAAACGGTGCAGTGAGTTGAATGTATTGACGAACCCAAAAATATTTTTTTTGAAAAGAATTTTAACCAACACTGTGAGATTCGGCGTTGTTCCGGTGGATTAACGCCGAAAAAGATTCGGCGTTGTTCTGGTTGATTAACGTCGAAAAAGATTCGGCGTTGTTCCGGTTGATTAACGTCGAAAAAGATTCGGCGTTGTTCCGGTTGATTAACGTCGAAAAAGATTCGGCGTTGTTCCGGTGGATTTAAGCCGAAAAAGATTCGGCGTTGTTCCGGTGGATTTAAGCAGAAAAATATTCGGCGTTGTTCCGGTGGATTAACGCAGAATAAGATTCGGCGTTGTTCCAGTTTACAAGGTCTACTTTTTGGGGTTAGGATTATACTTGAAAGTGCAGTACACACGATCGATTCGGCGTTGTTCCATTCGGCGCTATTCAGGCTCCCCGTCATAATGACCTCCGCTTAGTTTTCAGCTGCCACCATCCTAGGAGCCAACGGGTTGAGCCTACGTCATAATGACCTCCGCTTAGTTTTCAGCTGCCGCCATCCTAGGAGCCAACGGGTTGAGCCTACGTCATAATGACCTCCGCTTAGTTTTCAGCTGCCACCATCCTAGGAGCCAACGGGTTGAGCCTACGTCATAATGACCTCCGCTTAGTTTTCAGCTGCCACCATCCTAGGAGCCAACGGGTTGAGCCTACGTCATAATGACCTCCGCTTAGTTTTCAGCTGCCACCATCCTAGGAGCCAACGGGTTGAGCCTACGTCATAATGACCTCCGCTTAGTTTTCAGCTGCCACCATCCTAGGAGCCAACGGGTTGAGCCTACGTCATAATGACCTCCGCTTAGTTTTCAGCTGCCACCATCCTAGGAGCCAACGGGTTGAGTCTACGTCATAATGACCTCCGCTTAGTTTTCAGCTGCCACCATCCTAGGAGCCAACGGGTTGAGCCTACGTCATAATGACCTCCGCTTAGTTTTCAGCTGCCACCATCCTAGGAGCCAACGGGTTGAGCCTACGTCATAATGACCTCCGCTTAGTTTTCAGCTGCCACCATCAACGGGTTGAGCCTACGTCATAATGACCTCCGCTTAGTTTTCAGCTGCCACCATCCTAGGAGCCAACGGGTTGAGCCTACGTCATAATGACCTCCGCTTAGTTTTCAGCTGCCACCATCCTAGGAGCCAACGGGTTGAGCCTACGTCATAATGACCTCCGCTTAGTTTTCAGCTGCCACCATCCTAGGAGCCTACGTCATAATGACCTCCGCTTAGTTTTCAGCTGCCGCCATCCTAGGAGCCAACGGGTTGAGCCTACGTCATAATGACCTCCGCTTAGTTTTCAGCTGCCGCCATCCTAGGAGCCAACGGGTTGAGCCTACGTCATAATGACCTCCGCTTAGTTTTCAGCTGCCACCATCCTAGGAGCCAACGGGTTGAGCCTACGTCATAATGACCTCCGCTTAGTTTTCAGCTGCCACCATCCTAGGAGCCAACGGGTTGAGTCTACGTCATAATGACCTCCGCTTAGTTTTCAGCTGCCACCATCCTAGGAGCCAACGGGTTGAGCCTACGTCATAATGACCTCCGCTTAGTTTTCAGCTGCCACCATCCTAGGAGCCAACGGGTTGAGCCTACGTCATAATGACCTCCGCTTAGTTTTCAGCTGCCCCCATCCTAGGAGCCAACGGGTTGAGCCTACGTCATAATGACCTCCGCTTAGTTTTCAGCTGCCACCATCCTAGGAGCCAACGGGTTGAGCCTACGTCATAATGACCTCCGCTTAGTTTTCAGCTGCCTCCATCCTAGGAGCCAACGGGTTGAGCCTACGTCATAATGACCTCCGCTTAGTTTTCAGCTGCCACCATCCTAGGAGCCAACGGGTTGAGCCTACGTCATAATGACCTCCGCTTAGTTTTCAGCTGCCACCATCCTAGGAGCCTACGTCATAATGACCTCCGCTTAGTTTTCAGCTGCCACCATCCTAGGAGCCAACGGGTTGAGCCTACGTCATAATGACCTCCGCTTAGTTTTCAGCTGCCACCATCCTAGGAGCCAACGGGTTGAGCCTACGTCATAATGACCTCCGCTTAGTTTTCAGCTGCCTCCATCCTAGGAGCCTACGTCATAATGACCTCCGCTTAGTTTTCAGCTGCCACCATCCTAGGAGCCAACGGGTTGAGCCTACGTCATAATGACCTCCGCTTAGTTTTCAGCTGCCACCATCCTAGGAGCCTACGGGTTGAGCCTACGTCATAATGACCTCCGCTTAGTTTTCAGCTGCCACCATCCTAGGAGCCAACCGGTTGAGCCTACGTCATAATGACCTCCGCTTAGTTTTCAGCTGCCACCATCCTAGGAGCCAACAGGTTGAGCCTACGTCATAATGACCTCCGCTTAGTTTTCAGCTGCCACCATCCTAGGAGCCAACGGGTTGAGCCTACGTCATAATGACCTCCGCTTAGTTTTCAGCTGCCACCATCCTATAGGAGCCAACGGGTTGAGCCTACGTCATAATGACCTCCGCTTAGTTTTCAGCTGCCTCCATCCTAGGAGCCAACCGGTTGAGCCTACGTCATAATGACCTCCGCTTAGTTTTCAGCTGCCTCCATCCTAGGAGCCAACGGGTTGAGCCTACGTCATAATGACCTCCGCTTAGTTTTCAGCTGCCACCATCCTATAGGAGCCAACGGGTTGAGCCTACGTCATAATGACCTCCGCTTAGTTTTCAGCTGCCTCCATCCTAGGAGCCTACGTCATAATGACCTCCGCTTAGTTTTCAGCTGCCACCATCCTAGGAGCCAACGGGTTGAGCCTACGTCATAATGACCTCCGCTTAGTTTTCAGCTGCCACCATCCTATAGGAGCCAACGGGTTGAGCCTACGTCATAATGACCTCCGCTTAGTTTTCAGCTGCCACCATCCCAGGAGCCAACGGGTTGAGCCTACGTCATAATGACCTCCGCTTAGTTTTCAGCTGCCACCATCCTAGGAGCCAACGGGTTGAGCCTACGTCATAATGACCTCCGCTTAGTTTTCAGCTGCCACCATCCCAGGAGCCAACGGGTTGAGCCTACGTCATAATGACCTCCGCTTAGTTTTCAGCTGCCACCATCCTAGGAGCCAACAGGTTGAGCCTACGTCATAATGACCTCCGCTTAGTTTTCAGCTGCCACCATCCTAGGAGCCAACAGGTTGAGCCTACGTCATAATGACCTCCGCTTAGTTTTCAGCTGCCACCATCCTATAGGAGCCAACGGGTTGAGTCTACGTCATAATGACCTCCGCTTAGTTTTCAGCTGCCACCATCCTAGGAGCCAACGGGTTGAGTCTACGTCATAATGACCTCCGCTTAGTTTTCAGCTGCCACCATCCTAGGAGCCTACGTCATAATGACCTCCGCTTAGTTTTCAGCTGCCACCATCCTAGGAGCCAACGGGTTGAGCCTACGTCATAATGACCTCCGCTTAGTTTTCAGCTGCCACCATCCTAGGAGCCAACGGGTTGAGCCTACGTCATAATGACCTCCGCTTAGTTTTCAGCTGCCACCATCCTAGGAGCCAACGGGTTGAGTCTACGTCATAATGACCTCCGCTTAGTTTTCAGCTGCCACCATCCTAGGAGCCAACGGGTTGAGCCTACGTCATAATGACCTCCGCTTAGTTTTCAGCTGCCACCATCCTAGGAGCCAACGGGTTGAGCTTCAAGTTAGGCCCTCAGACAACTCAGACCACCACCATCAAAGATACTGCAGTCACTGTACCCGTGAGAAAGTCAGTCCAAGTAAGGAAATATATATGTTATTAATAGTCTAGATTTTAAATTATCCTAGTTATACAATTACAAACATCAAAAAATTAATAAAATAACAGTTGCCTGCATATCCGTACCATTGCGTTAAACCTTTGAGTATGACGTCGCTTTTATTTGGGTAGAGACACAAAGCAAACTGTTTTGTTATAGTCATACAAT
>OX246749.1:31125995-31140995 GCA_945910005.1 Isoperla grammatica
TAAGCCAATAACCCCCCGGGTACTTTTCACAGGATTAGGCTACGTGCCGGTACCAGTACCAGGCTTCCCTCCTCCCTTTCTCATCATCACAGTACACTAAATAGTAAATTAGCACTCTAGTGCAGGGATGGCGAACCTTTTCTGGCTTGAGTGCCATTATTTACAAATTATTGAATTTACTCTGTTCAGGCTGCCTAAAAGGACCATTCAAATTAAATGAAATTTTATTATAGCTTTTTGAATAATTATAATGTTTGGCGGGGAACAAATTGCCAGTGTAGCCTATAATCTTGTGTGGGGGGGAGGGGGGGGGGGGGGATTGAGTCTTAACAACAATAGTATGAACGTTCCAGAAAAGAAAAGATTTGGGCCAAATCCCGCCGGAGGCGAAATTTTTAAACCAAAATGTCCTAAATGTCTGGAAAATTCCTTCGAGGTGTGGTCACTTTGATCCTGATACAATATATTGCACACATTTCTGCGTGCCAGCCAGAAAGTGCCATTGGTTCGCCATCCCTGCACTAGTGAGACCTCGTTGAAGAATTATCATTGCATTGACTTACCTTGTTCGAAAGTCTCCCTGGCAAAACGGAACCGTTGCGAGCTGTTCCACCCTACAACCCGTTATCTGTGGTTCCACCATTCAAATAAATACCCGTCAAAATTAAAATAATAGTTTTACACAGAATGATAGAAATCGCATAAAGAATGCAGTTTTAATTACTCGCACTGTTTTTTATGACACTTGCTATTGTAAACTTAAGTTTCCTGCCAAAACGGAAGCGTTGAGAAATTTTGTTCCATCATTCAAATAAATACCGGTCAAAACTAAAATAATAGTTTTACACATAGAAATTGCACAAATAATGCAGTTTCAATCACTCGCAGTGTTTTGATGGCTTTTAGTATTGTAAAATGTTAGGTTTCCGCGTTTTTAATAGATTATTCGCACCGGCACATCTTCAATGAGCAACTTCTTGGCGGCCATGTTCTAAGTTTGGAAAATTCAACATCGAGTAATCGAAACGACCTATACTAGAAAACCATGGATGACACACACCGGTAGCTACCTTTTCGGCAGCCATGACACAAAAGTACTTGTTGCCTAATCCTGTTATTTCAGTACCTTCATAGAATGAAATACAATTTTAAGTGAAACTCAATTATAATAAAACGAGAAACATACCGAGGGGACTTATTTTCCTGGTTTTTCCGTTTTTCGCGAAGAAATGAAAACGGGAAACCGCCAGTAGTCCGACTGGTCCGACCATCCGAAAAAACTACAACAAACACAACAGTCGGTGGTTCGAGTAAGTTTTCGTATGTATCCGCGCGCAGGAACTGGACTGCAAGGAATCATATTGTACTACCAAATAAGAAAACATTCGTTACTCGCCACCAAATTTGTTGGCGCAAGATTTGAATGAATTATTGAATTAATTAATATTAAATTAAATATGGGACACAGCGATCCACGTAATATTGATACAATTTGAAAATGTGTCATTGTTTTATCTATTAATTATTATTATTATTATTATGTTTATTATAATTTTGTATTATTATTATATTATTTATTTTCAATTTCAAGGTATATTTCTCCTTCTTTTGGCCATGCTATTTATCGAGGTATTTATATTGGTATTTAAATTGTATACATAATGAGGAGTATGAAGTGCGGCGCGCGGTCGAGCAGAGCGGACGTGTTTTTGGAGAGCTCCCGTCGAGTGGGTTAGCAGTGTTAGTGTAGTGTTCAAATTCCGAGTGTAGTGCGACCTAGATCATGGCAAGTGGAGACATACTAAGTGTCGTAACTGATACCAACAAGTCGGTGAAGTTACTGTGTTCCCAGCTTGCAAGCACTAATACCGATCTGTGTGAGCTAAAAGTCAGTGTGGATTCGAGATTAACTGCGCTAGAAAATGAAATTAAAAGAATTAATTCCGTTAACAGTGACTTACAAACTGCAAATGTTACCTTGCGCCGTCAATCGGATGAGTTGTATAAGAAGGTTGACTATCTTGAGAATCAGTCACGTCGCAACAATCTCGTCATGTATGGATGCGATGAGGTTGAACATGAAACTTGGGCAATATCTGAAAAATACGTGTTGGACGTGTTACGCGAACAGCTAGGCATTGAACTTGCCGACTGGGAGATAGAGCGCGCACATCGTGTTGGTGGCAGACCGGGCAAACGACCTATCGTTTTCAAGCTTCTAAGCTTTAAAACAAAAGTCAGAATATTGCAAGAATTGCCAAAGTTACGCGGTAGTGGTTTAGCTATATCCGAGGACTTCTCCGACAGTGTAAAGCGATCACGTGAGTTCCTTAAGCGACACTTGATAGCTGCGAAGAATGAAGGCTGCCATGCGTTCCTACGGTTTGACAAGCTAATAATCAACGGAGAAATGTGGAATGTACAACGCTGCGTTGAGTACGACCGCATGATAGCCAGCCAAAAAGACTTGCGAAGCGCAGTGGAGACCACCAGCAACGCGACCTTCGAGACACCTGCTTCTTTGTCCCCGGCCATTGCCACCGCGGAAGGGGGGGTGAAGAGTGGAACAGGTCCACCCCCGACCGCTATTCACACCGAGAGGCAGGAATCCGAGTTGCCACTTGCTGAGAGCGCTCATGATGACGTCACCGCTGAGCCGAGTCGGGAGGAAGGGGCTGCCCAGGCAGGGAGACCGAATGTTTCTACCACCACCGCCTGGCCCACTCAAACTGCAGCTAAACGTGACGCAGATTGCAATCCTGTACAGCAGAGAACGCCGACCCGCCATGGAGGGTCAACACCCGTACTCAAGTTGTCCTCGCCACACAAGCGACCCCCTGTCTCTGGTAAACCGCCTACGCGCTACTCTAGCCGGCTGACAAGAGCAAGCCAGGTTAGCTAGGGAACTGGGAGTGGAGAGATTGAGGAGAATAATAAGGTAGCTGTGAATAAATTATTACGTATTGGTCATACAAATATTAGGTCTATCATCAAAAACAGTGATGAACTTTCAGAAGCGCTATTACTCAACAGATTTGATATACTTGCCCTAACCGAAACATGGCTTAAACCATCTGTGAATCCGCCATACTTAAATATTAACGGCTATAATTTGTATAGAGCTGACAGAGCCAATGATAGGAGGGGGGGCGGAGTTGCGATATTTGTTCGTGATGACATAAATGTGACAATTCTGGAATCCGCACAAGCAAACATAGAGCAATTGTGGATCAAGTTCAAAATAAAATCTATAAATGTAGTATTAGGGACTATATATAGACCGCCATCTGGGAACTTAAGCTTAGATGAATTAGAAGAAAACATACAGAGATTTTGTATTCCCGAGGATCATGCTATATGGGTAGGTGACCTGAATATCGACATGGCCAAACCTGAGTGTCAAGATAATCGTGTGTTGCACAAACTGCTTAGAACTTACAGCTTTACTCAGGTAGTGCAAGAATGTACCCGTATCACACAAACATCCCGCACTTTATTAGACGTAATAAATGTGAGTAATGCTTCTATTGTAAAGCAAACTGGGCAACTTCATCCTATCGGCAACTCAGATCACAATCTTACCTTTATCGATTATAATATCACGTTACCCAAAAAGACAATAGTGAATAAAAAAATACGACCTCTTACAACCAGTAACATATCGGCACTTAATGAAAGTGCGATGCATACACCTTGGTATTCTGTTAGGGACATTATTGACATTAACAAGAAAGTGGAGACAGTTAACTCCATTATAACAACACTACTGGACACACATGTCCCAACCAAAAACATTCGAGTTACTAGGGGCCCTGCTCCATGGCTTACGGACGAATTACGTGGAGAAATGAAAGCACGAGAAAAGGCTAGATTAAAGTTCAAACTCACTAGTGATTCCAGAGACTGGGATAATTATGTACACTTAAGAAATAAAATCAACACGAGGGTGCGATCGTTAAAAATAAATTATTTTAATGAAACCATAAATAGTAACATTAATAATTCAAAATTACTTTGGAAAAGTCTTAAAAAGCACTCGGTTACAAAACACAAACACACAAATCCTATCCCCAGTAACATGTTAGTTCCTGATGAGATTAACGCCTTCTTCAATCACGTTACAAAAAATCAAATCAAAACTCCTGAATTAATTGAAGAAATAAATCGTTTAAGGACAGTAGACACCCTAACACATATTCCATTCTCTTTTAGAAACGTGGTTTGCGATGACGTGTTAAAGCACCTTTCGACGATAACAACAACGGCCACAGGTGCCGACAATATTAATATAAACATACTACAATTACTATCGCCTTATTTAATAAATATAATCACCGATATTATTAATACAGCTTTGACGACTTCAACCTTCCCAAACAGCTGGAAAGAGGCTATAATTACACCTATACCGAAAACGAACACAGTAAAATCACTGAATGACCTTAGGCCAATAAGTATTCTTCCTACTACACCAAAACTGTTAGAGAAGATAATGGCAGAGCAAATTAATGAGCATATATCCAACAATCTATGTGACTTCTTTAATGATAGAACGTACAAGCGCTTGTCCTGCCGGAAGCGCTTCCGTGAGTACTTTTGTACAGGGCCCTTGTCCTGCTGGAAGACAGATTTTGCGCAGGCAAGTCGGTCCTTCCAGCAGTACTAAAAGTCCGGCCGGAAGGACAGAGACAAGATGTATTATTATTTTTTGAAGATTCGATTTTCCAAATATTGCGTACTGCTAGCAGGACGCGGAAACTCATTGAATGGTCCTTCCAGCAGTACACGAACCTTCCGGAAGCCCAGCGCCAACATTTTTAAAATAATATTTTTAAATCAAACTTAATTTATTTTATTAACAAATGTAAATTATTAATTTCGTGATGCCCTACATATGCAATAGGTTCAATATTTAGACAATCAGGATTTAGGTAACATTTGTAAATTTAGCGTTTTTAATTTACATAATATTATCATATGATCACGTTGATAAAAAAAATAAAGTAAAAGCACAAATGGTTTGATTGGTTGAATTGAATAGCTATATTGTCTTTTTAACAACTTCAGATTGCTTCTTATCATTTGAATTAGGCTGGAATGCCATGCTGAATGTGGTAGGCTTTCCGTGCTCAGCTCGCGCTAGCGGGTAGCAAGCACTCGAACGCCGCTGTCCAGCGTAAACGCGTATTCCGTATTATTATTGACTATACTCACGTGTAGCTACATAAAATATAAGCCAGAACTAGAAGCTTGTACAGTAAATGGTCTAAATACGCTAGTTATATAGTGCTTTTATTAACTAACGTGCAGAAGAAGCTGTTGTGGAAGCCGTAGGGTTGCTTTCTCGTGAAGACGAAGTATCAACAGGCTTCAACAATTGGCATGATATTCTTGTGCTATTTTTGTCGTCCCAAAGTACTGTAGCACAATTACTGGCTTTGTACACTTTAGTAACAACACCCAAACATACAGCCGTATCCCACTCAACCCCTAAACTGACTTACACTCCAAGAATTACTGTTTTTTGATCAAAATTCGTAGCTTTTGTAGAAACACGATCACCCACAACTAACATCGTGCTAAAATGGCAGCACAGTGTCGACTCACAGCTGACAGGCTGTGACTTGCGAACTAAGAGGGCTACAGCCATGAAACAAAAATGCGCTAGCCCCTTGGAATATGCTCTACATATCTAGCGAAAAACACGTCCTGCTAGCAGGACGCATAGTACTGAAACCAAGCGATTTGCTACGTACTCAAATGAGTCGTTTTCGTCCTGCCAGTAGGACGCTGTACGCTCTATCATTAAAAATCAATCGGGATTTAGAAGAGATCACAGTACCACCACCGCGCTTATTTCTGTAGTAGATGAACTGAGGAACAACATTGACAATGGTAATACTAGTTTACTCTTACTCCTAGATTATAGTAAGGCCTTTGACACAATTGACCATGACATGCTTCTGGCAAAACTCTACAACATGGGATTTTCTAAATCAGCCGAAAAGTTAGTTAAAAGTTATTTATCTGAAAGAACTCAAAAAGTTAAAGTTGTTAAGGATAATGAAGTATTAATATCACAACCGCTAACAGTGCATTGCGGAGTGCCACAAGGATCAATCCTTGGACCATTATTCTTTAATATATTTGCCCAAAGTCTGCCAGCAGTGACTAGACGTATTAATATATATCAGTATGCAGATGATGTGCAAGGTATTTTGGAAGTAAATCTAGAAACAATAGAAACAATAGAAGAGAGTTTTCATAACTTTAACACTGATCTTCAACTACTCGCGGAATGGTCGATAAAAAATGGTCTGAATTTTAATCCTAGTAAGTCGACAGTTATCCTTATAGGTAGCAAACACAATGAACAAGTAGTCCGAAATTTACTAAATGGGAATAAGATTTCTGCTATAAAAATGTGCGGTACAACTCTGCCTTTGTCAGACGAAGGGAAAAACCTTGGAGTATTGTTTGACAGTAACTTATCCTTCGATAAACACATCCAGAAACAGTGTTCAAAAGCCTATGGTGTACTTAGATCCCTCTATAAATGGAAACTGGAGCTTAGTGAAAATGTTAAATTAAATCTCATAAATTCCTTAATAAACCCATTGTTTGATTATGCGGATACAGTGTACATGGGTATAAATGAAAATGTATTAAAACAAATTCAAAAATTACAGAATGCATCAATTCGCTTTGCGTGTAATATTAGAAAGTTTGACCACATTAGCCACATATATGATACACACAAAATTCTAAAAATGCACCAACGTAGAACCTTACATTATTATTGCAATATCGCGAGAATCATAAGAAATAAAAGACCGGGTTATTTATATAATAAACTAAAACATACGGGCTCGTATCACAGTTATAATACAAGGAATAGTACGTATGAAATTCCCTTACATCACTCTGTGGCAGGCAGTGCTTCTTTCTCAGTTCTCGCCCCTAAGCTATGGAACATGTTGCCCCATTCAATTAAGCAAGCAACCAATAGTTCGTACGTATTCAAACAAAAGTGTTATAAGTGGATTCTCAATACCTAGTTTAGTTACATTTTATGCATATTTCTATTTTAGAGTTACTTTAATAAGCATTAGTTTTTATAGTTAATTAGGCGTATCAATGCATATATTGCATTTTTTTTTTTTGTATTGTGTATATATTTAATGTGTAAAGTTGTTAACGTCTGTAAGCCATATAACATGTCTAGGTATATGCGTTGCAGCTAATATCTTCATACAATGGAACATCTCTTACTGCATTAATATAATTATAGACTAAGACTGTAAACATAGGTTAGGTGGAAGAGCGAACTCTGTTCGAACCTCGCCTTTTTGTATTGCTTATTGCAAATAAAGACCTTTGTATTGTATTGTATATACTCCTTATCTCATCTTTGACATAATTATTACCTATGACTCTCTCCATGATTTTAGACCCTAATGAAGTTAGTGAGATTGGACATTGGACTATAATTCCCCATCTTTCTCTTCTCATCCCCCCTTATGTATTGGCATTACCACAGTTTCTTTCCAGTTCTTGGCCACCACCCTTGATGTGAGGGACTCCTCCATTATCACCTTTAGAAAACCTGCCACCTCTCCAATAACCAGCTTCAGGAACTGCATTATGTCACTATAGCCCATATCACACTACAATTGGAATCGTAGACTGGAGTCGCCAATTGCAATCGCAATCTACAATTATCCAATCACACTTGACCAGCTGACAATCCTAAAATCGTTCAACTAGGAAATAAATTCAATAATAATAACTAATAAGACAAGCCTTAATCACAAACAAATATACAATTAAAGTTATTGGCTCTTTGTTTCCATTAAAGTAGTTGTTGCTTGAGGTTATGTTGTGACAGTGCTCAATTCGTATTTAACCGTTCTCCTTCCTGATTGGTTCACGTGACTTGGATCTACGACGATTCCCAATCTTATTTTAGAGCTCGGTCTATAAAAAGATTGCAACCGTAGACTGGCCGCACTGAGCTACTGCGCATGCGCCGCCAATCGTAAGCTCGAATCTACGATTGCAATTGTCAGTTCGGAACCTAATGTGATATGGCCTTATGTGAACGGAACCCAGTTGTGGTCATGAAAGTTATGACGTTGCTGTTGCAAGGTGGCGCCCATGCTTGGCAGGCGGTGTGTACGAACTGTAAAACGAGGGGGTGTAGAAGGTTCGAGTCCTAGGTCGAAGATTGATTCAATGATTGTACAAGTCCATTGTGTATAGGGCAAGGGCCGAACCTTAAATGAACGCTAAATAGGATGATACATCAGTACCCAACAAAGTCAAGCCCACTGACTAGCCTAGAACCTCCCACGCCAGCGGGTCTCACACACCGCCTGCCAAGCTTGGGCGCGGGATTTGAATACAACAAATTCCATTTTACAAAAAAATCATGTAGGCCTACATCGAAAACAAATAATTGACAAAGTATTACTAATTCCCCATACGGGTAAAAACTGCACATCAATTTAGCCTACCCCTCAATATCAATATTCCCTAGTAGCACACGTTTTTGTGCCTTCTATAGTAGTAGAAGTAAAATACAAATTTGTTTTACATTGTGTTTTTAATTTAGACTTAATTCACAATTTTGCTTAAAACATTTTCATTGTTAATTTGTGACAAATACCACGCTACCGTATGCATGGGTAGGCGTGTGTGGGGAATAGTAATTCTGTTTTCGTGGTCACCGTGATCGGAATAGAGGCTAGCACGATACGAACCCTAGAAGAACAGATAAACAACAATTATTTATCTGTGCTAGAAGTGCTAAGGCCCAACCACAATTGATGGCATCGTAATTGTAATCGGGTTTGCAATTGTAGAAATATGATTTACCATAACAATCCATTACGACGTTACGATTTTGTTGTGAACAGCGCCATAAGAACAAAGTAAGTTAACTCTTTCACGATTTCCGGATTACAATTACAATCACGATGCCGTCAGTTCTGGTTGAGCCTTTACCCACTTCCGGCAGTGTCGCGATGACCTAGGGAAACTATCTCGCGGGCACCGATGAATACGGAGAGAATAGTGAAGTCATACGGTTCGGTTACCCTACGGTACGTTTTTGGCTGACGCGTTGGTGTCTCTGTAATTTTGTTCGCCACTGTAAGGTCTGGCTAGCCTGGCCCTACGCGGAACCTTATGTAAGATTAGAATCTCTGCTGCTTGGTCTACGCAAGCGTTGGTCCAGTCGTACAGACACCAACGTGTTTTTAGGGGATGACCAGACGTAGGGTGTTCGTCGGGGAACACTGTCCAGAGTTCCTGTCGTGAGTGCCTCTATCTGGACGGCGAGCGGGCGTTCTACGAATTGAATTATCCGCGCATTGTACGGTTCCGTTGGCTGCTACAAGATAGGTTCGTTCATTTGTCCAGTTCGTAACTGTTCGGTAACAAGTTGGGACACAGCGGAAACGCGTCATCGAACAGGAAGTTGGCCGAGTCTAGTGCGAAAAAACATGTGTTCTGCCTTCACACAAATGAACACCAATCTAGTCAGAGACACCTGTTAATTTTAGGTTAAAACGGTCTTTAAATTAAATAGGGCGAAAGATAACTGAATTAATCTTTGGTAGGGCCTAAGCCAAGTTTGTGATGGTTCAATTAAACGTATGAGATAAGCAACGAGAGTACGGGCGTCTAGGCTTAAATGAGGTTAGGTAGGCCTATTGGACTAAATAAACGTTAAATAATTATTTTCTTACCTTAATGTATCAAACATAACGACCCTATTCAATTAGACGACGGACATGTTGTAATCTGCATTAAAATGTATATTAATTAACACGTTACCGCTATGTATAATTTGTATTTCCGCTCTACATCTTGTTCTACTCAACTCACTCCTCTTTTTCATTCCGGACAGTTCGAACATGTTCGGCCTGTTTGCAAACAGTTGCCGGCGGACAACTGAACACCACCAGAACATATGTTTTTTTACAGATGAACAACGAACACCCTGTTCGGACTGTTCGAGACTGTTCGGAACGGACAAATGAACGCATGAAAGCATGGTGGAACCGAGCGCGGACTTTTCAAACGGCTCGAATGTTTTCGTGGTCACCAAGATCATAATAGCGGCATAGCATGATACGAGGGTGTTGAATGTTGAATACCACAAGGGCGTAGTTATATGCTGGTTGTCATATATATGCAGACAGGCGGTGACTTATGCATTGTTGTAAAAATAGCAAAAGGGACTAGGGAGTGATTAAATCGAACTCGTCTTGTAAGAGTGGTTTTTTATTTTATTATTACATTGTAGTGAATACTACATGGTGTCAGAAGTAAAAACAAACTGTAAGTAAAGTTAATCATCTTGTAGATTGAATATTGAAGTTGTAACATCGATGGAAAAGTCATACATATAAAGAAGGCGAAGGCTTATGAAGATAGGAAGTTGAGAAGGCAATGTTAAGTGTTGTTAAATGTAATTGTTGGTTTTTGAGTTGCTATGAAAAAGAGAAAAAACAAATCAGTGTGTGTATGTGTTGCTAGCTTGGGGTGACAGGGGCAGGATGGCCTGGGTGTTGAAAGGAAAGCCAATATTTAAAAAAGTTGTTTAACAATATTAAATCTCAGTTGAAAAAATAAAGTGAAGTGAAGCAGACGTTCGTTCGGACGAGGACCGGAACGGGAGCTGTCAGGAGTCAACGAAAGTGCTTTCGTTGATAACGGCAGTTTGCGTTCGGTTGGTGAGGCAGTTCAGCAAAGAGTGAGTACAAATAATCAACTGAGATTCATTTATATTAATGTCCACCCAAAGAGTTGTTTAGGGTAGTGTGACAATTTGGCGGCCCAACGTTTGGGACTCGATATTTAACCACGACCGAGAGGAGTAGGAGCTTGTCCATAGGTGAGAGTTGTTTAGGGGAAATATAACAAAATTTTCGTGGAATCAGTGAAGTGATATTCAAGGTGGGTTGAAGTGTAAGATTTCGAGGTGGTCTGAAGTGTAGGATCGTGTGAGCGAGTGTATGATTAGAATAGGGTTGTTGTGTAGGGTTGTAAGGCAGTAGAAAGTCTAGGGGTCTAGGGTATAAACATGGAGATGGAATTGGAGAATATTGAAGGAATTGAATCTGAGGAGTTGATCGGAGGAATCGAATCTGAGGAGGTGATCATGGAGGGTCCAACTGGGGATATTGATATCAAGAGTATGTTTAAGAGCTTAATGAAAGAGATAAAGAAGGGACAGGATGAACAAGCTAGGGCTTTGAAGAAAGGACAGGATGAACAAGCTAGGGCTTTGAAGAAAGGGCAGGATGAACAAGCCAGGGCTTTGAAGAAAGGGCAGGAAGAACAAGCCAGGGTTTTGGAGGAATTAAAGAAGGATTCGGCAGAATTAAAGAGAGATATGGTTAAACAGATGGACTTGGAGAAGATGAGAAAAGACATGACCGTGGAAATGAGGATGATATTTTTGGGAAAGCAGGTGGAGGTAGGAGATGCAGGAGGTCTAGGAGACGGAGAGGATGATTTAAGGGGCGTAGGAGAGGTGGAGAGTGGAAGGATAGAGGTGGAGATGGTTGAGAGGCTGGTAGACAGGGTGGATGATAAGGAAGATGTGAAGATAGGTGAAGAGCAAGGAGGTGGGGTGGATGATAAGGAAGATGTGAAGATAGGTGAAGAGCAAGGAGGTGGGGTGAATGATAAGGAAGATGTGAAGATGGTTGGGGAGCAGGGTGATGTGGTGTCTGATAGGAGAGATGTGGTTGTTGGAGGGCAGCAAGAGGACAGAGTGATTGATGAAGATGTGAGAATAGATGAGGATGACGTGGGTGATGAGGAGAATAATAATTTGACTGTAGGGCAAGATAATTGGGACAATAATAAGAAGGAATGGGTTTGTTATGAAAAAAAATGGGTTAAAGGAAGAGACTGGAGGAAGTTTAGAGGTGGAACTTGTGGAAGAAAAATTCGTTGGTTGATCGACAATAGGCAACATGTGAGTTTTTTGTGGTTGAAGTAATGTTTTTTTTGTTGTTTTGTTGAAGTAATGTTTTTTTCTCTTTGAAGGTATGTTTTTTTTAATTTTTAGGCAAGGAATTTTAAATTGGGCTAAAGATAAAAAAAATCATGGGGGGTACATAGGGATGTCATGTCATAAATTTTAAAACAATGTAGAATCATGGGGGGTACATAGGGTTGTCATCAGGGTTGTCATCATAAATTTAAAAAAAAAAACAATGTGGTTATGTAGGGATGTTGTGATGAAGAGTGTTGTCAAGTAGGTCATGTTGTTGTTGTCACGTCAGAGTAATGTCAAATGGTACAGAGTGTTGTCGAGTAGGTCATGTTGTTGTTGTCATGTTATAGTGTGGTCATAAATGGTGTTTTTATAGTGTTGTCATGTTATAGTGTTGTCATAAATAGTGTTGTTATAAAATGTTGTCATGTCATATGGTAGGGTCATAATGTTGACGAGTGGTGGGATAGCTATAAAAAAAAAAGATTTTTTCTGCACATGGTGGATTTTTTAAAGTTAAAATAAATGTTGTATTGTTGGAGATGACAATTGGGTATTGTTGATTTAGAGGTGGAATTACGTAACGGTATTGTTGGGGATTGTTGAAGGTCTTGGTTGGTTGTCAATAGGTTTTAAGGATGGAGATTTAGTAGAAGAATTCAAGCGTTATCATTGAGGGTATTTTCCATATTCATCAAGGATTGGAAGAATATGGGAAATAGGGGGGTAATTGTAACATCGATGGAAAAGTCATACATATAAAGAAGGCGAAGGCTTATGAAGATAGGAAGTTGAGAAGGCAATGTTAAGTGTTGTTAAATGTAATTGTTGGTTTTTGAGTTGCTATGAAAAAGAGAAAAAACAAATCAGTGTGTGTATGTGTTGCTAGCTTGGGGTGACAGGGGCAGGATGGCCTGGGTGTTGAAAGGAAAGCCAATATTTAAAAAAGTTGTTTAACAATATTAAATCTCAGTTGAAAAAATAAAGTGAAGTGAAGCAGACGTTCGTTCGGACGAGGACCGGAACGGGAGCTGTCAGGAGTCAACGAAAGTGCTTTCGTTGATAACGGCAGTTTGCGTTCGGTTGGTGAGGCAGTTCAGCAAAGAGTGAGTACAAATAATCAACTGAGATTCATTTATATTAATGTCCACCCAAAGAGTTGTTTAGGGTAGTGTGACAAAGTCATTTGCACATAGCCTATGCTAGTTTAGTTGTAGGCCTGGTAAATGGACTCAGCGGGGGCTATTCGACCGCCCAAAGAGCTGGACCTCTCAGGTAACCTTGCAGAAAACTGGAAACGATGGATACAGCGTTTTCGTATATATCTGACGGCAACTGGTGGTGACAGCGAAACGAATGGGAAGGTTAATGTCTCAAAACTCCTCTGCCTGATAGGGGAAGAGGCGCTTGATGCCTACAATACTTTTCAGTTCGATGCGGAAACTGACAAGGCAGACCTAGAAAAGGTTATTGAAAAATTCGATTTGTATTGTTCTCCTAGGAGAAATGTTGTATTTGAAAGATTTAAATTCTTTTCAATAAGTCAAAAGGAGGGTCAAACTTTCGACCAATTCCTTCTTGAACTTAAATTAGCTAGCCAGTCTTGTGAATTTGAAGGTCAAACAGAGGGCCTAATAAGAGACAGGATCGTCCTGGGTATCAACAACAAAAATACCCAGGAACGATTGCTGCGTGAAGACAATGTCACTTTAAAAAAAGCCGCAGATTACTGTAGGGCGGCTGAAGTTAGTCAATGCCAGGCTCGTATGGTCCAGGAGCAGGGTACCATGAAGGTAGAAGCGGTCAAGGTTAAAGGGAAGGCTTGGAAAAAATCGTTCCACGAAGGCCATGAGGAGATCTTCACTTGTAGCAAGTGCGCGTATCAGCATGGGCCGCGGAAGTGCCCGGCCTTTGGAAAAACATGCGCCCTGTGCCAGGGAAGAAACCACTTCGCAAAAAGATGTCCCACACAACAGAGAAAGAAGAAATTGTACGCTCTTCAGCCTGACGACAAGAGTGAAGCGCCATCGAGTGATGGAGAAGACGATGAAAATGAGGAAGATGAAAATAACCTATTGAATGAGCTTTATGTGCATGCACTTAAGAAAGCCAACATGTCGGTGAGTAAAAAAGCATGGACTGAAACTCTCAGAATTCAGAACCAGCTGGTGAAATTCAAGCTTGATAGTGGAGCGGAGGCTAGCATTCTGCCCCTACGAATTGTCAATCAGCTTAAGCTAGGGTCAGCCATGACAGCCACAAAAACTGTTCTACTTGCCTATGGCAACCAAGACTTCCGTATTAAACCTGTAGGCGAGATAACAATAACCTGTACAGGAAAAAAGGGAAACAGTAGGAAGATTGACTTCACTGTTGTCGATGCCGACTCTACCCCCCTGCTAGGCCTTGCGGCATGTATCAAACTAGAACTGATCAAGCGGGTGGATAAAATAGAAGTAAGCAACGAGAAAGACAGTGTGGTGCAAAAATATAAGGATGTCTTTACAGGCCAGGGAAAGATGCCAGTTCAGCACAAGATCGAGGTCGAAAAAGACGCTGTCCCCGTCATCAACGCGTCCACACGCGTCCCAATCAGTCTGCATAGCAGACTCAAGGCAACCCTTGACGACCTAGAGAAGAAAACAGTAATCCAGAAGGTGGATAAACCCACAGATTGGGTGCACAGGTTAGTCATTGTGGAAAAATCTGATGGGAGTCTTAGACTGTGCCTTGATCCGCACGAACTAAATAAAAATATCCGGCGAGAACACTTTTCTATCCCAACGCCTGAGGATATTATAAACAATCTAGGAGGAAAGAGGGTTTTCTCCGTCCTTGACATGAAGAGTGGGTTCTGGCACATTCCGTTGGACGACGCCAGCTCGGATCTTTGTACATTCAACACACCATTCGGGCGGTATAAGTTCCTGAGGCTACCATTTGGCCTGGCTTCTGCCCCAGAGGTGTTCCAGAAGATGAATTTG
>OX246749.1:31145995-31177369 GCA_945910005.1 Isoperla grammatica
GTTAATATTTTTAGATTTTTAAAATGAGTTTTGCATGATTCTAAACGATTGAGATGAAGTATATTCCTGATAGCTCTTTTCTGGAGTTTGAACACTGTTTCCCATAATATAGAGTTTCCCCAAAAAATGATGCCGTAACTCATTTTTGAGTGAAACATTCCATAGTATTGATTTTTTAGCGTTTTTATATCAGCCATTTTGGACATTATTCGGATTGCATAACAAGTGCTTGAGAGTTTATTGCATAAGGCATTGATGTGGTTAGTCCAATCAAGATGTTCATCAAGCTGCACCCCTAGGAATGGAACATGCGAATTTAGCTCCAGTGCTACATTCTTCACATTTACGACTATTTGTTGAGGAGCAGAATGCTTATTCTTAAAATAAATAACTTTAGTTTTAACTGGATTTAGGGTCAAAAAATTTGCATCAAACCAATTGTTAATCTCCAACATTACCACATTGGCTTTGAGCAATAATTCAGCTAAATTGGAATTTGTAAGTAGGACATTTGAATCGTCGGCAAAAAGAGTTAGCAAATCTGCTGCAACATTGCCCGGCATGTCATTAATATATATAAGAAAGAGAATTGGTCCAAGTATGGATCCTTGTGGGACTCCTAACTTAACTTCCCCCCAATTAGAGAAGTATTTCTTCTCACTATTATCATTATCAAGTTGATTAATACACGTTTTCTGTTTCCTGTTTGTTAAGTATGACTTGAACCAATCATTTGCAATACCCCTGATACCATAATGTTCTAGTTTTTTAAGTAAAATGACGTGATTTACGCTGTCAAAAGCTTTGCTTAGGTCGCAGAAAATACCTATTGTATGCTCCTTCATATTTAGTGTTCTGTAAATATATTCTGTAAAATTAGTTATAGCCGACATAGTTGATCTGTTTTTCCGGAATCCGTGTTGATTGGAGGAAAGTATTTTGTTATCATTCAAGTAGCTCATTAACCTATTAAGCATAACACGCTCTAAAATTTTTGAAAACACTGGCAGTAGTGAGATGGGTCTATAGTTATCGGGCAGGTTTTTAGCCCCTTTTTTGAAAAGGGGAATCACTTTCGAGCATTTGAATTCATCAGGAAATATTCCAGTTTCCAGAGACACATTGAATAGTTCAACAAGTGGATCAGCAAGGTAGTTGGCAAAGTTTTTCAGTATAAAGTTGGGGATTTCGTCTAGCCCAGATGAATTTTACAATTGTACATTTTACAAGACCATACAGTACTTTCACCTGCTTTCACTAAACCGGTAAACAGTACACAGTACTCACAACAGTAAACCGGTTTCAGTAAACCGGATGTATTTCTTTTTGCACGTGAATCTACGATTAGGTACAGGATCAGAATTTTCTCAACTCCGTTCTCGGACGGATGTTGGTTCGGGCCCTTTTTTTGTACGTGGCTGTCGTAGTTTCGACATGGTGGGGTCGTTTTTGCGAGTACGACTAATAGTTATACTAATTCACGCTAGAGAGCAGGATTTAACTAAAGGTGGTGTCCTAAAACATGATGTAATGAAGACTTGTTGCTGTCGTTGTAGCAAAATCGATGCTAGAGAATCGATTAAATCGAATAAAAAGAATCGATCAATTAATCGAAAGAATCGAAAGGAAAGAATCGATTATTCGAAAGAATCGATTCTTTTCGCCCGGCCCACCTACCAGCCCTACGAAGTAGGTATAGGTTATCTTGGGCTACCAGCTGTCCATGACAGCAATCAAGAAGCTTGTTTACATTGTTACACCCACGTATTTATACGGTAATGTCCATAATTATATTTTTTTACAATACTTAATTGATTGCTAAAAAGCCTTATTATAGTTAAATAAGGTGTAATAGTTGGTAATTGCATTTATAGGGGTATCAAAGTCTTGATGCCATACGGACTCAGTGGGATATTTGAATGCGAATCAGTCATAACCTCACTTTTGACAGTAATGTTTATGTTTTTTTGCACAGTAAATGCATCCATCTTTAGGGTATTTATGGCTTGGAGCTAGCACTTTCCGTAATCACTTTTTTTCATTGAAAAACGCCAAAGTTTTGTTTAAAGTGTTATTTTTATTGTTCAATGTTTAATTGCCTTTATTTTGATGTACATTATAATATTGTAGTTACTTTTGAACATTATTAAATGATTCTTGCAGCTAGGGCCTAGGCCTAGGCCCAGTCAATTCAACATAATATAATTGACCCCCTAACCTGTCCCAACTTTCGTGGGATGTCAGGTAATTAGGCCTTCACACTTCCTGTGTGCTCCGAACAGCTGCGCCCTCGCACGTACTCCATATTACCATATTTATGCAACTTCAAAACGATAATTTAATATGAAAGAAGATACTATTTGTATTGAAAATCACTGGAGCTTACAGGTAAATCATGAAATAACAATTATGTACTACGCACATGATCAATATCGCAAAAGAATACAGAAAAAAGTGAGTACGAAAAGTGCTCAGCTCCAAGCCATAATTACCGTATTTAGTAGTTTTAAAATGCCTATTTTAGCGGTCCAAGTGTTATTTATCTGTCTACTTTGACCGCTGAGGGTCTGACTGCTTCATTTGGAATTACTAGACCCAGCCTTGTGTAGATTTGTTGTAATAATTTAGCCTTCAGTATAAAAATCTTCTTGGAATATGATTGTCATGGGCGTAACTCCCAAAAAGTAGGCATCAAGTCAGTTGAATTACAAAACATGACCCGTGAATAGACTGCTTAGGGCTAAGGCCTACCAGTGTTTTGGCCCTACCCTTATAAATATCTGCACTTGTAGGCGTAAGTGCTGAAGAGTGTTTCTTTTCTTTTGCATGAATTTGTTAGGCCCTTTGGCATCATGGTAAACCCCCTAGGCCTTCTGGTATAAACATGTTCTTCTTAACAGATGGCGAAACAAGAATTGCCTGCCGATTAGGTACTCCTACTTTTAGAAGGATACGTATCAGACATCGAGTTCCCATTTGAAGATTCTGATGAAGAGGGTGATGTGTTGGCTTCCCAAAGCCAATCTACATTATTCGACGATGCGGGTGACTACGAGGGACCATCAACCTCAGCAGCCGGTAGGCCTAGACCCACAACAATTGGCAACAATTGGCATCAAATTATCGGAAAGTGGCAGTGACAGCGAAGATGATGTGCCACTTGCGGAGAGACTCAGCATTCGACCTGTGGTGGAACGGAGGCCGTAGAACCGTTGTGTTGGAGACGACGAGACATTGGCCCGGTAGATACCACTCCTAGTACAACATTTACTGTACCTGTCGTGTATTACAGGATGATTCAGGATAAAACACACAAGTATTTTATGAGCTACTATACCAAGAGCCGACATGACCGGAAGTCCTCTCGGCTCTCTTTATTCATCCCCTTGCAGTACATAACCAAGGCTGTGGTTTTCATATAAACCAAGTCAACCAACATATATATATAAACATAAACATAACATATAAATCACTATCAGGGTAACCAACCTAACTTAACAATACTAAACATGACATCCCTTTTTGTTTATAAAAGTTACATACTGATAACACTTAATGAAAGTTACATACTGGTAACACATCAATCAGGCTGAATGAAACAAACTATAAAAACTAGGGTTGCCGTTGATAATCGAAATATCGATCGATAATCGATTCAAGTCATATGATATGATAATCGATTCAAGTATTATGATACGATATGATTTGATTATCGATTTGAATAATATCATCGATGTTTAAAACTGCCGCGCTGCTGTTAAAATCGTGATTGGGCGGTTCGTAACGGTGCGCGGAACTGACGATAGAATGCGCGCTCGCTAGGTCGGTAAAATAGTGAGTACTACTTTACCGACGGGGGGAGCGCGCTCTCTAGGGGTTATGAGCAACCATTTATCCACACATGCGCAGCGCATTCCACAGCAGTGACAGTGAAACGTGAGCCAGTTTGTCACGCACACGCCGTGAGTCGTAGTCTCCTCTCGTAAAGCTGTGACCCGGTCTGTATTGTTGATGCCATTATTGCGCTGTTGGGACGAGGGGGGGCGTAGAGCGATAGCTGTTCTATATAATGGCAGCTGGGATAGCGCTATCTCTCTCGCCCCCTTACGAAATGTGTTTATACCTGACTCGACCCTCGCAAGGCACGTCCGTGTACAATCAGTACGTGAAAAAAGTGGCACCCCAATGACCAACCAAGCAATTGCATCATCTAATAATAAAAAGTGCGTGGATTAATAGTCCGTGATTTTAACACATTACTATCCTTAAATACTCCTTTTTATTGGTTTTTGGGATTGTTTTAAGTTTGATTTCATTATTTTGGCATTTGATTTGATAATCGATTGAGGTCTACAATATCGATATATTTTGATATGATTATCGATTCCGCTCCGCCGATTATCGATGCCGATTTTCACATCGAACGGCAACCCTAATAAAAACTCTAGGGTTACATTACATATGGATAGACCTAAGTACACATGACATTTGTGATTGATGAAATAACATAATGAGATTAAAGTTAAGATATAATCAGATACAAACATATATTTCACTCCTACCAGTTACATGTAATAATCGGTAAACTTTGCCGGCTTTCGGCGTTCACGAATTGGTCTGGGCAAAGGATTACTTACTAGCTCTAAGTTTGTGTTATCTCTTTCTACAGGTTTCTCTCTCGAGCTTTGTAAAGGTGTTTTGGGCATTTCATCAGGTTCTTCAGGATCATGTCTAGCGGGATGGATTTCTGGTGGTGGATTCAATGATGGGCGTAAGTCGAGTCTGTTGCGGCTGTATGAATGGTCGTTGGCCATGGTGGCGATGTACGATCGTGGAGATTCGTGCTTATCTGCTACAAAACGCCTTCTTCCAGTGGGCCTACTTTCCACGATTGATCATACAGCTGTCACCGAGATTCAAAGTACTCAAAGGTTTTGTTTTACGGTTGTATGATTGTGGTTGTATGTGTGAATTTGGATGTTAGGCTACACCGCAGGGCACCGTATAACTTGGTGTACACATAGGTTGAAGCTTGCATGCAGCTTTCACAGCTCTCACTCACACTTCAGGAGGCGATAATCACTTTGCTTTCTTAATTCTTTAGGTTCCCTTGCTCTTGCTGTAAGTGGGAGGAAGTGGCAACAGAGAGTCCAATTGTCGTGACGTCCGATAAACAAGACTGTTCATTTTGTGGTGGCCAGTCGGTCCATACCGAACTCGGCAATTCGGCATCACATCTTCTATTCCGACATCTTTTGTGTTCGCTTCTCTTCGCAGAACCCAAGTTTATCGCACGAGTGACCTGCCGACCACACGGCCTTAACTTTTGACCGGGAGTTGCCAGATCCAGACCATGTAGTCGCAACCGTACATAGAGTTACCACACCCGGGAGATATAATACGTAGTCTGTGAGTTCTCTTCTTGACTTGGCTCGACGTCTTCGTGATCTGTGTAGGTTGCTCGCTCTGAACGTGAACTCTTGTAAGAGTTTGACTTCCGACGATAGAAGAAAGGAGCCTCCGAGTGCCCAGCAAAACTTGACGCTCGTGGGGATAGCGAATTGGCAACGGGGGGGGGGGGGGGTTTCAAGCGCCCTGCATCGCGGTAGAACTCGGCACTTGCAGAGATGTTGAAGTCGTATCGAGACGTAAACATGGCGGAGTTTTACACTTGCAGAGATGCTGAATTATCGTTATCCGGCATTGGGAACTCCGCACTTGCAGAAATGCTGACGTTGTATCGGAACGATAAGTTACTGACACGGCAGAGTCTCACACTTGCGAATGAAAGGTAAATCTGTTGTCTCTCCCCCTAGAGGAGGGAAACGTATACCCTGTGTGAGTCAACTAATCATAATTATCACGGCGGAGTGTGAAGCCCCTGAGCCTGCTGTAGATATCGTTGCAGCTAGTACGACAACAACAACAGACGATCTTCCACCATCAAGAGGCCGACGCATTAAATTAAGTTTACATCTCGACACGTATCATGTTTTCAATCAGTGTATTTGTGTGGAGGAGGTCTCTGTTCATAGGTCTAGCTCTTCCGTTACATAGCGGGCGTACTTTGCGAGTGAACCGTGCTTGACCTTACTAGCGAGACCCGCCGTTGTGTTCCAACCTGATAGGGTTCTCCATATCCACACAACTGGCATATATCCTGTTGCTGTAATCGTCGTACCTCCCCCATGTATATATGATGTCTAGATGACCCAGTGGAGGGAAGGAATTACGTCGTCGGATGGAAACAAAGGCGAGAAGAGAAATCGTACAACTTGTGGTCTTGATCACTCGGCGTGAGTAAAAATACTAAACTAAACAACTAGGATGACCGTGTTGATTGTAGTGTAGTTGCTAACTAGAGTGGATGTTATTTTCTTGTTTCCAACACTTCACTTTCTAATGTCTTCTTCTTCTTTTCATATGCCCATGCAGAGTTGACAGTTTTCATATCATCTGTGTTAACTTCCCAATTAATATCGAAGAAAACAATCGTCCCCACTTTATGAAACTGCCAAATATGAATGCATAAGCAGGGGAAGCGTGCCTTTCTGAAGAATTCACACTTTTAATATACTACCAGTCTTTTCATACACAGAATATTTTGCTTCAAGCATAGAGACATCTAGTTATACACGAATGAAATTGCAGGTCATTGAAATGCCAACAACTTTAGAGTTTTGATCTGCAACGAGTCGGACGTTCTTTTTAAGGTAAGCTGTTGACCGTGTGTACCTTTTCGTCGCTGGAACATTCCATGAATCCAATTATCTCGGCCACGCTGGCCTCTATCCATCAAGTTGTCCACACAGTGGCAATGAATGGGCCTACCTACTTGTTTGCTTGCAACCACCGATGCATACATGATTTATCGTAAGTTATTAAAGTGAGTCTGTGTAGCGCCTAGTTTTTCTCATTGCATTGTCTTGATCTGGGCAGTACCTTCATTGTTTTCATTCCTGTTTGCATTGTGTTGTTTTGTGTGTTTGTGTGTGCATGTGCGTGGAGATGCAAGATGCTTCTGTTGTGCCAACATGTAGGCCTACTTCATCTCTGTTATTAGCAGGTGCGCTTTGGCCAAGCGGACAAGACAAGACAAGCAGGGAGGAAAGCAAGAGGTGCAACTACACTTCAAGCAGCAGAAGAAGGTGGCCCCGGAACAAACCACATGAACAAGGAACACATTGGGAGCTGAAAGTCTACGAGACCAGATGGGAGGAGATAATCCCGGCAGAGGTATGTACATTCGTACCTAGAGAGAATAATTGAAGCTGTGAAACATGCTCCTGTGCGGGAAACAGAAAGTTTACATGACCAAATAAACTAGGACATTTTATGCCAACTGTGCTCTTGATCACTCACAATATGTAGAAATACTAACTTGAATTTAAAAGAAGTGTGACTGTGTTGTAATGCAGATTGCTGTTGCTACTGCGTTGCTAAAGAAGAATGACGAACCCGTGTATCTAGGGGTGACAATGGACCAAAAAATGTCTATGTCTACTCACATACAAAAGATATCCAGTAATGGAAATAAAAGACTAAATCTAATGAAGAGAGTAGCTGGAGTAACATGGGGAGCAAACGAGGACACCTTGGCAACCACCTATAAAATGTATGTAAGACCGGTTCTGGAGTATGGAAATGGTTTGATGATAAATGCACCTAAGTCATCCCTGGATAAGGTAACGAGAGTACAGAACAAAGCACTACGGCTTATAACTGGTGGAGTTAAAACAACGCCAGTAGTAGCAATGCAAGTACTAAGCAAAGTGCCACCTCTGGAAGCTAGACGGGAAGTGGCTGCTGGTTGCCTGTATGAAAAGCTAGTAAGATTGGATGAACCATACTGGAATAGGGAGCCACACGAGAATCTAAAAACTCAAAGAACATTTATTACAGAATCAAAAAATATACTAAGAAGATTGGTAGATGAAAATGTTCTAGAACACAGGGCAGACATTATAAAGCCCAATATACATCTATCAGCTCTCGACATCTTGCACAGGTTGAGCATAGAGGGTATAAAGGGTAAAAAGGACAAGCACCACGGACAAGAACTAAAAATGGCAACGTACTCATATCTGCTTACAGAGTATCCAGAGAATGTGTGGTTGCACGTTTACACAGATGGATCGGCCACACCACGACAGGGCAATGCAGGGGCTGGAATATACAGCAGGGAGTTCGAAGACTCAGTCCCTGCTGGAAGGAATGGAAGTAATTTTGATGGGGAAGTGAAGGCAATAGATAGAGCTCTGGAAAAAATGGAAATGTACCAGCACAGGAAAGTGGTTATTCTAATAGACTCTAAGGCAGCTATAGAGGCTATAGTAAACAAAGTGGAAGCAGACTATGAAGTTAAAATGTGTAAACTTAAGATTCTTAAGTTGATGCAGACTGGAAACACAATAGTCTTGCAATGGGTGCCTGCCCACTGTGGCATCAATGGCAATGAAAAGGGCGACTTCCTGGCAAAGATGGGCAGTAAGAAGAACCAAACAGTAAGACCCATATCGTACAGAGCAATAAAATCGCACCTCAAATTAGCCCACAATAGGGAAGTGAAAGACAGATGGAAACAGGAGTCAAAGGATAAAAGCTGGGAGGCTTACGCTACCAAAAAAAGAAATATAAAATACACAAGAAAGACGACAACAGCAATGTTTCGCCTAGAGACGGGGCATGACTTGCTGGCAAAACATCTCCACAGGTTTGGAATTATGGAGTCAGACATGTGCAGATTGTGTGGGGATGGAGTGCAGGATAGACGACACCTACACATATGCACTAAACTTAAAGAAGTGATTGACGAGATGCCGAAGGGCATGGATAGATTTGAAAAGGAGGCGTTTCTCTACTGGGCTGCTAGACGCATGATGACTCCGTGAAGTGAGATGCGGGCATAAGAAAACAACAACAACAACAACAACAGATTGCTGTTGAACTTAGGTAGAGTTAGTAGGACCTGAAGTCCTGCAAGGAAACGTGGTGGGTGCGTCACATGTGATTACGGTTACGAGTACGTGTTACAAACAGTTAGTGTGACAGTTTTAATATCCCTAGCTGCAATGTCTACAGTTTTTGGGCACTGCCACGAGGACCTGGTTGTAAGACACAAGCAATGAAAGAGGGCATAGCTACGCATGGGGTTAACCATAACCTCTCATTAAAGTACTGTTTTACTATGAGAGTTGGTTTCCATTTCTTTCAGTTAGCGGCTGCGTGATGCTGTTCTCGTTATCTGCGCGCCAAACATACTTGACCCTGAAATCCACGTGAATGCTGCTTCCATTATCTGCGCGCCAGACATACTTGACCCTGAACGCATGATTGATGCTGCTCCCGTTATCTGCGCACGAGACATACTTGAACTCCACGTGAATGCTGCTCCTGTTATCTGTGTGCCAGACATACTTGACCTTGAACGCGTGATTGCTGCTCCCGCTATCTGCGCACGAGACATACTTGAACTCCACGTGAATGCTGCTCCCGTTATCTGTGCGCCAGACATACTTGACCTTGAACGCGTGAATGCTGCTCCCGCTATCTGCGCACGAGACATACTTGAACTCCACGTGAATGCTGCTCCCGTTATCTGCGCACGAGACATACTTGACCCTGAACGCGTGAATGCTGCTCCCGCTATCTGCGCACGAGACATACTTGAACTCCACGTGAATGCTGCTCCTGTTATCTGTGCGCCAGACATACTTGACCTTGAACGCGTGAATGCTGCTCCCGTTATCTGCGCACGAGACATACTTGAACTCCACGTGAATGCTGCTCCTGTTATCTGTGTGCCAGACATACTTGACCTTGAACGCGTGATTGCTGCTCCCGCTATCTGCGCACGAGACATACTTGAACTCCACGTGAATGCTGCTCCTGTTATCTGTGTGCCAGACATACTTGACCTTGAACGCGTGATTGCTGCTCCCGTTATCTGCGCACGAGACATACTTGAACTCCACGTGAATGCTGCTCCCGTTATCTGTGCCCCAGACATACTTGACCCTGAAATCCACGTGAATGCTGCTCCCGTTATCTGCGCACGAGACATACTTGACCTTGAACGCGTGAATGCTGCTCCCGTTATCTGCGCACGAGACATACTTGACCTTGAATGCGTGAATGCTGCTCCCTATGTCTGCGCGTCAGACATACTTGAACTTCTCTTCCGAGTTCTTCCCGTGAGAAGCATTGCCGGAACTACGCCACGTGAGTTACGCCTGTAATGTTTACCCATAGCTATAGTGATTTTCTTAGGTTCGATTCTCCATTTTGCTGTTGTTGGATTTTGCCAGGGGCCGTACCAAAGATGGTTTAGTAATAAATGTATGTGTAACTTTTCCTAGGTGTACCCACATTCAATGCCAGTGGCAGCTGCACTGTGACTTGACGTTTTCATTGCTCGTGGGTACGACGGTAGAGGCTCTTTAGCTGAGGGACTTCCAAGCCCACCATGAGTTGTGCAGTTATGAGGGGGGTGGGGGGGAGACAGCTAGATGCATAGTTACCCTATTAGGCCTATGTCAGCAATAAATTATTCCTATTTACCTGTTACTCAAGAATCTCAAGGGTTGGCAACTAATGTGTGGCTAGTTTAGTTATCTGTGTTTAGTATAACGTGAATGTGTTGGTGCTATCCTGGCCCACCCTATCATTTGTGTTTATTTTTGTTTCAGGAACTACAAGCACATCCTCTTCTCAGGGGATAGCAAGAAGCCGGTCGGGGTTTCGTTGTTTGCGTTTCTTGGTTTTGTCTTGTCTGTTGTCAGTTGTGCAGTGCTTTAAATTTTAATAATAAAAAAATGAAACATCTAAGTAGACTGTAATGAATGCCTTAATATTTTTAGTTGTGTTATTTTAAATGTTGTGAAATTGTTTGTGAAAGTTTCTAAAATTAAGTGTCGTTGTATAGAATAGTGATTGCTATTGAAATTGATACCAAACCTAGAGGCAAGTTGTGGCTTGTGTAAGTGCCCGTGAAATTTTAAATACAAACTTAATACTTTTAAACTTGAAAATACAAATATGGTTGTCCATATTATTCTTATATGTAGTGATTTACTATTGACGCTTGATGGTTACGTTGTGTCAGTAATGTACATAATGTGTGTCGAGGGTTATTATAGTATTATAGAATTAGTTATCTAGAATATAGTCCTTTGTAATTTGTTATGGGTGTTAAGTTAATGTGCAATGTAAGTTGTACCAAGTAGCGTTGTATAAGTTAACTATGTGTTATTCAATTTTTAAAGAAGAAAATATTTATGAATGTTTGAAATTCAAGTAGCCTGTTGTGTTGTAGTATAATAATATACAGTAGTGGCTCTGTATTTATGCCAAAGATAGTTATTAAGTTGTGCCAAGTGTGTATGAAGTGAAGTGCCAATGACAATTTTGAAAAACATTTATATCTAGGCCTACACTTCTTAAAACATACTTTTTCAAGAATTATGGTAGAAAGAGACTGACATTTACCTTCTGATCTACTCAAGGACTGTTATTTCAAATGTATTGTTGTGTTTGTATTTCCTTGTAATCCGTCTAGGGCAGTACGTACATCGCTCAAGAGTCAAGACCGAGATACCCGCTTGACTAGCAGGTAGTTGACATGCTACAGGTGGCCAGCACCCTGGATCAAAGGTGGTGAGTAGTCTTTTCATGCACTAAGATAACTAGGTTAGGCACTAGGGTATGCGAGCCGTGATGATTAAGTGTAGCCAAGGATACGTTACTAATCTCGCCAACCAACATGTCTCGCATGTCTCAATGTGTAGCTTGTGGCATGCTACAGGTGGCCAGCACTCTGGATCAAAGGTGGTGAGTAGTCTTCATGCACTAAGATAACTAGGTTAGGCACTAGGGTATGCGAGCCGTGATGATTAAGTGTAGCCAAGGATACGTTACTAATCTCGCCAACCAACATGTCTCGCATGTCTCATTGTGTAGCATGTGGCACCATTGCCACAATGACTGCCATGTTGTAGTAGTTGTAGGCTGCCACCTCTTATGTATGCATGACCTTGTGAAGTGGCTAATACAAAATTGAGAGTGACAGGTTATCAATCATGGTAACATAGGCAGTCTAACATTAGTTAGGTTCCCTTGTTTAAGTATAACATGAGTGTTGTCTCAATCAAATCGTACGAGTCTTTGGATAAGTAACTGCAATCTGCAGCTAGAATGTTTGACAACTAACAACATATGTGTGTGTCTCTGTATTTCAAAAGTAATGTAATGATGTGCATAGACTATGCTACTCTGCAGTTGAGACGTCTCTAATACCTTTGTCACTGTTTCAGGTTGTCTATGCCCGCTCGCTGTGCCCAACTCGAGCAGTTTCACTCGCTCGCACAATGTTCTGCATACACTTTGGAGGCGCACAGCAACCAGCACCACCACCAGCATCCAGGTTAGTTGCACACTATTCTAGACTGATATCTGGTTTCTTTGGTTGTTTATTTATTTCATGAAATGAAAATACATTGCAAGGAACTGGTCAAGAACATGTTACCAGTACCTCTATTAATGATGTAATAAATGATGAAGAGAGATATAACACATGTGGCAATTGTATAATTATGAATACAAATTTATCAAACTTGACAATTTCAGGCCTCATTAGTTTCGAGCAGCCAAGCATTTGGTGGATACGTCATTGGACCGACCCCTGAATGTCATCTATTTTATGTAGCCCTGGATTTGATGGTATCTTTTTAATTCCATACTTTATTGGTTTAGGTCAGTGATTTGTTTTAGTGCCGAGGCAGTTGATTATATTTAAATGTTGAGCTAACTTGGTAGGTGCTTTATTGGTCAGTTCAAGCTGTTTGACTGACATGTAAGATCGATGATTTATGTAATTAATTCCTTGATTTAATTTCAAATAAGCTGTGATTGTGATTGTAGTAGTAAAGCCTACTAGTTCCATGTAGGGCTGAAGTGCACGTGCTGCTCAATTCCTTCATGTAGTTCTACAAATACTTTTGATACCCCCCTCCCCCCCCCTAATAGTTGAGTTTTATTGAACATAAGGAAGGGAAATTAAATCTACATGAATAATGATTATCTATCAAGATAACCCTTTAATCAAGAACTACATTTTGTGTTTAAACTTTTCACTTCTGGACCAAATTCATGGCTATAATTAAAAATAAAAATTTCTCTGAGGTTGTTTTTAGTTTACAAGACAGTTTATAAATGTTAACGTAGGACTGTGTACTTGGTAGATGCTTTATTGGTCAGTTCAATTCTTTTGAGTGACATGAAAGACTAAATCACTTTATCTAATACAAAACTTTAATACTAACTGTTTGTTCTAAGGTTCATGTATATATGTGTGGCAAACGTCCACTGCGGCAAGCACCAATTGTAGCAAGCATCAACTGCGGCAAGCATCAACTGTGGCAAGCATCAACTGCGGCAAGCTGTCTCCAAAAGGACTCGTCTCCACTTGGCTCCAATGCTTGGCCAGCTGAGATGTTCACCTCGCGAGGACCGGCCACAGTATGCTAGGTAAGCTCCGTCACTGACTGAGCGTATCTTACTAATAGTGTAGTCTTTATACATCAGAATATCTGTGACATCTCTCACCATAAACGGAAACCAGTTACGTTCCTGTGTGGGCTTCATTGCCTGGGATGTATTCCTTCAGCAAGTCAGCAACCCTCCAAACATCTCTTCAGGGCAACTCGCATTTTTAACTCGTGCAGTACGAGCAGAGAAAATACACCTTTCCAACGAATTGAGAATGTTAGAATAATGAAAATTTAATTGGAACAATAACAAAGACACATTCGTAAGAAAAATAACTAAGTTCTCCAGGAGATGACATAGTTCATTTTATGGTGTGACAAAATCTAGGCCTAACGTATTTCAAAGCAATGTATACAAATAGAATTTGGGGTTCTGCAATATAGGAGGACAAACAGCCTTAACCTGGTGTAATTCAGTAGTCTCATTTTAATTCAAATTTTAAAGGATCCTGACACTCCAATTTGAATTAAAATGTTTTGAACTAAAAGATCATTTAACACAAAGCCTTGTAAGTTATGACTAGGGCTAGGATGTTCAGGACCTTTCAAAGTGAGAAAAAGGCAGGCAAATAGTACCTTAAAAACAGCAAAAAAGGACCTAAATAGGACCTATTGAATTTAATCGAATTCTATTGGTTTCATTACTTTCAGTATTGTTTTATTAAATTAATTCAGTTACACCAATATATTTTCGTGGAGTGGGGGGGGGGGGGGGGATAGTTTTGTCGATGTATCAAACACAAAAGGAAAAATTAAAAACATCAATTTATCTTTCTAATTTCATTTCACATATTTTAGCATCGCTGCAGACATCGGCTGGCTCGTCTCATCTCTGACTCATCGTTACAGTATTCGACAACAAACAAATCATTGCGTATGCTTGGCCCGATGATGTGGCAAGCTCGACACTGCACTCGCACGTTTTGCATCCGTTTTAGCAAATTATATCAAAATAGGCAAATAGTCCCTTAAAAATGCCCAAAAAGGACCTTTTCTATTGAAATGATGTAAATAGGCATTTTAAGGCAAAATAAAATGCATATTTTTGGCATCCCTAACACTTGAAACACACTTAAAACTATTTTCCAGGCGAGTATTTACCAATAGAAAAAAAGGAGATGTCCTGAACATCCTAGCCCTAGTTATGACCAAACGTTCTGCCGTGACTTGACCACTACATTGAATTAGTAGCTACGTAATTTTAATTGATGACTGATGAGAGTTTGCACTAAGTCAAGTTTTACATTTTAGTGATCACCGATTGTCATGAATGATATCATTCATGACAATCGGTGATCACTAAAATGTAAAACTTGTTTTATTTTTTCAGAAATGCCATTGTTAAACAAGCAGATTACGATGATTATGTTTTATATTTCCAAATTATGGTTAGCCTATATCATGATTCTGGTCCCGTATAATCACAATAACTAGTCGGAACTAGGCGGACTTTGTGAGAAACCTTTAAGCTTTCTCTTTAGCTCATGATCAATCCTCGCTTGGTTTTATACACGACATTTCATCCCTGTACGAATGTGGCTGATGTTAAAGAGCCGGTATGTCCATATCTTTATAAAATAACTGTTAACATCGAAATTGTGCGTGAATACCCCCTGCTAAATATGATCGAGGCCTAGAGATGGTAGGGTGTAATACAAATCAATTCCAACTATGTTGGGCTTAGTTCCTCCTTTTCCACCCTTGTCTAGGGCGTGACACTTGTAGATACTGAGCTTGTCAGGCTCCACAACTCTTCATCACATTCCTCCTGCTTCTCCACCAATTCATTCCAATCTTTTCTGTCTGCCCATAGATGTGCTGTTGCCACATCCACGATTTATCTCGTTTTTCAACATTCTCTTAAATTACTCTTCCCTCTTCCCTCTTCTTGTTTTTTTTCCTCTGCTTCTTCAAAGTCCTGCCTTGGTATCCTCTCTATGTCCATCCCTTTTATATGTCCAAACCATCTTAAATGTTCCTTTCCTAGTTTAAACAACTCTCCACTCTTAGCTCTTTTCTCACTAACACTTCTTATCTTGTCAATCTTTTTAACTCGCTTCACACTTCTTAAGAACTTTGTTTCTGCTCCCTCCAACTGGCTTTTTTTTGCTCCCACTTCCATGTTAGTGCTCCATACGTTACAATGTGTCTTCTAGTTTACCCTTTTTGTGGGAATAACTGGTTCCAAAGTACCTTTTGCACCAGTTGATAGAACCCTTCTGCATTTTGTGTACCCTAGCCGTCACTTCTCTCCCCACTTTTGCATCTTTTGTCAATGTACTTCCCAAATACTTAAAAACTCTTCTCTTCTAAAACTTTAAATATTTTCTCAAATTCTGAGCAAGCTCTTGGTCTTCCTTGCCATTAGTAAACATGCACTCTTTGACTAATACTTGGACCAAACTTTGTTATAACTGCATTCCATCTGTCCACCTTCCTCTGTACTTCTTGAACACTCACCCCAGATCAGCACATCATCTGTCCACCTTCTCCTGTACTTCTCTGACACTCACCCCAGATCAGCACATCATCTGTCCACCTTCTCCTGTACTTCTTGAACACTCACCCCAGATCAGCACATCATCTTTCCACCTTCTCCTGTACTTCTTGAACACTCACCCCAGATCAGCACATCATCTTTCCACCTTCTCCTGTACTTCTCTGACACCCACCCCAGATCAGCACATCATCTGTCCACCTTCCCCTGTACTTCTTGACAACTCACCCCAGATCAGCACATCATCTTTCCACCTTCCCCTGTACTTCTTGACAACTCACCCCAGATCAGCACATCATCTTTCCACCTTCCCCCTGTACTTCTCTGACACCCACCCCAGATCAGCGCATCATCCGCAAACCCAGGGTTCTTGTGTCTCTTCCGTCTGTATTGGTTCTACTCTTCTTACTGTCGTCCATGTAAGGAATGTTTGAGACAGTTCACTCACTACCTTATCGATGACTTTCCCCGTATTTAAATTTAATTTATACATTTAATTTAGATAATACAATCATATTTCGATTATCGGCTTTACTCCAAACTTAATGAACTTAACATACATTTTTAGTCGTTATCTGTGACCCTGGATAATACACTATGTAGCAGGGGGTATTGAACCTCAATTTCGTTTTCAAAAGTTCTTTTAAAGATACAAACAGAAAACTTTAAATTCTCTTGCTTTTTGAGCCCTGACTCCTGCAGGCTCTTAAAAATTGCCTCTATTACTTCCTATGCAATGTTTCATGATGAGTGGCATAGAAGCCCAGAAAATTAGTAAATTATACATACAGTAATACCTCGTCACTTCAACCAACAAATCAATTATGTAATTCAAATTTTGTATTAACATTGTAGCGATCAAGTCGTTGCGGAGGGTAGGTTTATTTTATTAGTAGGTATAAGGTTTATTGTTATAAATATTTCTTGAATTCAAATTAAAGAGGGTTTACTACAAATGCATAGTAAGGCATTTATTAGCCTAATGATAAATATTTGTTTCATTTCTGCTTTTGCTATTTCATCCAAATCAGTCACAGTAGCTGACTAGCTGAATATTTCGCTCTTACGATAGTTTTAGGCGCTCTTGACTTCGCTTGTGATATTACTCGTGGCTTCAATATTGAAACGTACCTCTCCCATTAAGACTGATGTCCCCCTAACCCTGTAGAACGTCTGATTTCTGTCTGTTATAATATCTTTCAGTCACAAAGTAAAACACATCACTGTATGTTGTCTCCCACAGAGTACCTTACCTTCACCTTGTAATGCTGTGTGCTTTGTCCATATGCAATTGTAGTTGCGCTCAAGTCTTAAGACTTTGCCCATAGTAGTCTTGTGCACAAGAAGGGCGGAACCATTGCCGAGCCCCTAAACGTGATGGTTCTAGTGTACAGTACTCGGGACACGAGGTGTCACGGATATTCTGATGTTGTTTTAATGCCGTCACTTATAGGTGATGTGCACAACTGTTCTCCTGCTGATAACATAACATATCCCAATAATACCAACGTAATTGTCTACAGCACTAGTTCTGTCATCCACTTGAAACATGTCTAGTACCACTTGCTACTTTTTGCTCATGTATACATGGGGAGATACGTTTTTTAACATTATTTTGTCTAAATTTAGCATTAACAATTTACAAAAATAGCATTTTTAAAAGTTCGGTAGGCCATCTGAAGGTCGAAGATACGATGTACAAAAATATATATATATATATATGTATATATATATATATATACACAAAATCACAAAAGGCAAGACGTTTCGGCTTCCGCAGCCTTACTCACTCGTCAAAGTGGAGGAACTAACTAAACTTAAACGGTAATTTTAAATATATACAAAAGCGCTGTCGGTGGTGGGAAAGTGAACTAGGTGGGGACAATATGGTAAGGGTAGTTCACTGTGTTACCCCCTGAGGTTAACGTAGGTTCAGGTTAGGGGGAACACGGGAATTGGTGACCATTTGGTGGGCGAGTTCCTATTTCCCTAGTTCACTCTCGTTGCAGCTGGCCAGTAGGGCTTTAATCACCGAGGTGTTGAAGCAGTCGTTGAAGCGTAGGTGGTGTGTGGCTGCATGTTGGGCTACCGGTTTGTCGTTAAGTCGCGCAGTGTTGTGCCTGTGACCATTCAAACGTTGCCTCAGAGTTGGGGTGGTGAGCTCCTATATATTCTGCTGGACAATGCAGACACCTGAGCTGGTATATCAGGTTCTTCGAATCACAGCTGTGGTGTTGGTTTATGGGGTAACTCCACAACTCTTGAGGCAACGGATGAATGGTCACAGGCACGACACTGCGCGACTCAACGACAAACCGGTAGCCCTACATGCAGCCACACACCACCTAGGCTTCAACACCTCGGTGATTAAAGCCCTACCAGCCAGCTGCAACGAGAGTGAACTAGGGAAATGGGAACTCGCCCACCAAATGGTCACCAATTCCTGTGTTCCACCCAACCTGAACCTACGTTAACTTCAGGGGGTAACACAGTAAACTACCCTCACCATATTGTCCCCACCTAGTTCACTCGCCCACCACCGACAGCGCCTTTGTATATATTTAAAATTACCGTTTAAGTTTAGTTAGTTCCTCCACTCTGACGAGTGAGCAAGGCTGCGGAAGCCGAAACGTCTCGTACTTTGTGTTTTGTATATATATATATATATATATATATATATATATAGGAAATATAGAACAGGCCTAAAGGCTAGTACATGTGTGAGAGGGAAAGAAGGATAGGAGCCAACAGCTTACCTGAAACCATTTGGCAGGCTGCGTAGCGTAGATAACACAAAACAAAACAAAAAACACAACACAAAAACTTCTGGACGTTTCGACGCTTCGGTCTTGGTCACCAGAAGGAGAATGCTTAAACTAAAACGAAGATACGCCGAACAAAAATATATATATATATATATATATATTTTACAAAATATTTTACAAAAATATATATATATATATATATATTTTTGTTCGGCGTATCTTCGACCCTCAGATGTCCTACCGAACTTTTTAAGGTAAGCTGTTGGCTCCTGTCATCTATTCAAACTCCCTAGACTCACAGCCTTTAGGCTCTACATCTATAATTAAATTTAGCATTTTGTGACATTTTCTTTCTTTTCACTTCTTATGGATAATTACATGCACTACTTGAATCACACATGTTATATGGCATAATAGCCTGGGGAAATTCATCACAGAGTAACATAAACAGAATATTCAAATTACAAAAAAGGGCTATAAGAACAATATGTAAACTGAAACCTATAGAATCCTGTAAATAGCATTTCAAAGCATTGAACATTCTTACAATTTTTGGTTTATATGTCTATGTAGCCAGAGTTGAGTAGTTACTTTTTCGGTAACTTTTAGGCTAACTAGTTACTTTTTCCTCGACAGTAACTTTTAACGTTGAAAGTTACTATTGATAAGGAACTTTAAAAAAAAAATGAAAAGTTACTTTTGAAACTGCCTATGGTTTTTTAAATGTACCAACAGCAAAACACTCGTATTGCGGCTGTTTCAGGTCAAAAATCTTCGACCCCCCCCCCCCCCCCATTCCTAGAATTCATACATAACTGTATCCTTTGGAAACCATTCCAGCAGCAGCCGGCTAAATAGGTTGAATGGGAACTGAGTGACAACCAATAAACATAAGTGGATGTTATTTCTTTGTGTGAGCAACACTGCTTTGCTAGGACCTCACTACTATCATCATAATCATGACATCATTCATAGGGTTTCACGGTTCACCAGTAAGGTATATTTCAATATTCAATATTAAGATTCATATAAAGTAGGTGAGTAAATGCTTTGTACGCCATTATACGAGACCGTACGTCTGACGATGTTTCAATAAATCTTTTCAGGTAAGAAGAAGTATTTTGTAATTTTTTTAAACTGCCACTTCCCATCAAA
The DNA here is from genome assembly GCA_945910005.1 of Isoperla grammatica. Lineage (NCBI taxonomy): Eukaryota > Metazoa > Arthropoda > Insecta > Plecoptera > Perlodidae > Isoperla > Isoperla grammatica. Next base: position 31,165,957 of record OX246749.1, read on the forward strand.
ATTTCCTAAAAGTAACTTTTAAAGTAACTTTTAAAGTAACTTTTAATTTTCAAAGTACTTTTAGTTACTTTTTCCAACAAGGAATTTTTAACGTTTAAAAGTTACTTTTAAAGGCAAGTAACTTAACTTTTTAAAAGTTCCTTTTTAAAAGTAACTTACACAACTCTGTATGTAGCTATCCTTTAGGGGCTATATGAATGAACAAGGGCAATTTCTGGCAAGTAGAAATAATGCAATACACAATCACAATACTAGGCAAAAAAACAATTTCTATAGCCATTGCCATAAGAAAAAGATGTATGAAGAAGCTCCAATCTATATAGGATTAAAATTATGGAATAAATTACCAAATGAACTAAAAGAGATAGCACAGAAGAAAAGCATTTTTAAAGTTAAGTTAAAAGAGTACATAATAAAGAAAACATTATATTCCATAGAACAATTTTAGAAATGCGACAATCAGAGGCCAATCTAATCTAGTTGGATTATCAGGGGTACTACTATCAGTGTTTCTATTTTAATATTATATGTGAACAATGTTTTATATCTATATACGTGTATAGTTACTTAGTCTAAGTTTTTCTTTGTTCCTTTTTAGAATTAGAACATAAGATTATATCTTATGAAATGACCTGTACAGTGTACAATATCATCTAGAATTAATACGACTGTACGTGAGGAAATAAATAAATATTTAAAATCAATTCACTTGCCACTAATTGAAGGATGAGAGTGCAATTCTTCTATAAAAAATAAAAGTAATTCTCAATATATGGGATCACCTTATTTTTTGTAAAATATGCATTTGTAGCCTTTTCAAAATACATTCCAACAACAATACATTCCAACAATACATTCCATTGGGCATTTAAAAACAAACACTAAAAAACGTATCTCTACCCATGTTTTGCTAAATGGGGACCTGAGTAATGAGATAGGCTCCCGCTACTAGACGGAACACCGCTCGTAGTACACCATGAATCTATTGACTATGTTTGAACGAGTGTGCGTGTAACAGACACATTCCTTAGGTTGGATCCCAATGAAATCAGCATGGGAATAGTTACTGTGGGCAGCCTATATTGTGTGTTATATATAGGAAACGGCTTCCACTGTGGTGTGATATTTACTACAAGTCTGTCTTGATCAGCAACGAGTGCAATTGATGGTTTTCACGCGGTGTCACGCCAGCCATATTGGTCTCGTACATAGTCTAGATAATGGGCGGGTATGGTTTTTAAATTGCACGAAAGCAGCGTTTAGGATTTAAAAAATACATGAATTAAAGATAAAAATCACAAACTACCAAACGAATCAAGTCTATTTAAAAACCATGCCTAATCTCATTGAAATGAGATGTTTTCTATTAAAATTGGCTTCAACTGTTTCTCCGTGGCAACATGCTCAAATATATTACCAAAATGGTTGCCATGTGCTAGTTTTAATATGAGTGAAAACCATCCGTAGCTGCTGCGACTAAAGAGGTGCCCAACCACGCAACACAGTGCCACTCGTTTCCAAGCCGTCAATAGATTTACTTCGCTTCATCTTGCCTGAGATTTGTTTTTAAATTATTCAGACCTAGGCGTAGAACTAATTATTCGGACCTAGACATAAAACAATCTTGAGGGGGCAGGTATGCACTTCTTAAAATGGAATCACGATCTTGCACATTCCTAGGTCAGCAACGTTTATAGTCTATTCAATGTGCAGGATTATTGATACCCTACTAGGGTACAAAACAGATTGTTCAGGTGGATACTGGACAAGTCAGTCAGCTGTTGTCTGATGTCAGCTGTTGTCTGGTGGCGCCAGAGCAGCCGCTTGGAGTAGTTGGTGTATCAGCTGGAGTGCTTGACAACGGGAGACTAGTCATGGGGAGACAGTGAACCCCGACCCCCCACTGAGCCGGGACTTGGGCAGCCCTGAGGGCCGACATATAATCATCTCTTGCGACCACACATATCATACAATACATTGCAATGTTTTGTAATGTATCAAGTTACATATAAGGTGTCATTTTTTCTACCAGTCTTATCTATGTTTACTAGGGGTGGGCGAACGTTCGAATTTTCAAACTCGAACTTGAACTTTACTCTTCACTCGAACTTGAACTCGAACTTGAATTTAGTTCGAACCGAGTTCGGGTTCGAAAATTCAAGTTCGAGTTCGACATTTTGCTGAGTTCGTTATTCAAAACGCGCGCTGCGCGATCTTCGTCCAACGAGTTCCCGCATTTTCCGCTAGATCGCATGCACGAAAAAGTCGAAACCGGGAATAAATCGATCTATTGAATGAACGCACCAATCACAACTCGTACACGCGATCTTAATGCAAAGAGTTTACTCACTTTCCGCAAGATAGCGCTCACGTTCGCGTCGTTCGTGTGACCGGTAGAGTAGTATTACCGACCGCAGTGCGTTGTTTATCCAAGGAGTTCCTTAAATTTTCGCAAGATGGTGCTCACGTATGAAGAGTACAAACCAATGCCGCCAACACCACAACGCTTAATTAACAACAATTTTCGAGCATGAGTTTCTTAATTTATTCATAGAAATTCCGCGAGATTAGGTCTGTATAGCGACAATAATATTATTTATGAGCATTATTTAAATCTAATACAGGCCCTGTAAATGATTCTAAGTAAATCTTGAAGAATCCCATTCAAATCTTAACCTGGTGCATATATGTCTTTGTATCCTAGTTGCCAAATCAAATTTAGAATTTGATTTACATCCTTAGTCATGTGGCATTTTTTCCTTTTTTCCTTCGAAGTTCGAGTACGAGTTCGAAGTTCGAATATTTTTCGAGTTTTCGAGTTCGAGTTCGACCCTAAAAATCCTGGGTTCGCCCACCCCTAATGTTTACACAACGATTGCAATTTGTATCCCGGATGTGTGTTGTATTCCAATCCTGGCTTGGCTCGTCTGTTCTTGCCTTCCACTTGCCACTCAGTTCAGTTGTTTTCTTCAGTTGCATGTATTCCTATCCTGGCTTGGCTCCTCTGTTCCTGCCTTCCACTTGCCACTCAGTTCAGTTGTATTCTTCAGTTGCATGTATTCCTATCCTGGCTTGGCTCCTCTGTTCCTGCCTTCCACTTGCCACTCAGTTCAGTTGTATTCTTCAGTTGCATGTATTCCTATCCTGGCTTGGCTCCTCTGTTCCTGCCTCCCACTTCCCACTCAGTTCAGTTGTATTCTTCAGTTGCATGTATTCCTATCCTGGCTTGGCTCCTCTGTTCCTGCCTCCCACTTCCCACTCAGTTCAGTTGTATTCTTCAGTTGCATGTATTCCAATCCTGGCTTGGCTCCTCTGTTCCTGCCTCCCACTTCCCACTCAGTTCAGTTGTATTCTTCAGTTGCATGTATTCCTATCCTGGCTTGGCTCGTCTGTTCTTGCCATCCACTTGCCACTCAGTTCAGTTGTTTTCTTCAGTTGCATGTATTCCTATCCTGGCTTGGCTCCTCTGTTCCTGCCTTCCACTTGCCACTCAGTTCAGTTGTATTCTTCAGTTGCATGTATTCCTATCCTGGCTTGGCTCCTCTGTTCCTGCCTCCCACTTCCCACTCAGTTCAGTTGTATTCTTCAGTTGTATGTATTCCTATCCTGGCTTGGCTCCTCTGTTCCTGCCTCCCACTTCCCACTCAGTTCAGTTGTATTCTTCAGTTGCATGTATTCCTATCCTGGCTTGGCTCCTCTGTTCCTGCCTCCCACTTCCCACTCAGTTCAGTTGTATTCTTCAGTTGCATGTATTCCAATCCTCGCTTGGCTCCTCTGTTCCTGCCTCCCACTTCCCACTCAGTTCAGTTGTATTCTTCAGTTGCATGTATTCCTATCCTGGCTTGGCTCCTCTGTTCCTGCCTTCCACTTCCCACTCAGTTCAGTTGTATTCTTCAGTTGCATGTATTCCTATCCTGGCTTGGCTCCTCTGTTCCTGCCTTCCACTTCCCACTCAGTTCAGTTGTATTCTTCAGTTGCATGTATTCCTATCCTGGCTTGGCTCCTCTGTTCCTGCCTTCCACTTCCCACTCAGTTCAGTTGTATTCTTCAGTTGCATGTATTCCTATCCTGGCTTGGCTCCTCTGTTCCTGCCTTCCACTTCCCACTCAGTTCAGTTGTATTCTTCAGTTGCATGTATTCCAATCCTGGCTTGGCTCCTCTGTTTTTGCCTTCCACTTGCCACTCAGTTCAGTTGTTTTCTACAGTTGCATGTATTCCAATCCTGGCTTGGCTCCTCTGTTCCTGCCTCCCACTTCCCACTCAGTTCAGTTGTATTCTTCAGTTGCATGTATTCCTATCCTGGCTTGGCTCCTCTGTTCCTGCCTCCCACTTCCCACTCAGTTCAGTTGTATTCTTCAGTTGCATGTATTCCAATCCTCGCTTGGCTCCTCTGTTCCTGCCTCCCACTTCCCACTCAGTTCAGTTGTATTCTTCAGTTGCATGTATTCCAATCCTCGCTTGGCTCCTCTGTTCCTGCCTCCCACTTCCCACTCAGTTCAGTTGTATTCTTCAGCGCAGCCTTACGGCTGTGGTGACCCTGGGCTACATCCTAGGCGAGCTGGTTCACTACATGATAGGGGTCACCAGTAAGGATCACGCTTGTTAGTGTTTAATGTAGGGGTGGGCGAACCCAGGATTTTTAGGGTCGAACTCGAACTCGAATTTCATTAGAAAAATATTCGAACTTCGAACTCTAACTTCGAAGGAAAAAAAAGGAAAAATTGCCACATGACTAAGGATGTAATCAAATTCTAAATTTGATAGGCAACTAGGATACAATTACACAAGACAAGAGACACCAGGTTAAGATTTGAATGTAATTCTTCAAGATTTACTTAGAATCATTTACAGGGCCTGTATTAGTTTTAAATAATGCTCATTCATAATATTATTGTCGCTATACAGACCTAATCTCGCGGAATTTCTATGAATAAATTAAGAAACTCATGCTCGAAAATAGTGTTGGCGGCATTGGTTTGTACTCTTCATACGTGAGCACCATCTTGCGGAAATTTAAGGAACTCCTTGGATACACAACGCACTGCGGTCGGTAATACTACTTTACCGATCTTGCGTCACACGAACGACGCGAACGTAAGCGCTACCTTGCGGAAAGTGAGTAAACTCTTTGCATTAAGATCGCGTGTACGAGCTGTGATTGGTGCGTTCATTCGATAGATCGATTTATTCCTGGTTTCGACCTTTTCGTGCATGCGATGCGATCTAGCGGAAAATGCGGGAACTCGTTGGACGAAGATCGCGCGGCGCGTGTTTTGAATAACGAACTCCGCTAAAGTCGAACTCGAACTTGAATTTTCGAACCCGAACTCGGTTTGAACTAAATTCAAGTTCGGTTCGAGCTCGAAAATTCGAACGTTCACCCACCCCTAGTTAAATGCAGTGCAATGCTTGCAGGCTGCGCCATGTTGGACATAGTATTTCGAAAATTGCTTTGTATTGAAAATTGCACTGCAACAGCCTTATTCCAGTATAGTATTTATATTCAAATCTGTATTTTGTTGTAAGGTAAAACATTTCGCTTAGTGAATACAATAGAATAGAACAATTTTGAAAATTTTTACTCTTGGCAAGGCATACTGTCAATATTGCTTTACATTAACGTTTACCCATTATTATGAATTGTGGATTTCACCATATTTATTAACAGAGTTTTTGTTCAATTTACCTTTAAAATGTAACCTTTGCAATATCTTCACTGGTGATGAGCCAATGAAAATGTAAAATATAGTATTGATAGTGCTTTGCTTGGGACGAAACGCTCCACTATAGGATGCATAAGCAGATGTTTTCGATTTGGCGTTGTTCGGTTTTCATAAATTTGGCTTTTACTGTGGGCCGCACTCCTGCCGACAACACTAGACAGGAAGGCTACAATTGGATTTGGTGTTTATGGGGGGAAGTTTCCAAAATGTCTTTAATATGTTTGTATTTTCATTGAAGTACATCTTGAAGCTCGTACCGGAATAAGAATGGTGCAATGTAATAAATTAAACATTGTCTGTAATAAAAAAATTGTATTCCTGCCTACCAAATTATTTTACCCTAGCCGACGCTGTAGGAGCTGCGAGTGGTGGAAAGGTACGTGCATGCAATGAAATAAGTTAGATTTTTTTATTAAAAATAGCCGTTCCTGGCGGCGGCCTCACATTTAGACACCAAGCGGTGGGTCTTCCCCTAAGGGATGTAAAGTAAACCCCAACCAATCAAATTCAGAGCTTTGAAATTTAAATGATGAATTGCAGGTTATGTGCTCTGCTATTTTGGGACCAATACCTAATTTAAGCTGTTGTAGTTTTATATAGCGATTTTGAGGTATCGTTAGATTTTGGTTATGCTTGGTTCGATATCCAAACTTAGCTGCTGCATGCATTTCATTTTTAAAAGTGGGGTTATAGCTGCCTATTTTTCTAGGACTAGTGGCGTTTTCCACTGGTGCGCACTCAGTGCGAGTCGCACGTTCCACTGGTAACGATAAATTGCACTCGTGCGGGTTTCGCGTATTCCACTGGCGCTCTTGCACTGACGCAGTGCACTCGAGTGCGCACTGAGCCGCACTGGCTTCGGGGGTCAGTGCGGTGTTTTCAGTGCAAATATGGCGGCCATAGACGCGGGAAAATTGTACGTGGAAATGGAATTGCCAAGTATTTTCGTCAGATAGTGAAGCTAAAATCGAACAAACATCTAAACCAAACATAAAAACACAACTGGAAGATGTTGTTCACCACTATTCTGATATAGACGCAGTACGGCGTTATTTTTTGAGGTTACGTTCACCCTTTGCCTAGGCTATTTCATGAAACTTAATTTCTGGTACTTCTTATGTAGCCTAGTTAACGACTGTACCTTCTAGCTACAGTAACTTGAGTGAAGTTGCTTTGTTATCCTCTAAAATGCCTTTCATATCGTTTAAACATCTTGATTTTTATCACTTTTACCGCCAATTTGTTGCACTGAAAAAATAAATATGTTGCACTGAGGGCAACACTGGTGCCGTGCATCACGTGACTGTGACGTTTCAGGGCGCACTCAGTGCGGCCCAGTGGAAAACGCCATAGGTTTGAGCTTTGAGGCTATGCAAGTCAATAGGTTTGTTTGTTTTACATGCATAGTGTAAGTGAGTGTAGGCTTTTACACTTAATTTTGCTAAAACGCTTATGGTTTACAATGACCTCTAACCCACTTACGTTTTGAGGTTATGGTGTGCATGCTCACAATATTTCCGTAAATAGTCTAGAAAAACCATAATTTACATTAATTACTATCAATTTTAAATGCATATATATATATATATATATATTATGACAGTGCTGCAGTTTTACCATAATTGGAAATAGAGTGCGTTTCTCATGATTAGTGATCACACATGTTTGGCGCGTATTGAATTACACTTCAGTTGCTTAATTAGCCGAAAAGCACTTGTAGAAAGTGCTAGTGTAGCACTTTCTACACAAAGTGTAGCACCGAGGTAAAACATACGCCTTACACTTAATACCCAAACGCCGGAGAGAGACAGACAGCCTACACTTGTGTTACGGGTAGTGTAGGTAAAACAAACGAACCTAATTACACCTAGGCCATTGTGTTTAAAATTGGCTCATGTGTTCGATTGGCCTGTCTGAGCACACTTCGTGCAACTGCCATTCTGAAAGTTGGGGGGGGGCAAATTTATGAGGACTCTCTCCTGTCTCCACATCTGGGGGGGGAGGGCATTCATCATGACCATGTAAGTATCATTCAGTAATCAATGGAGTAAGCGCGGGAGAAAGTTAAATATTCATTACTGCATCATTCGCATGCAAGTAAAAAAACACTATCAAAGTTGAAAATAAAACTCCCTAAAATAAATAAATAAAATATGGATATTAAAAAAAATTAGAATATTAAATAAAACGTATTCCTACGAATAAAATAACAAATGTTTTCATTCTGTAGTAAATATTATTTACTTGCTCGTTGCAATTTTACCAAATCTAGAAACATCACGCTTATATGCTGAACCTTCAATGAAGTCATTCATAACATGAATTATGTCGAGACGGTCTAAATGATCTTGGTAGGCTTTACAGATACATAGATTGTTGAGTCTCTGTTGTGTCCATAGGCGCTGAGTTTCGGCTTTCCTTGGGGGGGGGGGGCTCAATCTACGATCAACAGTATTTGCGTGGAAAGTCTGGGGTCTGGGGCAAAGCCCCAGAAGCCGGAGGCAATTTTTTTTTGGGAGTACTATTGCCATCGAGATGGCCTTAGAAGCGATCTGAGGTATTTTTTTGGAAAAGGAAGATTAAAATATCTAGTATTAAGATATTTTATTCTTGTATTTTAACTTATCATCAACATTGTTTTGTAGTTGAAACCTACTATGTAAATTAATTTTGTAATTGTCTATCACCAACACTTCCTTGCTAAGAATATATGTGTAAAATGACGCATTATTTATTAACGTTACGAGATCCTATAAATCCGTGGTCTGGATAAACGAACGGTTTTGCAACCCTCGCATTGATAGGGTAATTTTACAAAGAAAGGGCTGGACTTTTCAAGAAGCACAAGTTTCTTCACCCTAGTTGACTGAACATTCTAGCTGTCAGGTGAAATCCTATAATTATAGGCTCCTTCATAAGTGTAGTGCTCTTTATTGACAGTTTTTCTCCAAAAATATTGATAGAAAACTAATTTTTGCCACTGGGGGCCGAGTTGCCCCCCCCCCCCCTGCCCCCCCTGGATCAAACTTGGGGGGGGGGGCATTGCCCCCCCTGCCCCCCCCGGTTCCTACGCTACTGGTTAAGTGCAACCAATTACTTTAGTCTGCACTACGGCTAGCAAGCCTACAAAAGGCAGGTAAAAGGTATGTTCTACCTATTTCCTCTCTATCCAGGTTCGAATCCCGCTTGGTGCAAAGAATATAACCTGCCAATATTCGTTTGTAACATTGTACGCTTTCTGTGCTTTCACGCGGTATAAATTGTTGTTCATTACTCTCTTGAATTCCATGTGTGAACAGCTGCACTGATGATTTAATTAAATAATAATATGTACTTAATGTGTGTGTTCATATGTATAATGATGTACACTCTTGCACAAACGTCACAACGTCAATGATATAGGATTGGTCCTCATCAATTGTGTCGCAATCATGGCCGCTGTGACGTCACGTGGGAACTATGAATAGGTTCCAATGCTTCGACACTCGACAGGCATACCGAATTATGTAGTCTTGATCCGTTATGAAATAGGACCCACACAGAAAATTGGTAATGGGAGGCACCAAGCCTCTTTTCGATATTTTGATCGTGTTCAGCGTCCGATGTACAGTTGAGATACATATTATAGTGAAACAAAGTCAAATTGTAAATAAGTTGTCTGTACTTCCCCTTATTCGAGTTTAAACTACCATTGATAACCCATGTGCCGAGTTCAACAAAATCGAACCGAAACGCCAAGAAATAGAAACACGACCCCCCCCCCCCCCCCCCCCCCTCCCCACCAAAAGGAGTTAAGGTAGACATCAAGCCCTGTTTGGACAGTGTCGGGGGGTTCGGCGTCAAATATACTGATGCGACATATAGTAGAATATAACAAAATCAAAATTTAAGTTTTTAGCCGAATCCCCCCCCCCCCTTCTTCTTTTGCATGAACAATCCGTTTAGGTGTACTTCCTCTGTTTAACCCATGTCCAATTATTATTCTAATATAGTTTAGATGTGTTTAGGCCCGGTATTTCAATGTCCAGTTAAAGTGTCAAGTAACTACTTGACAGTTAAATTTATTAGTCACTTCTGGAAGTTACCATTTTCCCGTATTTCAATTCCATATTATTTGGCAGTTAGCTACAGGGAACCTCTCCTGTGCTGTGCGGACTGGGAAGAAAATCCAGGCCGGGCAAACTTTTGCTCAGGCCAGGCACGGGGGGTTTGGGGGGTCGTGGCCCCCCCAACAACAGCGCCGCAGACGAAATTTTTTAAAATCAGGTTTTTAAAATGCATTTGGTGCGTTTTAGAAAAAACATAGCAACACTACCAAAATACTGTAGTTATCGTCGGTGAAAAGTACAAAAAACACCAGCAATAATATTGGAATTAACACTGTCTGCGACTGATGAGAATGAGATCAAGTAACACCGAAATCCAACGAATATACAATGTAATATAAACCTTGGGTAATTATGGCCAGGAGCTGATTCGCGTTTTAACTCACTTTTTTCATTGAAAAACGCCGAAGTTTTGTTTAAAGTGTTAATTTTATTGTTTAGTGCTTAATTGCCTTTATTTTGATGAACATTATGATATAGTATTCACTTTTGAAGGTTATTAAATGATTGTTAAAGTTTTTATGCTAAAAGATTACACCTTCTTCCTTGTTTCCGCTTCGTGTCCGTTGCAGTGCTGCCAATCTAGAAGGAAAAAGAACGTGCCGACTGGAGCAATAACCAGAGCCAATAACCGTACTAACTTTCGTGGGCAATCCTCAACCTGCTCCCCTAACCTAACCGAATTTCGTGGGATGTCAGGTAGCTGGGCAAAGTCACTTTGATTCAGTGTCACCCATCCTGGCCTCAGAGGATGTAGGGTTTTTTTATGTACGTACGTTGGTAGCACACTACTTATGTGCTCCGAACAGCTGCGCACTCGTACGTACGCCATTTTGCCATATTTAACGTGATTGTGTTGTGAAATCGATGCATCTTCAAAATGATAATTTAATATGAAAGATGATACTATTTGTATTGAAAATCACTGTAGCTTACTGATAAATAATGAAATAACAATTATGTACTACGCAAATGATCAATATCGCAAAGGAATACGGAAAAAAGGTGAGTTCAAAAGGAATCAGCTCCTGGCCATAATTACCAAACCTTGCAACATCGTAAAGGAAGGGGTGGGAGGGACTCGGATTTAAAGAAATTTAAATTTCAAACTTGCACATGTTAGCCCATTGATTTTTGAGTATATTATAGACAATGCAAAGCGTAAGTTTTCTCGTGAAATCTATATCTTCTTAACAGTAACACATACATAGTGTTATACATAATTGGTAAAGAATATAAAATGGTCGTGGGCAGCGCCGCCAGCGCGGCAGTTTAGTTTATGCCTCTTCCAGGCGAACCAGGCCAAATTTGGGCCAAAACAGGCAAGCCACCGGGCATTTGCCCGGTTGCCCGGTGGGCCTGTCCGCCCCTGGTTTAAGCTGAGACAATTTCACGGCCTTGTTCTAGTGTCAAAATTATGTGGTCAAGGTCTACTTGATCTCCGCTAGGCGGAGATCAAGTAGACCTTGTATGTGGTTTGTTATGATTGTGAAGTTTGAGGTTGTGTCAGTTTCATTTCTGGATGTGTTGACTTACAATTTGGTTTTTTATCAAACAATTTACAGAATTAAAATATTAAAGATG
>OX246749.1:31177569-31240705 GCA_945910005.1 Isoperla grammatica
CAGCGGGTCAGCGTAGGATGTGAGAGGGATGGTTGACGGCAAAGGTCTAGATTCTCACAACGGTCTTTAAACAGCGGGTCAGCGTAGGATGTGAGAGGGAGGGTTGACGGCAAAGGTCTAGATTCTCACAACGGTCTTTACACAGCGGGTCAGCGTAGGATGTGAGAGGGAGGGTTGACGGCAAAGGTCTAGATTCTCACAACGGTCTTTACACAGCGGGTCAGCGTAGGAGTCGTAGAAATGAGAGAAGAAGAAGAAGTAATTGAGTAGCTGATTCGAATTACGTGAAAGACCTCGCGAGCTACGTGGACGGAAAGTAAATAACGCAGCGCGCCGGCTAATACTAAGCAACCCCCACTACACAGCAGGAGGCCTTGACTTTTATCTACGCCGTTAAACTGAGTTTACTGCTCCGACTAACGGGTTTATTGGGAATCAGAGAGAGGTATTCCGCCATCTTGGATCCGTTGTTTAGTTCGTATTCCCGCCGCAATGATGTCCGCGGCGCTGTAATCGAGCCCGGTGATGGAGCCCCGGGTGTCGAAGCGGACCGTCATGGGTTCTAATCTTATGCGTTCCAAAGACTCCGTGTTGTCATGTGCTACATTGCTTCAAGCGTAGTCAAGCGTAGTCAAGCGTAGTCCAGGGTAGTCTTCGAAGTGTTGTATGAAGTGCTACACCACTCCAAGCGTAGTCAAGCGAAGTCAAGCGTAGTCAAGCGTAGTCTACGAAGTGTTGTGTCAAGTGTTACACCACTCCAAGCGTAGTCAAGCGTAGTCCAGCGTAGTCTACGAAGTGTTGTGTCAAGTGATACACCACTCCAAGCGTAGTCAAGCGTAGTCCAGCGTAGTCTACGAAGTGTTGTGTTAAGTGATACACCACTCCAAGCGTAGTCAAGCGTAGTCAAGCGTAGTCTACCAAGTGTTGCGTCATGATCTCGAACAAGGTGGAGTATCTCGCAGCTCTGTTTATATTTATATCTGCCAATAGAGTGATTTGTCGAAATTAAAGAACGCAAATAAATCGGATGGACTAAAGTGAGACACCTTATAACTGTGTCTAAGACTCTGTAAAGCCTCCAGTTGTGTCATATGATGGGAAAATACAATCTAGTCTAGGGAAAGCTATAATTATTTCAGACTTGAATTTCCGTAACCAGATTTTTATTTCTCTGCATCAAAAGCAAAATTATAGATCATGGTACTTTAATAATTTTCTCTCCAATGTTAGATCATAGGATACCCTCCCTCGTATTCGTGAACAACTTTATACCTTCTTGCCTCACTTATTCAAATGTCCTGCATATTTCAAATGTACTTTCTCAAAGTTGAAGCTTAATAAATTCATAAACATTAAAATATATTAAATTAAATAAAATGAGTTTACGAAATTACTCAAAGGGTAAGAATTTAACGAGGAAACTCGAGGAAAATTGAGAAGGGAAATTAATTTCTTGTCACTTTTCCGCGTCCGTTCGTCCTCTGACGTAAGAAAATCAGCCAACGGATGATCAAAGGACATAGAGTACTTTTACTCGTTCTATAAAATTAATAAATCCAACAACCCCCGTAGCGTCGTGATTTTATGGCTTCTCCTTCAATAAAACGTGATGATATTTTCCTCTCGGGGAAGAATTACGTCAGGGGGGGAAATTTACATCGGACACCGGGAAAAATTTCCTTCTCAAAGAAAATTGTGTTTTATCTCCCTCTGTGTTTAAATAGTGTTGCAAAGTTCAAGTGCATTTAGATTCTAAGCTCTTGGAAGAAGATATCACCACTTCCGTTTCAAGATTTCTTAGATCGAGATGAGACATGTCTGAGAGTTTCTCAAGGTTTTGTATTGATAAATGTATATTTGTTTAAAATTAATGAGTGTATTTCACTTATCTTTGTAATTTTCTGGCAGTTGTGTCAATTTTCGGATTTAAATATAATTTCTAAACTGAAGTAATATATTTTGTATTACTGTTTAGTAACAAGACTTCATTGGGGGTCATTCTACCGTTTAAAATAAGCCTTCAGCTTCAACTCTCTCTCTGATGTGTCCTTCGGAATGAACCCTAGTTTTCTATTCAAAAGGTTTTCTCTGATATTTCAATTCGATCTCAGTTCAGTTCTGCTTAGGTTCGTTGCTCGGCTCGGTTCGGTGTTTCTACCACGATAGTGCGCGCAGATAGTTTCCTTAGATCACGTGATGGCGTCCACGAGGGTCATTTCCTTGTTTGAAAGTCATTGAAGGTCGTGACCTGTCGTACGAGGTTACTTAGAAGTCCATGAAGACCATTCAAGGTTGCCCAAGAGTCATTTAAAGTTACCCAAGGTAATGTGAAGACCAATGCAAGTCATACGATGGCACTAAGTTTACTTATTACCAATTGTACCATCTTTCAAATGTGCCTCTAAACAGATATTATTGCTAATGAACAGCGCAAACGTTGTACGGTGAGCTTCAGAAGTGATCTGCGTAGAAACATTCGAATTCCTCGAAGGAATCCGGCGTATTTTTATTTAATTATTTCTACTGTGTGTACGACTACGAACCCTTGAGGAACTTGAAGAGTGAAACGTTTAGATGGGCCACCATGCGGATACGAATGTCGGCATTACACCCCCACCCCACCCCTCACTCCCTTAATGACATTCTAGAAGCTTCCCACCCCCCCTTTGAGAAGGACAAATTAAAATACCACGTGATGGTTTTAAATTAGAGAGAGAGAGAGAGAGAGAGAGCGGGAGATACTCTCAAAGAAATTCAACTCGGAAGCCGGGAAGAAATCTGCTTTCAGGAATGAATGTACATTAGAAGAGTCTTCCAATGGGAGATATGGCCGTTTTTGTTGACTTGGTAGTTTCTGTATTAAGACCGCGTATTCGTCCTTGAGATGGCTGCACGACAAAGAGAAAAGTACTCGAAAGAGAAAATGAAAGAATAACGTAGGTATCTAAGAAGATGGAATGACCAGTGACGTAATTAATCATAGTTATTATTGTTCTTTACCTCGAGATATGAATATGTATGTCGAGATATGTTTATTTGTAAGGGCTGGTCCACACAGATTTTTAAGACATACCATTTAAGGTGTAACGCGTAGTCGTAAAGTTGGATCATAGGAAACACGTACTGGCGTTCACACAAAGTTTTAGTTTTAAGACGTTGTTTTCATTGTTGTTTTTAAAACAACGTCTTAAAACCTTATGCATTATGTCTTCAAAATCTGTGTGGACCAGCCTTAAGTAAGCAGTGTAGCAAGTATACTAAATCCCCGCTGGCAGCGCACGCAACGTGAATGTTCGGCAGTCACGTGACCCTTGGCGCCCTACTTGACGGCAAGTTAAGCACTTGACCGCCAGCGGCGCGTCTGTCGTAACATCTCAAGTAGCGCCCGCGCGCTCTCTAGTGGCGATGAGTGGTACTAGTGGGAGTACGGCAAGGATCGGTGCTCGAGCCGCGCTTGTTGTACACACACTAGAGAGAAGCTCTTCGTATCTTATTGATCAGTTTTACATGAAGAGTTCACTAGAAGTGGTCGGGCTTTAGGGGTTGGATATTGGACTGTGCCTGGCACACTTAACTATGTTTACGTCCTAAAAACTTATTGAATGTCTCGATATGTGTAAGTTTATTTTAATTGACTGTTTGTCGAAACTGTGAATTTGGAGTCGTCATAGCAACGAAGCACATAAAATAGATTGTACAGTATTATGTATGACTGTAGTGCATAAGTATATGTATATATATACAAACACAATAGATGCACTTTATTTATGTACACGTTTAGCTTCCGTAATGTCAGTCAACAACTGATATTACTCACGAGAAATGTGAGTTCAAACACTTCAATGGTTAAAACAATACGGGCTCAGTATTGATTTATAAATAGTTAATACGCCTACATTAAAATAGTTTAGTTTTCTTACGTAATTTTTTTTGTAAAGAAGAAATATTAGTGACATTGTTACTTTGATGAAACGTGTTTTTCACACATTTTTGCGGTATTCGTGGGTATGAATACATACACATGCGCAATGCGTGTACCAGCTCCCTTCCTACGTCATTCGTCCCCATCGGGTTTGATAACTGTTTGCCCCTAAAAACTTTCCCGGCTTCTCCGCTCTTTACAAAACTAGCAATTCCTAGTTCGGCATCGCTTCGGCTGCGGTCGTTTGTTTCCGTGAGATACGATCTGGGCGCATTCTGGCGACGTTTCCTAGCGGCAATAAAACTCGGCGCGTTTCCGATTTCCTCGGCCGAGGCTCAATCACCCCCTCGCGGGGCGAACCAGTCAACACTCCCCTGTCATAGAAGCGCTGTTGCCAGTTAGCGGCAACTAGGTCAAGACCTCACTGCTGGACACTCAGGCTTGGATCATATACAACACAATACCCTTGATATGCGTCAATCACCCCCTCGCGGGGCAAACCAGTAAACACCATCCCCTGTCATAGAAGCGCTGTTGCCAGTAAGCGGCAACTAGGTCAAGCTCCATATCAGAACCTCACTGCTGGACACTCAAGATACCCTTGATATGCATCGCAAGGGGTTGTGTCGAGACTGGCAAAGCATGGAGAGCTGTTTCGAACCATCCACGGATGGATTGCACGGTTATCAATATGGTACTTAGAAAATTTAACGGGTATTATATTTATTATTTAAAATGTCCGTCTTTTGAGCATGTTACAACATTCTTGTGTCATTTTTAATCCATTTATATAATTATTGTCTGTGCGGGACTGCGTGGATTGAGTTAAAGCATAATCCTGGATTATCTGTTAACATTCCAATAGAACTTAGTGTAATGATAATGCGTAGCTACTGCTGATCTGCTATTGGCTGGAACACGGTGACGCGTATCTGAAGACCCTCGCCCATTAGTGAGATTAGGGATTGACTTCTGTAATGATGACGAGTTTGAATATCAGCCATCTTGTTAAATACGAAAAAGGCTTCCCAATTAAAAGATATAATCTTTGATACCCCACGGCATATTCCCCTCAAGAGCGGCTCTTCCCCCCCCCTTCCTCCCCCGACCCCCCCCCCCCCCACCACCAACCACGACTAATAATTTATAATACTTCAATCATTAACGTAATTGAGGCATTCGTATAATGTAGAAAACATTTTTGCTTTACAAGTAGATATCAATTGAAAGATGGAACTTCTGGCTAAAGAAAGTTTTCGAAGAGTTTGATTCCAACATGTTTTTAAGATATTATAGGCGCTTTACAAGCCGTATAATGTCCCCCATTGTTCTGAGCCATCATAGCAACGAGGCGCTTTACAAGCCGTATAATGACCCCCATTGTTCTGAGCCATCATAGCAACGAGGCGCTTTACAAGCCGTATAATGTCCCCCATTGTTCTGAGCCATCAAAGCAACGAGGCGCTTTACAAGCCGTAAAATGTCCTCCATTGTTCTGAGCCATCATAGCAACGAGGCGCTTTACAAGCCGTATATGGTCCCCTATTGTTCTGAGCCATCATAGCAACGAGGCGCTTTACAAGCCGTATAATGTCCCTCATTGTTCTGAGCCATCATAGCAACGAGGCGCTTTACAAGCCGTATAATGTCCCTCATTGTTCTGAGCCATCATAGCAACGAGGCGCTTTACAAGCCGTATAATGTCCCCCATTGTTCTGAGCCATCATAGCAACGAGGCGCTTTGCAAGCCGTATAATGTCCCCCATTGTTCTGAGCCATCATAGCAACGAGGCGCTGTACAAGCCTTATAATGTCCCCCATTGTTCTGAGCCATCATAGCAACGAGGCGCTTTACAAGCCGTATAATGTCCCCCATTGTTCTGAGCCATCATAGCAACGAGGCGCTTTACAAGCCGTATAATGTCCCCCATTGTTCTGAGCCGTCATAGCAACGAGGCGCTTTACAAGCCGTATAATGCCCCCCATTGTTCTGAGCCGTCATAGCAACGAGGCGCTTTACAAGCCGTATAATGTCCCCCATTGTTCTGAGCCATCATAGCAACGAGGCGCTTTACAAGCCGTATAATGTCCCTCATTGTTCTGAGCCATCATAGCAACGAGGCGCTTTACAAGCCGTATAATGTCCCCCATTGTTCTGAGCCATCACAGCAACGAGGCGCTTTACAAGCCGTATAATGTCCCCCATTGTTCTGAGCCATCATAGCAACAAAGCGCTTTACAAGTCGTATAATGTCCCTCATTGTTCTGAGCCGAGGAGATATATAATAGATAAACATAATATTTTTAACCTTTGTCTCTTGTCTGCGCATCTACATATATATTCCTAGCGACTTTACTTTACAATCACGTATAATGTATTCTTCTCTCAAATACCATAGATAAACAAATCCTTCCCAATAAACTAACTCACGGCGTTGCCAACTTAACCGAAAATAAACACATTCTACCAACTTGCGCGATGCCGTATTCCCCAAATAGTCGACTAGGAACTCGGTTCCAGCGAACAGCAATCCAACTGGTTTAAATTGAATACTGAATATTGCAAGAGCTAATCTGCCAGCCTCGTATTTGCCTTCCGACGAGACAGTGGCGCGCTGCCTCCACAGCGGACAGATCTGACACTAATGTCGACATTTTATTCCATTCTAGTTCTCACAATACTGTTGCATTAAGGTTGTTTTATTAGAGGCCATTTTAAAGTGTACGAAAATGATAACTTGTGCCCTTGTGAGCCACAAGAAGTGTGGACGACACAAGAGAGTTTCCTTGTTGGTTTAAATAAAATAAATAAATCAATGCACATTTAGAGTCTACCCACTCAGAAACAAGACTGATTTTCGGTGATTACAATTACTAATGTGGAGAACAGTTCAACGTGAACCAAACGCCATCTGAAATAATAGTACAATTAATTGCCGGTCAAGGGTAGCCTGGCTGTCCCTCAGATTATGCAAATACACCGTGCATTGTAACTGGCATGGTGTTTGTTTTGGTTTCTAATTAAAGGGAGAGAGGGATTGATTGAGTGATTGATTGGTTGGTTGGTTGGTTGGTTGATTGTTGATGATGTAGCTCTTTATTATGGACAGGTTACTTACCTTCCATCCAACTGTTTAGTATATACATTTTGACAAAATACATGTATAAATAAGCAGACTCCTAACCAGAAAGAGAGACAGAGAGACAGAGAGACACAGAACTCCAAGCGGTGTTGAAAGTAGTGTCACGCCCGGGAGTGGCTTAGCCAGGGCTTACCGGGCCCCTAACACCCTGGTACGTGGAGCTACTTCATTAGTGCCAAACAGCGGCTTGAGGCCACGTGCATATTATGCCCCCTTTCATTATCTATATGTCTATTGTTTTATACATTATTTATATTTCTGTATGTAATACATGTACTTTTGTTATGTACGTCGACTTTGTATTCTTGTATTCCACTTTACAAGAATCTCAAAAGTAAAACATTGCAGGTATATGGAATACAACTATCTTCTTTTCGAGTTTCATGCAGTACATACTGTTCATGCAGTTGTAAGCAGCAACATTAGTTGAGTCCTATCACCGTTGAAAGTATCGCAGCCCCGTATCATATCAGTGTATAGCTCATGCAGTTGTAAGCAGCAACATTAGTTGTGTCCTATCACCGTTGAAAGTATCGCAGCCCCGTATCATATCAGTGTATAGCTCATGCAGTTGTAAGCAGCAACATTAGTTGTGTCCTATCACCGTTGAAAGTATCGCAGCCCCGTATCATATCAGTGTATAGCTCATGCAGTTGTAAGCAGCAACATTAGTTGTGTCCTATAACCGTTGAAAGTATCGCAGCCCCGTATCATATCAGTGTATAGCTCATGCAGTTGTAAGCAGCAACATTAGTTGTGTCCTATCACCGTTGAAAGTATCGCAGCCCCGTATCATATCAGTGTATAGCTCATGCAGTTGTAAGCAGCAACATTAGTTGTGTCCTATCACCGTTGAAAGTATCGCAGCCCCGTATCATATCAGTGTATAGCTCATGCAGTTGTAAGCAGCAACATTAGTTGTGTCCTATCACCGTTGAAAGTATCGCAGCCCCGTATCATATCAGTCTATAGCTCATGCAGTTGTAAGCAGCAACATTAGTTGTGTCCTATCACCGTTGAAAGTATCGCAGCCCCGTATCATATCAGTGTATAGCTCATGCAGTTGTAAGCAGCAACATTAGTTGTGTCCTATCACCGTTGAAAGTATCGCAGCCCCGTATCATATCAGTGTATAGCTCATGCAGTTGTAAGCAGCAACATTAGTTGTGTCCTATCACCGTTGAAAGTATCGTGTTAAGGTTCCCCCCCCCCCCCTCCCCCGCGCGTCTTTAGGTGTCATGCGGAGACAAAAACTGATCCCGGTAGAGATGGGAAAGAAGTAGAGAAAAGCGGGAGAGATACAGATTGAATATAGTTGACAGGGGGGAAGCCGGACAGGGGGGCTCGGGAATGATAAAGTGTTGTGTGTTGCAAAGCTAAGAAGATGAGATTTGAAAAACGAGCCCCCTTCTAGATGCATTCTTTTTCTTCGCCAACACACGGAGTGGTCTCTCTCTCTCTCTCTCTCTCTCTCGGATCCTCTTCCGTCTGGCTCGACCTTCGGGTGGTCTTCTATTGTGTGTGAGAGAGAAAGAAATAGTAGGTTTAGACTTGGATTTGGCGGGAGAGAAAATATGGACCCATGGGAAGGAACATATAGAGTGACTTGACCTCTATTGGAGACAATAGAGTTCCTTTATAATATTTTAGGTTTGTATTGAACGAAAGAAAACATTTATACCACCATTGTTATGTTTTTAATAAATGAAATGTTTGACACTGGTGTAAGGAAATACTTGACGGAAATAAAGTTTGATTTGAAACAGTAATGGTTATTCAAGCAAATTATTTTTTTCACGTCAACACGTCCGTTACAATAATTGGCAATATGACGTCACACGATGATGAGATGGAACGTTTATTCTAATTGGACGCTCCGTTTTAAACTGTTGCCATTAGACGCGGATATAATTGATCCATTAACAGAGAACGTCTTTGTTTTCAGATTCCACGCGGATTCATCACGAGCGTCTCTCTGACGTTCGCCTCGCTGTGTCTTCTCCTTCATCTGCGCCTGCGCCTTCTCTATCAACAGACGCCATCGTTCTCCACGGCAGACAACCCCACGGCTCGTTGCCCCTCGCTGGTGACGCGCACTCTCACCTTCCTCTACCTCCCCGCCTTCAACTTCCTCCTCCTCCTCTGCCCCCGGTACCTCAGCTTCGACTGGTCCATGGACGCCATCCCCCGCATCACCTCCGTCGCCGACCCCCGCAACGTCATCTCCACCGCCTTCTACTACACCGTCTACGTGGCCGTCAGGGCCAACATCCGGAAGCTGCTCGCCAAGACACACCACGTGATCGCCACGTCCAAGCGCGCCAACTTCAAACACCGCCGCCACAGAAAGAACGTCGCTGTCGAGCGGCCGGTGGAGCCGGAAGAGAAGGCGGTGCCCGAACCGTGTCCGGTGTGTTCGCACCGCATCGTGGACCATCACTCGACGTTGTGTCGCAACACCAACAACAACAACACGATACCCCTCGTGGGGACGAAGACGCCCTGCCATTGCGTGGACACGGGGGATGATAAGGGCGAGGGGTGTTCGATGTACGAGTGCGGGGGAGGAATCAACGCCGAAGAAGAATTAGATGAGGAAGAGGAGGAAGGACTTTTGACAATAATACGAAGGGAATTTCTGGAAGTTTTTTGTACTTGTGGTGAACGGACCAAGCGTGGTGTCGCCACTTTTATACACTCCTTGCACATTGTTTTCAGGAGGCACGTCCTCTCAGATGACGAGGACGATGACGTCAGCGAGGACGGTACGCGTAGAGGACACCAGACTCTCTGGGCGTCAAAGAACTCGACAAGAAAGAAAGGTGTAGACACATCTCAAGTGTTGTTGTTCTCTTTGGCTCTGTTAGCCATTCCCTTCCTACCGGCGACAAACCTATTCTTCCACGTTGGCTTCGTGGTCGCCGAGCGTGTCCTCTACATACCCAGCGTCGGGTACTGCCTCCTAATTGGCCTAGGGTGTCACGTGTTGCTCAAACGGACCAATAGAAACCTGGTGTACGTGGGCCTTGGGGTCCTACTCCTGGCGTTCGCCGCCAGAACCATACAGAGAAACAGAGACTGGACAGATGAAGAGAGCCTTTACAGAAGCGGGATACCCATCAACCCGCCCAAATGTGAGTACTACGCATGTAGATAATAAGACATAATAGACAAGTGTACGTGTGTACACAAATACTGCGTTGTAAAAAACGTTTTCAAAACCAGTAGTGTGTACACTTGCTGCTTTGTAGACAGCCTTCCCAATCTGGTGACGTGTACACTTTCTGTTTTATAGATAGCGCTTTCAAATCCAGCTGTTGTAGACAACCCTAAGTTGGGGTAACACTGTGTACAAAGCAGTAAATGTACACTTCCGCATACCTGGATTATGACGCTGTGTAACTTAAGATATAGTAAGTGCTGCGTTTACAATAGTGTAAGTGTATATGCCCTTAGCGCTGTCTACCGAACAGGAACTATACACACCCTTGAATTAGAAAGGGTCGTTTTCAAAACAGTTAGTGTAGAGACCTTAAACGCTGTATACAGATCATTGAGTGTACATCCTCCACTTCGATCCTGGATTAATTAACTACACAAACCTACTTTAAAATCACCCCTGAAGCACTTAGTCGTGATTGTCAGGTACAGTTAACTTCGAATTGTATATCGCTGTGAACGTCTTCATTTACATTCCACTTATCCGTCACAACAGCCGATGGATGCGGCAACTATTCGCATGGCTATCAAGGCCAACATGTTTGTAGATGTAATTATTACGCAGTTTTTAGCTTAAAGAGGTTTGGTGGCTCAATTGTAGCGCTTGTTCACGACTAACGCGACAATTAACTACAACAAATTGCCATAGTTGTTGCATTAGTCGACTGGGCTAGTCGACTAGACAACTAGTGTCAAAATATAGATTTGATGTAAGCCCTGCGTTGGGTATTACAAGATAGATACACAATTGACATAACCTTAACTAGAACAAATACTGATGGTCGTATTATTGGGATTATTGGGAGTTGCACGTCAATTCGACATTGATTAATCGGGTCTACACGGGTAGTTAACTGCATGGCGACTAAATAATGCGCAGCAGTTAACTGGCAGGTAGCGTGGTTGGCTCAAATATCGGGTAGTTGTGCTGTGCTCATGCTTGCATGTTGTGCTTTCAGCCTACGGGAACCTGGGATCGGTGCTCAGCTCACAGGGCAAAATGGCGGAAGCCGAGTGGGCATTCAAGATGGCGCTCAAGTTCCGAAGCAACATGGCGGACGTCCACTACAATCTGTAAGTCACACACATACAGTATGACAGGATGTCATGTGGTCACCAGAATGCGTCAGATCGTGCATGGTTGGCGTTAGGGGTGCCTCCATTAACCCCTTCCCTCCACTGGTTTCTTCCCCGTGTGAATGTGCCCAGGGTAGCTCTGCTTGTCGTAAGAGGCAGAAAGTGGCTCACATAATATCGCCATGCGGTTGAATAAATACATCAATTCACGGGGTTTACGGAAATCACTACCATACTTGATTCGTCCTGCAGACATTGTCATGGGTCTGGTTGATATACACACACGTACCCACCACACCCACATACCCACACACCCACACACCCACCACGAAAATGCAAATCGTCTCCGGTAGTGAATAAACTCCCATTGAAATTCATATTGCCGCAACCATCCAACCACATTCACGTTTTGTTGAATTGTAATGCAATTCGAAGCTTCGCCGCTAGATCGGGCGACGATACACTCCACCCCGCTGCGGAGATATGAATTATTGAATCATTTTCGAATTCGCATTTAATAGGAATACAAGATTCCTTGGGTGAAGCCGACGCGATTGAGAACGAGCGCCGAGTTATCACAGAAATCGTTTTGCTCGTCTTGTGAAAAATGCAATCCATTTTTATAGGCGGCCATTTTCGGCTCTTTCGATATTTTCAAGAGCTGAATCGGGGATGGCCAAAGTGAATTTGGGGTTTACGACGTAAGGGGAGGTGTGGCACGGTGGGTGCGTTACGGTGTGTTGGACTATGGAGGGAGTAAAACTTGTAGTAGTAGTAGTAGTAGTAGTAGTCTTTTATTATAGCACATTAGCTAATAGTATTACAATACAATACAAATACAATGTAATTCAACAGATATTTAAGAAATTAGAAACTTCACAGTAGCGAGGTACTGCACATATGTAAGACAAATATTAGAATACATTTAGTTACAGATACCATGAGAACAACCCATTGGTACACCACTATTTACCTAAATACAAAATTATACAAAATTTACAAAAATACATACATAAGTACATAAAGGAACTGAAGGGATAATAGACAACTCATCAATTCATCATCACCATGTGTTGATATGCGGCTGATATATATGAGAACGAATTGTTTATAACAACACCAACTTGAGCACATTTTGCTGGACTACCAGGCACGTTCGATAGCCAGATTAGTTCTGGACACAATGCTGTGTTTTAAGTCTAGAAAACACTAACATTCCAGGACAGGGAATCAACCGAGGACCCCCTTATTGGAAGCAGGGGTAGACACATGGGATAAAGGCGAAGTCCTGGAAGCAGGGGTACACACATGGGATAAAGGCAAAGTCCTGGAAGCAGGGGTACACACATGGGAAAAAGGCGAAGTCCTGGAAGCAGGGGTACACACATGGGATAAAGGCGAAGTCCTGGAAGCAGGGGTACACACATGGGATAAAGGCGAAGTCCTGGAAGCAAGGGTACACACATGGGATAAAGGCGAAGTCCTGGAAGCAGGGGTACACACATGGGATAAAGGCAAAGTCCTGGAAGCAGGGGTACCCACATGGGATAAAGGCAAAGTCCTGGAAGCAGGGGTACACACATGGGATAAAGGCGAAGTCCTGGAAGCAGGGGTACACACATGGGATAAAGGCGAAGTCCTGGAAGCAGGGGTAAACACATGGGATAAAGGTGAAGTCCTGGAAGCAGGGGTACACACATGGGATAAAGGCGAAGTCCTGGAAGCAGGGGTACACACATGGGATAAAGGCGAAGTCCTGGAAGCAGGGGTAAACACATGGGATAAAGGTGAAGTCCTGGAAGCAGGGGTAGACACATGGGATAAAGGCGAAGTCCTGGAAGCAGGGGTACACACATGGGATAAAGGCAAAGTCCTGGAAGCAGGGGTACACACATGGGATAAAGGCGAAGTCCTGGAAGCAGGGGTAAACACATGGGATAAAGGCGAAGTCCTGGAAGCAGGGGTACACACATGGGATAAAGGCAAAGTCCTGGAAGCAGCGGTACACACATGGGATAAAGGCGAAGTCCTGGAAGCAGGGGTACACACATGGGATAAAGGCAAAGTCCTGGAAGCAGGGGTACACACATGGGAAAAAGGCGAAGTCCTGGAAGTAGGGGTACACACATGGGATAAAGGCGAAGTCCTGGAAGCAGGGGTACACACATGGGATAAAGGCGAAGTCCTGGAAGCAGGGGTAGACACATGGGATAAAGGCGAGGTCCTGGAAGCAGGGGTACACTACACACATGGGATAAAGGCGAAGTCCTCCTTTGTAGATCAGTTTTATATAATTGAATAGAACCGCTTTCGCGGGACATAAAAACAAAAACAAATAGAACGAGTGCCATGAGCGTTGAATGGAGACGCTCGCTTAAGACTAGATCAAAGTTATCAAAACATGGTAAATGATCGATTACCATTCATCATTTACATGGGTCTCGTCTTTATTAACCACTCCAATAACAAGAGGCGTGTTCTGTTTAACATGGGGGGGGGGGGGGGGAGGAGCTTGCAAATAAATATAAAACTCGCTTTGAAATTGTCAATGTTAGAAAATTTAAAGAGAAGGAAGTTTCGCGAACTTGAAGACTCCAACGTGAAATAGTTTGGTGGACGAAGATATTTGGGCTTTAGGTATTATATTTTGGGAAATATACTAATCGAGACGATTCATGAAGATGGAACCTGTCACATACGATCCATGCCCTGCCCGGGCATCGAACCTGAAACACAATGACCGCGGATTACTAGACAAACGCCCAATCGACCACGACCGATACGTCCGACGTTAATCCAACGCGGCCCCATCGTTCACCCCTGTTCTAAGGATTGGATCGGGGCCCATTTTCTTTGCGGGCGTAGAAAATTATCTTTCCGCGTTCAATATCGATTTCAAGAACATATTCCCCAAGTCATTTTAC
This sequence comes from Isoperla grammatica, assembly GCA_945910005.1. Lineage (NCBI taxonomy): Eukaryota > Metazoa > Arthropoda > Insecta > Plecoptera > Perlodidae > Isoperla > Isoperla grammatica. The sequence goes on from OX246749.1 coordinate 31,191,855, forward strand.
AATGGGCTCTCTTACCAACGACGCCGAATACAAATTTTATATCTCCCCCGACGACTTTAAAACTGTCTGGTGGCCGCAACGGATGGACGCGCGGTAACAAAGCTAAGGGTCAGATGATGCGATCCTAATGGCCGTGTGCCCAAGATGCTGTGGGAATCCCTACGGGGCACCCCCGCCGCGCCGGCCAACGGGCGGAGCGCGGGAAAAACAAGTCAATTCGAAAGTGCTTTGTTCTTTTTGTTGTGTACATAGATGTTTTCAAGTTAACTCTCGTACAAACATAAACAAACAAACATTATACACAATACACGCTCAATATTCTATGCCCTGTTTGCTTGCATTGCTCTACATTCGGTGTACTCGGTATTCAAACATCGCAAACCCGTCAAGGAAAACTATCGGCGCTAAACGGATTTATCTGCAGTTGGTACAATGGTTGGTATCCCCGCTTTGTCGACGTTTCATTGGCCACGCCCCCTTCAGGCCAGTGGCGTATGCAGGAATATATTTCGGGAGTGGGGCTTATGTAGATAAAGATACATCCACAAACTAAATCTCCCACCTGAAACAAAGGGGGGGGGGGGGGGGGGGGGTGGTATCCCACACTACTGCGCCGCAGGCGATCTTTTTTATAAGATTTTTTTGTATGTATTTTTCGCGTTAAAAGGGGAGATCCTTGGCAACAAACCTTCTAAAACGTGATTTTCAGATTTTTGCATATTATTATAGTTGCATTATTTCCCAGTGTAATAAACCTTATTTCAAAGATATCCGAGCATCCATTATGATTCTATGAATTTTTTAAAACTGCATTGTTGGTTGTTAACATACGTACGGTAGTAACATCACCGTGTTACATTCAAAATTTCATAGCTTTCCCATAAAAAGGGATAATTAGCTGATTTCTTTTCTATAGCATAGTAGAAGCATTAGCGTTTTTTACTTTCTATGTTGGTACTCCTGAAGCATGCATGCGAGTGTTGACGCCAAATTCACACGCTTGTGGATTGTTCTTAAATCTCTTAGTTTTGACATTTCAAGTGATTCGTATGCTATAAAATGGGAAGAACAGTTCAAATAACTAAAAAGAGACTGTTTAGGGGTGATAGATACCGTGTTTTAGTGAAAGACAATGGCAATGTGGGAGTAAAAACTGGAAATACTATTGAAAGTGTCCGTGATGTGAATCAGTAGGCCTAGAGATTCTAACCTATAACAAAGAAACAGGCTAGGCCTAGTGTTCTAAACGAAAACTTTCGGATGTATCAAGCCCTGGTACAAGTAGGCCTAGTACACCTACCTGTGGATGACACAGAGGACCCTGATGACCCATTATATGGAGCTGGGCTCTTCTAAACACATTTTGAGGGGATTTGAATTAGGTAAGGATCATGTTTCAACTTTAAAGTAGGTTTCCTCTGAATATTAAAATTTGTACACATTGTGTAGGCTACCTTTTCTCAGGACCCAATAGAACAATTGTCTTAAAATTTTCAGGATATGTGTAACTCAGTACAAGTCGCAACCCCTATTAAAATAAATTAAATAAGATGCTTCGTTTACATCCTAGCAAATTTAAAAGATTAAAAAATATTTACAAAATTATGTTTTTGTTATGATTTTTATTTTTATTTTATTTTTACCAGTTATAATGATTGCAGATAAACAATTCTAGTAGGGGTCATGTAAGACATGTTCCTACATATGGTCCTAAAATTTCAGGCACATTAAAATAACAGTTTGTCTAAAAAAGGTACATGAAGTCAGCTAAATTAGCATTGTAGGTATATGGCAAGGATCTCCCCTTATAAAAAGGAGTTCTAACTTTTAAGAAAATAATTGAGTTTATTGCACTGACTGTATACATTTGACTTTATTGTAAGTAATTTGGCGTTGAAGTATAATAATTTCTTTCTATAGGCTAAGTTTGACAAATTTGATGCAACAAAATTTGTTTTTATTTATTTTAACGTACACCTAGATATTTTGCGGAATATTAAAGCTGGGATTTCGGGGGGCTCCAGCCCCACAAGCGCCTCCACCCCTGGATACGCCACTGACCGCGAATCAACCTGATCCTACCTGTGTGAAGTTAGCACCCAGCACCCAAAATCCAGCACCCAATATCAGTGTAGCCAACTGCACAAGATGCAAACAAACAATTCTAGCACCCAAAATAAATTATGTGTAGAATGCTAATACAATACATGAAATAAATAATTAGATATATACCCAACTAATAATTAAATGCAATACCCGTCACGACCCCCAAAAACAGCCTAGGACGCTAAACATAGTACTCTCCTAGGAAGTAGGTGCAGCGCTTTGCTAAATACATAGAAAATAAACCTAAATTAAAAATTATTGATTTAATTGTAAGACAAGTTATAAGAAAGGGTGCAAGGAGGCCTATAAGGATATTAAAATCTGACATAAATAGCTTGATATCAAGGGGTAACGAGCCAAATCCCATAGCCACGTACTATACTCTTCAGTCTCCTTTATGATCTCTTTGTTGTAGACGATAACCATGTCGGCCAAAAACCATATTAATAACTCAAAAGGAAGATACCTCTCAACAATGCCTAAACCTCATTGTTGGGTGCGCACTCTTCGTTTAGCAGGGACAAATCATTATGCAAGCCAACACTTACGATTTACAGAAATTGTCTCTTAAGTTTATTATGCCATTGTTGTACTAAATAATTATTGAAGCTATGAAAAATTGGTCTAACACTAGCAAGACAACCCGTCTCAAACATGCCTACACCTCATTGTTGGGTGCGCACTCTTCGTTTAGCAGGGACAGATCATTATGCAAGCCAACATTCACGAATTAAAGAAATTGGCAGTAAAGTTTAATATGCCATTGTTGTACTAAATAATTATTTAAGCTATGAAAAATTGGTCTTACACTAGCAAAACAACCCTTCTCAAACATGCCTACACCTCATTGTTGGGTGCGCACTCTTCGTTTAGCAGGGACAGATCATTTATAGCGCCAACATTCACGAATTACAGAAATTGTCAGTAAAGTTGAGGGTGCGATTGTTGTACAAAATAATTATTTTAGCTCTTTAAAATTGGTCCAATACTAGCAAGACAACCCTTCTCAAACATGCCTACACCTCATTGTTGGGTGCGCACTCTTCGTTTAGCAGGGACAGATCATTAATAGCGCCAACATTCACAAATTACAGAAATTGTCAGTAAAGTTGAGGGTGCGATTGTTGTACAAAATAAATATTTTAGCTCTTTAAAATTGGTCCTATACTAGCAAGACAACCCTTCATAACAATGCCTACACCTCATTGTTGGGTGCGCACTCTTCGTTTAGCAGGGACGGATCATTATGCAAGCCCACATTCACGAATTAAAGAAATATTCAGTAAAGTTAAGGGTGCGATTGTTGTACAAACAAATTATTTAAGCTCTTTAAAATTGGTATTACGCTAGCAAGACAACCCTTCTTAACAATGCCTACACCTCATTGTTGGGTGCGCACTCTTCGTTTAGCAGGGACGGATCATTATGCAAGCTAACATTCACGAGTTAAATAAATTGTCAGTTAAGTTAAGGGTGCGATTGTTGTACAACGTAATTATTTTAGCTCTTTTAAATTAGTCATACACTAGCGATACAACCCTTCTGGACAATGTCTACTCCTCATTGCTGCGTTTGCACTCTTCGTTTGGCAGAACAGATCAATATGCAAACTAACATTCACGATTTACAGAAATTGTCTCTTAGTTTAATATGCCATTGTTGTACTAAATAATTATTAAAGGTCTAAAAAATTGGTATAAGACTAGCAAGACAACCCTTCATAACAATGCATACACCTCATTGTTGGGTGCGCACTCTTCGTTTAGCAGGGACAGATCATTTAGCAAGCCAACAATCACGAATGATACAAATTGTCGGTAAAGTTAAGTGTGCCATTGTTGTAAAAAACTAATTACTTTAGATCCTAAAAAAAGATTCTACCCAAGCAAGACAACCCTTCTCAAACATGCCTACACCTCATTGATAGGTGCGCACTCTTCGTTTAGCAGGGACAGATCATTTACCAAACCATCATTTGCGAGTTAAAGAAATTGTCAGTAAAGTTAAGGGTGCAATTGTTGTACAAAATAATTAGTAAAGCTCTTTAAAATGTATTTTAAACTAGCAAGACAACCCTTCTTTAGAATGCCTTCATCTCACTGTTAGGTTCGCACTCTTGGTTTAGCTGGGACAGATCATAAAACCGCCAACATTCATGAATTACAGAATTAGTCAGTAAAGTTGAGGGTGCGATTGTTGTACAAAATAATTATTTAAGCTTTTTAAAATTGGTCTTACACTAGCAAGACAATCCGTCTTAACAATGCCTACACCGCATTGTTGGGTGCGCACTCTTTGTTTAGCAGGGACAGTTCATAATTAACGGCAACATTCGCGAATTAAAGAAATTGTCAGTTAAGTTAAGGGTGCGATAGTTGTACAAAATAATTAGTTGAGATCTTTAAAATTTGTCCTATACTAGCAAGACAACCCGTCTTAACAATGCCTATACATCATTGGTGGGTGCACACTCTTCGTTAAGCAGGGACAGATCATTTAGCAAACAAACATTCAAGAATTATACAAATTGTTGGTAAAGTTTAAAGTGCCATTGTTGTACAAAAATAATTACTAAAGATCCTAAAATATGATTCAACCCAAGCCTGACAACCCTTTTCAACAATCCCTACACCTCATTGTTGGGTGCGCACTCTTTGTTTAGCAGGGACAGATCATTAATAGCGCCAACATTCACGAATTACAGAAATTGTCAGTAAAGTTAAGGGTGCGATTGTTGTACAAAATAATAGTTGAGATCTTTAAAATGTGTCCTATACTAGCAAGACAACCCTTCATAACAATGCTTACACCTCAATGTTGGGTGCGCACTCTTCGTTTAGCAGGGTCAGATCATTAATAGCGGCAACATTCACGAATTACATAAATTGTCAGTAAAGTTGAGGGTGCGATTGTTGTGAAAGTAATTATTTTATCTCTTTAAAATTAGTCTTTCATTAACAAGACAACCGTTCTCAACAATGCCTACACCTCATTGTTGAGTAAGCACTCTTCGTTTAGCAGGGACATATCATTTAGCAAACCACGAATTATACACATTTTCGGTAAAGTTTAAAGTGCCATTGTTGTACAAAATAATTATTTTAGCTCTTAAATATTGGTTTTACATTAACAAAACCACCTTTCTTAACAATGCCTAGACCTCATTGTTGGGTGCGCATTCTTCGTTTAGCAGGGACAGATCATTAAGCAAGCCAACAATCACGAATTACATAAATTGTCAGTAAAGTATAGGGTGTGATTGTTGTAAAAATAATTAATGAAGCTCTTTAAAATTGGACTTACATTTCAAAACAACCCGTCTTAACAATGCCTACACCTCATTGTTAGGTGCGCACTCTTCGTTTAGCAGGGACAGACCATTTAGCAAGCCAACAATCACGAAATTAATAAATTGTCAGTAAAGTTGAGGGTGCGATTGTTGTACGAATAATTATGTGAGCTCTTAAAAATTGGCCTTTCATTAACAAGACAACCCTACTTTACAATGATTAGACCTCATGGTTAGGTGCGCACTCTTCGTTTAGCCGGAGAAGATCAAGTAGCAAACCAACATTCACGAAGTATAAACATTGTCGGTAAAGTTTAAAGTGCCATTGTTGTACAAAATTAATTACTTTAGATTAGATCCTAAAAATTGATTCTACCCAAGCAATACAACCCTTCTCAACATTGCCTACACCCCATTGTTAAGTGCGCACTATTCGTTTAGCAGGGACAAGTCATAAAAGCGCCAACATTCACGAATTACAGAATTTGTCTCTTAAGTTTAATATGCCATTGTTGTACTGAATAAGTATATAAGCTCTAAAAAATTGGGCTAACATTAGCAAGACAACCCTTCTTAACAATGCCTACACCTTATTATTGGGTGCGCACTATTGGTTTAGCAGGGACAGATCATTAATAGCGCCAACATTCAAGAATTACATAAATTGTCAGTAAAGTTAAGGGTGCGATTGTTGCACAAAATAATTATTTTACCTCTTTTAAATTGGTCTTATTTAACTGACAATTTGTATTTTTCTTGAATGTTGTTTGCTAAATGATCTGTCCCTGCTTAACGAAGAGTGCGCACCCAACAATGGGGTCAGGGCATTGTTAAGAAGTGTTGTCTTGCTTGTATAAAATCAATTTTTAGGATCTAAAGTAATTATTTTTGTACAACAATGGCACTTAAAACTTTACGGACAATTTGTGTTATTCATGAATGTTGGTTTGCTAAATGATCTCTACCTGCTTAACGAAGAGTGCGCACCTAGTAGTAAGGTCTAGGCATTGTTAAGAAAGGTTGTCTTGTTAATGAAAAACCAATTATAAAGAGCTAAATTAGTTATTTTGTACAACAATCGCGCCCTCAACTTTACTGACAATTTCTGTAATTCGTAAATGTTGGCGCTATTAATGATCTGTCCCTGCTAAACGAAGAGTGTGCACCCAACAATGAGGTGAAGGCATTGTTGAGAAGTGTTTTCTTGCTAGTATAGGACCAACTTAAAAATGCTAAAATAATTATTTTGTACAACAATCGCACCCTTAACTAAACTGACAATTTATGTAATTCGTGAATGTTGGCGCTATTAATAATCTGTCCCTGCTAAACGAAGAGTGCGCACCCAACAATGAGGTGTAGGCATTGTTATGAAGGGTTGTCTTGCGAGTATAGGACCAATTATAAAGAGCTAAAATTATTATTTTGTACAACAATCGCACCCTCAACTTTACTGACAATTTCTGTAATTTGTGAATATGGCGCTATTAATGATCTGTCCCTGCTAAACGAAGAGTGCGCACCCAATAATGAGGTGTAGACATTTTTGAGAGGTATCTTCCTTTTAGTAATTAATATGGTTTATGGCCGACATGGTTATTGTAGGGGAAGAATAAGAGTTCGGAGGACCAGCACTGAGGCAATAAATAGGTGGACTGTAAACACTAGGTCGAGTTCAGCAATAATCCGCACATACACAAAATACACTTGAAAGCAAAAGGAATATATTAACACAAATAACACATTACACTTATATTCTTGAGTTACAATTACAATACATGAATTATGTGTGTTGTACACATGTGAAAATGAGAATAAAAGCGAGAATAATTCTACACGACGCGAGCATGTAAAAATGGACGACAAAGTACAACAATGGTAAAATGCAAAGATCTTAGAAAAGATAAAATAGCTCAACATTCGCTTTCCTCACGCATGGATCCAAAGACATTGAAAGAGTAAAGTGACAGCTGATGCGATCTGTCGGGCGTAACTAAAATTACAACACATTTGCATGAACATACTGGGGCCCAAAAATGAATATTTTTTAATAATGAAAAAGGAGTGCAAAACGTTGCTTATATAGGAAGGGGACACAGTTTAACTATTGGGCGCTTGAAGTGTCCACGAGGAGTCTTGATGGTAACCACTCGAACTTTTCCATCTTGACCAGGATGCAGAGCAGTGATTATGGCGAGTTCCCACTGTAGAGGTTGTAGGTTCTCTTCTTTCACAAGAACCACGGTGCCTTCAACAAGGTTTGGGCTGGAACTGGACCATTTCTGTCTCTGCTGCATAGTGTGAAGGTAGTCGGTGGACCATTTCTTCCAGATGAGCTGCATGTATTGTTGAAGCTGTTGCCATCTATTTAAAGCATGAACTGAACTGTCAATTAGGTTAGGTTCAGGTATAGAGGTAATAGCTTCACCAATGAGAAAATGACCCGGACTAAGATAAGATATATCATGAGGATCATTGGAGTTTACGATAAGTGGGCGTGAATTTAAACAAGCTTCAATTTGTGTGAGTATTGTGCACATTTGTTCAAATGTGAGTGAGTTATTTCCTATCACCCTTTTGAGATGATATTTGAGAGATTTAACCGCAGCCTCCCACAGGCCTCCGAAGTGAGGAGAGCGAGGTGGTATGAAAAACCAATTACAATTTTCATGAGAATTGTAATTTTGCAGAGTTTCTTGATGAGACCTTGACTTCAGTAGTTTGCTGAGATCAGCTAGCTGATGATTAGCACCAACAAAGTTTGTTCCGTTATCGCTATATATGTTGGAACATTTTCCTCTTCGTGACGTGAAACGCTTTAACGCAGCGATGAATGCTTCAGTAGTCATGTCGCTGACTAATTCAATGTGTACAGCCTTAGTAGCAAGGCAAACGAAGATAGCAATATATGCCTTCAATTTTATTTTACTGCGTGTGGATCCTTGCTTTATGAAAAAGGGTCCTGCATAATCAATTCCTGTGTTTAAGAAAGGTCGAGCCGGTTGTATTCTGGGAGTAGGTAATTCTCCCATGAGTTGCTGTGTAGTTGTGGTTTTCAACTTGTAGCATGGTAAACATTGATGCAATGTTGATCGAAGTATTCGTCTAATGGACGGTATCCAGTAGCGTTGTTGAAGTGATGAAGTCAACATTTGTGATGAAGCATGTAATAATCGTTAATGCTCGTGCATAATGAGAAGTTTGGTGAGATGATGCCGTGTTGGAATAATCATTTGATGTTTAGATTCGAATGGCAGCAAAGATTTTTGAAGTCTTCCTCCGAGTCTTAGAATACCTTCACTATACAAGAAAGGACATAAGTTTTTGATACTGCTTTTGTTGGAGAGTTCTCTTGATGATGACAATGCATGAATTTCTGATGAGTATACAACACCTTGAGCTAGTTTGATGCATGCTTTTAATGAGTTATTTAACTCTGTGACAGAGAGTGTCGAATGATTTCTCTCCGACGGTGGCCTTCTGGAATTGTAGCAAAATCGAATGCAATAAGCAATGACTCGTTGCAATTTAGTCAACCTTGAAAATTTATGGATGATGTCATCTTTTGGCTCAATTGCCATGAGGGTGATGGTTGAAGTTTGTTGTTCTGGCATGTCTTCTAACGCGATGGGCTGCATGATTGATATTGGCCATAATGATGGGTCTTGTGGCAACCATTGAGGTCCATGCCACCACAATTTACAAGTAGCAAGAATGTCTGGAGAGGTTCCTCTAGAAATCAAATCTGCAGGATTTTGTGCTGATGCGATGTGTGCCCATTTTGCATTTGCAGTGAGTTCTTGTATTTCTGTGACTCTGTTTGCAATGAATGTTTTCCATTTGTACGGATGAGCTTTAATCCAAGCAAGAACGAGTGTTGAGTCTGTCCAGAGGAAACTGGAATTAATGTCAAGATGAAGCGATTCAACTGTTTTGTTAAAAAGTTTGGCGAGTAAAAGTGCGCCGCATAATTCCAATCGTGGAAGTGTGATTCGTTTCAAAGGTGCTACCTTTGATTTAGAGTAAAGTAAGTGGGTAGAAGTATGACCTTCATTGTTGGTCGATCGGAGATATATGCAAGCTCCGAAAGCTTTTTCAGAAGCATCAGAAAAGCCGTGTAACTGGATATCGGTGATGACTCCTGTCACTAATACTAGTCGTTGAACCTTTATGTTGCTTATGGTAGGAAGTTGATTGCAGATATTCTGCCATTTTGTGTTTAGAGAGACGGGTAAGACATCATCCCAGTCTAACCGTTCTATCCACAGGTGCTGTAGAAAAATCTTGCAATTGATGACAATAGGACTAATTAGTCCTAGTGGATCGAAAATGGCAGAAATAATAGATAACACTTTGCGTTTAGTAGCTAGTGATACTTGTTGTAACTGCGGCTTGGTTGAACCATAGATTATTTGAAAGATATCAGAAGCAGGATGCCAAAGCAGTCCTAGAGTTTTGATACAATCTTCTCGTTCGAATTGCAGCGGAAGGTTAATTTCACGATCTTCTTCTGGAACCGACTCCAAAAGAGCAGAATGGTTTGAGCACCATTTACGTAGTGGAAAGCCTCCACTGGCCAGTAAAGATTTCAAATCTTGCTGAAGTTTTAGAGCGTCTTCTAAATTGTTTGCTCCTGAAAGACAGTCATCTACGTAGAAATCATTTTTGAGTATCAAAGATGCCTTAGGATAATTTTTAGCTTCCAAGTCTGCTAAATGGTGTAAGCATCGAGTAGCTAAAAAGGGTGCAGTTTTTGTACCATAAGTTACTGTAGTCAGTTGGTATTCTCTTATGGGTTCATTAGTAGATTCTCTCCATAAGATGCGTTGTAAATTCCAATCGTCAGGATGCATATTTATTTGTCTGTACATTTTAGCAATGTCGGCGCTGAAAGCTATCAGATGTGTTCTGAAACGCAAGACAATTGAGCACAAGTCGTCTTGTATTGTAGGTCCTAGTTTTAGTAAATCATTTAGTGACTTGCCGGTGCTAGATTTTGCCGATCCATCGAAAACGACACGTATATGACTTGTAGTAGATTGTTTGAATACTGCATGGTGAGGTAAGTAGTAACAAGTACCAGTTTCATCTGGTGCACTGTCGACTGGTTGCATATGACCAAGTTCTTGGTATTCATGAAGAAACTTATTGTAGTCTTCCTTTGCGACGCTATTTAAATCAAGGTGGCGTTCCAATTGTTGATACCGCCGCATTGCTTGAGGTCTCGAGTCACCGAGTTGACTCCTGTCTTCTTTCAATGGGAGACGAACAATAAATTTTCCTTGAGCGTTACGAGTCGTATTGTTTAAGAAATGATTTTCGCAATCACGTTCTTCCTTTGTAGTGATAGGTTTTGGAATACCTTCAATTTCCCAAAAGCGCTTAAGTTGTTGATCAATTTTTTCCGTACTAACGAAATACGTATGTGCAGGTTTCAGAGACTGCTCGAGAGTCAAACCGGGAACCCTTCCACCGAGGACCCAACCAAGTTTTGTCTCTTGAATTGTAGGGAAACCTGGGCGAATGAGTGAATTCGATTGGAGAAGGTCGTAGTAGTGTTCTGCACCTATCAGCAGTTGGATTTCACCTGGATTGTCGAAATCAGGATCTGCTAGTAGGCCTACAATGTTATGAGGAATGTTCCATGTGCTACAATCGATGGGAACCGACGGTAGATTTCCCGTAATTTTTGGCAAGATGAAACAATCGATTTTAGTTGTGTGATTGCTAATAGTTGATTTTACTGTTACACTAACAGTGTGGGTAGTTGTTGAACTTGTGTTGTTAATACCCTGAATAGATGTGTGACTGACTTCTTTTTTGAGTTGAAGTTTGTTAGCCAATTCAAGAGTGATGAAAGAGGCTTGACTTGCCGAGTCGAGCAGTGCTCGACATTTGATTAAATTACGAAATTTATTTAGAGCATAGACTTGTGCTGTTGCTAACAACACTTGGTGTGTAGGTTTAGCCTTGAAGGAAGAGTAGCTTCCTGCACTAGCATCGCTAGTAGACCTATTGTTTTCTGAATGATTGGTTAAGTGATTGTTACTTTGCATTGACGCAGGTGTGCGATTGCTATATTGAGTATTGGTCAGTTGTTTGTTTATCTGCGTTTGACCTTGAGGCCCTTGTTTAGAATCATGTAATAAGATGCTGTGCTTTTTTCCACACTTACAATAGCTAGGAAATTCGCATGCGTTGACCTCATGATCGATAGCAAAGCAGTTGGCACAAGCATTATTAGAATTAATGAATTGCCATCTATGTGCTACTGACAGATCGCGAAATGATTTACAATTGTATAAGTAATGTTTATTACCACAATGCAAACATTCGGTATTGTTAGTACCGGTAGCGACATACGTAGGCCTATGTTTATTAGGCTTGCTTTGAGGAATGTCAACCCTTGCTTGAGTAAGCTCTATAGTCTGTGACCTCTTGTCAAGAAAGTCACATAAGCACTTAAGTGTGGAACATTCCGATTCCGATTGTGATGTTTCAAAATCACGCCTAGTTTGCATGTCTAGTTTCCCTAGGGTGAGTTGAATCAGTAGAAGCTCATGAATTTCGATATTCAAATTGAGCGCTTGAATAGCATTGAGATTGCTTGTAAGTTCATTAACTAACTGTCTAAGTTCATGAGCGGAGTTTGCTCGTGCATGTGGAAGATTAAGAAGAGTATTGATATGTTTCTGAGATATCAATTTTTTGTTTTCGTATCTTTTGACAATCATTTCCCATGCAATGATGTAATTAGCTGAGGATAATGGGAGATTTTTGATCAGCTGTAGAGGTTCATCACGTAATGATGATAGAAGATAATGAAACTTATGAACATCCGTAAGAGTTGCATTGTTATGTATGAGTGCAACATATGTGTCTTTGTATTGTGTCCAACGAGTGTAGTCACCTGAGAAATCTGGTAGATTTATATTTGGCAGTTTTAGAATATGTTTGTGTACTTGAGCGCCATTGACAGTGCAGGCATCACTCAACAGCGTAACAGGAGCAAACAAGTCGTTTGATGTCTCATTAGTGTCAAAATATAAACTTTCAAATTCTGATCTATACATTTCATGCTCTGAGTCAGCTTCAGTGTCTTCTATTTCAAGCCGTGTTTGTATTTCTTCAAACTGACCATAAATTGAAGAAAGAGTTTCAAATCTAACTCTGATTGCACTTAGATTTGACTGATTGTCTACGTTGTTTATGAACGTGTGTATGCGTGTAAGCCTAGCTTTGACTACGCCACGCCGTTTAATTAACTCACTTTTCATTTGGTCATTCATGGTGCCAGAAACAAAGAACTAGGATAGAACAGAAATGAGAGACAGTAAATAGCTTATCTGAGTTGTGACGACTGCGACTAGAAGAAGTCTGTCCATGACCGGAGAAGTTCCACGAGAGTTGCAAGATGTACTTTCAGCTGGGGCCCCATGGGAAGGCCGGGTGCAGACGAACTAGGCCTAGCGTAGGCCTATGCTTAGGCTATGTAGAAGGATAACGAAGGTGCCGTCGACGATGATTTTAAGAACAGTTTATAATTTCCACGTGGAAATAATGTAAATTGTATATCCGGCCCGGTGCGACCAAAATGTAGGGGAAGAATAAGAGTTCGGAGGACCAGCACTGAGGCAATAAATAGGTGGACTGTAAACACTAGGTCGAGTTCAGCAATAATCCGCACATACACAAAATACACTTGAAAGCAAAAGGAATATATTAACACAAATAACACATTACACTTATATTCTTGAGTTACAATTACAATACATGAATTATGTGTGTTGTACACATGTGAAAATGAGAATAAAAGCGAGAATAATTCTACACGACGCGAGCATGTAAAAATGGACGACAAAGTACAACAATGGTAAAATGCAAAGATCTTAGAAAAGATAAAATAGCTCAACATTCGCTTTCCTCACGCATGGATCCAAAGACATTGAAAGAGTAAAGTGACAGCTGATGCGATCTGTCGGGCGTAACTAAAATTACAACACATTTGCATGAACAGTTATTGTTTACAACAAAGAGATCATAAAGGAAACTGAAGAGTATAGTACTTGGCTATGGGATTTGGCTTGTTATCCCTTGATATCAAGCTATTTATGTCAAATTTTAATATCCTTATAGGCCTCCTTGCACCCTTTCTTATAACTTGTCTTACAATTTAATCGATAATTTTTAATTTAGGTTTATTTCTATGTATTAAGCAAATCGGTGCACCTTCTTCCTAGGAGAGTACTATGTTTAGCGCCCTAGGCGGTTTTTGGGGGTCTTGACGGGTATTGCATTTAATTATTAGTTGGGTATATATCTTATTATTAGTGATACGTGAAAATAGCATTTTCAATTGTCATTTTATAGCGTTTTGTAGTATCTATTTTTTTGCCCAGATTAAAAAACTTGAGAATGAAGTTTTATCAAATTTTTATTTTTAAATCATGTCATACTATTAAAATTAAAATCAACCAAATTGCATTTATCATAAACAAAGTATAATAACTATGTTAAATATAATAAAATAGTAACAGAAAAACCTTAGTTTCTACTGAAAAATAGCGCTTTGTAGCATCTATACACAAAACGCTATTTTCACGTATCTCTACTTATTATGTATTTCATGTATTGTAGTAGCATTCTACTCATAATTTATTTTGGGTGCTAAAATTTTTTGTTTGCATCTTGTGCAGTTGGCTACACTGATATTGGGTGCTGGATTTTGGGTGCTGGGTGCTAACTTCACACAGGTCCTGATCCTACTGTTATTAAACCTTGGTTTGTTTGAGTGCTTCAAGTGTGACGTGACTGTTTCAGAGGGATCCTACTGGAGCGCAAGGGTCAACTGGAGGAGGCCATACAATGTTACCAGCGAGCGTTACAGTATAGACCCACTCTAGCCCGTGAGTATACAGTCTAGACAACATAATAAATAACTTGCTACTGCAAACAACTGGGTCCTATGCTTGTACAGGTGTCAGTGGATACTGTCCTGCTCTTACGCAACATTTCGCAATTTGTAGGCGTGATGTTTTTGATGTAATTGGTTTGCGCGTCTTTAAACACTGTGATTAATTAATTCCCTTAGTAATTTGTGGCCCAGATTACAAAGTATTTACTAATAAAAATCATCATTTTGGTTTTAAAAATTATCTTTAAAGCTTTCGACAATAGTTAATAATGTAAGTAATATTGCGTCAGGCGGAGCAGCAACACAATGCATGCCAAAATGCAATTAAGCAATTACCATACTCAATTAACCGGACATAGAATCAATGTTGACTGAATTTAACAGGTGTTGAATACAAATGCTGTTTGTGAATGGTTTTGAAGTTGACCGTCGCAGATGTTTTGTTCTGTCACTACATGGATGACAACATACTTGATTTAAAGAATTAAATACAGACAATCCACAAAACAGTTTATATATACTTAAAACCGCGCACGGTTTCTTGTAGTATGTACGTGCTTTATACCTTATCTCTGTTTATTTATATTTTGTGTCAATTGAGGACAAACATTTATTAAAGAAGGCTTACATTGAAATGTGTAACGAGTGTTGTATTGTTGCTTCTTTCATTTTACTTTGGCGGTGATTTCATATCTCGATCTTGATTTACCATGTTACAAATATACTCAGCAAAATAATGTATAGTTAATAACGTGTTCTAATTGGTAATTTTGATTCATGTGTGTACATTTTTGGTATTTACTCTTCATAAAGTAATAATGAAATTATTATTAGCATTTTGATTTGTTAGTAAGCAGTAAACGCTGTCTCTATTAGGCCTTATTGTTTTAATCTAATCTAAAAGCACACACAACATAAATCAAGTTTCGTTAGAAATAAAGTTATTGTATGGCTGTACGTTTCCAGTGGCGTACGTTCAGCTAGGCAGCCTCTTCGAGAAGCTGGGTCGACTGGAGGAGGCGATCGACCTATATCGCCGCTGTAGCCACATAGACTCCAAGGGACTGAAGGACCCACGGGCGCATGATACCTCCCGAATGGCAGCCATGTTGAGTCTGGGTCGTATCTACACGGCCCAGGGGAGACACAGAGGCGCCGTGGAGGTTTACGAGCAGGCCGTGGACAACATGCCGGAAGACTATCCTCCCCAGGTGAGTCAGTAGTGTGTTGGCCACTCTACGCAGGTTTATAAGTAGTGTGTAGGCCACTCTAGGCAGGAGGCGCCGTGGAGGTTTACAAGCAGGCCGTGGACAACATGCCGGAAGACTATCCTCCCCAGGTGAGTCAGTAGTGTGTAGGCCACTCTACGCAGGTTTATAAGTAGTGTGCAGACCACTCTAGGCAGGAGGCGCCATGGAGGTTTACAAGCAGGCCGTGGACAACATGCCGGAAGACTATCCTCCCCAGGTGAGTCAGTAGTGTGTAGGCCACTCTACGCAGGTTTATAAGTAGTGTGTAGGCCACTCCAGGCAGGAGGCGCCATGGAGGTTTACAAGCAGGCCGTGGACAACATGCCGGAAGACTATCCTCCCCAGGTGAGTCAGTGGTGTGTAGGCCACTCTACGCAGGTTTATAAGTAGTGTGTAGGCCACTCTAGGCAGGAGGCGCCATGGAGGTTTACAAGCAGGCCGTGGACAACATGCCGGAAGACTATCCTCCCCAGGTGAGTCAGTAGTGTATAGGCCACTCTACGCAGGTTTATAAGTAGTGTGTAGGCCACTCTAGGCAGGTTTATAAGTAGTGTGTAGGCCACTCTAGACAGGAGGCGCCGTGGAGGTTTACAAGCAGGCCGTGGACAACATGCCGGAAGACTATCCTTCCCAGGTGAGTCAGTAGTGTGTAGGCCACTCTACGCAGGTTTATAAGTAGTGTGTAGGCCACTCTAGGCAGGAGGCGCCATGGAGGTTTACAAGCAGGCCGTGGACAACATGCCGGAAGACTATCCTCCCCAGGTGAGTCAGTGGTGTGTAGGCCACTCTACGCAGGTTTGTAAGTAGTGTGTAGGCCACTCTAGGCAGGAGGCGCCGTGAAGGTTTACGAGCAGGCCGTGGACAACATGCCGGAAGACTATCCTCCCCAGGTGAGTCAGTAGTGTATAGGCCACTCTAGGCAGGTTTATAAGTAGTGTGTAGGCCACTCTAGGCAGGTTTATAAGTAGTTTAATGGGGAAATGTCAAATAACATTGACATTATGTTGAGGAAAACAGCTCAAAGTCACAAAAACATAACTAACTAACTAATGATAGATTTTTTACCTCTTTTGTATGTTTCTTTATTTACTTTTTTACAGTAATAAATGGACTTTATTTGTAAAACAGTGCATATTTTACAAAACAGCTGTGTTGGAGCATGCAGATCGATGTCTCATTATTTTGTTTTACAAATTTTACTTGTACTGTATTTTACTGTTATATTTCGTAGGTCAGAACGACTAACGAGTAACAATCACTTATGTTAACAAATATAAAAAATAAGGTTGAATCAAAGTCTTAGATAAGAAATGAACCTAGGTATCCAAGCAGTTCCGATATTGTTTAGCCCATTATAACGTGATCGCGCGTGTTTCGTTGAGGGTGGAGCCAATGAGCGCACGTTCATGTAGTCTGTCTGCCACCCCAAGGCACTATTCTTTTAATTGTCGGCAACACGAAAATTGGTTTTGTTAAAATCAAAACGTGCTCGAGTGCAGATGAATAAATCAACGGAGACAAAAGTTAGAGGAATGGTTCTCGTTCTATCACTTTAAGGCCAGACGGGTCTTGCATTGGCGTTTGCAGTAACTACCGCAAGCTAGCAGCACTAGACAGTGCTAACTTCGGAATGCTCTAGTCTAAGCCAAATATTTAGTAAGTATTATGTATAGCTATTATTTAATATTGATTTAGTAGTAGTTTATTAGTGGTAAGATTAATGTGCTGTTTCGTGATGCATGCTATAATTTTAGTTACGAAAAAAGTGTTTTCAGTGGAAGAATTATGAAAACACTTAGACTTCAAATACATAGAAACAAAATGTAACAAAGATGTAAACAAACATGACAATCACATAAAACCTTGGAATGCAATACAAAATATGATTTAAAAAAAATAATCCTCAAGATATAAATTCGTCATCCCACTGAAAACGTTTATAGATGTGTATGTGTCTACCATATACGTGAACTATATTATGCTTTGTCTCTATGTAAATATGTTCACACCTTGGAATGCAATACAAAATATGATTTTAAAAAATAATCCTCAAGATATAAATTCGTCATCCCACTGAAAACGTTTATAGATGTGTATGTGTTTACCAAATACGTGAACTATATTATGCTTTGTCTCTATGTAAATATGTTCACATTTTAACCGCATCCTTAACTACAACATTAAAACACGTTGCAAAACCACCAATAAAATATTTCAAAGCAGATTCAACAATTGCATTACTCAGGGACTTGCAATGATCATAGGTATAAATATGTATAACCAATTTCCTATAACAATTCGTAACCACAAATCCAAAGATACGTTCAATATTCATCTAAAAAGGTGGCTTTACATGTATCCCATCAAATACATTTGGTTTGAAGTGATGAATTTTGAGTCCTGTTCACTACAGACTGAAGCTTATTTTTATATTTCTTCTCATCTCTTCATATCATTATTAGTTGTAGTTTTATGTGTTTGTAATAACATTAATTTGATGTATTTTTATGTAAAGTAAAAAAAATGTCTTTTTCCCCCTCAAAATATGGGCGTGTAGTCCAATTTCAGTTATAATTATACTTGTCCTATCTTATCATGTATGTTTTTTCTAAAGTGGTATAATGCATAATATAAATAACCTTCAATGCAATTGAATATGTTTGTTTCTGTACTTGTCTTATTGTGCCTGTTGCAGGCAGTGTACGCGCTGCTTGGAGCTGCCCACTCTAACGTCAAGCAACACAGCGAGGCAGGGCGGTGGTGCCAGGTTGCCTTGTCTTATTGTGCAAGCAATGTACCTGTTGCAGGCAGTGTACGCGCTGCTTGGAGCTGCCCACTCTAACGTCAAGCAACACAGCGAGGCAGGGCGGTGGTGCCAGGTTGCCTTGCGGGCCCAGCCAGACCAATATGTTTGTTTATGTACTTGTCTTATTGTGCAAGCAATGTACCTGTTGCAGGCAGTGTACGCCCTGCTTGGAGCTGCCCACTCTAACGTCAAGCAGCACAGCGAGGCAGGGCGGTGGTGCCAGGTTGCCTTGCGGGCCCAGCCAGACCAATATGTTTGTTTATGTACTTGTCTTATTGTGCAAGCAATGTACCTGTTGCAGGCAGTGTACGCGCTGCTTGGAGCTGCCCACTCTAACGTCAAGCAACACAGCGAGGCAGGGCGGTGGTGCCAGGTTGCCTTGCGGGCCCAGCCCGACCATGTTGCTGCTCTGCTCACCTACGGCAACACGCTCGCCAGAAACGTAAGTCTGGTAACATAGCATCGGGGTAGGTTGTGTTCGCACAGTCCGTTGGTATTTGAAATTATGTACCAGGAACGTCAGAAGATATTAAGACAGTGAAATATTTATTTTGTTTTAAGAACACTGTTATTTATTTAACAACTTTATTTAGTGATTATCTTGGTCATTAAAGGCGGATTCACAATTGAAATAAGAGTTGCAATAGTGAAATAGCAATAAGGTTTAAGCGAAACGGAACATGCAATAACAATCTTATGGTTCACAACTGTCACAGTGGATTGAAATAGTCATTAGAAATGATTCAATTCCATTTCTTGTTTCAACTTCTTATGACGAACCAATCAGAGCTCGAGAAGAGAAGGCCTACTCCAGTCGAACCAGATATGGCCGTTGTTATTGTTGTTGTTAATGTCGTCGTCGTAGGCTTTCTTGCAAGCTTGCTTTACAACAATGAAACAAATTAAATGAATCTATGGACAAACAACAAGCTGTCAAACAATAAAATATTCTGATTTTGAAAACAAATTTTCAAAACAAACAAGAAACATAAAATACTTTCACAACTTGGTTGCCTATCATTAATCGTTTTAACTGGTGAGTAGTTATTATCGCCATACCTCGTTTTCTTCATAATGTTGCAATTTTATTATTTTGACAGCTCGTTGTTTGTCGGTGCTGGCGCTGTAAGTGTAAAAAAGTCGCAGTGCAAAGCCCTATTCGGCCACGGCCTGCTATAGGTTTGGAGTAGGCCGTGACTATGGCGTCAGATCCGGTCGAAAAGTGCTCGATTGAAACGCTCTCCTATGTTGAAATAAGGTACTACGGGACTGTTGTGAACCAGTTGGTTGTTATTTCACTATTTCACGGATTCTTATTTCAACTCTTATTTCAATTGTGGATCGGCCTTAACAAGACTTTTTGCCAAGGAAGGACAACACTATCGATATATCCTGAAATTTCCAATAAAGCAGCCACCAGGGAAAAAATTAAATTCTGTTGGAGTGGGTCAAATATCCTGAAAATATCCATAAATTTGAAATTTACATTTTTAATCGATCGCCGCAAGTCTTATATTAAAAAATCATACTTTTTACTAGGGATGTCATAGGGTACCCGGGTTACCCGGATCCAGAAATTACCCGAATCCATTTTTAGGATTCGAATCTCATTCAGGTAGTAATATTTTGTAAAAAAAAAAAAAAAAAAAAAAACGCGACGATATTTTTGCGACTACTTTCCTTGAAGCTACAGTGAATTCCTGCTTGTGGGCGTGGCGGGCTGGTCGCTGGGTAGTACGCGGTGTCATTACTGCGGGCGAGTTCTGTGTTACCTCACAGCTGTTCACCGCCTACTTCACGGAGAAAATTACTACGCGCGGACTATTTACCGGCCTAAGTCCATAACGTCATGGACTTCTTTATCGATCGCGTTCAAACATTAATATTACCCGCAAAATACAATATTTCCGAAAAATCCGTTAATGACTAAAAATCCTGCTGTCCGTTTTCCACCCCAAATATCCGTTAAAACGGACAATATCCGTAAAAACGGCAGGCTGCAATAAAAGGTCCTGCACCGGATTCAAGGAAGCAATATAATAATTAAAACCAATCTATCTGTGCTGAATCATATATTAAATTTGGTTGTACCTTTTTCACTTTGTTTCTGGTACTTCTTGTTTCTGGTACTTCTTGTTCCAATAACGTATATGTTACGTAAGCAGTATATACCAAAAGACCATTTAAATCACTTACTCGCCAAACTTCGAAACCAGGTCATCCAACCTATTCCCACAATGTTAAAAACCACTAATTATTCTAATGGTACAATTGTTGATCTGTCAAATCAAATTACGTGCCAAAATGGTACAAACAAGGTATTTATCGTACGTGGGTTTCTTTTAAAGTAATTTTGTTAATTCATTCGTTTCTTACGTATTTTAAATTGTATGTCAGAAAGAATAAACTATGGGAAAAAACTAATGGCAAAATAACAATCTGAAACTAGTTTTTGTCTTTACTTCCTATTCATATTTTCAAATGAAATATTTATACTGTCTTGCTACATTATCTTTAACTTCTATAAAAATATAATAAATAATTAAATTTGTATTTATAGTCTACCTACTCAGTTACAAGAACTGATTTTCAGTGGAGAACATGTTTACCACTTATTATGTGCTTCGTTGCTACGATGCTATAAATGATAACATATACATGCTTTAATGCATATTGCTATAAACGCGCGATCTGCAGCGAGTGGCGATTTTGACTACCACACTTCCCGGGCTGCTAGCAGTGATTTAGTGGACCTTGCAATTAACATATAACTAAAAACTACCAATATGGGGTGTACATGATATGTTCGTTCGTTGTTTAGTAGACTCCTGTGTGAGTCTCACTAGTGAACCTAATACTATAAACACTAGCGCTAGTCCATTTGACCTTGCCAAGGTTGTAGACAAGTATCCCTTCTTCCAGAAGAGTCGGGGATCCGAGGCGGAGACGTGGTTCAGGCGAGCCCAGGAGTTGGCGCCCACTGATCCGGCCGTCTACAGACACTTCGGTGAGTACCACTGCCTTCTATAGCATAAGTTACGGTGACGACACAGGTCAGACAAACTTGCTTTAGCGCAACCTATCACTGTATACTTGCAGACCCGTGTCAAACACGGCCCCTTCACTCTCCACGGTAGCATTCAATCTTGTTTCAAGAAAAGTGTCATTTTTTAGAATGTAAACGAACTTCCTGGTCGTCTTTTACATCATGCCAACTTAAAACCAAATTGTAGTGACTCTAGGAAGCCAAGTCCATGTTAGAAGGCCTACGCGCCACCCCAATGGCGGCCTTCAATTGGCATCCACGACACTAGCGCTCTATGTGAGTCTAGAGAAAAGATATACTACTTCAATTCCAATTTCTTTGATTCGCGCACATGCAATGTTTGTCTAAAACAGAACCCTGTGGGTAGATTGGCTAACGATATTGCCACGTGACTTCATCTGGGCCATATTGGTCTCGTACATGATATATTATGCATATCCTAGCAGATAAGAGGGTATTATTTCTTTTAAATTGCAGACAAGTAGTGTTAAGAAGACAGGAATTAAAGATGAAAATCATAAATTACCCAACAATTCAATTTTATAAAAAAAAAAACACGCCTTATGTTAACGGAATGAGGTCAGTGGCATAACTAAGGGCCCGGATGGCCCACAGTCGCGAGGGTGTTAAATAGTGAATATCCAACCGATAGAAGTACCTATTCAGTTGTTCGTTACGGTGGCGACGGCTGAAAGATCCCATGAGAAACACAATGGCGGCACAAGAACGTCTTCGGGGATTAGCGGTTTTAAGCGTTGAAGCTGCGAGAGCCAAGAAAATGAGCGTCGAGACTTTAATTGATAGTTTTAGTCCAAGCGCAGTGGTAAGATATTTTTTATTTGCCGGTGGTGGTGCTGCTGTTACTGGTGGTGGTGGTGGTGGTGGTGGTGGTGGTGGTGGTGTGGGGGGGACGCAACTCCTGCGGAGGGGGGGGGGGAGGCGAATCTGAGTTCACACCACTAAATGCAGTGTTTCGTTTCTACTACCGGCTTCAACGGTTTCTCTGTAGCAACATAAACATATAAACAAGATGGCTGTCACTCGCATAGCTTTAACTTTTAATGAAGGCCATAAATAATCACCAAATGAAATGAGAGTGTTGGTGTGTGTTGTAGGCCGCTACCTCAGTAGCAGAGAGAGACACTCGGAGGCTGCCGAGCTCCACGTGAGAGCGGCAGAGTTGGCGCCGACCCAGCCAGAGTTGGTTCTGAACGCAGCCATGGCTCTCAGGCAAGCTGGCCAACGTCACAAGGCTGAAGACTTTTACCGACTGGCGGCGCAGCTGAGACCCAAGGTGTGTAGCATGAGGTGTAGATGAGACCCAAGGTGTGTAGCATGAGGTGTAGCTAAGACCCAAGGTGTGTAGCATGAGGTGTAGCTGAGATCCAAGGTGTGTAGCATGAGGTGTAGCTAAGACCCGAGGTGTGTAGCATGAGGTGTAGATGAGACCCAAGGTGTGTAGCATGAGGTGTAGCTGAGACCCAAGGTGTGTAGCATGAGGTGTAGCTGAGACCCAAGGTGTGTAGCATGAGGTGTAGCTGAGATCCAAGGTGTGTAGCATGAGGTGTAGCTAAGACCCAAGGTGTGTAGCATAAGGTGTAGCTGAGATCCAAGGTGTGTAGCATGAGGTGTAGCTGAGACCCAAGGTGTGTAGCATGAGGTGTAGCTGAGATCCAAGGTGTGTAGCATGAGGTGTAGCTGAGACTCAAGGTGTGTAGCATGAGGTGTAGCTGAGATCCAAGGTGTGTAGCATGAGGTGTAGCTGAGACCCAAGGTGTGTAGCATGAGGTGTAGCCAAGACCCAAGGTGTGTAGCATGAGGTGTAGCTGAGACCCAAGGTGTGTAGCATTAGGTGTAGCTGAGATCCAAGGTGTGTAGCATGAGGTGTAGCTGAGGCCCAAGGTGTGTAACATGAGGTGTAGCTGAGATCCAAGGTGTGAAGCATGAGGTGTAGCTGAGACCCAAGGTGTGTAGCATGAGGTGTAGCTGAGACCCAAGGTGTGTAGCATGAGGTGTAGCTGATACCCAAGGTGCGTAGCATGAGGTGTAGCTGATCCAAGGTGTGTAGTATGAGGTGTAGCTGAGACCCAAGGTGTGTAGCATGAGGTGTAGCTGAGATCCAAGGTGTGTAGCATGAGGTGTAGCTGATACCCAAGGTGTGTAGCATGAGGTGTAGCTGAGATCCAAGGTGTGTAGTATGAGGTGTAGCTGAGTCCCAAGGTGTGTAGCATGAGGTGTAGCTGAGACCCAAGGTGTGTAGCATGAGGTGTAGCTTAGAACCAAGGTGTGTAACATGAGGCTTACAGGTGTACAACCCTCCCTTTCCCAACCACGTCTACATTCAATATGAACCAAGCACGCTTCGCCCCAGCATGTTAGCTATTAGCTAATGATAAATAATTTGGGTTTAAAGGAAAGAATGGCAGATGCAAGCATGTATATTGTAGGGATGACATCGGGTAGTAAAATTCGGAACCGGTTCCAGCTCTCATATTACCCGGGTACCCGGATCCTGAAAACGTATTTTTCGATGTGTAGGCTTGATTTGAAGGTCGTCGCTAGGCCTTGTGAAGTGCGCGGGGGGCGAAGGCGAGGGACGAATGATATTCATGCCACTTGCTCGGTTACCCTCTCGGAATACGCCTGCAGTAATCACGTCGAGTAAAAAAATCTTTTCTCAATATAGAACTGAAGCACGTACATAAAACAGGATTTTTAAGGAAAAAACATAGTAATAGCACAAGTATTAGCCAGAATGTTCATCAGAATGTTAAAAAAGAACAAACAGTAACGAATGCAAGTCGGCTCGCGTCTGTTCAGTTCCCCACCGAGTCACGTGTTGTGGAAGGGTGGTGGAAGGGTCGGCGCACGCAATACTGGGGCGTAAATTTATCCTATAAACGGACTAAAAAGTTACCCGGACCTGAAAAACGGCTCCGGGTAAATTGTTGGAGCCGGGTACCCGGGCTACCCGGGTACCCGATGTCATCCCTAGTATATTGTATATCGTATAGCACTCCATAGTAGTTGGCAGCAAACAATGATTGCAAGCCGACAATGTCGAGCATGCAAGTTGATTTACACTTCTAGCGTTTTACAAATGGTATTAATATAAACATCTTGTCACTTAATTATTTTTGTGCGTTCAACATTACATGAAAAGATGTTATTTAGTTAAACTGGTCTTAATTTCATCAACATCTCCATGTTTATCCAGGTAGTCTGAATAAACCATGGGACCTTCAATTTGTAATCACGACAACGCCAAATCGATTCCCCAGATTAGTTACAAACGAATCCATAAACAAAATTGTTCCTCACAGTGTGTGTGTCTGTGTGTGTGTGTCTGTTGTGGTGTAGCTGAGTGTTTGTTTGTCTGCCCTCAGGACGCTCGGAGTCACCTCAACCTTGGCGCGATCCTCCATCTCAACGGTAAATACACCGAGGCTGCCGCCTGTTACCACGAGGCGCTCAGGCTACAACCTGGTGACGTCACTGCCCTCACCAATCTACACAAGCTGCACTCGACGATAGCCAGGCAGCGAGTCACGTGACCTGGAGCCGGTCGGAACTAGTCGGGTATCATCGGCTCGCCTCGTAATGACGTCACAGCTCCGACGATAGCCAGGCAGCGAGTCACGTGACCTGGAGCCGGTCGGAACTAGTCGGGTATCATCGGCTCGCCTCGTAATGACGTCACAGCTCCGACGATAGCCAGGCAGCGAGTCACGTGACCTGGAGCCGGTCGGAACTAGTCGGGTATCATCGGCTCGCCTCGTAATGACGTCACAGCTCCGACGATAGCCAGGCAGCGAGTCACGTGACCTGGAGCCGGTCGGAACTAGTCGGGTATCATCGGCTCGCCTCGTAATGACGTCACAGCTCCGACGATAGCCAGGCAGCGAGTCACGTGACCTGGAGCCGGTCGGAACTAGTCGGGTATCATCGGCTCGCCTCGTAATGACGTCACAGCTCTGGCGATCGGCTCTTCATACTTACACATGGAGATTCTCGAATGTGGCTTGCAATGGAAATGTTTCTGTACCGACTGCGCCGTGGGGTTGCAGAGAATCATGGAAGTTAGGGTCCCTTCACCACAGTGGACACTAGACTGGGGTCTCTTCACCACAGTGGACACTAGACTGAGGTCCCTTCACCACAGTGGACACTAGGCTGGGGTCCCTTCACCACAGTGGACACTAGACTGAGGTTCCTTCACCAGCCAGAGAAGGAGATGCAACTAGATTTGTAAAATGCGTCACTTTACTATTATACAATCTATGACGACAACACAATGTCCAGTATAAGGGGGTTACCAACTACCATCTAGTGATTCTCTTAAACCGCACAGCGTCAGCCAAGTGATCGTGCTGCCCGCTCTAGTGACAGGGCATGAGTACTAACGCAAGCGCTGCAGACGACTAAGGAAATGATTTCCTTTCGATGAAAGGTGTAATTCAAGTTCGAAACATCACCAGATAGTGTTGATAAGAATCGTGTTTGTATCATGATAATATCTTCCTGCGTGGCTATGTCTGCAGCGTCGGAGATTGGAGAGTTCTTAAAGTTTCAGGGGATATAACCTATCTTTTTTATGTCAAATCTTGATGCAGATGTTTTGGGGGATGTGCACTGTACATTATACACTGGCAGGTGTTGCCGTGGATGGAAGAGTGTGCAGGCGGACTGATGTTTCAGCTAAATTATGCTTAAACATTTCATCAATTAGTTAATTCATAATTTATTTCATTAAATTATTTTAACACTTGTGAACATCATGTTTAAATTCTGCGTGGTTCGCCAAAAGACACCAGCATATAACAATATTACATTCATCCATTAGGCCGTTTTCAAATTTCTCGGCGGAAAACACGAGTTCTTATATTTTAAAATTACTTAAATTTTTACAAAAGTTGTTTAAGAAAACAATATTATAGCTGTTATCCTTAGCGAAGATTACAATGAGTCAATGACCGTCCTTGTTTTGATGAGACAAATGAGACCTATACTGGCTTCTCACAACCTAGTGTAATTAATATCTACTGAAAATTTCAACTTGTTGGCCATTTCCAAGTTCTTACATTCGCATATCATACACTCGTTTAACTCGGAAATTGAAACAGCGACTTCTGCAAGCAATTCTTATAACGTTGTTAAGTTTTCAGCGACCATTACAGACAAAAACTGCTATTGACGTCGTGTTAAGTTTTCAAGTAATCAAGTAAATTGTTATTGTAGTGTATTTAAAAATGTATTGTGAAATGATTTACTAGGAAAACGCTACGCGTTGCCAGATGAGCGATTTTTTTTTTTAGTAAATCAAATAAATATTTTGCATATCATACACCGCTTAAAAAATATACTTTTATAACAAACATATGCTTTTTTAACAAGATGGCGGTTTAAGTTACAATCTTAGAATTTGTGTATATTATTTCCCGATATGTTGCTTATAATTATACGAAATATTATTTAAATCCGTTACAAAGTTTTCTTTAAATAAATTAAAACCTCCAAGTTGATTTTTCAATGGATTTCCGCATAATTTCATTCGACCGTGGTCTACTCAAAAGGCTCTAATTCATAAACTATTAAAGTTATCTGTGTATAGAAAGATCCACAATGTAGATACAGGCTAGATCTAAAATGTGATAGTGTTTTATTAAACAATAACCGCATTTAAATCATAATAAAAGCTTTTTAATTTGTCTACAAAGTTCGTTGTTAACATTTGCATTTTTGCCGTGAAAGTCATAAAACATAACACACCATTGTTGCCATTCTATTAACGCTATCGAAATTCCAAAAGTAGTTTTAGAAAGGTCTCTTTGTACACGCCATTCGCCATGCATAGTATGTGCATCTAACTTCAATGTTCATCAAATGAGAATCGTATAAGTGTAAGAAACCAATGCAAGTTCCCGTAAATAGAAACTAAATATTTTTTTACTAAATGGCGGTTTAAGTTATAGTTCCAAAACTTTTATCCAGTGTCGACATTGTTAGTGTCAATATTTATTTAAAACATTATTTAAATCTGGTCATAAGTTTTAATAAAACAAAAATAAAACTGGATTTTTTTCACTAATTAATTTTTTGCAGGTTGGCATCTTGACGGATTTTGCTGATTATGTTAACAGCATCTAGTTTAGTGGTCACAAATGTTGACCGAAAATTTCAGCCAAATCTGTCTAGCCGTTTGACCTGTGCGCGACGAACAAAATTTAGCGCACATACAGACATACATACACACAGACAAAGCGCCGATCGAGTTGTATGGAGAGATTCACTCCGCTTCGCTGCGCTCATCTAATGAAGTATTTCCAGTGCATTATCTTTGTTATTTTTTTTAATGATGGGTTTAATTTACTAGTGCAAAAGCTGCAATGCAGTCGCCAAAATAGATCAAATCGTTGAAGTTGATAATAGTTAAAACATTATGTAACACTGTTAATGTGCTAACTTATTATAACTAAAATATACGACTATGCGTTCTACTGAGTCTTAATAATATACTCATTAGCCGGCAGAAATTAAATGATCCAAATTGGCCTCGCAAACATCCGTTGTAGGTTGAATTAATTGAAACTTGAGTTCTCTGTCGAAATGATAGCGATGGATATATACGGGCAAAGCTTGCTGAAGATTGCGGATGGATATCGAAAAAAATACAAATCTCTCTTCCTTTTCTCCTTTGGGTGCTGTACGTCCGCTTTGAACGCGTGGACCACGTAGCGTGCGATATGATTATAAGCTTCATTGTCTTCCTATTACATTATATTCACAAGATAATTGACGTTTTACCTTATTTGTAAAAAAGTAAAAACCCATTTTTTCTGCGTTATTTTTAAAGACTATTTCCAGCAGTGTTTGAAACGTGCATGCTACAGTTGTTGGTCCCTGACTCTCCAGCCCGTGTCTAATGCCCGTGTCTAATGCCTGTGTCTTAGCATCCACATGTCGGTCATCTTTCTTCCATGGTTATAGTATCTATGCTTTGCATGTTCTGATGACGTCATCATTAGAACGGATCTTGTTAATACATATTTTATTGGGTCTTCGTACAAGTTTGAAAGAAAATGTATTGTGGTTTGTATGTGTTGAAAGGAAAGTTAAATAATACAAGCACAGCTTGTCTACTTTATTTATCCCATCTCCCATTCACAATCCTACTTCTGGCCAAGTGCATAGTCTTGGCTCATGGCCAAGTGCATAGTCTTGGCTCATGGCCAAATGCATAGTCTAGGCTCATGGCCAAGTAGTAGTAGTACTTAGTAGTAGTATTTATTTTGACATGTAATACACATTTTTACATAATACACATTTTTACATGTGTAAAAATGTGCACAGTCTAGGCTCATGGCCAAGTGCATACTCTAGGCTCATGGCCAAGTGCATACTCTAGGCTCTGGCCAAGTGCATAGTCTAGGCTTATGCATACTCTAGGGCCTAGGCTCACCGATCACTAAGCCATCCACATGGCTAGGGTGCTAGCTGTGCCTTGAGTCTACCTATGGACTATATATTATATTGCTTGGCATAAAATTTTGTGCCTCATTTATTCGTGTATAAAATTATACGGTCAAGTATCACGTTTGTATTATGAATAATATTTATATAATACACAAAGTGTGAAACGTGGTACTTGACCTAAAATAATTGAAAATAATATATTTTATTTAATATAAGCAGAGCCAGACTTGGAGACAGACAGATACGAGGACGATGATTTATGGTGATGACATCTTTATATGGTGAGAGACAATTGCAGAGT
This sequence comes from Isoperla grammatica, assembly GCA_945910005.1. Lineage (NCBI taxonomy): Eukaryota > Metazoa > Arthropoda > Insecta > Plecoptera > Perlodidae > Isoperla > Isoperla grammatica. The sequence continues at coordinate 31,221,040 of OX246749.1, forward strand.
TGCAAAGGAAAGTTACAAAATGGAAAGCGGTTATCGAAGAATTTAGACTAAACATCAGTATTTATTGAAAAAAGTAAAATACTAGTCATGGAAAGAGACAAGAAAGGAAAGGAAAACAACATCTAGATGTGATTCGTGATTTAAAAAAATTATCCTGGGGAAGGGGGGGGGGGGGGGCATTCTGACTGAGATAAAGGCGCCGAAAGTTTTCTCCATTTTTTCTCCCTTAGGAGGAGAATCGGAGACTTAGATTTTTTAAAAATACACAACAAATTGTATTTAACACATGGATTTATAAACCGAAAAAATAAAAATTAATCCAACGGTTTTCTTGTAAAAATTAAACCCTCAAAAGAAACACTTTTGCTCGTTACTTGAAGGTAACGACGCTCACTGCCGTCAACGGTTACCCACGTAATTGAGACTTTGTGAGTTGTGACCCTTCCGGAGAAGTCTTGACGATGTCTGTGGTGTGGTGCCATTGTCTAGACATCGGTACTTAACAGGTGCATGGGTGTCGTCAAAGATTACTGAGTGGAGAAGATGTTTCATCCATATGGGAATTCGTCTGCGCGTGTCTGAGCGAAATTTTCTTAGTCCGACGTGTAGTTCGAATTCTCACCGCAAGAGTCGCTCTTCCAAAAGTTTAAAACTCAAGGTCCACTAAATCCCCTGGCACGTACTAGCGATCTAGTAGACCTTGTTTAACGGTAACGAAGTCAAACGCAAGGTCTACTAGATCGCTAGTAGCCGCCAGGGGATTTAGTGGACCTTGGTCAAACGTGCAAGGCTAGCGCTTCTTGCGGTCAGAATTCGTACTTGTGGTGAGACTTAGAAAATTTCAAAAAAACTCGCCCAGATATTTTAACACGGCGATGAAACATCTTCTCCACTCAGTAATCTTTGGTGTCGTTCAATGTTTGACGACGTTCCTCATGGGCGCACGAGGACGCCAATGTTTACCACAATGGGCGTTTTGTAGTTCATTACAAACATAAATTATTAGCATATTTGAAGGTATAACCGAAAATAAATCAAAACCCCAAAACGTATCGTTTTCAAACTCGACGTTTCACGACAACTCACGTTTGTCTAAGAAACATTGAGGCCTCAACTACAGTGGTTCCTCCACCGGTCATCAGTTCTTTATGTGTGCGACAATTGTTTCGTTACTCTAGGTGCCACCGTTCCACTTGAATCGTTGGTTTTTGCATAGATACATTTATATCTATGGTTTTTGCATGTCATGTTTTACTTACGTATTCTATACCGTTTCTGAAAGGGGTTATCTTTTTCAGAGCCAACGTTTCTAAAGCGTATAATACGGTTTACGGTTCAGCTTGTTGCTGCATGCGGCTATCTAAGCCCCCCTCCCCCTCGACCTCGGCCAACAGGGCAGACTACAAACAAGTCACACGCGAAGATGACTCACTCAGTCAGTCAGTCTCCCTCAGTGCTTCGTACGGATCGGTTGTGTTTCTGCAGTTCTCATGTCTAGGTAAGACTGCTTTATCTCAATATCTACTTAGCTGCTTAATGCGGGAGTAAACAGCCTCAGTGGTGTCACTGAAATTAGTGAGTATTAGCTCTTTTTAGGGAAACGTTAGTGCTTTTGCACAATGGGGCTCCTGGGGGGAGGCCAGGGGTGATTCTATTTCTAAACCCTGTGACCTACCCTGTTCTGTTCGCAATTACCCTCCTCATTACCTTTATTTCAACTTTTGCCTCAAATTGTTTCTTATGAACACCGGTGTTTCCTGGTGCATTGGTAATATCATGTTAGATATCCTTCGCACATAAAACATGGTTCACATTTTGGGTGGGATTTGTAAAACTGCCCATTGAACCGGGAGAGGGGGGGTGCTTTGGAATTGGTGGTACTTAACGAGTTTTGAAAGTGCTTTCGTAGATATATTTATATCATTAACAAGTAGGTAGAGCAGTACAAACCTTTACCATTACCATCTATATTGAGTCTGGAATTGACCAGCCTTATATCAAAAACGTTCCGACGCGACTGAGGTGTCCTACATTTATTTTAGGCCTTCCTAACCTTGCTTTTTCCTATTTTAATGTAGTATGGAGGGGGTTCTGATTTATGCCTTTTCATTTGTTAACTTTTTGTTTTGTTTGTGTTTTAACTTGTTTTTGTCTTGTTAAGGACCCATATTTCTCAATTGTCTCTAAGCAGATTTCTACGTAAACCCTTCCAGAGATCGTTTGCGTCCCCCCCCCTCGGTATTTTACAAATTTGGTTCTCAGTATTTTGAGGCAAGGCTTTTGATTTCCATTGAGATTAGAAAGAAAATTTTCAATGATATTAGTTAAGAATGAACAAGGATAAATTAATACATTTTTTCAATTCCACGAGATCAAGTATGATGTAACCGACATTGCAAGGACATTCTTATTTGTTTGGTCCTATATATTCTAAAAAACAGTTTTTTTATAGGTACATTTGATTTTAAATTAATTTATACATATTGTATTTGATCCAGTAGCAAAGAAGCTGTAACCTTAAATTAACAATTAATTCAAACTGATTATCTAAAAAGTATTTTATTACATAATTTCATGAAATCATACAAGTCAATTTCATTACATGTTGTATAATATTGATTTGTGTTCATGCAGTCATATGATTAAGGGAAATATGGAATGCAGAACTCGGGCACTGACGTCCGCGGTCCTCCATAGTGACAGTCATCTTCTTTTTAGTTCTGAAAAAAAAAACACGGGGCAAACAAGAGAAATATGGTCTTATGTTCATACACACTCACACAAAATGTGGCCAGCGGATGTAAAATTGAAGGAACTCGACAACTAGCAGGTTACGAAGTCTCCAATACGCAAGTTTGCGGATCGACTTCCATAAATTAATAATACAAAGTTGAAAATTAATTATTATTTGGATTGTGAAAACTGAATTGTAAGAAATGTCACCGGTTGGTATTTGTAGTTTCTGAGAACATCTTATGGGAAAAGTGGAATGGAAATGAAAAATGATTCTCAGAAACGTTCAAGCCCCAATACTACGACAAAGACCAACCATCAATGGGGACCTATTTTCGGGAATAGGTCCACACAGATCTAGGTGATATAACTCTGTGTGGCAAAGACCCATCTGCATATTATGTATGATAGGGAGGCCTACTGTGACGTGCCAAAATAAGCAGGTGCACACCACTCGGCAGGCCTGACGCACTTACCGGGCCGGACCGACTCAGTGGAGATGGGGGGTGGGCTAAGTTGCGGCTCGTCTTCAGATGGTGGGCGCCACTTCGTTTCGAGTAGATGACCTGTAGGGGATATTGTAGAAGGAACGAAGAAATTCTACGTTGAAAAATAACCCCAGTTCATGAGAGAGCAAAGATAGGAATTTATTATGACAGAGAACGTCTGACGACAAATGGACAATGGTGGACAAGACACAGCTTGAGAGACTTCAGTCGATAAACATGAGAGAACAACACAAAAGGTTCATAGACAAAAATACAATATAAGAAAAATAGAAAATACTTGTTTAGTTAAATACGCTACCCTTGATGGGCGTACGGTACATTAAGTTTACACGTTCGCTCTTCTTGAGCCTATTGTGACAATACACAAATACTTAGTAATAGTAAGGTAGAAAAATATGGAATAATCGGTAGGCCTTACAATGTAACTGTAGGTTAAAGCTTTTAAGCTCGGGCCTTCATGGGCACTGGGAGACTCAAAGCGACTAACCCTACGTCATGTAATTCCCTATCTCGGTCGGCCACGGACACTTTGAGATTCTAAGTACCCGTCAGTAACTTCTCGCCCTCACATTCGCCACGGAATAGGTTGAGGTTCAAAGCTACTACGGTACGTTAGTTAGTACATACAGAAGAGGCTACGTGCCTACCTAGCAAGACAAGTTGCCAGCAAATCCATCGGCTCTACCGGCCGTGACTATTGCTATCTTAAGACTAACAAGTTACTAAGGTTACGCTACACCTAAACATGGGTTATGATACAGACTTAAATTTAAACACAAAATGGTGATCACCTTACACTGGTTGTTAAGATGCATGAGAATTATTACTAGTTAAACGCTGAATGCTAGTCTGTACGTCCGGCTTAAATCCGCTACAAGCGTGTGGGTATCAGACCCGGATGCTTTGATCGTACAGACCTTAACGGCTTAAATTATAATTACATTAACAGGGTTATACAAGGTTACTATACACTTAGCCTAGGGGATTTTCCCCCTGCACCGGCTTCTAGTTACAGGATAATGAATAACGCTCTACCTTGGTAGGCTTGTACACTGGTTCACTAAGTTAGCATATGGCCTAACTGAAATGTAAGCATGTAGGCTTCACGCCAGACACGTAAGTCTACATATGGTATGACTGAATAGTAAAGTTAAAGTTCCTCCACATGCTGGATAAAAGTTGACCAGGCTTTATGCACATGGGTAATTAGTGATTTCGAATTCGGGTATCTAAATGGTCAGCGAGGCCCTGCCTCTAGTGGCTCAATTACAGTACCGACATATCGGGGTTCTCGTGGACCGAACCTGGCTGGGGAAGCCTACGACGGAAATTCCCACGTGGTTGTCCGTGAAAATCCACCTCGCCGAGGAGCTTCCTAGATTAGGCCTAGGCTAGACTGACAGTCGCCTCGGATCGGATGCTGCTAGCCTAGAGGTCCGCTGCGTCGCACGCTCGCCCATCGGGAAAACTTCGACATGCCGGAAAATGTAGGCTAGACCCTCCGGAAAAATCCTATTTTCAAAGAGAAAATTGCCAATGTAATAAAACTATTTTCAACAAACGATACGTTAAGCCTAGAGACACATTCTCAGCTTCAACGCCAGATTAGATGGATGAACAAGGACTTACCACTGAATGGATTTACGAAATACAGGTTATTAAACCATGCTGCACGTAGAACGCCTCTGGTAGCTTACATGCTCGAGCAAAATGTAGCTCCGAAACACAAAGTTCTCTCAGGACTTCTCTCACGAAACAGACCAAATCTAACCTTCCTGCTGTGGCTCCTCAGCTCTCGTCGTGCGATAGAGTCGAACGAAACTAGTGCTGCGCGGCGACACTTGGAACTTGCTCGGCTGCGTTAGGCTCTCACCGGCGGTGGAATGCGCGGGATTTCAAACGCCGTGCGGGACGTTCAAAACACTCGATCATCCGACGCTATGGAGAGGGGTCCCGTTGGCTCTGGCCGGCCTTCAGAACATGTGAGACGACCGGAATATCACTAGGGGCCAGCCCAGTGGATTCCCAGCCGTCACACTCCCCCCCCACAACACCAGAAAATGGGGTATTTTCTTTAACGATCAACCACAGGCTTGAGATCTACTACATGCCATCGTCCGCTTCCCATACTCCTAGGGCTTCGATGAGGCTGTCAAAACGTGTCTTCAACACGGCCAACCCATTGGTGGCTTCGACCAACCTAGGTCTGACTTCCTCCTCATCCGGTATGAGAGCGATGCGGCGATCTAGAAAGAGTAGCTGCCGGGAAATCGTACGTGCCTGCTCCGACTGTCCTTCGAAATCAGAAACCAATACCGTCAATGCTGACAGCCTATCGGTAATTAATGTTAATTCAGCCTCATTCGTAGCCATCTTAAGAACCTACAAATAGTCGACAATATGTAACGATGAATCGACCAAATTTCCTGCTAAGAAAACAATTTGACAAACCGAACCCTAAGCTCGACCAATGTGAATCGACTAAACCAACAAAAAGTTCAAGCAACCATTGACCAGGGAAAAAAGATGTAGATACTATGTAAGATGCTCTGAAGAAAAGCAACAACCTCCGTTTGAACGTTGGGTAGCACCTGAAATGCAAGCCCCAAGTTTCTGATCGGGCCCCACGTTGGTTGCGCCAATTAATGTGACGTGCCAAAATAAGCAGGTGCACACCACTCGGCAGGCCTGACGCACTTACCGGGCCGGACCGACTCAGTGGAGATGGGGGGTGGGCTAAGTTGCGGCTCGTCTTCAGATGGTGGGCGCCACTTCGTTTCGAGTAGATGACCTGTAGGGGATATTGTAGAAGGAACGAAGAAATTCTACGTTGAAAAATAACCCCAGTTCATGAGAGAGCAAAGATAGGAATTTATTATGACAGAGAACGTCTGACGACAAATGGACAATGGTGGACAAGACACAGCTTGAGAGACTTCAGTCGATAAACATGAGAGAACAACACAAAAGGTTCATAGACAAAAATACAATATAAGAAAAATAGAAAATACTTGTTTAGTTAAATACGCTACCCTTGATGGGCGTACGGTACATTAAGTTTACACGTTCGCTCTTCTTGAGCCTATTGTGACAATACACAAATACTTAGTAATAGTAAGGTAGAAAAATATGGAATAATCGGTAGGCCTTACAATGTAACTGTAGGTTAAAGCTTTTAAGCTCGGGCCTTCATGGGCACTGGGAGACTCAAAGCGACTAACCCTACGTCATGTAATTCCCTATCTCGGTCGGCCACGGACACTTTGAGATTCTAAGTACCCGTCAGTAACTTCTCGCCCTCACATTCGCCACGGAATAGGTTGAGGTTCAAAGCTACTACGGTACGTTAGTTAGTACATACAGAAGAGGCTACGTGCCTACCTAGCAAGACAAGTTGCCAGCAAATCCATCGGCTCTACCGGCCGTGACTATTGCTATCTTAAGACTAACAAGTTACTAAGGTTACGCTACACCTAAACATGGGTTATGATACAGACTTAAATTTAAACACAAAATGGTGATCACCTTACACTGGTTGTTAAGATGCATGAGAATTATTACTAGTTAAATGCTGAATGCTAGTCTGTACGTCCGGCTTAAATCCGCTACAAGCGTGTGGGTATCAGACCCGGATGCTTTGATCGTACAGACCTTAACGGCTTAAATTATAATTACATTAACAGGGTTATACAAGGTTACTATACACTTAGCCTAGGGGATTTTCCCCCTGCACCGGCTTCTAGTTACAGGATAATGAATAACGCTCTACCTTGGTAGGCTTGTACACTGGTTCACTAAGTTAGCATATGGCCTAACTGAAATGTAAGCATGTAGGCTTCACGCCAGACACGTAAGTCTACATATGGTATGACTGAATAGTAAAGTTAAAGTTCCTCCACATGCTGGATAAAAGTTGACCAGGCTTTATGCACATGGGTAATTAGTGATTTCGAATTCGGGTATCTAAATGGTCAGCGAGGCCCTGCCTCTAGTGGCTCAATTACAGTACCGACATATCGGGGTTCTCGTGGACCGAACCTGGCTGGGGAAGCCTACGACGGAAATTCCCACGTGGTTGTCCGTGAAAATCCACCTCGCCGAGGAGCTTCCTAGATTAGGCCTAGGCTAGACTGACAGTCGCCTCGGATCGGATGCTGCTAGCCTAGAGGTCCGCTGCGTCGCACGCTCGCCCATCGGGAAAACTTCGACATGCCGGAAAATGTAGGCTAGACCCTCCGGAAAAATCCTATTTTCAAAGAGAAAATTGCCAATGTAATAAAACTATTTTCAACAAACGATACGTTAAGCCTAGAGACACATTCTCAGCTTCAACGCCAGATTAGATGGATGAACAAGGACTTACCACTGAATGGATTTACGAAATACAGGTTATTAAACCATGCTGCACGTAGAACGCCTCTGGTAGCTTACATGCTCGAGCAAAATGTAGCTCCGAAACACAAAGTTCTCTCAGGACTTCTCTCACGAAACAGACCAAATCTAACCTTCCTGCTGTGGCTCCTCAGCTCTCGTCGTGCGATAGAGTCGAACGAAACTAGTGCTGCGCGGCGACACTTGGAACTTGCTCGGCTGCGTTAGGCTCTCACCGGCGGTGGAATGCGCGGGATTTCAAACGCCGTGCGGGACGTTCAAAACACTCGATCATCCGACGCTATGGAGAGGGGTCCCGTTGGCTCTGGCCGGCCTTCAGAACATGTGAGACGACCGGAATATCACTAGGGGCCAGCCCAGTGGATTCCCAGCCGTCACACTACATATAAGAACACAGTAAATTGTACCAGTAACATGCGTTTAGTATCTGCGTCTGCAGTGTTGGTGACCCGGTTTCTCGGAATTCCATTTGCTTGTTTGACAGCTTGCTGGTTGACATGAGAATGCACAACACAATTGGCATGCGGGAGGCTAATATGGTAGGTATGCAGGTGATATATGCATGCACAGATATATTCATGCATAATGTATAGTTACCAGTTCTGCCAAATTCTTTAAAAATGAAAATGAAGCTATGCCCCATAATTACATAAATGCAGTTAGTTGCAAAATAGGAGACATTTTTGCGACTCCTTTGCAAATGAGGCCCCAGAGCACGTTCACTGCATGTGTGGGTATGTGGTACATAAGCCTACTCACAGATGTTTTACGATCTTCATACGTTTTTGGTTGTGCGTAGCCCTTGCTCTCCCCGCCATCATTCTGTTGCGCCTTTTGCAGTAAGTATGCAGTGACATGCTGGTAAATAGCAAGAGGATGGCATGCACTATGTCTTCTTTGTGTGTGGCACAGGCAATCCAGGTCCACACCTCCCTTGAATATCTTCTTCAGCTTGCAGCCAACATCTCGCAAGTATGCGAGATCGCTGATATTAGCCTGAAACAGAGCTATTAGGAGTTCTAGGGCAGTTACCATATCTCTTGTTGGGTACTGCAGTTGGGCTGCCTGCATATTGTATTCACGCAGAGAAATGAACATGTGGTCCTCTGTGAGGTCATTTGTTACCAGGTATAACTTGCACTCCGTACAAGTTCCCTTGGCCAGCACACGTTTCGCGATGTATCCGCAGATATACGCGTCTCAACCCGCAGACCAAGACCTCCTCGGCCGTAACTGGAAGGTCTCGAAGTCGCAAGTTCGTATCACTGCGGTCGTTTGGTCGCATAATCTTTAAGAACAGAACAGTTTTAAAAACATTGAAGGCACATGTGAATACCCTAGTGTACGTGTCTCCCACATGTATGTAGGCCATTATATGTTTCATGTTAGTAGGTAACTTTACCTGAGGTTCAAGATGTGGCACATCTTTGACCTCCAATAGAGACATGAGGTTGCTCAGTAGTTGGCCTTCGTCTTCCTCACGGTTTGCTCCTCGAGAACATTGGCTGGACAGATTGTTGAGAACACTTGTTTTAAGTGACCCAACAAACTGTGGACATTTGGGTTTGTGTTTTGGGCACCGTTTACTCGGATTTCCCCAAACAAATTCTCAAGCCCATCCTGGTTGAGCACGCGCATGTTGAGGTACTTGAAACCAGCTGCTTTCAAGCATGTCCACAACATTTGCATGCTCTTATGGATATTATCCAGCCACGAACTGTTGGGAGTTACAATTGCTAGAAAAAATATGGTAATTTTATGTAATCGACACTTGACCGAACTAAAAAACTAGGAATAAGTTCATCATAACTACATGTCTACGTGTAGGGCCTACTTACACCTCCGGTGTCGACTCGTCGAAAATTCCACGAGTTCAGTTTCTTAAGCATGTCGCCCCAGAAGGGAATATGAGGCGACTTCTCTGAGAGACATGTTCGAAGAACCTTTCTGCTTTCTGGGTATCGTGTGGTTCCGTTAAAACTGTCAAACAGTTAATCAACGTCGCCCAAAAACTCTGCTGTCTCCCTTGCAGCACACGGCAACACATCTCCACCAAATGTCGCTACAGTCAGCATTGCAGCCAAAACAGTGTGGCTCATTACCTGTGCTGCAAGGTTGACCTTCATTTTCAGCTTCCCCTCCGGCTGCATATGGTCGTCTGTCAACTTCTGGGCCATCCTGGCAAACCCTATCCCACTCGTAAAATTCTTTTATATGGTCCCACTTTGCTGTTTTGAATTCCCACGTTACGTTGTAATCCATCAGCAAAGTGCGGAGGCATTTAATTAAATGGGGGGGATCGTACAGGCTTACAACAACCTGCCCATCAACCTCAAACCACGGGCCCGGACGATCAGTCCGTGTTTTGTTGATGAGGTTTTGTACCGCCCCACGATTGGTCGGGCCTAGGCTAGGCTCAGAAACTGTCACAAACTTAGTGCTAGGCGCCTAGGATAGAGCTATCCGTCTACCTAGGTAAGGCCCCGTAGTCTAAACACAAAGGCTAGGTCTAGACGACATGGCTAGCCTAGGCTAGACCTAGGCCTAGACGAACATAACCTAACCTTAAAATTCACAAATTGCAACTTCTAGACATAATCATCGTCTTTTACCGAATTCAGCCTAGTACCTTTGGTCTAGGACTATGCCTACCTTGCTAAATACCACCAAATACTAAACGAAATAGGCCTACTTATTTCTACTGCGTATTTCTACTGTCTACTGTATCAATTATAACGAATAATGAAGATGTTTTCTTAAATAATAGTACGACTAATAGTTTACTATTTCACGCTAGAGAGCAGGATTTAACTAAAGGTGGTTTTGTCCTGCTTAGCCTGCACTGGTGCAAGCTTTCCAGCACCACACTGCTCACGTTATTTTGTCCAGTGGAAGTTGCACTAGTGCAGGCAACGAGTATGAGTGCAGCGGTGTAGCACCGGCTACCGACTTGTTGCTGTCGTCGTAGCAAAAATCGATGCTAGAGAATCGATTAAATCGAATAAAAAGAATCTATCAGTTAATCGAAAGAATCGAAAAGAAAGAATCGATTCTTTTCGCTCATCTCTACCATTGGGTTTGAAATATAGGGTTTCAAACCCAATGTCTCTACCAGCTTTCCATCATATGCTTCCCATGACAGAAATCAAGAAGCTTGTTTACATTGTTACACTCACGTATTTTATTGGTAAGTAGTACGGTAATGTCCATAATTATATTTTTTTACAATACTTAATTGATTGCAAAAAAGCCTTATTATAGTTAAATAAGGTGTTATAGTTGGTAATTGCATTTATAGGGTTATCAAGTCTTGATTCCATATGGACACAGTGGGATATTTGAATGCGAATCAGTCGTAACCTCACTTTTGACAGCAATGTTTATGTTTTTTTGCACAGTAAATGCATCCATCACTAGTCTATTGCCTTGTCTACACTTGGGCTCACTTCAAGTGAGGATCACTTAAAGTGCGGCAGTTAAAGTGAACAGTCGTCTACATTACAGCCCTCGAGGTCACTTTATTTCCACGTCTAGAGTGCAGTGGCCAAACAGTTGGTCTGTGCTAGACTTGACACTTGACAGCAGCTGATCTTGTTTACATTGGACAGTTTGCATAACAATTCGTAGAAAATGATTGATTTGACACTGTTAATACATTTCGGAACGCAGTGGTTCAGTTCCTGGACAAACCATAGACAAGCACTTGCCGAGAAATGAAGGCGACAAGATGACAGGAGACAGATTTTGACGGAAATTATTCGTCGTTGACAACTGTTGCGTGTGCAAAGAAGAGCAGCTAGGCCTAGGCGTCGCTCATGTTGGGCATATGTCCCAAATATCAATTAGGCAGTGAATTTATCAACTGTGTAGTTTCGTCCTCGTTTTTTTGCCTCACTCGCCATATCTTTGCAACTGGACATCTTTCACAGTGCTAGGCTAGATTTCAGCGCCAATGACATAACCTCAAATTCTAGGTTTCCCTCCATTTTTATATCGATATACAACAATCGATTGTGAAAATTAAACAGCTCCTCACTTCAAGTGGGGTCTCGGGATCACTTAAAGTGAGGGGGACTTGAAGTTGCTTTTGGAGCTGCTACACCTAGCTTTAAAGTGACTCTCACTTTAAAGGTCGCTTTAAAACGCTAGTCTAGACAAGGCAGTATTAAGGGTATTTATGGCTTGGAGCTGAGCACTTTCCGTAATCACTTTTTTCATTGAAAAACGCCAAAGTTTTGGGTAATTATGGCCAGGAGCTGATTCCTTTTGAACTCACTTTTTTTCTGTACCCCTTTGCGATATTGATCATTTGCGTAGTACATAATTGTTATTTCATTATTTATCTGTAAGCTACAGTGATTTTCAATACAAATAGTATCTTCTTTCATATTAAATTATCATTTTGAAGATGCATCGATTTGACAACACAATCACGTGGAATATGGCAATATGGCGTACGTACGAGTGCGCAGCTGTTCGGAGCACACAAGAAGTGTGCTACCAACGTAAGTACATACAAAAACCCTACATCTGAATCAAAGTGACTTTGCTCAGCTACCTGACATCCCACGAAATTCGGTTAGGTTAGGGGATCAGGTTGAGGATTGCCCACGAAAGTTAGTACGGTTATTGGCTCTGGTTATAGCTTCAGTCGGCCTCATGAATCAAAAATTGTAGTCTCGACTTAGGCCAGGTTTCATACGTTGTAGATTGGCAGCACTGCAACGAACACGAAGCGGATAACATGGAAGAAGGTGTAAACTTTTACCATAAAAACTTTAACAATCATTTAATAACTTTCAAAAGTAAATACTATATCATAATGTACATCAAAATAAAGGCAATTAAACATTGAACAATAAAAATAACACTTCAAACAAAACTTCGGCGTTTTTCAATGAAAAAAAGTGAGTTCAAAACGAATCAGCTCCTGGCCATAATTACCATTTGTTAGGCCCTTTGGCATCATGGTAAACCCCCTAGGCCTACTGATATAAACATGTTCTTCTTAACAGATGGCGAAACAAGAATTGCTTGCCGATTAGGTACTCCTACTTTTAGAAGGATACGTATCAGCCATCGAGTTCCCATTTGAAGATCCTGATGAAGAGGGTGATGTGTTGGCTTCCCAAAGCCAATCTACATTATTCGACGATGCGGGTGACTACGAAGGACCATCAACCTCAGCAGCCGGTAGGCCTAGGCCCACAACAATCTGCATCGAATTAGCGGAAAGTGGCAGTGACAGCAAAGATGATGTGCCACTAATGCCGAGAGATTCAACATTCGACCTGTGGTGGAACGGAGGCCGTAGAACCGTTGCGTTGGAGACGACGAGACATTGACCCGGTAGATACCGCTCCTAGTACAACATTTACTGTACCTGTCGTGTATTACAGGATGATTCAGGATAAAACACACAAGTATTTTATGAGCTACTATACCAAGAGCCGACATGACCGGAAGTCCTCTCGGCTCTCTGTATTCATCTCCTTGCAGTACATAACCAAGGCTGTGGTTTTCATATAAACCAAGTCAACCAACTTAACTAAACATAACATATAAATCACTATCAGGGTAACCAACCTAACTTAACAATACTAAACATGACATCCCTTTTTGTTTATGAAAGTTACATACTGATAACACTTAATGAAAGTTACATACTGGTAACACATCAGTCAGGCTGAATGAAACAAACTATAAAAACTCTAGGGTTACTTTACATATGGATAGAGCTAAGTACACATGACATTTGTGATTGATGAAATAACAATGAGATTAAGATAGAATCAGATACAAACATATATTTCACTCCTACCAGACCAGTTACATGTAGGCTAATAATCGGTAAACTTTGCCGGCTTTCGGCGTTCACGAATTGGTCTGGGCAAAGGATTACTTACTAGCTCTAGGTTTGTGTTATCTCTTTCTACAGGTTTCTCTCTCGAGCTTTGTAAAGGTGTTTTGGGCATTTCATCAGGTTCTTCAGGATCATGTCTAGCGGGATGGATTTCTGGTGGTGGATTCAATGATAGGCGGAAGTCGGGTCTGTTGCGGCTGTATGAATGGTCGTTGGCCGTGGTGGCGATGTACGATCGTGGAGATTCGTGCTTATCTGCTACGAACGCCTTCTTCCAGTACTTTCCACGATTGATCATACAGCTGTCACCGAGATTCAAAGTACTCAAAGGTTTTGTTTTACGGTTGTATGATTGTAGTTGTATGTGTGAATTTGGATGGTAGGCTACACCGCAGGGCACCGTATAACTTGGGTGTACACATAGGTTGATGCTTGCATGCAGCTTTCACAGCTCTCACTCACACTTCAGGAGGCGATAATCACTTTGTTCTTAATTTTTTACTTTCCCTTGCTCTTGCTGTAAGTGGGAGGAAGTGGCAACAGAGAGTCCAATTGTCGTGACGTCCGATAAACAAGACTGTTCATTTTGTGGTGGCCAGTCGGACTGGCCACCACAAAATGACCAGTCGGTCCATACCGAACTCGGCCATTCGGCATCAAATCTTCTATTCCGACATCTTTTGTGTTCGCTTCTCTTCGCAGAACCCAAGTTTATCGCACGAGCGACCTGCCGACCACACGGCCTTGACTTTTGACCGGGAGTCGCCAGATCCAGACCATGTAGTCGCAACTGTAATTAGAGTTACCACACCCGGCAGATATAATACGTAGTCTGTGAGTTCTCTTCTTAACTTGGCTCGACGTCTTCGTGATCTGTGTAGGTTGCTCGCTCTGAACGTGAACTCTTGTAAGAGTTTGACTTCCGACGATAGAAGAAAGGAGCCTCCGAGTGCCCGGCGGAACTTGCCGCTCGTGGGGATAGCAAATTGGCAACGGGGGGGGGGGGGGGGGTTCAAGCGCCCTGCATTGCGGTGGAACTCGGGACTTGCAGAGATGTTGAAGTCGTATCGAGACGTAAACATGGCGGAGTTTTACACTTGCAGAGATGCTGAATTATCGTTATCCGGCATTGGGAACTCCGCACTTGCAGAAATGCTGACGTCGTATCGGAACGTAAAGTTACCGACACGGCAGAGTTTCACACTTGCGAATGAAAGGTAAATCTGTTGTCTCTCCCCCTAGAGGAGGGAAACGTATACCCTGTGTGAGTCAACTAATCATAATTATCACGGCGGAGTGTGAAGCCCCTGAGCTTGCTGAAGATATCGTTGCAGCTAGTACGACAACAACAACAGACAATCTTCCACCATCGAGAGGCCGACGCATTAAATTAAGTTTACATCTCGACACGTATCATGTTTTCAATCAGTGTATTTGTGTGGAGGAGGTCTCTGTTCATAGGTCTAGCTCTTCCGTTACATAGCGGGCGTATTTTGCGAGTGAACCGTGCTTGACCTTACTAGCGAGGCCCGCCGTTGTGTTCCAACGTGATAGGGTTCTCCATATCCACACAACTGGCATATATCCTGTTGCTGTAATCGTCGTAGCTCTGCTACGATGAAAATTGACCATTCACATTTGTATTAAAGACATTTTTTTATGAGAATGGCTTTTTTGTGTCTATCCCTGATGATTCCTCCCCCATGTATATATGATGTCTAGATGACCCAGTGGAAGGAAGGAGTTACGTCGTCGGATGGAAACAAAGGCGAGAAGAGAAATCGGACAACTTGTGGTCTTGATCACTTGGCGTGAGTAGAAATACTAAACTAAACAACTAGGATGACCGTGTTGATTGTAGTGTAGTTGCTAACTAGAGTGGATGTTATTTTCTTGTTTCCAACACTTCACTTTCTAATGTCTTCTTCTTCTTTTCATACGCCCAGAGTTGACAGTTTTCATATCATCTGTGTTAACTTCCCAATTAATATCGAAGAAAACAATCGTCCCCACTTTATGAAACTGCCAAATATGAATGCGTAAGTGGGGGAAGCGTGCCTTTCTGAAGAATTCACACTTTTAATATACTACCAGTCTTTTCATACACAGAATATTTTGCTTCAAGCATAGAGACATCTAGTTATACACGAATGAAATTGCAGGTCATCGAAATGCCAACAACTTTGGAGGTTTGATCTGCAACGAGTCGGACGTTCTTTTTAAGGTAAGCTGGTGACTGTGTGTACCTTTCCCCTGCAGGAACATTCCATCATCCAATTATCTCGGCCACGCTGGCCTCTATCCATCAAGTTGTCCACATAGTGGCAATGAATGGGCCTACCTACTTGTTTGCCTGCAACCACCGATGCATACATGTTTTATCGCAAGTTATTAAAGCGTAGCGCCTAGTTTTTCCAAGTATCACTTCCTACCAGTTTTGTTTGTTGTTGCATTCTTTTGACCACTAATCGTGGAGGTCGAGTTGTAAAAGTTTGCTTCTACATAGGGGGGGGGCGGGGGGGGAAGTATTATTTAATTATGTATATTGTTATTCTAATAGTCATCATACCAGCCAAGTGCAGTAAACCTTTGTTAATACAAACTGTTCAATCCAATTTATGTGCGATTCATTCATTTCTAACTAGTGATGAAGTCCTCAATTTAGAGTTTGGTAGGTATAGGTAGGTCCACAAGGTAGGTAGGCCTAAGCTCATTGCATTGTCTTGATCTGGGCAGTACCTTCATTGTATTCATTCCTGTTTGCATTGTGTTGTTTTGTGTGTTTGTGTGTGCATGTGCGTGGAGATGCAAGATGCTTCTGTTGTCCAACATGTAGGCCTACTTCATCTCTGTTATTAGCAGGTGTGCGTTGGCTAAGCGGACAAGACCAGACAAGCAGGGAGGAAAGCAAGAGGTGCAACTACACTTCAAGCAGCAGAAGAAGGTGGCCCCGGAACAAACCACACGAACAAGGAACACATTGGGAGCTGAAAGTCTACGAGACCAGATGGGAGGAGATAATCCCGGCAGAGGTATGTTGTTACAATGTCACCAACATCTCGTTAGAATGTCACCAACATCACGTTAGAATGTCACCAACATCTTGTTACGATGTCACCAACATCTCGTTACAATGTCACCAACATCTCGTTACAAAGTCACCAACATCTCGTAAGAATGTAACCAACATCTTGTTACAATATCACCAACATCTCGTTACAATGTCACCAACATCTCGTAAGAATGTTACCAACATCTCGTTACAATGTCACCAACATTTCGTTACAATGTCACCAACATCGCGTTACAATTTCACCAACATCTCGTTACAATGTCACCAACATCGCGTTAGAATGTCACCAACATCTCGTTACAATGTCACCAACATCGCGTTCCAATGTCACCAACATCTCGTTACAATGTCACCAACATCGCGTTACAATGTCACCAACATCTCGTTACAATGTCACCAACATCGCGTTAGAATGTCACCAACATCTCGTTAGAATGTCACCAACATCGCGTTAGAATGTCACCAATATCTCGTTACAATGTCACCAACATCTCGTTACAATGTCACCAACATCTCGTTACAATGTCACTAACATCGCGTTAGAATATCACCAACATCGCGTTAGAATGTCACCAACATCTCGTTACAATGTAACCAACATCTCGTCACAATGTCACCAACATCTCCTTACAATGTCACCAACATCGCGTTACAATGTCACCAACATCTCGTTTCAATGTCACCAACATCGCGTTAGAATATCACCAACATCTCGTTACAATGTCACCAACATCTCGTTAGAATGTCACCAACATCGCGTTAGAATGTCACCAACATCTCGTTACAATGTCACCAACATCGCGTTACAATGTCACCAACATCTCGTTACAATGTCACCAACATCGCGTTAGAATGTCACCAACATCGCGTTAGAATGTCACCAACATCTCGTTACAATGTAACCAACATCTCGTTACAATGTCAACAACATCTCGTTACAATGTCACCAACATCGCGTTACAATATCACCAACATCTCGTAACAATGTCACCAACATCGCGTTAGAATGTCACCAACATCTCGTTAGAATGTCAACAACATCTCGTTAGAATGTCACCAACATCGCGTTAGAATGTCACTAACATCTCGTTACAATGTCACCAACATCTCGTTACAATGTCACCAACATCGCGTTAGAATGTCACCAACATCTCGTTAGAATGTCAACAACATCTCGTTAGAATGTCACCAACATCGCGTTAGAATGTCACTAACATCTCGTTACAATGTCACCAACATCTCGTTACAATGTCACCAACATCGCGTTAGAATGTCACCAACATCGCGTTAGAATGTCACCAACATCTCGTTACAATGTAGCCAACATCAAGTTACAATGTCACCAACATCTCGTTACAATGTCACCAACATCGCGTTACAATGTCACCAACATCTCGTTACAATGTCACCAACATCGCGTTAGAATGTCACCAACATCTCGTTACAATGTCACCAACATCTCGTTATAATGTCACCAACATCGCGTTACAATGTCACCAACATCTCGTTACAATGTCACCAAAATCGCGTTAGAATGTCACCAACATCTCGTTTAAATGTCACCAACAATCGTCACCAACATCTCGTTAAAATGTCACCAACATCTCGTTTAAATGTCACCAACATCTCGTTAAAATGTCACTAACATCTCGTTCAAATGTTACCAACATCTCGTTAAAATGTCACCAACATCACGTTAAAATGTCACCAACATCTCGTTAAAAGGTCACCAACATCTCGTTAAAATGTCACCAACATCTCGTTAGAATGTCACCAACATCTCGTTAAAATGTCACCAACATCTCGTTAGAATGTCACCAACATCTCGTTAAAATGTCACCAACATCTCGTTAAAAAGTCACCAACATCTCGTTTAAAGCTCACCAACATCTCGTTAAAATGTCACCAACATCTCGTTAGAATGTCACCAACATCTCGTTAAAATGTCACCAACATCTCGTTAGAATGTCACCAACATCTCGTTAAAATGTCACCAACATCTCGTAAAAATGTCACCAACAACTCGATTAAGTGTCACCAACATCTCGTTAAAATGTCACCAACATCTCGTTTAAATGTCACCAATATCTCGTTAAAATGTCACCAACATCTCGTTAAAATGTCACCAACATCTCGTTTAAATGTCACCAACATCTCGTTTAAATGTCACCAACATCTCGTTAAAATGTCCCCAACATCTCGTTAAAATGTTACCAACATCTCGTTAAAATGTCACGACCATCTCGTTAGAATGTCACCAACATCTCGTTAGAATGTCACCAACATCTCGTTAAAATGTCACCAACATCTCGTTTAAATGTCACCAACATCTCGTCCAAATGTCACCAACATCTCGTTAAAATGTCACCAACATCTCGTTAAAATGTCACCAACATCTCGTTAGAATGTCACCAACATCTCGTTAGAATGTCACCAACATCTCGTTAAAATGTCACCAACATCTCGTTAAAATGTCACCAACATCTCGTTAAAATGTCACCAACATCTCGTTAAAATGTCACCAACATCTCGTTAAAATGTCACCAACATCTCGTTACAATGTCACCAACATCTCGTTACAATGTCACCAACATCTCGTTAAAATGTCACCAACATCTCGTTACAATGTCACCAACATCTCGTTAAAATGTCACCACCATCTCGTTAAAATGTCACCAACATCTCGTTTAAATGTCACCAACATCTCGTTTAAATGTCACCAACATCTCGTTAAAATGTCACTAACATCTCGTTAAAATGTCACCAACATCTCGTTAAAATGTCACCAACATCTCGTTAAAATGTCACCAACATCTCGTTAGAATGTCACCAACATCTCGTTAAAATGTCACCAACATCTTGTTAGAATGTCACCAACATCTCGTTAAAATGTCACCAACATCTCGTTAAAATGTCACCAACATCTCGTTTAAATGTCACCAACATCTCGTTTAATTGTCACCAACATCTCGTTAAAATGTCACCAACATCTCGTTAAAATGTCACCAACATCTCGTTACAATGTTACCAACATCTCGTTTAATGTCACCAACATCTCGTTAAATTGTCACCAACATCTCGTTAGAATGTCACCAA
>OX246749.1:31240905-31367905 GCA_945910005.1 Isoperla grammatica
TAGTGTGCAACTAACCTGGATGCTGGTGGTGGTGCTGGTTGCTGTGCGCCTCCAATGTGTATGCAGAACATTGTGCGAGCGAGTGAAACTGCTTGAGTTGGGCACAGCGAGCGGGCATAGACAACCTGAAACAGTGACAAAGATATTACAGACGCCTCAACTGCAGCGTAGCATAGTCTATGCACATCATTACATTACTTTTGAAATACAGAGACGCACACATATCTTGTTAGTTGTCAAACATTCTAGCTGCAGATTGCAGTTACTTATCCAAAGACTCGTACGATTTGATTGAGACAACACTCATGTTATACTTAAACAAGGGAACCTAACTAATGTTAGACTGCCTATGTTACCATGATTGATAACCTGTCACTCTCAATTTTGTATTAGCCACTTCACAAGGTCATGCATACATAAGAGGTGGCAGCCTACAACTACTACAACATGACAGTCATTGTGGCAATGGTGCCAATATGTTATACACAATGAGACATGCGAGACATGTTGGTTGGCGAGATTAGTAACGTATCCTTGGCTACACTTAATCATCACGGCTCGCATACCCTAGTGCCTAACCTAGTTACCTTAGTGCATGAAGACTACTCACCACCTTTGATCCAGAGTGCTGGCCACCTGTAGCATGCCACATGCTACACAATGAGACATGCGAGACATGTTGGTTGGCGAGATTAGTAACGTATCCTTGGCTACACTTAATCATCACGGCTCGCATACCCTAGTGCCTAACCTAGTTACCTTAGTGCATGAAGACTACTCACCACCTTTGATCCAGAGTGCTGGCCACCTGTAGCATGCCACATGCTACACAATGAGACATGCGAGACATGTTGGTTGGCGAGATTAGTAACGTATCCTTGGCTACACTTAATCATCACGGCTCGCATACCCTAGTGCCTAACCTAGTTATCTTAGTGCATGAAGACTACTCACCACCTTTGATCCAGGGTGCTGGCCACCTGTAGCATGTCAACTACCTGCTAGTCAAGCGGGTATCTCGGTCTTGACTCTTGAGCGATGTACGTACTGCCCTAGACGGATTACAAGGAAATACAAACACAACAATACATTTGAAATAACAGTCCTTGAGTAGATCAGAAAGTAAATGTCAGTCTCTTTCTGCCATAATTCTTGAAAAAGTATGTTTGAAGAAGTGTAGATATAAATGTTTTACAAAATTGTCACTGGCACTTCACTTCATACACACTTGGCACAACTTAATAACTATCTTTGGCATAAATACAGAGCCACTATATTATTATACTACAACAAGCTACTTGAATTTCAAACATTCATAAATAGTTTCTTCTTTAAAAATTGAATAACACATAGTTAACTTATACAACGCTACTTGGTACAACTTACATTGCACATTAACTTAACACCTATAACAAATTACAAAGTACTATATTCTAGATAACTAATTCTATAATACTATAACCCTCGACACAAATTATGTACATAACTGACACAACGTAACCATCAAGCGTCAATAGTAAATCACTGTGAGAATAATATAGACAACTATTATTTGTATTTTCAAGTTTAAAAGTATAAAGTTTGTATTTAAAATGTCACGGGCACTTACACGAGCCACAACTTGTTTCTAGGTTTGGTATCAATTTCAATAGCAATCACTATTCTATACAACAACACTTAATTTTAGAAACTTTCACAAACAATTTCTCAACATTTAAAATGACACAACTAAAAATATTAAGGCATTCATTACAGTCTACTTAGATGTTTCATTTTTTGATTATTACAATTTAAAGCACTGCACAACAGACAAGACAAAACCAACAAACGCAAACAACAAAACCCCGACCGGCTTCTTGCTATCCCTTGAGAAGAGGATGTGCTTGTAGTTCCTGAAACAAAAATAAACTCAAATGATAGGGTGGGCCAGGATAGCACCAACACATTCACGTTATACTAAACACAGACAACTAAACTAGCCACACATTAGTTGGAAACCCTCGAGATTCTTGAGTAACAGGTAAATAGGAATAATTTATTGCTGACATAGGCCTAATAGGGTAACTATGCATCTAGCTGTCCCCCCCCCCTCATAACTGCACAACTCATGGTGGGCTTGGAAGTCCCTCAGCTAAAGAGCCTCTACCGTCGTACCCACGACCAATGAAAACGTCAAGTCACAGTGCAGTTGCCACTGGCATTGAATGTGGGTACACCTAGGAAAAGTTACACATACATTTATTACTAAACCATCTTTGGTACGGCCCCTGGCAAAATCCAACAACAGCAAAATGGAGAATCGAACCTAAGAACATCCCTAGCTATGGGTAAATATTACAGGCGTAACTCACGTGGCGTAGTTCCGGCAATGCTTCTCACGGGAAGAACTCGGAAGAGAAGTTCAAGTATGTCTGACGCGCAGACATAGGGAGCAGCATTCACGCGTTCAGGGTCAAGTATGTCTCGTGCGCAGATAACGGGAGCAGCATTCACGCATTCAAGGTCAAGTATGTCTGGCGCACAGTTAACGGGAGCAGCATTCACGTGGAGTTCAAGTATGTCTCGTGCATAGATAACGGGGGCAGCATTCACGCGTTCAAGGTCAAGTATGTCTGGCGCACAGTTAACGGGAGCAGCATTCACGTGGAGTTCAAGTATGTCTCGTGCGCAGATAACGGGAGCAGCAATCACGCGTTCAGGGTCAAGTATGTCTGGCGCGCAGATAATGGGAGCAGCACTCACGTGGAGTTCAAGTATGTCTTGTGCGCAGATAACGGGAGCAGCAATCACGCGTTCAGGGTCAAGTATGTCTGGCGCGCAGATAATGGGAGCAGCACTCACGTGGAGTTCAAGTATGTCTTGTGCGCAGATAACGGGAGCAGCAATCACGCGTTCAGGGTCAAGTATGTCTCGTGCGCAGATAGCGGGAGCAGCAATCACGCGTTCAGGGTCAAGTATGTCTGGCGCGCAGATAATGGGAGCAGCATTCACGTGGATTTCAGGGTTAAGTATGTTTGGCGCGCAGATAACGGGAGCAGCAATCACGCGTTCAGGGTCAAGTATGTCTGGCGCGCAGATGATGGGAGCAGCAATCACGTGGATTTTAGGGTTAAGTATGTTTGGCGCGCAGATAACGGGAGCAGCAATCACGCGTTCAGGGTCAAGTATGTCTGGCGCGCAGATAATGGGAGCAGCAATCACGTGGATTTCAGGGTTAAGTATGTTTGGCGCGCAGATAACGGGAGCAGCAATCACGCGTTCAGGGTCAAGTATGTCTCGTGCGCAGATAACGGGAGCAGCAATCACGCGTTCAGGGTCAAGTATGTCTGGCGCGCAATGATGGGAGCAGCATTCACGTGGATTTCAGGGTCAAGTATGTTTGGCGTGCAGATAACGGGAGCAGCAATCACGCGTTCAGGGTCAAGTATGTCTGGCGCGCAGATGATGGGAGCAGCATTCACGTGGATTTCAGGGTCAAGTATGTTTGGCGCGCAGATAACGGGAGCAGCATTCACGTGGAGTTCAAGTATGTCTTGTGCGCAGATAACGGGAGCAGCAATCACGCGTTCAGGGTCAAGTATGTCTGGCGCGCAGATAATGGGAGCAGCATTCACGTGGATTTCAGGGTCAAGTATGTTTGGCGCGCAGATAACGGGAGCAGCATTCACGTGGAGTTCAAGTATGTCTTGTGCGCAGATAACGGGAGCAGCAATCACGCGTTCAGGGTCAAGTATGTTTGGCGCGCAGATAACGGGAGCAGCAATCACGCGTTCAGGGTCAAGTATGTCTCGTGCGCAGATGATGGGAGCAGCATTCACGTGGATTTCAGGGTCAAGTATGTTTGGCGCGCAGATAACGGGAGCAGCAATCACGCGTTCAGGGTCAAGTATGTCTGGCGCGCAGATGATGGGAGCAGCATTCACGTGGATTTCAGGGTCAAGTATGTCTCGTGCGCAGATAATGGGAGCAGCATTCACGTGGATTTCAGGGTCAAGTATGTTTGGCGCGCAGATAACGGGAACAGCATCACGCAGCCGCCAACTGAAAGAAATGGAAACCAACTCTCATAGTAAAACAGTACTTAAATGAGAGGTTATGGTTAACCCCATGCGTAGCTATGCCCTCTTTCATTGCTTGTGTCTTACAACCAGGTCCTCGTGGCACTGCCCAAAAACTGTAGACATTGCAGCTAGGGATATTAAAACTGTCACACCAACTGTTTGTAACACGTACTCTAACCGTAGTCACATGTGACGCACCCACCACGTTTCCTTGCAGGACTTCAGGTCCTACTAACTCTACCTAAGTTCAACAGCAATCTGCATTACAACACAGTCACACTTCTTTTAAGTTCAAGTTAATATTTCTACATATTGTGAGTGATCAAGAGCACAGTTGGCATAAAATGTCCTAGTTTATTTGGTCATGTAAACTGTCTGTTTCCCGCACGGGAGCATGTTTCACAGCTTCAATTATTCTCTCTAGGTACGAATGTACATACCTCTGCCGGGATTATCTCCTCCCATCTGGTCTCGTAGACTTTCAGCTCCCAATGTGTTCCTTGTTCGTCTGGTTTGTTCCGGGGCCACCTTCTTCTGCTGCTTGAAGTGTAGTTGCACCTCTTGCTTTCCTCCCTACTTGTCTTGTCTTGTCCGCTTGGCCAAAGCGCACCTGCTAATAACAGAGATGAAGTAGGCCTACATGTTGGACAACAGAAGCATCTTGCATCTCCACGCACATGCACACACAAACACACAAAACAACACAATGCAAACAGGAATGAATACAATGAAGGTACTGCCCAGATCAAGACAATGCAATGAGCAATTAGGCCTACCTACCTAGTGGACCTACCTACCTACCAAACTCTAAATTGCTAGGACTTCATCACTAGTTAGAAATGAATGAATCGCACATAAATTGGATTGAACAGTTTGTATTAACAAAGGATTACTGCACTTGGCTGGTATGATGACTATTAGAATAACAATATACATAATTAAATAATACCTCCCCCCCCCCCCCCCCCCCCCTATGTAGAAGCAAACTTTTACAACTCGACCTCCACGATTAGTGGTCAAAAGAATGCAACAACAAACAAAACTGGTAGGAAGTGATACTTGGAAAAACTAGGCGCTACGCTTTAATAACTTGCGATAAAACATGTATGCATCGGTGGTTGCAGGCAAACAAGTAGGTAGGCCCATTCATTGCCACTGTGTGGACAACTTGATGGATAGAGGCCAGCGTGGCCGAGATAATTGGATGGTCAACAGCTTACCTTAAAAAGAACGTCCGACTCGTTGCAGATCAAAACTCCAAAGTTGTTGGCATTTCGATGACCTGCAATTTCATTCGTGTATAACTAGATGTATCTATGCTTGAAGCAAAATATTCTGTGTATGAAAAGACTGGTAGTATATTAAAAGTGTTAATTCTTCAGAAAGGCACGCTTCCCCATGCATATGAAAAGAAGACATTAGAAAGTGAAGTGTTGGAAACAAGAAAATAACATCCACTCTAGTTAGCAACTACACTACAATCAACACGGTCATCCTAGTTGTTTAGTTTAGTATTTCTACTCACGCCGAGTGATCAAGACCACAAGTTGTCCGATTTCTCTTCTCGCCTTTGTTTCCATCCGAC
The DNA here is from genome assembly GCA_945910005.1 of Isoperla grammatica. Classification (NCBI taxonomy): domain Eukaryota; kingdom Metazoa; phylum Arthropoda; class Insecta; order Plecoptera; family Perlodidae; genus Isoperla; species Isoperla grammatica. The sequence continues at coordinate 31,246,552 of OX246749.1, forward strand.
GACGTAACTCCTTCCCTCCACTGGGTCATCTAGACATCATATATACATGGGGGAGGAATCATCAGGGATAAACACAAAAAAAGCCATTCTCATAAAAAAAAATGTCTTTAATACAAAATGTGAATGGTCAATTTTCATCGTAGCAGAGCTATGACGATTACAGCAACAGGATATACTGTATGCCAGTTGTGTGGATGTGGAGAACCCTATCACGTTGGAACACAACGGCGGGCCTCGCTAGTAAGGTCAAGCACGGTTCACTCGCAAAGTACGCCCGCTATGTAACGGAAGAGCTAGACCTATGAACAGAGACCTCCTCCACACAAATACACTGATTGAAAACATGATACGTGTCGTGATGTAAACTTAATTTAATGCGTCGGCCTCTCGATGGTGGAAGATCGTCTGTTGTTGTTGTCGTACTAGCTGCAACGATATCTTCAGCAAGCTCAGGGGCTTCACACTCCGCCGTGATAATTATGATTAGTTGACTCACACAGGGTATACGTTTCCCTCCTCTAGGGGGAGAGACAACAGATTTACCTTTCATTCGCAAGTGTGAAACTCTGCCGTGTCGGTAACTTTACGTTCCGATACGACGTCAGCATTTCTGCAAGTGCGGAGTTCCCAATGCCGGATAACGATAATTCAGCATCCCTGCAAGTGTAAAACTCCGCCATGTTTACGTCTCGATACGACTTCAACATCTCTGCAAGTGCCGAGTTCCACCGCGATGCAGGGCGCTTGAACCCCCCCCCCCCCCCCCCCCCCCCGTTGCCAATTTGCTATCCCCACGAGCGGCAAGTTCCGCCGGGCACTCGGAGGCTCCTTTCTTCTATCGTCGGAAGTCAAACTCTTACAAGAGTTCACGTTCAGAGCGAGCAACCTACACAGATCACGAAGACGTCGAGCCAAGTTAAGAAGAGAACTCACAGACTACGTATTATATCTGCCGGGTGTGGTAACTCTAATTACAGTTGCGACTACATGGTCTGGATCTGGCGACTCCTGGTCAAAAGTCAAGGCCGTGTGGTCGGCAGGTCGCTCGTGCGATAAACTTGGGTTCTGCGAAGAGAAGCGAACACAAAAGATGTCGGAATAGAAGATGTGATGCCGAATGGCCGAGTTCGGTATGGACCGACTGGTCATTTTGTGGTGGCCAGTCCGACTGGCCACCACAAAATGAACAGTCTTGTTTATCGGACGTCACGACAATTGGACTCTCTGTTGCCACTTCCTCCCACTTACAGCAAGAGCAAGGGAAAGTAAAAAATTAAGAACGCAAAGTGATTATCGCCTCCTGAAGTGTGAGTGAGAGCTGTGAAAGCTGCATGCAAGCATCAACCTATGTGTACACCCAAGTTATACGGTGCCCTGCGGTGTAGCCTACCATCCAAATTCACACATACAACTACAATCATACAACCGTAAAACAAAACCTTTGAGTACTTTGAATCTCGGTGACAGCTGTATGATCAATCGTGGAAAGTACTGGAAGAAGGCGTTCGTAGCAGATAAGCACGAATCTCCGCGATCGTACATCGTCACCACGGCCAACGACCATTCATACAGCCGCAACAGACTCGACTTACGCCCATCATTGAATCCACCACCAGAAATCCATCCCGCTAGACATGATCCTGAAGAACCTGATGAAATGCCCAAAACACCTTTACAAAGCTCGAGAGAGAAACCTGTAGAAAGAGATAACACAAACCTAGAGCTAGTAAGTAATCCTTTGCCCAGACCAATTCGTGAACGCCGAAAGCCGGCAAAGTTTACCGATTATTAGCCTACATGTAACTGGTAGGAGTGAAATAAATGTTTGTATCTGATTCTATCTTAATCTCATTGTTATTTCATCAATCACAAATGTTATGTGTACTTAGCTCTATCCATATGTAAAGTAACCCTAGAGTTTTTATAGTTTGTTTCATTCAGCCTGACTGATGTGTTACCAGTATGTAACTTTCATTAAGTGTTATCAGTATGTAACTTTCATAAACAAAAAGGGATGTCGTGTTTAGTATTGTTAAGTTAGGTTGGTTACCCTGATAGTGATTTATATGTTATGTTTAGTTAAGTTGGTTGACTTGGTTTATATGAAAACCACAGCCTTGGTTATGTACTGCAAGGAGATGAATACAGAGAGCCGAGAGGACTTCCGGTCATGTCGGCTCTTGGTATAGTAGCTCATAAAATACTTGTGTGTTTTATCCTGAATCATCCTGTAATACACGACAGGTACAGTAAATGTTGTACTAGGAGCGGTATCTACCGGGTCAATGTCTCGTCGTCTCCAACGCAACGGTTCTACGGCCTCCGTTCCACCACAGGTCGAATGTTGAATCTCTGGGCAAGTGGCACATCATCTTTGCTGTCACTGCCACTTTCCGCTAATTCGATGCAGATTGTTGTGGGCCTAGGCCTACCGGCTGCTGAGGTTGATGGTCCCTCGTAGTCACCCGCATCGTCGAATAATGTAGATTGGCTTTGGGAAGCCAACACATCACCCTCTTCATCAGGATCTTCAAATGGGAACTCGATGGCTGATACGTATCCTTCTAAAAGTAGGAGTACCTAATCGGCAAGCAATTCTTGTTTCGCCATCTGTTAAGAAGAACATGTTTATATCAGTAGGCCTAGGGGGTTTACCATGATGCCAAAGGGCCTAACAAATGGTAATTATGGCCAGGAGCTGATTCGTTTTGAACTCACTTTTTTTCATTGAAAAACGCCGAAGTTTTGTTTGAAGTGTTATTTTTATTGTTCAATGTTTAATTGCCTTTATTTTGATGTACATTATGATATAGTATTTACTTTTGAAAGTTATTAAATGATTGTTAAAGTTTTTATGGTAAAAGTTTACACCTTCTTCCATGTTATCCGCTTCGTGTTCGTTGCAGTGCTGCCAATCTACAACGTATGAAACCTGGCCTAAGTCGAGACTACAATTTTTGATTCATGAGGCCGACTGAAGCTATAACCAGAGCCAATAACCGTACTAACTTTCGTGGGCAATCCTCAACCTGATCCCCTAACCTAACCGAATTTCGTGGGATGTCAGGTAGCTGGGCAAAGTCACTTTGATTCAGATGTAGGGTTTTTGTATGTACTTACGTTGGTAGCACACTTCTTGTGTGCTCCGAACAGCTGCGCACTCGTACGTACGCCATATTGCCATATTCTACGTGATTGTGTTGTCAAATCGATGCATCTTCAAAATGATAATTTAATATGAAAGAAGATACTATTTGTATTGAAAATCACTGTAGCTTACAGATAAATAATGAAATAACAATTATGTACTACGCAAATGATCAATATCGCAAAGGGGTACAGAAAAAAAGTGAGTTCAAAAGGAATCAGCTCCTGGCCATAATTACCCAAAACTTTGGCGTTTTTCAATGAAAAAAGTGATTACGGAAAGTGCTCAGCTCCAAGCCATAAATACCCTAAATACTGCCTTGTCTAGACTAGCGTTTTAAAGCGACCTTTAAAGTGAGAGTCACTTTAAAGCTAGGTGTAGCAGCTCCAAAAGCAACTTCAAGTCCCCCTCACTTTAAGTGATCCCGAGACCCCACTTGAAGTGAGGAGCTGTTTAATTTTCACAATCGATTGTTGTATATCGATATAAAAATGGAGGGAAACCTAGAATTTGAGGTTATGTCATTGGCGCTGAAATCTAGCCTAGCACTGTGAAAGATGTCCAGTTGCAAAGATATGGCGAGTGAGGCAAAAAAACGAGGACGAAACTACACAGTTGATAAATTCACTGCCTAATTGATATTTGGGACATATGCCCAACATGAGCGACGCCTAGGCCTAGCTGCTCTTCTTTGCACACGCAACAGTTGTCAACGACGAATAATTTCCGTCAAAATCTGTCTCCTGTCATCTTGTCGCCTTCATTTCTCGGCAAGTGCTTGTCTATGGTTTGTCCAGGAACTGAACCACTGCGTTACGAAATGTATTAACAGTGTCAAATGAATCATTTTCTACGAATTGTTATGCAAACTGTCCAATGTAAACAAGATCAGCTGCTGTCAAGTGTCAAGTCTAGCACAGACCAACTGTTTGGCCACTGCACTCTAGACGTGGAAATAAAGTGACCTCGAGGGCTGTAATGTAGACGACTGTTCACTTTAACTGCCGCACTTTAAGTGATCCTCACTTGAAGTGAGCCCAAGTGTAGACAAGGCAATAGACTAGTGATGGATGCATTTCCTGTGCAAAAAAACATAAACATTGCTGTCAAAAGTGAGGTTACGACTGATTCGCATTCAAATATCCCACTGTGTTCATATGGAATCAAGACTTTGATAACCCTATAAATGCAATTACCAACTATAACACCTTATTTAACTATAATAAGGCTTTTTTGCAATCAATTAAGTATTGTAAAAAAATATAATTATGGACATTACCGTACTACTTACCAATAAAATACGTGAGTGTAACAATGAAAACAAGCTTCTTGATTTCTGTCATGGGAAGCATAATATGATGGAAAGCTGGTAGAGACATTGGGTTTGAAACCCTATATTTCAAACCCAATGGTAGAGATGAGCGAAAAGAATCGATTCTTTCGAATAATCGATTCTTTCTTTTCGATTCTTTCGATTAACTGATAGATTCTTTTTATTCGATTTAATCGATTCTCTAGCATCGATTTTTGCTACGACGACAGCAACAAGTCGGTAGCCGGTGCTACACCGCTGCACTCATACTCGTTGCCTGCACTAGTGCAACTTCCACTGGACAAAATAACGTGAGCAGTGTGGTGCCGGAAAGCTTGCACTAGTGTAGGCTAAGCAGGACAAAAAAACGAACCTATTCGCCAAAACAAGTGATAACAGATGGCAGCACTACAAAATCAAAATGGCGGATCATTGCGGTATAAAGTGATCGTACGCCCCCTCATGGCCCCCTGCACACGTGTATTTTAGGGTTTAATTTCTTAAGTATTATTGTTGTTATTATTGTTGAATAATTGTCTGCAATGGAAGAAAATCCTAACGTTAGGTGGGCAGTAGTTATTAGGTTTATAGGTGACGGCCTACGGCCGTATAAGGAGGGGGAAGCTGTTTTGGAAGCAAACACGTCATATGCTGCAGAATCAATGGTAGAACCAAAGACATTTGCGTTGTGCTTACAAACCTCAAAATTGACCACCTCACAAATTGGAAGTTATGCTTACAGTACGTGATGAAGTCACTAACAACAGGTGCCACTGCCTAGGCTAGGCCTACACCACAAAAATACCTAATACCTAGGTCCTAGTGTATGTCACCTTGACACGGGCCTAGGCTAGGCCCAGCTTTACTTTACAATTGTACTTATTTATTGTCTAGGCCTGGGGCCTATCCTATTCAATAATACAGTTGTAAGTATGTAAATAGACAATCAAACTCCTCATAATCACATTGTCTAGGTAGGCCTAGGGGTAGGCAAAAGGGTCTAAGTAGGCCTACTTATACGTTCTTGGTGCGACTTCTTTCATTGACAGCTAGGCCGACTAGGGACAAGGCCTAGCTACCTAACCCTAGACGTTACACCCATTTTGACAGCTGGATAGGCCTAGGCCTACTCTGACTTGGGATTGGCATCTCTGCTAGGGCCTAGGCATAAGACATGTATCTATATTTCCTCATTAATCTAGCTTACCAATGGTTAAAAAATACTTGGTAGGCCTAGGTCTAGTGGTAGCAAAGTGTTTTATCTTTGGTGGTAGGGAAAAGGGTTTAAGTATACGTTCTTGGTCTAGGCCTATAGGCTTACGACTACCGTACTTTCATGACAGCTAGGCCGACTAGGACATTGGGTTTAGGGTCTAGGCTTAGCTACCTAGCCCTAGACGTTACACCCATTTTGACAGCTAGATAGGCCTAGGCCTACTCTGACTTGGGATTGGCATCTCTGCTAGGCTAGGGCCTAGGCATAAGCCAAGGATCTATATTTCCTCATTAATCTAGCTTACTAATGGTTTAAAAATTCTTCTTGCATACCGGGCAGTATATAGTCTTGGTTTGTAAAGTGCAAGCCACACACATACATAAACTTTGTTACAGGTTTCCCGATTTTCAACACGTGTGCCCATCTCTTTCTAAACGTAATGTCTTTAGAAAAAAGGTGAAAACATACACCTTTCCCTTTACTGTTGCATTGAGGAACGGAGCAATAGCGATTACAAATATTGTATTTGCCATGGAGACTGAATCAAGAAGTCAGCGTGCCTTGTTTACATATGGGAAAATCGCCGCCATTGCCCACCAATACCGCAATGAGTAGTTCACGTGAAGGCCGCCGCAGCGCTGCGATAGACTTTTTTTCGCGAATCATGTTTTAGGACACCACCTTTAGTTAAATCCTGCTCTCTAGCGTGAAATAGTAAACTATTAGTCGTACTATTATTTAAGAAAACATCTTCATTATTCGTTATAATTGATACAGTAGACAGTAGAAATACGCAGTAGAAATAAGTAGGCCTATTTCGTTTAGTATTTGGTGGTATTTAGCAAGGTAGGCATAGTCCTAGACCAAAGGTACTAGGCTGAATTCGGTAAAAGACGATCATTATGTCTAGAAGTTGCAATTTGTGAATTTTAAGGTTAGGTTATGTTCGTCTAGGCCTAGGCCTAGCCTAGGCTAGCCATGTCGTCTAGACCTAGCCTTTGTGTTTAGACTACGGGGCCTTACCTAGGTAGACGGATAGCTCTATCCTAGGCGCCTAGCACTAAGTTTGTGACAGTTTCTGAGCCTAGCCTAGGCCCGACCAATCATGGGGCGGTACAAAACCTCATCAACAAAACACGGACTGATCGTCCGGGCCCGTGGTTTGAGGTTGATGGGCAGGTTGTTGTAAGCCTGTACGATCCCCCCATTTAATTAAATGCCTCCGCACTTTGCTGATGGATTACAACGTAACGTGGGAATTCAAAACAGCAAAGTGGGACCATATAAAAGCATTTTACGAGTGGGATAGGGGGTTTGCCAGGATGGCCCAGAAGTTGACAGACGACCATATGCAGCCGGAGGGGAAGCTGAAAATGAAGGTCAACCTTGCAGCACAGGTAATGAGCCACACTGTTTTGGCTGCAATGCTGACTGTAGCGACATTTGGTGGAGATGTGTTGCCGAGTGCTGCAAGGGACACAGCAGAGTTTTTGGACGACGTTGATTAACTGTTTGACAGTTTTAACGGAACCACACGATACCCAGAAAGCAGAAAGGTTCTCTCAGAGAAGTCGCCTCATATTCCCTTCTGGGGCGACATGCTTAAGAAACTGAACTCGTGGAATTTTCGACGAGTCGACACCGGAGGTGTAAGTAGGCCCTACACGTAGACATGTAGTTATGATGAACTTATTCCTAGTTTTTTAGTTCGGTCAAGTGTCGATTACATAAAATTACCATATTTTTTCTAGCAATTGTAACTCCCAACAGTTCGTGGCTGGATAATATCCATAAAGAGCATGCAAATGTTGTGGACATGCTTGAAAGCAGCTGGTTTCAAGTACCACAACATGCGCGTGCTCAACCAGGATGGGCTTGAGAATTTGTTTGGGGAAATCCGAGTAAACGGTGCCCAAAACACAAACCCAAATGTCCACAGTTTGTTGGGTCACTTAGAACAAGTGTTCTCAACAATCTATTCAGCCAACATTCTCGAGGAGCAAACTGTGAGGAAGACGACTTGCCAACTACTGAGCAACCTCATGTCTCTATTGGAGGTCAAAGATGTGCCCCTTCTTGAACCTCAGGTAAAGTTACCTACTAACATGAAACATAATATGGCTTACATGTGGGAGACACGTACACTAGGGTATGTGCATTCAATGTTTTTAAAACTGTTCTGTTTCTTAAAGGTTATGCGACCAAACGACCGCAGTGATACGAACTTGATTACGAACGGATATCTAACATGATATTACCAATGCACCACGAAATGCCGGTTTTCATAAGAAACAATTTACGGCGAAAGTAGAAATAACGGTAATGAGGAGGGTAATTGCCAACAGAACAGGGTAGGTCACAGGGTTTAGAAATAGAATCACCCCTGGCCTCCCCCCAGGAGCCCCATTGTGCAAAAGCACTAACGTTTCCCTAAAAAGAGCGAATACCCACTAATGTAAGTGTGACACCACTGAGGCTGACAGTACCGTACCGAACGCCGTGCGAGTAACATGTATTAGAGAATCGCTCCTCATAGTACATAGTACAGCGTGTGTATCGTGCAAAGCTTACACAGAGTGCGTAATTGTGTGATAGTTCAACTTGCTTACCTAGTGAATAGTGATCTATCTAAAAGTCAAATGATTAGGAATTGGCTAGGCTGGCTGTTCAAACCATGATGTCCATCAAAGGATTAAGTACACGTCAATTTAATGGGGCTTCGTCCAGAGCAGCAGGTACCACAGGCGAGGTAGGAAGTTCCAAAAAGAAGCGTAAAAATAACGAAGAAGGCATGGAGCTCGACTCTCAAGCCAACATACCCACATCAAACCGCTTCGACTCACTTTCTGAGTCCGACGGAGACGATGAAGACTTGAAAAGCGATAAAGAAAACACCACACGTGATTCAGATACACAAGGTAACAAAGAAAAAATTCCCCCTATCGTCCTCTACCATTTTGTAGACGAACATACAAAATCGTTTAATACTCTCAGGGCACAGCTCAAAGAAGATTTTCAACTCAATTACAAAGGTGATAGAGTAATTATCAAAGCCAAAAATAGAAAAGACTACGATATAATAATATCTACCCTCAACGCTAATAAATTGGAATTCCACACGTATACTCCAGCGCCAGACCGTGAACTTCGATTAGTCATGAAAAACATGCCTCCAAATCTCTCAACAGACGAAATTCTTTCCGACCTCAAAAGACTGTCCCTAAAACCATTAAAAGTAACCCAAATGATCAAGAAAACAAATGACAGCGCAAACGCAGTTCAACACCACAAGTACCCAATGTATATAGTAACCTTCGAGAAAGGAACGCTCGCGAGTGACGTCTTTAAGAACACGAAAGTTTGCTACTGCATCATCAAATGGGAAAAATTTAAAAATTTCTCGGGAGTCACACAGTGTTATAACTGTCAATCCTTCGGACATATTGCAAAAAATTGTAACAAACTATCCAAGTGTGTTAAATGTGCCGGGTCGCACCAAACTAAAGACTGTAAAAAACCTATAGATACAACTCCTATATGCAGTAACTGCAATGGCCCCCATCCCGCTAGTTATCGACAGTGTGAAAGCTATGCTAAACAACTTAGCATTAAACTAAACCGAATCAACCACCAGCAGCGACGCGAAAACCAGGGGCCCCCCGCCCGCTCTACTCAAGAATACCCCCCACTGCCAGCAACTTCGAGAGCATCTCCACCTCGCCAGGACGCAGCAACGACCCCAGCGACCACCACAGCCCAAAACCAATCTACCACAGGTGACATTTTTTATATAGTCAGTGAAGTGAAAAACCTTGTTTGCAACGTTAATTTTCAGAATATCAAATCTGTAATCGTAAACACGATAAATAAGATTAAACAATCTACTGACAATATTACAAAAGTAACAGCCTTGCTAGAAGGACTTATTGAACTATTCATTAGCAATGGCAGCTAGACCAATTAACATACTATTTTGGAATTGTAACTCCATTATCTCCAAAGACAAAATCAGTGAACTCGAACTTCTAGCCAGAACAAAACAACTAGATATAATAGGACTCAGCGAAACTAAGCTTACTCCCCGCCATTCTCTCAAAATAGCGGGATTTACAGTTTACAGAAGTGACCGTGATCGAGCTGGAGGTGGCGTTGCTATAGCTGTCAACAATAATATTCACCATTCCATGTTTATACTTCCAGCGCTACGTAAACTTGAGGCAGTCGCTGTTGTTATCTACTGCCGCACTCATCAGGTAACCTGTGTGTCAGCATACAACCCGCCCCAAGGCCAACTGGACTTACGGGACATTAGTTGTCTACTTAGGACCAATAACAAAGTCATGATAATGGGTGACCTAAATGCTAAGCACATCAGCTGGAACTGCTCTGTTAACAACAGAAGTGGAATTACTCTCCTGCAACACGCATTTGAAAACAACTACATCATAGCGGCCCCGTCTGAACCAACGCATTACCCCTCTCAACACAATTTTAAACCAAGCGTTCTAGACATTGCTCTACTTAAGAACCTGCCGCATGTGTCAGAGCTCGAGTCACTGCCCGACCTTCCTTCAGATCACAATCCAGTTTTATTTTGCCTCGACCAACACATGACTCCTGTCACACCTAAACTGATAAGAAACTATAAGCAAACCAATTGGAGGACATTTCGGGAAGAACTCGATAAACTCATACCAATCAACCCCAACTTTACAAACACTGCAGACATAGACAACTTTGCTGAACACCTAGTCAACTCTATCAACAAAGCATCTGACGCAGCTGTCCCCCTAACCCCTGTAACAACAACAAGACAAGAACTACCGCTAATCATCAAAACTCAGATCAAGACACGCAATAGACTACGCCACGAATGGCAGAAGAAGAGAGATCCTGCTACACTGCGTTGTCTACGAACTCTTTCGCACAACATTAAACAAAAAATCAAAACATGGAGAAATACCCAATGGAACAAATTTCTACTAACCCTACGACCTACAGATAATTGCTCCTTATGGAAAACGGCTAGATATTTTAAAAGAAAACACTCAGCAATACCACCATTAGAAACACCAACCGGCCACGCTTATACAGACGAAGACAAAGCAAATACTTTAGCAGACAACTTCGAGCGCATACATACGCAAAATGACGCATTAAGTACTCGGCATCACGAGCGCCATGTCAATACAATAATACGATCATTCTCTCAAGAATCATTGTACCCACGCGAAGATTGCCAACTAGCTACACCGAAAGAAATAGCACGGATTATCAGACAGAAAGACAATAAAAAATCACCTGGCGCAGACGCAATACCTAACATCGTACTTAAAAACATTTCAAAAAAGTGCCTAATAGCTTTCACCATATTTATCAATCACATCCTAATGACATCACACTTCCCTAAAATCTGGAAAACAGCCAAGGTGTTGGCATTTCCCAAACCAGGCAAAGTCCAATCGGTTGCTACCAGCTATAGACCAATAAGTCTTCTCTCCAGCCTCAGCAAAATTGTTGAAAAAATTATTCTTGTCCGATTAAACAACCACATAACTGACAACAAGATACTAATTCCAGAACAATTCGGTTTTCGTAAACACCACTCCACTACGGCGCAACTCACACGTCTCACCGAGCATATTGCGACTAAGTTTAACGCCAATCAACATACCGGTATGCTTCTTCTTGATATTGAAAAAGCTTTCGACTCAGTATGGCACAATGGCCTCTTATCTAAAATGATTGGATACAATTTCCCTAAATATCTGATTCGTCTAACCAAATCATATTTGACTGGTAGAACCTTTTTTGTATCTATTAAAAATAAACAATCAACTAAACGTCCCATTGCAGCGGGGGTGCCTCAAGGTTCCCTACTCGGCCCAACCCTTTTCTCGCTGTACATAAACGACATCCCACGCATACTACATGTATTCATTAGCATATTCGCCGATGACACCGCGATCTACACCTCTTCATATCGCCCAGGCACGATACAACGACGACTTCAACTGGCAATCAACAAACTCAGAAGATACTTCCATAAATGGAAAATCAAAGTTAACGACATGAAAACTTCAGCAATATTCTTCACCAAACGTCGACCGCCTGTCAAACCGGAAGTGACCATTGATGACACACCGGTTCCATGGTCAATGCTGGTAAAATATCTTGGCGTGTACCTCGACTCACGACTCACATTCACTCAGCACATCAATCGCAAAATACATCAAGCCTACGCCTCAATGTCACTACTCTACCCGCTCCTCAACAAAAACAGCAAGCTACACATAAAAAATAAACGCCTTCTTTACACAATGATTATCCGGCCAATACTAACCTACGCAGCGCCAGTGTGGAGTTCTACGTCCAAAACTAACTTCAAAAAAATGCAAGTCGTGCAAAACAAGTGCCTCCGTATGATTGGGAACATACCCAAATTTACCCTTATACAAGTGATCCACAACTTTTTCAAACTCCCTACAATCTACGATTTTGCATTTAAACTGACGGACAAATTCTACCAATCATGTGATAAAAATTCCACCAGCAGTCTGATTCATAGTCTAGGACAATATAACCTTCTTTCACTACCGTTCAAGCGATACAAACATAGACTTCCTAAACATATACTACTTAAATAATCATCCATCGACCAAGTTCAACCACACAAATTACAAGATTCTTTATTTAATGTACAAGTGCCAAGTGCGTCACGTGTGTGGGGTTTTTTTATAATTTTTTCCCCTGACAATATCATAAGTTATATTTTTAGACACTAAGTGTGCTAACCCTAAGTATACCTAAGTAGGAAGTTAAGAACTATTTTTTCTCCGATTTTTGTTCTAGGAATTCCTATTTAATAATCTTTATGTTTGATTACCTGTACCTATTATTTGTTAATAAAGTTATTATTATATATACTGAGGCTGTTTACTCCCGCATTAAACAGCTAAGTAGATATTGAGATAAAGCAGTCTTACCTAGACATGAGAACTGCAGAAACACAACCGATCCGTACGAAGCACTGAGGGAGACTGACTGACTGAGTGAGTCATCTTCGCGTGTGACTTGTTTGTAGTCTGCCCTGTTGGCCGAGGTCGAGGGGGGGGGGGGCTTAGATAGCCGCATGCAGCAACAAGCTGAACCGCAAACCGTATTATACGCTTTAGAAACGTTGGCTCTGAAAAAGATAACCCCTTTCAGAAACGGTATAGAATACGTAAGTAAAACATGACATGCAAAAACCATAGATATAAATGTATCTATGCAAAAACCAACAATTCAAGTGGAACGGTGGCACCTAGAGTAACGAAACTTGTCGCACACATAAAGGACAGATGACCAGTGGAGGAACCACTGTAGTTGAGGCCTCAATGTTTTTTAGACAAACGTGAGTGGTAGTGAAACGTCGAGTTTGAAAACGGTACGTTTTGGGGTTTTGATTTATTTTCGGTTATACCTTCAAATATGCTAATAATTTATGTTTGTAATGAACTACAAAACGCCCATTGTGGTAAACATTGGCGTCCTCGTGCGCCCATGAGGAACGTCGTCAAACATTGAACGGGAACCCACGCACCTGTTAAGTACCGATGTCTAGACAATGGCACCACAGACATCGTCAAGACTTCTCAGGAAGGGTCACAACTCACAAAGTCTCAATTACGTGGGTAACCGTTGACGGCAGTGAGCGTCGTTACCTTCAAGTAACGAGCAAAAGTGTTTCTTTTGGGGGTTTAATTTTTACAAGAAAACCGTTAGATTTATTTTTATTTTTTCGGTTTATAAATCCATGTGTTAAATCCAATTTGTTGTGTATTTTTAAAAAATCTCTAAGTCTCCGATTCTCCTCCTATGGGAGAAAAAATGGAGAAAACTTTCGGCGCCTTTATCTCAGTCAGAATGCCCCCTCCCCCCCCCCCCAGGATAATTTTTTTAAATCACGAATCACATCTAGATGTTGTTTTCCTTTCCTTTCTTGTCTCTTTCCATGACTAGTATTTTACTTTTTTCAATAAATACTGATGTTTAGTCTAAATTCTTCGATAACCGCTTTCCATTTTGTAACTTTCCTTTCCAACTCTGCAATTGTCTCTCACCATATTAAGATGTCATCACCATAAATCATCGTCCTCGTATCTGTCTGCCTCCAAGTCTGGCTCTGCTTATATTAAATAAAATATATTATATTCAATTATTTTAGGTCAAGTACCACGTTTCACACTTTGTGTATTATATAAATATTATTCATAATACAAACGTGATACTTGACCGTATAATTTTATACACGAATAAATGAGGCACAAAATTTTATGCCAAGCAATATAATATATAGTCCATAGGTAGACTCAAGGCACAGCTAACACCCTAGCCATGTGGATGGCTTAGTAATCGGTGAGCCTAGGCCCTAGAGTATGCATGAGCCTAGACTATGCACTTGGCCAGAGCCTAGAGTATGCACTTGGCCATGAGCCTAGAGTATGCACTTGGCCATGAGCATAGACTATGCACTTGGCCAGAGCCTAGAGTATGCACTTGGCCATGAGCCTAGAGTATGCACTTGGCCAGAGCCTAGAGTATGCACTTGGCCATGAGCCTAGACTATGCACTTGGCCATGAGCCTAGAGTATGCACTTGGCCAGAGCCTAGAGTATGCACTTGGCCATGAGCCTAGACTATGCACTTGGCCAGAGCCTAGAGTATGCACTTGGCCATGAGCCTAGACTATGCACTTGGCCATGAGCCAAGACTGTGCACATTTTTACACATGTAAAAATGTGTATTATGTAAAAATGTGTATTACATGGCAAAATAAATACTACTACTACTTGGCCATGAGCCTAGACTATGCACTTGGCCATGAGCCAAGACTATGCACTTGGCCAGAAGTAGGATTGTGAATGGGAGATGGGATAAATAAAGTAGACAAGCTGTGCTTGTATTATTTAACTTTCCTTTCAACACATACAAACCACAATACATTTTCTTTCAAACTTGTACGAAGACCCAATAAAATATGTATTAACAAGATCCGTTCTAATGATGACGTCATCAGAACATGCAAAGCATAGATACTATAACCATGGAAGAAAGATGACCGACATGTGGATGCTTAGACACAGGCATTAGACACGGGCATTAGACACCGGCTGGAGAGTCAGGGACCAACAACTGTAGCATGCACGTTTCAAACACTGCTGGAAATAGTATTTAAAAATAACGCAGAAAAAATGGGTTTTTACTTTTTTTCAAATAAGATCAAACGTCAATTATCTTGTGAATATAATGTAATAGGAAGACAATGAAGCTTATAATCATATCGCACGCTATGTGGTTCACTCGTTCAAAGCGGACGTACAGCACCCAAAAGAGAAAAGGAAGAGAGATTTGTATTTTTTTCGATATCCATCCGCAATCTTCAGCAAGCTTTGCCCGAATATATCCATCGCTATCATTTTGACACAGAACTCAAGTTTCAATTAATTCAACCTACAACGGATGTTTGCGAGGCCAATTTGGATCATTTAATTTCTGCCGGCTAATGAGTATATTATTTAGACTCAGTAGAACGCATAGTCGTATATTTTAGTTATAATAAGTTAGCACATTAACAGTGTTACATAATGTTTTAATTATTATCAACTTCAACGATTTGATCTATTTTGGCGACTGCATTGCAGCTTTTGTACCAGTAAATTAAACCCATCATTAAAAAAAATAACAAAGATAATGCACTGGAAATACTTCATTAGATGAGCGGCGCGAAGCGGAGTGAATCTCTCCATACAACTCGATCAGCGCTTTGTCTGTGTGTATGTATGTCTGCATGTGCGCTAAATTTTGTTCGTCGCGCACAGGTCAAACGGCTAGACAGATTTGGCTGAAATTTTCGGTCAACATTTGTGACCACTAAACTAGATGCTGTTAACATAATCAGCAAAATCCGTCAAGATGCCAACCTGCAAAAAATTAATTAGTGAAAAAAATCCAGTTTTATTTTTGTTTTATTAAAACTTATGAACAGATTTCAATAATGTTTTAAATAAATATTGACACTAACAATGTTTGAAAAAAAGTTTTGGAACTACAACTTTAACCGCCATTTAGTAAAAAAATATTTAGTTTCTATTTACGGGAACTTACATTGGTTTCTTTACAGTGCTCCACTTATACGATTCTCATTTGATGACCATTGAAGTTAGATGCACATACTATGCATGGCGAATGGCGTGTACAAAGAGACCTTCCTAAAACTACTTTTGGAATTTCGATAACGTTAATAGAATGGCAACAATGGTGTGTTATGTTTTATGACTTTCACGGCAAAAATACAAATGCTAACAACGAACTTTGTAGACAAATCAAAAAGCTTTTATTATGATTTAAATGGGGTTATTGTATACTAAAACACTATCACATTTTAGATCTAGCCTGTATCTACTTTGTGGATCTTTCTATACACAGATAACTTTAATAGTTTATGAATTAGAGCCTTTTGAGTAGACCACGGTCGAATGAAATTATGCGGAAATCCATTGAAAAATCAACTTGGAGGTTTTAATTTATTCAAAGAAAACTTTTTAACGGATTTAAATAATATTTCGTGTAATTATTAGCAACATATCGGGAAATAATATACACAAATTCTAAGATTGTAACTTAAACCGCCATCTTGTAAAAAAACATATGTTTGTTATAAAAGTATATTTTTTAAGCGGTGTATGATATGCAAAATATTTATTTGATTTAAGCCCGGTATTTCAATGTCCAGTTAAAGTGGAAAGTAAATTTAACTGCCAGGTACTCCAACTTTGGTGTATTTCCACCGTCAGTTAGCCTAACTGGCAAGTAAATTTGATCCTATCTGACAAGTAAACTAACTGATAGATCAGGTGCCTGTTAAGCGATAACTGACAGTTACCGTTATGAAAAGATGGCTGCTCGGAGAATAGGTTATGTTGATCACGATGTAGTTGATGCCTTTTCTGGTGAAAATGAAGACCTTTTCACATTTCTTAATTTGATTTTCGGAAAACGGTAAAACATGTGTTTATTTTTAAATGAGAATATAAATAAATAACAATTTTCACGTCAGTAACATCTTCTAATTTCACTTCAACACCCGTTTTCATCCCACCTACCAGGATTTTTTTAAATTTTGCCATTCATTTTCTTGTTTTCCACAATAAACCTGAACCGTTCAATGATATTAACAAGTAAAATCTTTTCTTCTGAAGTGAAATTACCCCCTTGGTTTTTTTTATTGTCACTCATCTTTAATATTTTAATTCTCTAAATTGTTTGATAAAACTTAAATTGAAAGTCAACACATCCAGAAATAAAACTGACACAACCTCAAACTTCACAATCATAACAAACCACATACAAGGTCTACTTGATCTCCGCTAGGCGGAGATCAAGTAGACCTTGACCACATAATTTTGACACTATAACAGGCCGTGAAATTGTCTCAGCCAGAGTCGATAATGAAGTTTTCCTGCTTTGACCAATCACAGCAAGGGAGAGGTTCCCAGTAGCTAACTGCCAAATAATATTGAATTGAAATACGGGAAAATGGTAACTGCCAGTTATAAGTGACTAATAAATTTAACTGTCGAGTAGTTACTTGACACTTTAACTGGACATTGAAATACCGGGCCTTACTAAAAAAAAAAAAAAAAAACGCTCATCTGGCAACGCGGAGCGTTTTCCTAGTAAATCATTTCACAGTACATTTTTAAACACACTACAATAACAATTTACTTGATTACTTGAAAAACTTAACACGACGTCAATAGCAGTTTTTGTCTGTAATGGTCGCTGAAAACTTAACAACGATATAAGAATTGCTTGCAGAAGTCGCTGTTTCAATTTCCGAGTTAAACGAGTGTATGATATGCAAATGTTAGAAATTGGAAATGGGCAACAAGTTGAAATTTTCAGTAGATATTAATTACAATTGGTTGTGAGAAGCCAGTATAGGTCTCATTTGTCTCATCAAAACAAGGACGGTCATTGACTCATTGTAATCTTCGCTAAGGATAACAGCTATAACGCCGAGAAATTTGAACACGGCCTAATGGATGAATGTAATATTGTTATATGCTGGTGTCTTTTGGCGAACCACGCAGAATTTAAACATGATGTTCACAAGTGCTAACATAATTTAATGAAATAAATTATGAATTAACTAATTGATGAAATGTTTAAGCATAATTTAGCTGAAACATCAGTCCGCCTGCACACTCTTCCATCCACGGAAACACCTGCCAGTGTATAATGTACAGTGCACATCCCCCAAAACATCTGCATCAAGATTTGACATAAAAAAGATAGGTTATATCCCCTGAAACTTTAAGAACTCTCCAATCTCCGACGCTGCAGACGTAGCCACGCAGGAAGATATTATCATGATACAAACACGATTCTTATCAACACTATCTGGAGATGTTTCGAACTTGAATTACACCTTTCATCAAAAGGAAATCATTTCCTTAGTCGTCTGCAGCGCTTGCGTTAGTACTCATGCCCTGTCACTAGAGCGGGCAGCACAATCACTTGGCTGACGCTGTGCGGTTTAAGAGAATCACTAGATGGTAGTTGGTAACCCCCTTATACTGGACATTGTGTTGTCGTCATAGATTGTATAATAGTAAAGTGACGCATTTTACAAATCTAGTTGCATCTCCTTCTCTGGCTGGTGAAGGAACCCCAGTCTAGTGTCCACTGTGGTGAAGGAACCCCAGTCTAGTGTCCACTGTGGTGAAGGAACCCCAGTCTAGTGTCCACTGTGGTGAAGGAACCTCAGTCTAGTGTCCACTGTGGTGAAGGGACCCTAACTTCCATGATTCTCTGCAACCCCACGGCGCCATCGGTACAGAAACATTTCCATTGCAAGCCACATTCGAGAATCTCCATGTGTAAGTATGAAGAGCCGATCGCCAGAGCTGTGACGTCATTACGAGGCGAGCCGATGATACCCGACTAGTTCCGACCGGCTCCAGGTCCCGTGACTCGCTGCCTGGCTATCGTCGGAGCTGTGACGTCATTACGAGGCGAGCCGATGATACCCGACTAGTTCCGACCGGCTCCAGGTCACGTGACTCGCTGCCTGGCTATCGTCGGAGCTGTGACGTCATTACGAGGTGAGCCGATGATACCCGACTAGTTCCGACCGGCTCCAGGTCACGTGACTCGCTGCCTGGCTATCGTCGGAGCTGTGACGTCATTACGAGGCGAGCCGATGATACCCGACTAGTTCCGACCGGCTCAAGGTCACGTGACTCGCTGCCTGGCTATCGTCGGAGCTGTGACGTCATTACGAGGCGAGCCGATGATACCCGACTAGTTCCGACCGGCTCCAGGTCACGTGACTCGCTGCCTGGCTATCGTCGGAGCTGTGACGTCATTACGAGGCGAGCCGATGATACCCGACTAGTTCCGACCGGCTCCAGGTCACGTGACTCGCTGCCTGGCTATCGTCGGAGCTGTGACGTCATTACGAGGTGAGCCGATGATACCCGACTAGTTCCGACCGGCTCCAGGTCACGTGACTCGCTGCCTGGCTATCGTCGGAGCTGTGACGTCATTACGAGGCGAGCCGATGATACCCGACTAGTTCCGACCGGCTCAAGGTCACGTGACTCGCTGCCTGGCTATCGTCGGAGCTGTGACGTCATTACGAGGCGAGCCGATGATACCCGACTAGTTCCGACCGGCTCCAGGTCACGTGACTCGCTGCCTGGCTATCGTCGGAGCTGTGACGTCATTACGAGGCGAGCCGATGATACCCGACTAGTTCCGACCGGCTCCAGGTCACGTGACTCGCTGCCTGGCTATCGTCGGAGCTGTGACGTCATTACGAGGCGAGCCGATGATACCCGACTAGTTCCGACCGGCTCCAGGTCACGTGACTCGCTGCCTGGCTATCGTCGGAGCTGTGACGTCATTACGAGGCGAGCCGATGATACTCGACTAGTTCCGACCGGCTCCAGGTCACGTGACTCGCTGCCTGGCTATCGTCGAGTGCAGCTTGTGTAGATTGGTGAGGGCAGTGACGTCACCAGGTTGTAGCCTGAGCGCCTCGTGGTAACAGGCGGCAGCCTCGGTGTATTTACCGTTGAGATGGAGGATCGCGCCAAGGTTGAGGTGACTCCGAGCGTCCTGAGGGCAGACAAACAAACACTCAGCTACACCACGACAGACACACACACACAGACACACACACTGTGAGGAACAATTTTGTTTATGGATTCGTTTGTAACTAATCTGGGGAATCGATTTGGCGTTGTCGTGATTACAAATAGAAGGTCCCATGGTTTATTCAGACTACCTGGATAAACATGGAGATGTTGATGAAATTAAGACCAGTTTAACTAAATAACATCTTTACATGTAATGTTAAACGCACAAAAATAATTAAGTGACAAGATGTTTATATTAATACCATTTGTAAAACGCTAGAAGTGTAAATCAACTTGCATGCTCGACATTGTAGGCTTGCAATCATTGTTTGCTGCCAACTACTATGGAGTGCTATACGATATGCAATATACATGCTTGCATCTGCCATTCTTTCCTTTAAAACCAAATTATTTATCATTAGCTAATAGCTAACATGCTGGGGCAAAGCGTGCTTGGTTCATATTGAATGTAGACGTGGTTGGGAGAGGCAGGGTTGCACACCTGTAAGCCTCATGTTACACACCTTGGGCCTCAGCTACACCTCATGCTACACACCTTGGATCTCAGCTACACCTCATGCTACACACCTTGGGTCTCAGCTACACCTCATGCTACACACCTTGGATCTTCTACACCTCATGCTACACACCTTGGGTCTTAGCTACACCTCATGCTACACACCTTGGATCTCAGCTACACCTCATGCTACACACCTTGGGTCTCAGCTACACCTCATGCTACACACCATGTATCTCAGCTACACCTCACGCTACACACCTTGGGTCTCAGCTACACCTCATGCTACACACCTTGGATCTCAGCTACACCTCATGCTACACACCTTGGGTCTCAGCTACACCTCATGCTACACACCTTGGGTCTCAGCTACACCTCATGCTACACACCTTGGGTCTCAGCTACACCTCATGCTACACACCTTGGATCTCAGCTACACCTCATGCTACACACCTTGAGTCTCAGCTACACCTCATGCTACACACCTTGTATCTCAGCTACACCTCATGCTACAAACCTTGAGTCTCAGCTACACCTCATGCTACACACCTTGGGTCTCAGCTACACCTCATGCTACACACCTTGGGTCTCAGCTACACCTCATGCTACACACCTTGGGTCTCAGCTACACCTCATGCTACACACCTTGGATCTCAGCTACACCTCATGCTACACACCTTGGATCTCAGCTACACCTCATGCTACACACCTTGGGTCTCAGCTACACCTCATGATACACACCTTGGGTCTCAGCTACACCTAATGCTACACACCTTGGGTCTCAGCTGCGCCGCCAGTCGGTAAAAGTCTTCAGCCTTGTGACGTTGGCCAGCTTGCCTGAGAGCCATGGCTGCGTTCAGAACCAACTCTGGCTGGGTCGGCGCCAACTCTGCCGCTCTCACGTGGAGCTCGGCAGCCTCCGAGTGTCTCTCTCTGCTACTGAGGTAGCGGCCTACAACACACACCAACGCTCTCATTTCATTTGGTGATTATTTATGGCCTTCATTAAAAGTTAAAGCTATGCGAGTGACAGCCATTTTGTTTATATGTTTATGTTGCTACAGAGAAACCGTTGAAGCCGGTAGTAGAAACAAAACACTGCATTTAGTGGTGTGAACTCAGATTCGCCCCCCCCCCCCCCCTCCGCAGGAGTTTCGTCCCCCCCACACCACCACCACCACCACCAGTAACAGCAGCACCACCACCGGCAAATAAAAAATAACTTACCACTGCGCTTGGACTAAAACTGTCAATTAAAGTCTCGACGTTCATTTTCTTGGCTCTCGCAGCTTCAACCCTTAAAACCGCTAATCCCCGAAAACGTTCTTGTGCCGCCATTGTGTTTCTCATAAGATCTTTCAGACGTCGCCGCCATCACGAACAACTGAATAGGTACTTCTATCGGTTGGACATTCACTATTTAAGACCCTCGCGACTGTGGGCCATCCGGGCCCTTAGTTATGCCACTGACCTCATTCCGTTAACATTAGGCGTGTTTTTTTTTTTTATAAAATTGAATTGTTGGGTAAATTATGATTTTCATCTTTAATTCCTGTCTTCTAAACACTACTTGTCTGCAATTTAAAAGAAATAATATCCCCTTATCTGCTAGGATATGCATAATATATCATGTACGAGACCAATATGGCCCAGATGAAGTCACGTGGCAATATCGTTAGCCAATCTACCCACAGTGTTCTGTTTTAGACAAACATTGCATGTGCGCGAATCAAAGACATTGGAATTGAAGTAGTATATCTTTTCTCTAGACTCACATACAGCGCTAGTGTCATGGATGCCAATTGAAGGCCGCCATTGGGGTGGCGCGTAGGCCTTCTAACATGGACTTGGCTTCCTAGAGTCAATACAATTTGGTATTAAGTTAGCATGATATAAAAGACGACCAGGAAGTTCGTTTACATTCTAAAAAATGACACCTTTCTTGAAACAAGATTGAATGCTACCGTGGAGAGTGAAGGGGCCGTGTTTGACACGGGTCTGCAAGTATACAGTGATAATACCACAATGGCGGCTTTCAATTAGAATCCAGGTTGCGCTAAAGCAAGTTTGTCTGACCTGTGTCGTCACCGTAACTAACGCTATAGAAGGCAGTGGTACTCACCAAAGTGTCTGTAGACGGCCGGATCAGTGGGCGCCAACTCCTGGGCTCGCCTGAACCACGTCTCCGCCTCGGATCCCCGACTCTTCTGGAAGAAGGGATACTTGTCTACAACCTTGGCAAGGTCAAATGGACTAGCGCTAGTGTTTATAGTATTAGGTTCACTAGTGAGACTCACACGGGAGTCTACTAAACAACGAACGAACATATCATGTACACCCCATATTGGTAGTTTTTAGTTATATGTTAATTGCAAGGTCCACTAAATCACTGCTAGCAGCCCGGGAAGTGTGGTAGTCAAAATCGCCACTCGCTGCAGATCGCGCGTTTATAGCAATATGCATTAAAGCATGTATATTATATCATTTATAGCATTGTAGCAACGAAGCACATA
The DNA here is from genome assembly GCA_945910005.1 of Isoperla grammatica. Lineage (NCBI taxonomy): Eukaryota > Metazoa > Arthropoda > Insecta > Plecoptera > Perlodidae > Isoperla > Isoperla grammatica. The sequence continues at coordinate 31,269,447 of OX246749.1, forward strand.
ATAAGTGGTAAACATGTTCTCCACTGAAAATCAGTTCTTGTAACTGAGTAGGTAGACTATAAATACAAATTTAATTACCTTTTATATTTTTATAGAAGTTAAAGATAATGTAGCAAGACAGTATAAATATTTCATTTGAAAATATGAATAGGAAGTAAAGACAAAAACTAGTTTCAGATTGTTATTTTGCCATTAGTTTTTTCCCATGGTTTATTCTTTCTGACATACAATTTAAAATACGTAAGAAACGAATGAATTAACAAAATTACTTTAAAAGAAGCCCACGTACGATAAATACCTTGTTTGTACCATTTTGGCACGTAATATGATTTGGCATTTCAACAATTGTCACATTAGGGTTTTTAACATTGTGGGAATAGGTTGGATGACCTGGTTTCGAAGTTTGGCGAGTAAGTGATTTAAATGGTATTTTGGTATATACTGCTTACGTAACATATACGTTATTGGAACAAGAAGTACCAGAAACAAGAAGTACCAGAAACAAAGTGAAAAAGGTACAACCAAATTTAATGTATGATTCAGCACAGATAGATTGGTTTTAATTATTATATTGCTTCCTTGAATCAGGTGCAGGACCTTTTATTGCAGGCCTGCCGTTTTTACGGATATTGTCCGTTTTAACGGATATTTGGGGTGGAAAACGGACAGCAGGATTTTTAGTCATTTACGGATTTTTCGAAAATATTGTATTTTGCGGGTAATATTAATGTTTGAACGCGATCGATAAAGAAGTCCATGACGTTATCGACTTAGGCCGGTAAATAGTCCGCGCGTAGTAATTTTCTCCGTGAAGTAGGCGGTGAACAGCTGTGAGGTAACACAGAACTCGCCCGCAGTAATGACACCGCGTACTACCCAGCGACCAGCTCGCCACGCCCACAAGCAGGAATTCACTGAAGCTTCAAGGAAAGTAGTCGCAAAAATATCGCCGCGTTTTTTTTTTTTTTTTTTTTTTTACAAAATATTACTACCTGAATGAGATTCGAATCCTAAAAATGGATTCGGGTAATTTCTGGATCCGGGTAACCTGGGTACCCTATGACATCCCTAGTAAAAAGTATGTTTTTTTAATATTAGACTTGCGGAGATCGATTAAAAATGTAAATTTCAAATTTATGGATATTTTCAGGATATTTGACCCACTCCAACAGGATTTAATTTTTTCCCTGGTGGCTGCTTTATTGGAAATTTCAGGATATATCGATGGTGTTGTCCTTCCTTGACCAAAAGTCTTGTTAAGGCCGATCCACAATTGAAATAAGAGTTGAAATAAGAATCCCTGAAATAGTGAAATAACAACCAACTGGTTCACAACAGTCTCGTAGTACCTTATTTCAACATAGGAGAGCGTTTCAATCGAGCACTTTTCGACCGGATCTGACGCCATAGTCACGGCCTACTCCAAACCTATAGCAGGCCGTGGCCAAATAGGGCTTTGCAATGCGACTTTTTTCCACTCGCAGCGCCAGCACCGACAAACAACGAGCTGTCAAAATAATAAAATTGCAACATTATGAAGAAAACGAGGTATGGCGATAATAACTACTCACCAGTTAAAACGATTAATGATGGGCAACCAAGTTGTGAAAGTGTTGTATGCTTCTTGTTTGTTTTGAAGATTTGTTTTTAAAATCAGAATATTTTATTGTTTGACAGCTTGTTGTTTGTCCATCGATTCATTTCATTTGTTTCATTGTTGTAAAGCAAGCTTGCAAGAAAGCCTACGACGACGACATTAACAACAACAACAACAACAACAACAACAACAACAACAACAACAACAACAACAACAACAACAACAACGACCATATCCGGTTCGACTGGAGTAGGCCTTCTTTTCTCGAGCTCTGATTGGTTCGTCATAAGAAGTTGAAACAAGAAATGGAATTGAATCATTTCTTATGACTATTTCAATCCACTGTGACAGTTGTGAACCATAGCATTGTTATTGCATGTTCCGTTTTGCTTAAACCTTATTGCTATTTCACTATTGCAACTCTAATTTCAATTGTGAATCCGCCTTTAATGACCAAGATAAACACTAAATAAAGTCGTTAAATAAATAACAGTGTTCTTAAAACAAAGTAAATATTTCACTGTCTAAATATCTTCTGACGTTCCTGGTACATAATTTCAAATACCAACGGACTGTGCGAACACAACCTAACCCGATGCTATGTTACCAGACTTACGTTTCTGGCGAGCGTGTTGCCGTAGGTGAGCAGAGCCGCAACATGGTCGGGCTGGGCCCGCAAGGCAACCTGGCACCACCGCCCTGCCTCGCTGTGTTGCTTGACGTTAGAGTGGGCGGCTCCAAGCAGCGCGTACACTGCCTGCAACAGGTACAATAAGACAAGTCCAGAAACAAACATATTCAATTGCATTGAAGGTTATTTATATTATGCATTATACCACTTTAGAAAAAACATACATGATAAGATAGGACAAGTATAATTATAACTGAAATTGGACTACACGCCCATATTTTGAGGGTAAAAAATACATTTTTTCACTTCACATAAAAATACATAAAATGAATGTTATTACAAACACATAAAACTACAACTAATAATGATATGAAGAGATGAGAAGAAATATAAAAATAAGCTTCAGTCTGTAGTGAACAGGACTCAAAATTCATCACTTCAAACCAAATGTATTTGATGGGATATATGTAAAGCCACCTTTTTAGATAAATATTGAACGTATCTTTGGATTTGTGGTTACGAATTGTTATAAGAAATTGGTTATACATCTTTATACCTATGATCATTGCAAGTACCTGAGTCCTGAGTAATGCACTTGTTGAATCTGCTTTGAAATATTTTATTGGTGGTTTTGTAACGTGTTTTAATGTTGTAGTTAAGGGTGTGGTTAAAATGTGAACATATTTACATAGAGACAAAGCATAATATAGTTCACATATTTGGTAAACACATACACATCTATAAACGTTTTCAGTGGGATGACGAATTTATATCTTGAGGATTATTTCTTAAATCATATTTTGTATTGCATTCCAAGGTTTTATGTGATTGTCATGTTTGTTTACATCTTTGTTACATTTAGTTTCTATGTATTTGAAGTCTAAGGTTGAAATTCATAGTCGGCCCCTACACCTAGGGGCACCCATTGTTGCTATGGATTTGTTTTGTTTATGGGAAATAACATGGAAACAACTGTTACCTTGGTAACAATGGGCGCCCCTAGGTGTAGGGGCCGACTATGAATTCCAACCTAAGTGTTTTCATAATTCTTCAACTGAAAACACTTTTTTCGTAACTAAAATTATAGCATGCATCACGAAACAGCACATTAATCTTACCACTACTAAACTACTACTAAATCAATATTAAATAATATAATACTAACTAAATATTTGGCTAAGACTAGAGCATTCCGAAGTTGGCACTGTCTAGTGCTGCTAACTGACGGTAGTTACTGCAAACGCCGATGCAAGACCCGTCTGGCCTTGAAGTGATAGAATGAGAACCATTCCTCTAACTTTTGTCTCCGTTGATTTATTCATCTGCACTCGAGCACGTTTTGATTTTAAACAAAACCAATTTTCGTGTTGCCGACAATTAAAAGAATAGTGCGCTTGGGGTGGCAGACAGACTACATGAACGTGCGCTCATTGGCTCCACCCTCAACGAAACACGCGCGATCACGTTATAATGGGCTAAACAATATCGGAACTGCTTGGATACCTAGGTTCATTTCTTATATAAGACTTCGATTCAACCTTATTTTTACATTTGTTAACATAAGTGATTGTTACGCGTTAGTCGTTCTGACCTATAAAATATAACAGTAAAATACAGTACAAGTAAAATTTGTAAAACAAAATAATGAGACATCGATCTACATGCTCCAACATCGGTGTTTTGTAAAATATGCACTGTTTTACAAATAAAGTCCATTTATTACTGTATAAAAGTAAATAAAGAAACACACAAAACGGGTAAACAAATCTAGTCATTAGTTATGTTTTTTGTGACTTCGAGCTGTTTTCCTCAACATAATGTCAATGTTATTTGACATTTCCCCATTAAACTACTTATAAACCTGCCCAGAGTGGCCTACACACAACTTATAAACCTGCGTAGAGTGGCCTACACACTACTGACTCACCTGGGGAGGATAGTCTTCCGGCATGTTGTCCACGGCCTGCTCGTAAACCTCCACGGCGCCTCCTGCCTAGAGTGGCCTACACACTACTTATAAACCTGCCTAGAGTGGCCTACACACTACTTATAAACCTGCGTAGAGTGGCCTACACACTACTGACTCACCTGGGGAGGATAGTCTTCCGGCATGTTGTCCACGGCCTGCTCGTAAACCTCCACGGCGCCTCCTGCCTAGAGTGGCCTACACACTACTTATAAACCTGCCTAGAGTGGCCTACACACTACTTATAAACCTGCGTAGAGTGGCCTACACACCACTGACTCACCTGGGGAGGATAGTCTTCCGGCATGTTGTCCACGGCCTGCTCGTAAACCTCCACGGCGCCTCTGTGTCTCCCCTGGGCCGTGTAGATACGACCCAGACTCAACATGGCTGCCATTCGGGAGGTATCATGCGCCCGTGGGTCCTTCAGTCCCTTGGAGTCTATGTGGCTACAGCGGCGATATAGGTCGATCGCCTCCTCCAGTCGACCCAGCTTCTCGAAGAGGCTGCCTAGCTGAACGTACGCCACTGGAAACGTACAGCCATACAATAACTTTATTTCTACCGAAACTTGATTTATGTTGTGTGTGCTTTTAGATTAGTTTAAAACAATTAGGCCTAATAAAGACAGCGTTTACTGCTTCCTAACAAATCAAATTGCTAATAATAATTTAATTATTATATTATGAAGAGTAAATACCAAAAATGTACACACATGAATCAAAATTACCAATTAGAACGTTATTTACTAGGCTATACATTATTTTGCTGAATATATTTGTAACACGGTAAATCAAGATCGAGATATGAAATCACCGCCAAAGTAAACTGAAAGAAGCAACAATACAACACTTGTTACACATTTCAATGTAAGCCTTCTTTAATAAATGTTTGTCCTCAATTGACACAAAATTTCAATAAACAAAGATAAGGTATAAAGCACGTACATACTACAAGAAACCGTGCGCGGTTTATAAGAACACTTCTATAAGTTAGGTATATATAAACTGTTTTGTGGATTTTCTGTATTTAATTCTTTGAATCTCTAACAAGTATGTTGTCATCCATGTAGTGACAGAACAAAACATCTGCGACGGTCAACTTACACAAACCATTCACAAACAGCATTTGTATTCAACACCTGTTAAATTCAGTCAACATTGATTCTATGTCCGGTTAATTGAGTATGGTAATTGCTTAATTGCATTTTAGCATGCATTGTGTTGCTGCTCCGCCTGACGCAATATTACTTACATTATTAACTATTGTCGAAAGCTTTTAAAAAATAATTTTTAAAACCAAAATGATGATTGTTATTAGTAAATACTTTGTTATCCGGGCCACAAATTTCTAAGGGAATTAATTAATCACAGTGTTTAAAGACGCGCAAACCAATTATATAAAAAACATCACGCCTACAAATTGCGAAATGTTGCGTAAGAGCAGGACAGTATCCACTACAAGGGTAGGACCCAGATGCAGTAGCAAGTGATTTATTATGGAGTTTAGATTGTATACTCACGGGCTAGAGTGGGTCTGTACTGTAGGGATCGCTGGTAACATTGTATGGCCTCCTCCAGTTGACCCTTGCGCTCCAGTAATATCCCCCTGAAACATGACGTCCCACTTGAAGCACTCAAACAAACCAAGGTTAAATAACAGTAGGATCAGGTTGATCTGTGGTCAGTGGCGTATCCAGGGGTGGAGGCGCTTGGGGGGCTGGAGCCCCCCGAAATCCCAGCTTTAATATTGCGCAAAATATCTAGGTGTACGTTAAAATAAATAAAAACAAATTTTGTTGCATCAAATTTAACAAACTTATAGAAAGAATTAATTAAACTACAATGCCAAATTACTTACAATAAAGTCAAATTTATACCGTCAGTGCAATAAACTCAATTATTTTCTTAAAAGTTAGAACTCCTTCTAATAAGGGGAGATCCTTGCCATATACCTACAATGCTAATTTAGCTGACTTCATGTACCTTTTAGACAAACTGTTATTTCAATGTGCCTGAAATTTTAGGACCATACGTAGGAACATGTCTTACATGACCCCTACTAGGATTATTTATCTGCAATTATTATAACTGGTTAAAAGAAATAAAAATAAAAATCATAACCAAAACATAATTTTTTTAATATTTTGTAATCTTTTAAATTTGCTAGGATGTAAACGAAGCACCTTATTTAATTTATTTTAGTATGGGTTGTGACTTGTACTGAGTTTCACATATCCTGAAAATTTCAAGACAATTGGTCTATGGGGTCCTAAGAAAAGGTACACAATGTGAACAAATTTTGAAATTCAGAGGAAACAAACTTTTAAGTTGAAACATGATCCTTACCTACTTCAAATCCCCTCAAAATGTGTTTAGAAGAGCCCTGGACCCCTATTCTGTAACTTTTTTTCGTAGGTCCTGATATGGTTTCTGCCTGAATTCGACGTTGATCGGATAATTGCGATTTTGTAACTTTTTTGGTGCCCGTTTCCGCCTGAATCCATTTCCGTGGTCCTGATATGGTTTCAGTAGCTTTTTTGCTGGTGAAACGAAATCAGCCGTAATATTAAGCATGTATAATAACTGTTGACGCGTGATATTGTACTGCAAACTGCGTTCAATAATTATGTTCCATTATAATGAGTGAAAAACACCAATAAACAACGTGTTTACTTTTCATTTGAGACAGTCTTTATTATTTGAAAATCTCAGCCGGCGCCGCGGTCTAGTGACGCCCGCCATTAGAGAAATATTATGTCAACAACTCTAGCCTAGGCCTATTGTATCATTGGGACGGCCGTATTACTAGGCCGATACATATAAATTCACTGATAAGACATAATAAGATATTGGCCTAGGCCTAAACATTACCTTGTAGTGTTCCTAGGGTATAGAGAAATTCCTAGAATAGAGAAATAGGGCATTCTAGGTTGCTTCTTGTGTTGTTAAAGACGCATTCATGTAACTGTGTAGGGTTATGTTTGTTTTGATTTGAGCCGTGTAGCAGTGATCACGGCCCTCTAAATCATGATATTGTCGGTTTATGATTGGCTTAAAGCCTCGGTGGCTCAGTCGCCTTGTGAAGTCCTCCCAAAGCGTACATACACATTTCAGGCGCTGTTATAGAATCGCTATTTTGTTCATCTTTGGCGACGGCTGAAACGGGCAAATAATTTCTGCCTGCATTCGTTTCGGCTTTTTTCATTTCAGGCAGAAATGGGAAAGTTACCGAATAGGGGTCCAGCTCCATATAATGGGTCATCAGGGTCCTTTGTGTCATCCACAGGTAGGTGTACTAGGCCTACTTGTACCAGGGCTTGATACATCCGAAAGTTTTCGTTAAGAACACTAGGCCTAGACGTCTGTGAAGAGCGATACGAATTTCATCCAGTTTTTAAAGCAGTGTAAAGGCGACGCTCAGGATGAGCGCCCAGCACCAACCTAATCAAAGCCGCTAGATTAAATCATGCTTCATTACTTCCCAGGATGTGCTAATAAGGTATCCAGATAACACTTTATTTATTTCAGTGCCATATTTAATAGCGTATTCCATTACGAACAGGGCCACGATTTTAAAGCTAAACTCATAAACACAATGTAATTACGTCGCAACTGAACTTATACTGGACAATACACACATGATCTTATGGAAACTAATGACCACGCCCCCTTTGATTTCAATCTGTGACAGTTTTAATTACGTAATCCGTAATCCGATACCAAACAATAAAACGTATATTGATCGCACCCACATGATGTCATAGTACTAGCCACTACCTTCAATCTCTGCTTGGAAATAGTCGCTACACCCCCTTGTGTACGGTTGTAAACAGTTTTAATTACGTAGTCCGTAAAGAAAGACGCCCATTGATTAAAAACCGTATCTGGACTTATCTAAACTCGATGTAGGTACTAAAATACTCTAATATTATTAAGAAAGACTATGTTAACCGATTCCAATGTAGCCACAAGCTCTACAATTTGTACTTATTAAGATAATCGGGAATTAATCCGGGAATATGCCCCATTAACAATGACTTTGATTAATTGGCTGCGCGATACCAAACAAACACATGTTTATCGTCCGCACCCACATGATGTCATAGAGCAAGACCATACATACAATCTCTGATGAAAATTAGTGACCTCGCCCCCTTGGGTTACAATCTGTGACGGTTTGAATTACGTAATCCGTACAGAAAGACACCCATTGATTAAAACCCGTATCAAGACTTATCTAAACTCGATGTAGGTACTAAAATACTCTAATATTATTATGAAAGACTGTTAACCGATTGCAATGTAGTCCCAAGCTTACAATTTGTACTTATTAAGATAATCGGGTATTAATCCGGGAATATGCCCCATAAACAATGATTTTGATTAATTGACTGCGCGATACCAAACAAACACATGTTTATTGTTCGCACCCACATGATGTCATAGAGCAAGACCATACACACAATCTCTGATGAAAATTAGTGACCTCGCCCCCTTGGGTTACAATCTGTGACGGTTTCAATTACGTTATCCGTTAAGAAAGACACCCATTGATTAAAACCCGTATCTGGACTTATCTAAACTCGATGTAGGTACTAAAATACTCTAATATTATTAACTTCTTTGTGCCGCCTCGATTAACTAGACGTGCTATTCCTTTCCAAACTTATAGAAGCCGCATTAATGTTTTAAAATATTCTTGCTTAAATAGGATCATGTCAACTTACAATTGTTTTTTAATAAATGCGCAAGAGGGTATTGATGTTTTTAATGACTCTACACGTACTTTTAAAAAGGCCATTTTAATGGAGTGACATATGGGGCATGTATATGCGACCATCATTGTTTTTATGTACTACATGATGTGATATTTGTTGCATGTTTTGTTGTTTTCGTTTTTGTTTGTTTTATCAAAACACACTTTGTGGAATTGTGCAATTCTATTGTGTATGTAAAATAAATAATGATAATAAGAAAGACTGTTAACCGATTGCAATGTAGCCACAAGCTCTACAATTTGTACTTCTTAAGATAATCGGGATTTAATCCGGGAATATGCCCCAAAAACAATGATTTTGATTAATTGACTGCGCGATACTAAACAAACACATGTTTATTGTTCGCACCCACATGATGTCATAGTACTAGCCACTACCTTCAATCTCTGCTTGGAAATAGTCGCTACACCCCCTTGTGTACGGTTGTAAACAGTTTTAATTACGTAGTCCGTAAAGATAGACGCCCATTGATTAAAAACCGTATCTGGACTTATCTAAACTCGATGTAGGTACTAAAACACTCTAATATTATTAAGAAAGACAATGTTAACCAATTGCAATGTAGCCACAAGCTCTACAATTTGTACTTATTAAGATAATCGGGAATTAATCCGGGAATATGCCCCATAAACAATGATTTTGATTAATTGACTGCGCGATACCAAACAAACACATGTTTACTGTCCGCACCCACATGATGTCATAGAGCAAAACCTTACACACAATCTCTGATGAAAATTAGTGACCTCGCCCCCTTTTGTTACAATCTGTGACGGTTTTAATTACGTAATCCGTTAAAAAAGACGCCTTTTGAATAAAACCCGTATCTGGACTTATCTAAACTCGATGTAGGTACTAAAACACTCTAATATTATTAAGAAAGACTATGTTAACCGATTGCAATGTAGCCACAAGCTGTACAATTTGAACTTATTAAGATAATCGGGAATTAATCCGGGAATCTGCCCATAAACAATGATTTTGATTAATTGACAGCGCGATACTAAACAAACACATGTTTAATGTTCGCACACACATGATGTCATAGAGCAAGACCATACACACAATCTCTGATGAAAATTAGTGACCTCGCCCACTTGGGTTACAATCTGTGACGGATTAAATTACGTAATCCGTAAAGAAAGACGTTTATGGGGCATATTCCCGGATTAATTCCCGATTATCTTAATAAGTACAAATTGTAGAGTTTGTGGCTACATTGCAATCGGTTAACATAGTCTTTCTTAATAATATAAAAGCATTTTAGTACCTTCATCGAGTTTAGAAAAGTCCAGATACGGGTTTTAATTAATAGGCGTCTTTCTTTACGGATTACGTCATTAAAGCCGTCACAGATTGTAACCCAAGGGGGCGAGGTCACTAATTTTTATCAGAGATTGTGTGTATGGTCTTGCTCTATGATATCAGTTAGTATTGAAGTATATACATGTTCTTGTTTGTTATCTCGACGATCAATTAATCAAAATCATTGTTTATGGGGCATATTCCCGAATTAATCCCTGATTATCTTAATAAGTACAAATTGTAGGGCTTGGGGCTGGATTGCAATTGGTTAGCATAACCTTTGTTTATCAAAATAATATATTGCCGTACTTATACCGAGTTTTGATAAGTCCAGATAAGGGTTTTAATCAATAGGCGTCTTTCTTTACGGATTGCGTAATTTAAACCGTCACAGATTGTAACTCATGGAGGCGTGGTCACTAATTTCAATGAGAGATTGTGTGTATGGTCTTGCTCTATGACATCATGTGGGTGCGAACAATATACATATGTTTGTTTAGTATCGCGAGGATCAATTAATCAAAATCATTGTTTATGGGGCATATTCCCGGATTAATTCCCGATTATCTTAATAAGTACGAATTGTAGGGCTGGTGGCTGGATTGCAGTTGGTTGGCATAAACCTTTCTTTATCAAAATAATATATTGCCATACCTACATCGAGTTTAGATAAGTCCAGATACGGGTTTTAATCAATGGGCTTCTTTCTTTACCGATTACGTTATTATTAAAACCGTCACAGACTGAAACCGCACTAATTTCCATCAGAGGTTCTGTGTATGGTCTTGCTCTTCTACATCGGTATGTTTTGAAGTATATACATGTTATTCTGAGGTATCGCGACGATCTAATGATCCTAATCCACTTGGATATATGAAGGTTTTATGATCAATGATTGAAAAGTAATATAGATATCATTGAAAAATGCTTATTATAAGTGTTTTTTTAAGTATCGTGACGATGTTTTAATATTAAGCATGTTTTAGTTTTGTGTGGTTGGCACTGCTGGTTTTTAGGCACTCATCACACGTGCCGCCATGGCACTTCTATAAAAACTGGGTCAGGAGCCCGATTCTCTAAATCTGTGGTAAATTTCTCACCGGTTTCTGTCGTTACGGAAGGCGAATGGATGGCTGTGATTGGGTCACAGCCTTCTCATAACGACCAAAACCGGTGATCACCTTATCGTTGACCATAGAGAATCAAGGCCCAGATTCGTATCGCTTTTCATGGTCGTCTTGAAATGTCAAAACTAAGAGATTTGTAAACAATCCACAAGCGTGTGAATTTGGCGTCAACACTCGCCTGCATGCTTTAGGGGTACCAACATAGAAAGTAAAAAACGCTAATGCTTCTACTACGCTATAGAAAAGAAATCAGCTAATTATCCCTTTTCATGGGAAAGCTATGAAATTTTGAATGTAACACGGTGATGTTACTACCGTACGTATGTTAACAACAAACAATGCAGTTTTAAAAAATTCATAGAATCATAATGGATGCTCGGATATCTTTGAAATAAGGTTTATTACACTGGGAAATAATGCAACTATAGGCCTAATAATATGCAAAAATCTGAAAATCACGTTTTAGAAGGTTTGTTGCTAAGGATCTCCCCTTTTAACGCGAAAAATATATACAAAAAAAGTTTCAAAAAAGATCGCCTGCGGCGCAGTAGTGTGGGATTACCCCCCCCCCTTTGTTTCAGGTGGGAGATTTAGTTTGTGGATGTATCTTTATCTATATAAGCCCCACTCCCTAAATATATTCCTGCATACGCCACTGGCCTGAAGAGGGCGTGGCCAATGAAACGTCGACAAAGCGGGGATACCAACCATTGTACCAACTGCAGATAAATCCGTTTAGCGCCGATAGTTTTCCTTGACGGGTTTGCGATGTTCGAATACCGAGTACACCGAATGTAGAGCAATGCAAGCAAACAGGGCATAGAATATTGAGCGTGTATTGTGTATAATGTTTGTTCGTTTATGTTTGTACGAGAGTTAACTTGAAAACATCTATGTACACAACAAAAAGAACAAAGCACTTTCGAATTGACTTGTTTTTCCCGCGCTCCGCCCGTTGGCCGGCGCGGCGGGGGTGCCCCGTAGGGATTGGGCACGGCCATTAGGATCGCATCATCTGACCCTTAGCTTTGTTACCGCGCGTCCATCCGTTGCGGCCGCCAGACAGTTTTAAAGTCGTCGGGGGAGATATAAAATTTGTATTCGGCGTCGTTGGTAAGAGAGCCCATTGTAAAATGACTTGGGGAATATGTTCTTGAAATCGATATTGAACGCGGAAAGATAATTTTCTACGCCCGCAAAGAAAATGGGCCCCGATCCAATCCTTAGAACAGGGGTGAACGATGGGGCCGCGTTGGATTAACGTCGGACGTATCGGCCGTGGTCGATTGGGCGTTTGTCTAGTAATCCGCGGTCATTGTGTTTCAGGTTCGATGCCCGGGCAGGGCATGGATCGCATGTGACAGTGTTCCATCTTCATGAATCGTCTCGATTAGTAAGACCTGAGCCCAAATATCTTCGTCCACTAAACTATTCCACGTTGGAGTCTTCAAGTTCGCGAAACTTCCTTCTCTTTAAATTTTCTAACATTGACAATTTCAAAGCGAGTTTTATATTTATTTGCAAGTTCCCCCCATGTTAAACAGAACACGCTTTTTTGTTATTGGAGTGGTTAATAAGGACGAGGCCCATGTGAATGATAATGGTAATCGATCATTTACCATGTTTTGATAACTTTGATCTAGTCTTAAGCGAGCGTCTCCATTCAACGCTCATGGCACTCGTTCTATTTGTTTTTGTTTTTATGTCCCGCGAAAGCGGTTCTATTCAATTATATAAAACTGATCTACAAAGGAGGACTTCGCCTTTATCCCATGTGTGTACCCCTGCTTCCAGGACTTCGCCTTTATCCCATGTGTGTACCCCTGCTTCCAGGACTTCGCCTTTATCCCATGTGTGTACCCCTGCTTCCAGGACTTCGCCTTTATCCCATGTGTGTACCCCTGCTTCCAGGACTTCGCCTTTATCCCATGTGTGTACCCCTGCTTCCAGGACTTCGCCTTTATCCCATGTGTGTACCCCTGCTTCCAGGACTTCGCCTTTATCCCATGTGTGTACCCCTGCTTCCAATAAAGGAGGTCCTCGGTTGATTCCCTGTCCTGGAATGTTAGTGTTTTCTAGACTTAAAACACAACATTGTGTCCAGAGCTAATCTGGCCATCGAACGTGCCTGGTAGTCCAGCAAAATGTGCTCAAGTTGGTGTTGTTATAAACAATTCGTTCTCATATATATCAGCCGCATACCAACACAAGTTTTACTCCCTCCATAGTCCAACACACCGTAACGCACCCACCGTGCCACACCTCCCCTTACGTCGTAAACCCCAAATTCACTTTGGCCATCCCCGATTCAGCTCTTGAAAATATCGAAAGAGCCGAAAATGGCCGCCTATAAAAATGGATTGCATTTTTCACAAGACGAGCAAAACGATTTCTGTGATAACTCGGCGCTCGTTCTCAATCGCGTCGGCTTCACCCAAGGAATCTTGTATTCCTATTAAATGCGAATTCGAAAATGATTCAATAATTCATATCTCCGCAGCGGGGTGGAGTGTATCGTCGCCCGATCTAGCGGCGAAGCTTCGAATTGCATTACAATTCAACAAAACGTGAATGTGGTTGGATGGTTGCGGCAATATGAATTTCAATGGGAGTTTATTCACTACCGGAGACGATTTGCATTTTTGTGGTGGGTGTGTGGGTATGTGGCTATATGGGTGTGGTGGGTACGTGTGTGTATATCAACCAGACCCATGACAATGTCTGCAGGACGAATCAAGTATGGTAGTGATTTCCGTAAACCCCGTGAATTGATTTATTTATTCAACCGTATGGCGATATTATGCGAGCCACTTTCTGCCTCTTACGACAAGCAGAGCTACCCTGGGCACATTCACACGGGGTTAATGGAGGCACCCCTAACGCCAACCATGCACGATCTGACGCATTCTGGTGACCACACGACATCCTAACATACTGTATGTGTGTGACTTACAGATTGTAGTGGACGTCCGCCATGTTGCTTCGGAACTTGAGCGCCATCTTGAATGCCCATTCGGCTTCCGCCATTTTGCCCTGTGAGCTGAGCACCGATCCCAGGTTCCCGTAGGCTGAAAGCAAAACATGCAGGCATGAGCACAGCACAACTACCCGATATTTGGGCCAACCACACCACGCTACCTGCCAGTTAACTGCTGAGCGTTATTTAGTCGCCATGCAGTTAACTACCCGTGTAGACCCGATTAATCAATGTCAAATTGACGTGCAACTCCCAATAATCCCAATAATACGACCACCAGTATTTGTTCTAGTTAAGGTTATGTCAATTGTGTATCTATCTTGTAATACCCAACGCAGGGCTTACATCAAATATATATTTTGACACTAGTCGTCTAGTCGACTAGCCCAGTCGACTAATGCAACAACTATGGCAATTTGTTGTAGTTAATTGTCACAAATTGTCGCGTTAGTCGTGAACAAGCGCCACAATTGAGCCACCAAACCCCATTAAGCTAAGAACTGCCTCATAATTACATCTTGATAGCCATGCGAATAGTTGCCGCATCCATCGGCTGTTGTGACGGCTAAGTGAATGTGAATGAAGACGTTCACAACGATATACAATGCGAAGTTAACTGTACCTGACAATCACGACTAAGTGCTTCAGGGGTGATTTTAAAGTGAGTTTGTGTAGTTAATTAATCCAGGATCGAAGTGGAGGATGTACACTCAATGTTCTGTATACAGCGCTTAGGGTCTCTACACTAACTGTTTGGAAAACGACCCTTTCTAATTCAGGGGTGTGTATAGTTCCTGTTCGGTAGACAGCGCTAAGGGCATATACACTTACACTATTGTAAACAGCACTTACTATATCTTAAGTTACACAGCGTCATAACCCAGGTATGCGGAAGTGTACATTTACTGCTTTGTACACAGTGCTACCCCAACTAAGGGTTGTCTACAACAGCTGGATTTAAAAGCGCTATCTACAAAACAGAAAGTGTACACGTCACCGGATTGGGAAGGCTGTCTACAAAGCAGCAAGTGTACACACCACTGGTTTTGAAAACGTTTTTTACAACGCAGTATTTGTGTACACACGTACACTTGTATATTATGTGTTATTGTCTACATATGTAGTACTCACATTTGGGCGGGTTGATGGGTATCCCGCTTCTGTAAAGGCTCTCTTCATCTGTCCAGTCTCTGTTTCTCTGTATGGTTCTGGCGGCGAACGCCAGGAGTAGGACCCCAAGGCCCACGTACACCAGGTTCCTATTGGTCCGTTTGAGCAACACGTGACACCCTAGGCCAATTAGGAGGCAGTACCCGACGCTGGGTATGTAGAGGACACGCTCGGCGACCACGAAGCCAACGTGGAAGAATAGGTTTGTCGCCGGTAGGAAGGGAATGGCTAACAGAGCCAAAGAGAACAACAACACTTGAGATGTGTCTACACCTTTCTTTCTTGTCGAGTTCTTTGACGCCCAGAGAGTCTGGTGTCCTCTACGCGTACCGTCCTCGCTGACGTCATCGTCCTCGTCATCTGAGAGGACGTGCCTCCTGAAAACAATGTGCAAGGAGTGTATAAAAGTGGCGACACCACGCTTGGTCCGTTCACCACAAGTACAAAAAACTTCCAGAAATTCCCTTCGTATTATTGTCAAAAGTCCTTCCTCCTCTTCCTCATCTAATTCTCCTTCGGCGTTGATTCCTCCCCCGCACTCGTACATCGAACACCCCTCGCCCTTATCATCCCCCGTGTCCACGCAATGGCAGGGCGTCTTCGTCCCCACGAGGGGTATCGTGTTGTTGTTGTTGGTGTTGCGACACAACGTCGAGTGATGGTCCACGATGCGGTGCGAACACACCGGACACGGTTCGGGCACCGCCTTCTCTTCCGGCTCCACCGGCCGCTCGACAGCGACGTTCTTTCTGTGGCGGCGGTGTTTGAAGTTGGCGCGCTTGGACGTGGCGATCACGTGGTGTGTCTTGGCGAGCAGCTTCCGGATGTTGGCCCTGACGGCCACGTAGACGGTGTAGTAGAAGGCGGTGGAGATGACGTTGCGGGGGTCGGCGACGGAGGTGATGCGGGGGATGGCGTCCATGGACCAGTCGAAGCTGAGGTACCGGGGGCAGAGGAGGAGGAGGAAGTTGAAGGCGGGGAGGTAGAGGAAGGTGAGAGTGCGCGTCACCAGCGAGGGGCAACGAGCCGTGGGGTTGTCTGCCGTGGAGAACGATGGCGTCTGTTGATAGAGAAGGCGCAGGCGCAGATGAAGGAGAAGACACAGCGAGGCGAACGTCAGAGAGACGCTCGTGATGAATCCGCGTGGAATCTGAAAACAAAGACGTTCTCTGTTAATGGATCAATTATATCCGCGTCTAATGACAACAGTTTAAAACGGAGCGTCCAATTAGAATAAACGTTCCATCTCATCATCATGTGACGCCATGTTGCCAATTATTGCAACGGACGTGTTGACGTGAAAAATATAATTTACTTGAATAACCATTACTGTTTCACATCAAACTTTATTCCCGTCAAGTATTTCCTTACAACAGTGTCAAACATTTCATTTATTAAAAACATAACAATGGTGGTATTAATGTTTTCTTTCGTTCAATACAAACCTAAAATATTATAAAGGAACTCTATTGTCTCCAATAGAGGTCAAGTCACTCTATATGTTCCTTCCCATGGGTCCATATTTTCTCTCCCGCCAAATCCAAGTCTAAACATACTATTTCTTTCTCTCTCACACACAATAGGAGACCACCCGAAGGTCGAGCCAGACGGAAGAGGATCCGAGAGAGAGAGGGAGAGAGAGAGAGAGAGAGAGAGAGAGAGAGAGAGAGAGAGAGAACACTCCGTGTGTTGGCGAAGAAAAAGAATGCATCTAGAAGGGGCTCGTTTTTCAAATCTCATCTTCTTAGCTTTGCAACACACAACACTTTATCATTCCCGAGCCCCGCTGTCCGGCTTCCCCCCTGTCAACTATATTCAATCTGTATCTCTCCCGCTTTTCTCGACTTCTTTCCCATCTCTACCGGGATCAGTTTTTGTCCCCGCGTGACACCTAAAGACGCGCGGGGGGGGGGGGGGGGGAAACCTTAACACGATACTTTCAACTGTGGTAGGACACAACTAATGTTGCTGCTTACAACTGCATGAGCTATACACTGATATGATACGGGGCTGCGATACTTTCAACGGTGATAGCACACAACTAATGTTGCTGCTTACAACTGCATGAGCTATACACTGATATGATACGGGGCTGCGATACTTTCAACTGTGATAGGACACAACTAATGTTGCTGCTTACAACTGCATGAGCTATACACTGATATGATACGGGGCTGCGATACTTTCAACGGTGATAGGACACAACTAATGTTGCTGCTTACAACTGCATGAGCTATACACTGATATGATACGGGGCTGCGATACTTTCAACGGTGATAGGACACAACTAATGTTGCTGCTTACAACTGCATGAGCTATACACTGATATGATACGGGGCTGCGATACTTTCAACTGTGATAGGACACAACTAATGTTGCTGCTTACAACTGCATGAGCTATACACTGATATGATACGGGGCTGCGATACTTTCAACGGTGATAGGACACAACTAATGTTGCTGCTTACAACTGCATGAGCTATACACTGATATGATACGGGGCTGCGATACTTTCAACGGTGATAGGACACAACTAATGTTGCTGCTTACAACTGCATGAGCTATACACTGATATGATACGGGGCTGCGATACTTTCAACGGTGATAGGACACAACTAATGTTGCTGCTTACAACTGCATGAGCTATACACTGATATGATACGGGGCTGCGATACTTTCAACGGTGATAGGACACAACTAATGTTGCTGCTTACAACTGCATGAGCTATACACTGATATGATACGGGGCTGCGATACTTTCAACGGTGATAGGACACAACTAATGTTGCTGCTTACAACTGCATGAACTATACACTGATATGATACGGGGCTGCGATACTTTCAACGGTGATAGGACACAACTAATGTTGCTGCTTACAACTGCATGAGCTATAGACTGATATGATACGGGGCTGCGATACTTTCAACGGTGATAGGACACAACTAATGTTGCTGCTTACAACTGCATGAGCTATAGACTGATATGATACGGGGCTGCGATACTTTCAACGGTGATAGGACACAACTAATGTTGCTGCTTACAACTGCATGAGCTATACACTGATATGATACGGGGCTGCGATACTTTCAACGGTGATAGGACACAACTAATGTTGCTGCTTACAACTGCATGAGCTATAGACTGATATGATACGGGGCTGCGATACTTTCAACGGTGATAGGACACAACTAATGTTGCTGCTTACAACTGCATGAGCTATACACTGATATGATACGGGGCTGCGATACTTTCAACGGTGATAGGACACAACTAATGTTGCTGCTTACAACTGCATGAGCTATAGACTGATATGATACGGGGCTGCGATACTTTCAACGGTGATAGGACACAACTAATGTTGCTGCTTACAACTGCATGAGCTATACACTGATATGATACGGGGCTGCGATACTTTCAACGGTGATAGGACACAACTAATGTTGCTGCTTACAACTGCATGAGCTATACACTGATATGATACGGGGCTGCGATACTTTCAACGGTGATAGGACACAACTAATGTTGCTGCTTACAACTGCATGAGCTATACACTGATATGATACGGGGCTGCGATACTTTCAACGGTGATAGGACACAACTAATGTTGCTGCTTACAACTGCATGAGCTATACACTGATATGATACGGGGCTGCGATACTTTCAACGGTGATAGGACACAACTAATGTTGCTGCTTACAACTGCATGAGCTATACACTGATATGATACGGGGCTGCGATACTTTCAACGGTGATAGGACACAACTAATGTTGCTGCTTACAACTGCATGAGCTATACACTGACATGATACGGGGCTGCGATACTTTCAACGGTGATAGGACACCACTAATGTTGCTGCTTACAACTGCTAACTGCATGAGCTATACACTGATATGATACGGGGCTGCGATACTTTCAACGGTGATAGGACTCAACTAATGTTGCTGCTTACAACTGCATGAACAGTATGTACTGCATGAAACTCGAAAAGAAGATAGTTGTATTCCATATACCTGCAATGTTTTACTTTTGAGATTCTTGTAAAGTGGAATACAAGAATACAAAGTCGACGTACATAACAAAAGTACATGTATTACATACAGAAATATAAATAATGTATAAAACAATAGACATATAGATAATGAAAGGGGGCATAATATGCACGTGGCCTCAAGCCGCTGTTTGGCACTAATGAAGTAGCTCCACGTACCAGGGTGTTAGGGGCCCGGTAAGCCCTGGCTAAGCCACTCCCGGGCGTGACACTACTTTCAACACCGCTTGGAGTTCTGTGTCTCTCTGTCTCTCTGTCTCTCTTTCTGGTTAGGAGTCTGCTTATTTATACATGTATTTTGTCAAAATGTATATACTAAACAGTTGGATGGAAGGTAAGTAACCTGTCCATAATAAAGAGCTACATCATCAACAATCAACCAACCAACCAACCAACCAATCAATCACTCAATCAATCCCTCTCTCCCTTTAATTAGAAACCAAAACAAACACCATGCCAGTTACAATGCACGGTGTATTTGCATAATCTGAGGGACAGCCAGGCTACCCTTGACCGGCAATTAATTGTACTATTATTTCAGATGGCGTTTGGTTCACGTTGAACTGTTCTCCACATTAGTAATTGTAATCACCGAAAATCAGTCTTGTTTCTGAGTGGGTAGACTCTAAATGTGCATTGATTTATTTATTTTATTTAAACCAACAAGGAAACTCTCTTGTGTCGTCCACACTTCTTGTGGCTCACAAGGGCACAAGTTATCATTTTCGTACACTTTAAAATGGCCTCTAATAAAACAACCTTAATGCAACAGTATTGTGAGAACTAGAATGGAATAAAATGTCGACATTAGTGTCAGATCTGTCCGCTGTGGAGGCAGCGCGCCACTGTCTCGTCGGAAGGCAAATACGAGGCTGGCAGATTAGCTCTTGCAATATTCAGTATTCAATTTAAACCAGTTGGATTGCTGTTCGCTGGAACCGAGTTCCTAGTCGACTATTTGGGGAATACGGCATCGCGCAAGTTGGTAGAATGTGTTTATTTTCGGTTAAGTTGGCAACGCCGTGAGTTAGTTTATTGGGAAGGATTTGTTTATCTATGGTATTTGAGAGAAGAATACATTATACGTGATTGTAAAGTAAAGTCGCTAGGAATATATATGTAGATGCGCAGACAAGAGACAAAGGTTAAAAATATTATGTTTATCTATTATATATCTCCTCGGCTCAGAACAATGAGGGACATTATACGACTTGTAAAGCGCTTTGTTGCTATGATGGCTCAGAACAATGGGGGACATTATACGGCTTGTAAAGCGCCTCGTTGCTGTGATGGCTCAGAACAATGGGGGACATTATACGGCTTGTAAAGCGCCTCGTTGCTATGATGGCTCAGAACAATGAGGGACATTATACGGCTTGTAAAGCGCCTCGTTGCTATGATGGCTCAGAACAATGGGGGACATTATACGGCTTGTAAAGCGCCTCGTTGCTATGACGGCTCAGAACAATGGGGGGCATTATACGGCTTGTAAAGCGCCTCGTTGCTATGACGGCTCAGAACAATGGGGGACATTATACGGCTTGTAAAGCGCCTCGTTGCTATGATGGCTCAGAACAATGGGGGACATTATACGGCTTGTAAAGCGCCTCGTTGCTATGATGGCTCAGAACAATGGGGGACATTATAAGGCTTGTACAGCGCCTCGTTGCTATGATGGCTCAGAACAATGGGGGACATTATACGGCTTGCAAAGCGCCTCGTTGCTATGATGGCTCAGAACAATGGGGGACATTATACGGCTTGTAAAGCGCCTCGTTGCTATGATGGCTCAGAACAATGAGGGACATTATACGGCTTGTAAAGCGCCTCGTTGCTATGATGGCTCAGAACAATGAGGGACATTATACGGCTTGTAAAGCGCCTCGTTGCTATGATGGCTCAGAACAATAGGGGACCATATACGGCTTGTAAAGCGCCTCGTTGCTATGATGGCTCAGAACAATGGAGGACATTTTACGGCTTGTAAAGCGCCTCGTTGCTTTGATGGCTCAGAACAATGGGGGACATTATACGGCTTGTAAAGCGCCTCGTTGCTATGATGGCTCAGAACAATGGGGGTCATTATACGGCTTGTAAAGCGCCTCGTTGCTATGATGGCTCAGAACAATGGGGGACATTATACGGCTTGTAAAGCGCCTATAATATCTTAAAAACATGTTGGAATCAAACTCTTCGAAAACTTTCTTTAGCCAGAAGTTCCATCTTTCAATTGATATCTACTTGTAAAGCAAAAATGTTTTCTACATTATACGAATGCCTCAATTACGTTAATGATTGAAGTATTATAAATTATTAGTCGTGGTTGGTGGTGGGGGGGGGGGGGGTCGGGGGAGGAAGGGGGGGGGAAGAGCCGCTCTTGAGGGGAATATGCCGTGGGGTATCAAAGATTATATCTTTTAATTGGGAAGCCTTTTTCGTATTTAACAAGATGGCTGATATTCAAACTCGTCATCATTACAGAAGTCAATCCCTAATCTCACTAATGGGCGAGGGTCTTCAGATACGCGTCACCGTGTTCCAGCCAATAGCAGATCAGCAGTAGCTACGCATTATCATTACACTAAGTTCTATTGGAATGTTAACAGATAATCCAGGATTATGCTTTAACTCAATCCACGCAGTCCCGCACAGACAATAATTATATAAATGGATTAAAAATGACACAAGAATGTTGTAACATGCTCAAAAGACGGACATTTTAAATAATAAATATAATACCCGTTAAATTTTCTAAGTACCATATTGATAACCGTGCAATCCATCCGTGGATGGTTCGAAACAGCTCTCCATGCTTTGCCAGTCTCGACACAACCCCTTGCGATGCATATCAAGGGTATCTTGAGTGTCCAGCAGTGAGGTTCTGATATGGAGCTTGACCTAGTTGCCGCTTACTGGCAACAGCGCTTCTATGACAGGGGATGGTGTTTACTGGTTTGCCCCGCGAGGGGGTGATTGACGCATATCAAGGGTATTGTGTTGTATATGATCCAAGCCTGAGTGTCCAGCAGTGAGGTCTTGACCTAGTTGCCGCTAACTGGCAACAGCGCTTCTATGACAGGGGAGTGTTGACTGGTTCGCCCCGCGAGGGGGTGATTGAGCCTCGGCCGAGGAAATCGGAAACGCGCCGAGTTTTATTGCCGCTAGGAAACGTCGCCAGAATGCGCCCAGATCGTATCTCACGGAAACAAACGACCGCAGCCGAAGCGATGCCGAACTAGGAATTGCTAGTTTTGTAAAGAGCGGAGAAGCCGGGAAAGTTTTTAGGGGCAAACAGTTATCAAACCCGATGGGGACGAATGACGTAGGAAGGGAGCTGGTACACGCATTGCGCATGTGTATGTATTCATACCCACGAATACCGCAAAAATGTGTGAAAAACACGTTTCATCAAAGTAACAATGTCACTAATATTTCTTCTTTACAAAAAAAATTACGTAAGAAAACTAAACTATTTTAATGTAGGCGTATTAACTATTTATAAATCAATACTGAGCCCGTATTGTTTTAACCATTGAAGTGTTTGAACTCACATTTCTCGTGAGTAATATCAGTTGTTGACTGACATTACGGAAGCTAAACGTGTACATAAATAAAGTGCATCTATTGTGTTTGTATATATATACATATACTTATGCACTACAGTCATACATAATACTGTACAATCTATTTTATGTGCTTCGTTGCTATGACGACTCCAAATTCACAGTTTCGACAAACAGTCAATTAAAATAAACTTACACATATCGAGACATTCAATAAGTTTTTAGGACGTAAACATAGTTAAGTGTGCCAGGCACAGTCCAATATCCAACCCCTAAAGCCCGACCACTTCTAGTGAACTCTTCATGTAAAACTGATCAATAAGATACGAAGAGCTTCTCTCTAGTGTGTGTACAACAAGCGCGGCTCGAGCACCGATCCTTGCCGTACTCCCACTAGTACCACTCATCGCCACTAGAGAGCGCGCGGGCGCTACTTGAGATGTTACGACAGACGCGCCGCTGGCGGTCAAGTGCTTAACTTGCCGTCAAGTAGGGCGCCAAGGGTCACGTGACTGCCGAACATTCACGTTGCGTGCGCTGCCAGCGGGGATTTAGTATACTTGCTACACTGCTTACTTAAGGCTGGTCCACACAGATTTTGAAGACATAATGCATAAGGTTTTAAGACGTTGTTTTAAAAACAACAATGAAAACAACGTCTTAAAACTAAAACTTTGTGTGAACGCCAGTACGTGTTTCCTATGATCCAACTTTACGACTACGCGTTACACCTTAAATGGTATGTCTTAAAAATCTGTGTGGACCAGCCCTTACAAATAAACATATCTCGACATACATATTCATATCTCGAGGTAAAGAACAATAATAACTATGATTAATTACGTCACTGGTCATTCCATCTTCTTAGATACCTACGTTATTCTTTCATTTTCTCTTTCGAGTACTTTTCTCTTTGTCGTGCAGCCATCTCAAGGACGAATACGCGGTCTTAATACAGAAACTACCAAGTCAACAAAAACGGCCATATCTCCCATTGGAAGACTCTTCTAATGTACATTCATTCCTGAAAGCAGATTTCTTCCCGGCTTCCGAGTTGAATTTCTTTGAGAGTATCTCCCGCTCTCTCTCTCTCTCTCTCTCTCTAATTTAAAACCATCACGTGGTATTTTAATTTGTCCTTCTCAAAGGGGGGGTGGGAAGCTTCTAGAATGTCATTAAGGGAGTGAGGGGTGGGGTGGGGGTGTAATGCCGACATTCGTATCCGCATGGTGGCCCATCTAAACGTTTCACTCTTCAAGTTCCTCAAGGGTTCGTAGTCGTACACACAGTAGAAATAATTAAATAAAAATACGCCGGATTCCTTCGAGGAATTCGAATGTTTCTACGCAGATCACTTCTGAAGCTCACCGTACAACGTTTGCGCTGTTCATTAGCAATAATATCTGTTTAGAGGCACATTTGAAAGATGGTACAATTGGTAATAAGTAAACTTAGTGCCATCGTATGACTTGCATTGGTCTTCACATTACCTTGGGTAACTTTAAATGACTCTTGGGCAACCTTGAATGGTCTTCATGGACTTCTAAGTAACCTCGTACGACAGGTCACGACCTTCAATGACTTTCAAACAAGGAAATGACCCTCGTGGACGCCATCACGTGATCTAAGGAAACTATCTGCGCGCACTATCGTGGTAGAAACACCGAACCGAGCCGAGCAACGAACCTAAGCAGAACTGAACTGAGATCGAATTGAAATATCAGAGAAAACCTTTTGAATAGAAAACTAGGGTTCATTCCGAAGGACACATCAGAGAGAGAGTTGAAGCTGAAGGCTTATTTTAAACGGTAGAATGACCCCCAATGAAGTCTTGTTACTAAACAGTAATACAAAATATATTACTTCAGTTTAGAAATTATATTTAAATCCGAAAATTGACACAACTGCCAGAAAATTACAAAGATAAGTGAAATACACTCATTAATTTTAAACAAATATACATTTATCAATACAAAACCTTGAGAAACTCTCAGACATGTCTCATCTCGATCTAAGAAATCTTGAAACGGAAGTGGTGATATCTTCTTCCAAGAGCTTAGAATCTAAATGCACTTGAACTTTGCAACACTATTTAAACACAGAGGGAGATAAAACACAATTTTCTTTGAGAAGGAAATTTTTCCCGGTGTCCGATGTAAATTTCCCCCCCTGACGTAATTCTTCCCCGAGAGGAAAATATCATCACGTTTTATTGAAGGAGAAGCCATAAAATCACGACGCTACGGGGGTTGTTGGATTTATTAATTTTATAGAACGAGTAAAAGTACTCTATGTCCTTTGATCATCCGTTGGCTGATTTTCTTACGTCAGAGGACGAACGGACGCGGAAAAGTGACAAGAAATTAATTTCCCTTCTCAATTTTCCTCGAGTTTCCTCGTTAAATTCTTACCCTTTGAGTAATTTCGTAAACTCATTTTATTTAATTTAATATATTTTAATGTTTATGAATTTATTAAGCTTCAACTTTGAGAAAGTACATTTGAAATATGCAGGACATTTGAATAAGTGAGGCAAGAAGGTATAAAGTTGTTCACGAATACGAGGGAGGGTATCCTATGATCTAACATTGGAGAGAAAATTATTAAAGTACCATGATCTATAATTTTGCTTTTGATGCAGAGAAATAAAAATCTGGTTACGGAAATTCAAGTCTGAAATAATTATAGCTTTCCCTAGACTAGATTGTATTTTCCCATCATATGACACAACTGGAGGCTTTACAGAGTCTTAGACACAGTTATAAGGTGTCTCACTTTAGTCCATCCGATTTATTTGCGTTCTTTAATTTCGACAAATCACTCTATTGGCAGATATAAATATAAACAGAGCTGCGAGATACTCCACCTTGTTCGAGATCATGACGCAACACTTGGTAGACTACGCTTGACTACGCTTGACTACGCTTGGAGTGGTGTATCACTTAACACAACACTTCGTAGACTACGCTGGACTACGCTTGACTACGCTTGGAGTGGTGTATCACTTGACACAACACTTCGTAGACTACGCTGGACTACGCTTGACTACGCTTGGAGTGGTGTAACACTTGACACAACACTTCGTAGACTACGCTTGACTACGCTTGACTTCGCTTGACTACGCTTGGAGTGGTGTAGCACTTCATACAACACTTCGAAGACTACCCTGGACTACGCTTGACTACGCTTGACTACGCTTGAAGCAATGTAGCACATGACAACACGGAGTCTTTGGAACGCATAAGATTAGAACCCATGACGGTCCGCTTCGACACCCGGGGCTCCATCACCGGGCTCGATTACAGCGCCGCGGACATCATTGCGGCGGGAATACGAACTAAACAACGGATCCAAGATGGCGGAATACCTCTCTCTGATTCCCAATAAACCCGTTAGTCGGAGCAGTAAACTCAGTTTAACGGCGTAGATAAAAGTCAAGGCCTCCTGCTGTGTAGTGGGGGTTGCTTAGTATTAGCCGGCGCGCTGCGTTATTTACTTTCCGTCCACGTAGCTCGCGAGGTCTTTCACGTAATTCGAATCAGCTACTCAATTACTTCTTCTTCTTCTCTCATTTCTACGACTCCTACGCTGACCCGCTGTGTAAAGACCGTTGTGAGAATCTAGACCTTTGCCGTCAACCCTCCCTCTCACATCCTACGCTGACCCGCTGTGTAAAGACCGTTGTGAGAATCTAGACCTTTGCCGTCAACCCTCCCTCTCACATCCTACGCTGACCCGCTGTTTAAAGACCGTTGTGAGAATCTAGACCTTTGCCGTCAACCATCCCTCTCACATCCTACGCTGACCCGCTGTGTAAAGACCGTTGTGAGAATCTAGACCTTTGACGTCAACCCTCCCTCTCACATCCTACGCTGACCCGCTGTGTAAAGACCGTTGTGAGAATCTAGACCTTTGCCGTCGACCCTCCCTCTCACATCTTACGCTGACCCGCTGTGTAAAGACCGTTGTGAGAATCTAGACCTTTGCCGTCAACCCTCCCTCTCACATCCTACGCTGACCCGCTGCGTAAAGACCGTTGTGAGAATCTAGACCTTTGCCGTCAACCCTCCCTCTCACATCCTACGCTGACCCGCTGTGTAAAGACCGTTGTGAGAATCTAGACCTTTGCCGTCAACCCTCCCTCTCACATCCTACGCTGACCCGCTGTGTACAGACCGTTGTGAGAATCTAGACCTTTGCCGTCAACCCTCCCTCTCACATCCTACGCTGACCCGCTGTGTAAAGACCGTTGTGAGAATCTAGACCTTTGCCGTCAACCCTTCCTCTCACATCCTACGCTGACCCGCTGTGTAAAGACCGTTGTGAGAATCTAGACCTTTGCCGTCGACCCTCCCTCTCACATCTTACGCTGACCCGCTGTGTAAAGACCGTTGTGAGAATCTAGACCTTTGCCGTCAACCCTCCCTCTCACATCCTACGCTGACCCGCTGCGTAAAGACCGTTGTGAGAATCTAGACCTTTGCCGTCGACCCTCCCTCTCACATCCTACGCTGACCCGCTGTGTAAAGACCGTTGTGAGAATCTAGACCTTTGCCGTCGACCCTCCCTCTCACATCTTACGCTGACCCGCTGTGTAAAGACCGTTGTGAGAATCTAGACCTTTGCCGTCAACCCTCCCTCTCACATCCTACGCTGACCCGCTGCGTAAAGACCGTTGTGAGAATCTAGACCTTTGCCGTCAACCCTCCCTCTCACATCCTACGCTGACCCGCTGTGTAAAGACCGTTGTGAGAATCTAGACCTTTGCCGTCAACCCTTCCTCTCACATCCTACGCTGACCCGCTGTGTAAAGACCGTTGTGAGAATCTAGACCTTTGCCGTCGACCCTCCCTCTCACATCCTACGCTGACCCACTGTGTAAAGACCGTTGTGAGAATCTAGACCTTTGCCGTCAACCCTTCCTCTCACATCCTACGCTGACCCGCTGCGTAAAGACCGTTGTGAGAATCTAGACCTTTGCCGTCAACCCTCCCTCTCACATCCTACGCTGACCCGCTGTGTAAAGACCGTTGTGAGAATCTAGAACTTTGCCGTCAACCCTCCCTCTCACATCCTACGCTGACCCGCTGTGTAAAGACCGTTGTGAGAATCTAGACCTTTGCCGTCAACCCTTCCTCTCACATCCTACGCTGACCTGCTGTGTAAAGACCGTTGTGAGAATCTAGACCTTTGCCGTCAACCCTCCCTCTCACATCCTACGCTGACCTGCTGTGTAAAGACCGTCGTGAGAATCTAGACCTTTGCCGTCGACCCTCCCTCTCACATCCTACGCTGACCCACTGTGTAAAGACCGTTGTGAGAATCTAGACCTTTGCCGTCAACCCTCCCTCTCACATCCTACGCTGACCCGCTGTGTAAAGACCGTTGTGAGAATCTAGACCTTTGCCGTCAACCCTCCCTCTCACATCCTACGCTGACCCGCTGTGTAAAGACCGTTGTGAGAATCTAGACCTTTGCCGTCGACCCTCCCTCTCACATCCTACGCTGACCCGCTGTGTAAAGACCGTTGTGAGAATCTAGACCTTTGCCGTCGACCCTCCCTCTCACATCTTACGCTGACCCGCTGTGTAAAGACCGTTGTGAGAATCTAGACCTTTGCCGTCAACCCTCCCTCTCACATCCTACGCTGACCCGCTGTGTAAAGACGGTTGTGAGAATCTCGACCTTTGCCGTCAACCCTCCCTCTCACATCCTACGCTGACCCACTGTGTAAAGACTGTAGTGAGAATCTAGACCTTTGCCGTCAACCCTCCCTCTCACATCCTACGCTGACCCGCTGTGTAAAGACCGTTGTGAGAATCTAGACCGTTGCCGTCAACCCTCCCTCTCACATCCTACGCTGACCCGCTGTGTAAAGACCGTTGTGAGAATCTAGACCTTTGCCGTCAACCCTCCCTCTCACATCCTACGCTGACCCACTGTGTAAAGACTGTAGTGAGAATCTAGACCTTTGCCGTCAACCCTCCCTCTCACATCCTACGCTGACCCGCTGTGTAAAGACCGTTGTGAGAATCTAGACCTTTGCCGTCAACCCTCCCTCTCACATCATACGCTGAAGGTTGTGTTAATGTATTCCTTCATTTCATCTCAATTCTTTCAGCTTGCGTGTTGTGGCTCCAGACGTAATGGTCGGATGGTTCAAATACCTCCATGTTTCCTCGTTAACACACTTAAAACAGAACCGGAAAGTCGTTACGGTCATAAAAAGAAGCAAGAAATGTTGCGAACATGTTAAGGTCTGCCTAGTTTCCGTGAAATGTCGTAGTTCGGTATAAACTGTTGTTACACCGTTGCTAGCACGCTAGTGTGACCCACCCTCGTTGCACTAGCTGGTAACCTTGGTCAACACGTTAACTGCGATTAAATAAAACTAGACATGTTGTCCGCTTCATATCTGACCAATGACAGCGTCACTGCTCGCCAGCTCTGTTAAGTAACTCAACGTTAAACGTAAACGAACTTAATTCTTGGCCGATCAATATTTTTAATTACGGGACTTCGCTAAGCCAAGTCATAATTCTCGGCATGATTAAAAAATGAACGAAAATGAGAAAATAAATTCCCAAGGGATGATTGGTGGGGGGTGGGGTGAATTGCGAGCTTTGAACAAAAAAACTCCCCCCCCCCCCCTTCCCCAGGGGGGATGAAAGTTTGAGCCTCGACATATTAAGCCCTTAACTCAAAGGGAGGGATGGGTGGGGGCGCATTTTTGG
Organism: Isoperla grammatica; assembly: GCA_945910005.1. NCBI lineage: Eukaryota > Metazoa > Arthropoda > Insecta > Plecoptera > Perlodidae > Isoperla > Isoperla grammatica. The sequence goes on from OX246749.1 coordinate 31,299,347, forward strand.
CTGCTAATTCTTGCAAATCATGAGTAATCCTCAAAGCTTTGTAGTAATTAGCTTTATTTAGCTGACTAATGCAGCGAAAGGATTCGGTCAGTGCACTGTATACTGGGTCTGCAGTGTACAGTCACTTCAACAGTCACTGCATACTAGATAGTTGCTGGGTCGGTAGGTCAATGGTAGTGAGAACTGATTTGGACACATTACAAGTAAACAAACATTTTGTTCCATAACAACCAATGCTATCACAAGGACGAGATACACAGTACAGTCAAGTATCTTACAAGATTTTGTTTATGGTTCCTATAGAGTTTGTTTACTTGTTAGTTCGTATACTACACTATTATCAAACTCAATGCCATTAATTATATACTTTATAGTTAACACTATTAACTAACTGTCTAGGAAGTCTATAGGCCACACACAATTAGCTTAAAAGCAATAAATTTCCGCGTGTGACCCTATATTGTATACCCGGAAACCTCAAACAGTGGTCATGACTAATGTGTGATAGTGATATTCGTTGAAACAGCGTGCATGACTAGGAGTACACTCGTCTACTGAAAGTGAAAGACACCAACAATCTGTCTAGTAAGTCAACAACGTGTTAACATCGTTCATCACGTTCTTAATCGGCTCCAGTGACGCAGCATCGCGCCCGCCTGAAGACTGTGTTTAAGAACCCCCCCCCCCCCCCCCCCCCCCCAGGCATCAAAATGTGACGTCATGCGACGAATCAGAGCGTGGAAATGTCAATATTGAGTTTATTTGATAATGTTTGAACAAAGGCGGAATTACTCTCGATTCCCGTTTAATATTTCACCGCGCAGATCCCCTGGGGGGGGAGGGGGGGTCTTTGCACAATGCCCCCCCCCCCCCCCCACTTGCGACGGAGTAATAACTAAAGTTTCAAAGTTAAATATGAGCCGGGAATACAAGTCGCGTACTGTAGAGTGTAGACTGCGTACTGTAGCGTGCAGACTGCGCTAGTGATTGCAACACGCGTTCTTACTTACTGGAGGGGACGGAATGTGGCAAATATCACATTTTACTTGGGTGTCATTCAAGTGTAAACAAAAGATAAATAGTTGACCTCACATTTACCCTCACACTGTTTCACACTATCACTACACACTATCACTAGACAACTATCCAGTGGCGTATCCAGGAATTGGGAAAGGGGGGGGTTTTCAGCCCATATTATAGAGAGTGGAGCCGAAACATAATTGGGGTTCCGGGGGGGGGGGGGGGGGGGGGGGCTTGCCCGTAAAAATTCTCGTCAAGGTCATTTTAGTGCAAATCTGTGCGTTTTACAGCGGCCAACTGAAACATGATTACTTAGTTTCTGGCAATACATTTTTTCCTTAGCACCGCTAATAAAAGGAACCTCAATCAATAATTTGCATATTTTTCGTATTGCTTTTGCTTTTAATAATTACAACAATATACAATAATTATAAAGTAAAACATCTAACTGTCTATTGAAATACTGTCTTTTGATACTGTCTATTGAAATACTGTCTATTGAAATGTAAACGGTAATTTTTCATGCTTCCTTTGCAAAAAGGGGGGGGGTTTGTCCCCCCCCCTCCCCCCCCCGTGTATACGCCACTGCAACTATCCTTCTTATGTCTACAGAAACTAGTTCCACTTTTCCAAACCATAGGGTCACCCCGTTATTCTAATGCAACAATACAACTTCTCCAATCATTTACTACAAACTAATTTCTATTTTAATTAAGATAAGACTATTTGACTTTCTTTGTGAGTGTATAAATTAATTAATCACCTTTGAAAGGTTTTCCCGTCTCACAATAAAAACAGAGACCATCGATTGCTGAGGCCCATAAAACATCAATTTTCTCCGCGCTAGGCTGGGTCCGCCCGATACGAATCCTCTATTGTAAAATTAATTTCCACATACAATAGCTGTAGAGGCAGCGATATTGTTTGCGGTTTCCGTCATTATGGAGGGCAGGCCATACAATAGCGCCGGTACCATAGCCTACCTGATACAACAAAACGTTGGTGTTATGACCGACAACCAGCGACAAGTGAAATAAATGAAAAATTATAAAATGTCAAATCCTGTTTCCTCGTTACTCGAGTTGTGTGGACGTTGATGTATTGAGCTGTGGAGGTGATTGATCACTTATGGAAATATCGATGACGTCAGATACATTATCATCATAATACTACAATTATTATTGACACAGGTCGCATTACAAGTAGATGTTTTCCATTTTCTGAACAAATCAGTAGTAGGATAGTATTACTTGTTGAAGCACTCACATCGCCAAGCTACAAGGTAATACAATGGAGAGTCCAGTGTTACATGTTGATGGAAGCTCGCAAGTTATCTAGTGTGAGACCTTCATTCATCAACGTGTGGTCGTCACACAACCACAATCATCCCTAAAAGAACAACCCCGCGCAGTTCGGTCGCGTCGCGTGTCTGGGCTTATATATCTCCCGGTCTGTCTGTTATCGTCGGGAGAAACAGCAAACAGCTACTTAACAGACTGTTAAGAGTAATAGTTACCGGACATGCCACCCACCCACGCTAGCAGCACACGTAAGACGTTACTTTATGGCCGCGTTATGGCTCGTAAACCAGGCAGGGGGCGGGGCTTCGTGCGCCCATCGAGAAGGTACGGGATTGCGTCATCACAATCATAATGATACAAGGGAAGTTTTTGTTATAATAATATGTCAGCTCTCTGCAGCCTCAACCCTTAACTTTTAAACTAGACATTAAACCTGGAAACACTTGAATCCAAAACACGAACCGTTATCGAAACCATTAATTTATAATCTTTTAATTAAAAAAATCAACACACAAATTTATTCTAAAACAATGTTGAGAGCGGGTTCTCATGTTAATGTTTAAACTAGTTAGGTATATAAACGAAACTATTAGAAATCACTATCAGCATTTTTATTATGTTTTTCGCTCACGATTTTGGAAACTAAACTTGAAACTCTAAGCCACGCCCACCCGTCAGTTTGCTCATTAAACTAGAGGAGTTACCTCGACAATACATCACGGCATTATTACCTTATGTCATGTCGCCACAGCATTAGTTATCTATCACTTTAGGGGAGGCTTCTTCTTCTTCTTGTTAGGATTAATAACATCACACTTGGCAATGCTAATACAAACACACACAAGGGTTTTGTGCGATTCAATTGGAGCGCATGTAAGTCAGGACGAGAGCGCTCCAAGTGGAGACTTTGAGTACCCAGCTGCTGGTTAGACGAACTGCCGCTTCTCACGCTATCTATCGGCGCACCTTCGTACCTTAACCGTGTAATTAGCCGTCATAGGCGTCTGGCACGCGGGACGTGTGCGTTGATATATAGGACCCCCCCCCCCCGTAGGAAAGTGAAAGTGGGGAGAAACCATCAGATTGGGGGGGAGGAGTCGGATTTTGGAAACGAGATCTAATCTTGTTTTTCGTTCTTTAAATAGAAAATGGGAAAACGTTGTTTGGTGAGATGAAGGTGTCGGGTGAGAATAGGTTTGCCTCGATAAAGAGGGTAGCGATAGATTCACGAAGTTTTAGCTACGTGAACGCCACCCCCTCCCCCCCCCCCCCCCCCCCGTTCTGATTTAATTGGAAAGGTGTTGTTTAGAAATTTTAGAAGAATTTTAAAGCAAGTTAACAGACATAAATCGGGGGTTGCGCAGGACAGGTGGACCCAGCGCGACAACCAATCACAGCCATGTCGTGACGTCATCAAGTCATGACGTGTCGACTGTACAAGAAATGAAAAATAGACCACGTTGTTTTATTTATTTATACGAATATTCCTAGAAATACGAAACAAGATCGATCGTCACTTATTTCCATTCAAACTTCTTTGCTACAAAGGGAAAGAAGCTACAAAGGGAAAGAAGCTACAAAGGGCCAAGAAGTTTCCCGGTTGTGTAGAAGACTTCTCTATCGACTATAAAGACATTTTCTCCTCAGGTCAATGCTGCGCTACGTAAAACCCAAACGTTCCATTTCTAATCCGGGTTTGAAACTGACCCGTTGTCGTTGTCGCTGTCTCCCACTCGTTGTTGATACTGATTTAGTTTCAGTCGCGTCGACGTTTTTATGTGCGCGCCTGTACCGCGCTGATAATAGATATTTATGAGCACGTCCAGTCGACCCCGCTGTGTCGCAGCCCACTGTGTGTCCATAAGGGGGTTGTGCCCCACTTTGGGGGGGGGGGGGGGGGGGGGGTCAATAAGAAACACTCAATACTGAATACTGTGGGCCGGATCCACCAATATTTTAATCGCGATTAGAGCCGGTAATCGGAGATTTGCTAAGGCGGCTGCCAGGCATTTTAATGTCAAGTTTGTTGAAACCATTGTTACTAAACCGAGAGTAACAAAGATCTAAACATCGTGTTATATCTACTAAATATGCGCGTTGAGACTCAAGAGCTTCTGAGTTACTCAAACCATGTAATGTCGCCTTGACTTGCACTGAGAATGACGTCATCTATTCACCTCCTCCTACTTCGAGGACTACATGATACATCCACAGCCTTCTAGATACGGAGAACACAACAACCCTTGACCATTTGCCTTGACTTGCAATGAGAATGACGTCATCTATTCACCGCCTCCTACTACGAGACTACATGATACATCCACAGCCATCTAGATACGGAGAACACAACAACGCCCATTGTTGCCAATTATTAATCACGGCGTCCAAAGTGAGTTCCGAGCCATTAATCCCCGCCCCGATCTGCCCCAAGATAGAGGCGGAAGCCCCGCCATGTATAACAAGCGGTGGCAACGTCAGACTCTCAATAGGAAGGCTGTGGGAATTACTTCCCCCGTCGGAAGTCACGGCCTTGTTATTACCAACCTTCGGATTCCAATACAAGCCGGCTTCCTTCCGGCTTACGTCATCGCCCTGAGAGTAGGTGTACACTCTTATCGGCAGGACGGGGGTACCGTCATCACCCTGAGAGTAGGTGTACACTCTTATCGGCAGGACGGGGGTACCGCCATCGCCCTGAGAGTAGGTGTACACTCTTATCGGCAGGACGGGGGTACCGTCATCACCCTGAAAGTAGGTGTACACTCTTATCGGCAGGACGGGGGTACCGTTATCACCCTGAGAGTAGGAGTACACTCTTATCGGCAGGACGGGGGTACCGTTATCACCCTGAGAGTAGGTGTACACTCTTATCGGCAGGACGGGGGTACCGTCATCGCCCTGAAAGTAGGTGTACACTCTTATCGGCAGGACGGGGGTACCGTCATCACCCTGAGAGTAGGTGTACACTCTTATCGGCAGGACGGGGGTACCGTTATCACCCTGAGAGTAGGAGTACACTCTTATCGGCAGGACGGGGGTACCGTTATCACCCTGAGAGTAGGTGTACACTCTTATCGGCAGGACGGGGGTACCGTCATCACCCTGAGAGTAGGTGTACACTCTTATCGGCAGGACGGGGGTACCGTTATCACCCTGAGAGTAGGAGTACACTCTTATCGGCAGGACGGGGGTACCGTCATCACCCTGAGAGTAGGTGTACACTCTTATCGGCAGGACGGGGGTACCGTCATCACCCTGAGAGTAGGTGTACACTCTTATCGGCAGGACGGGGGTACCGTCATCGCCCTGAGAGTAGGTGTACACTCTTATCGGCAGGACGGGGGTACCGTCATCGCCCTGAGAGTAGGTGTACACTCTTATCGGCAGGACGGGGGTACCGTCATCGCCCTGAGAGTAGGTGTACACTCTTATCGGCAGGACGGGGGTACCGTCATCACCCTGAGAGTAGGTGTACACTCTTATCGGCAGGACGGGGGTACCGTCATCACCCTGAGAGTAGGAGTACACTCTTATCGGCAGGACGGAGGTACCATCATCGCCCTGAGAGTAGGTGTACACTCTTATCGGCAGGACGCGGGTACCGTCATCACCCTGAGAGTAGGTGTACACTCTTATCGGCCGGACGGGGGTACCGTCATCGCCCTGAGAGTAGGTGTACACTCTTATCGGCCGGACGGGGGTACCGTCATCGCCCTGAGAGTAGGTGTACACTCTTATCGGCAGGACGGGGGTACCGTCATCGCCCTGAGAGTAGGTGTACACTCTTATCGGCAGGACGGGGGTACCGTCATCGCCCTGAGAGTAGGTGTACACTCTTATCGGCAGGACGGGGGTACCGTCATCACCCTGAGAGTAGGTGTACACTCTTATCGGCAGGACGGGGGTACCGTCATCGCCCTGAGAGTAGGTGTACACTCTTATCGCCCTGAGAGTAGGTGTACACTCTTATCGGCAGGACGGGGGTACCGTCATCGCCCTGAGAGTAGGTGTACACTCTTATCGGCAGGACGGGGGTACCGTCATCACCCTGAGAGTAGGTGTACACTCTTATCGCCCTGAGAGTAGGTGTACACTCTTATCGGCAGGACGGGGGTACCGTCATCACCCTGAGAGTAGGTGTACACTCTTATCGGCAGGACGGGGGTACCGTCATCGCCCTGAGAGTAGGTGTACACTCTTATCGGCAGGACGGGGGTACCGTCATCACCCTGAGAGTAGGTGTACACTCTTATCGCCCTGAGAGTAGGTGTACACTCTTATCGGCAGGACGGGGGTACCGTCATCGCCCTGAGAGTAGGTGTACACTCTTATCGCCCTGAGAGTAGGTGTACACTCTTATCGGCAGGACGGGGGTACCGTCATCGCCCTGAGAGTAGGTGTACTCTTATCGGCAGGACGGGGGTACCGTCATCGCCCTGAGAGTAGGTGTACACTCTTATCGGCAGGACGGGGGTACCGTCATCGCCCTGAGAGTAGGTGTACACTCTTATCGGCAGGACGGGGGTACCGTCATCACCCTGAGAGTAGGTGTACACTCTTATCGCCCTGAGAGTAGGTGTACACTCTTATCGGCAGGACGGGGGTACCGTCATCGCCCTGAGAGTAGGTGTACACTCTTATCGGCAGGACGGGGGTACCGTCATCGCCCTGAGAGTAGGTGTACACTCTTATCGCCCTGAGAGTAGGTGTACACTCTTATCGGCAGGACGGGGGTACCGTCATCGCCCTGAGAGTAGGTGTACTCTTATCGGCAGGACGGGGGTACCGTCATCGCCCTGAGAGTAGGTGTACACTCTTATCGGCAGGACGGGGGTACCCGTCATCACCCTGAGAGTAGGTGTACCTCTTATCGGCAGGCCGGGGGTACGGTCATCACCCTGGGAGTAGGTGTACACTCTTATCGCCCTGAGAGTAGGTGTACACTCTTATCGGCAGGACGGGGGTACCGTCATCGCCCTGAGAGTAGGTGTACACTCTTATCGGCCGGACGGGGGTACCGTCATCACCCTGAGAGTAGGTGTACACTCTTATCGGCAGGACGGGGGTACCGTCATCACCCTGAGAGTAGGTGTACACTCTTATCGGCAGGACGGGGGTACCGTCATCGCCCTGAGAGAAGGTGTACACTCTTATCGGCAGGACGGGGGTACCGTCATCACCCTGAGAGTAGGTGTACACTCTTATCGGCAGGACGGGGGTACCGTCATCGCCCTGAGAGTAGGTGTACACTCTTATCGGCAGGACGCGGGTACCGTCATCGCCCTGAGAGTAGGTGTACACTCTTATCGGCAGGACGGGGGTACCGTCATCGCCCTGAGAGTAGGTGTACACTCTTATCGGCAGGACGGGGGTACCGTCATCACCCTGACAGTAGGTGTACACTCTTATCGGCCGGACGGGGGTACCGTCATCGCCCTGAGAGTAGGTGTACACTCTTATCGGCAGGACGGGGGTACCGTCATCGCCCTGAGAGTAGGTGTACACTCTTATCGGCAGGACGGGGGTACCGTCATCACCCTGAGAGTAGGAGTACACTCTTATCGGCAGGACGGGGGTACCGTCATCGCCCTGAGAGTAGGTGTACACTCTTATCGGCCGGACGGGGGTACCGTCATCGCCCTGAGAGTAGGTGTACACTCTTATCGGCAGGACGGGGGTACCGTCATCGCCCTGAGAGTAGGTGTACACTCTTATCGGCTGGACGGGGGTACCGTCATCACCCTGAGAGTAGGTGTACACTCTTATCGCCCTGAGAGTAGGTGTACACTCTTATCGGCAGGACGGGGGTACCGTCATCACCCTGAGAGTAGGTGTACACTCTTATCGCCCTGAGAGTAGGTGTACACTCTTATCGGCAGGACGGGGGTACCGTCATCGCCCTGAGAGTAGGTGAACACTCTTATCGGCAGGACGGGGGTACCGTCATCACCCTGAGAGTAGGTGTACACTCTTATCGGCCGGACGAAGGTACCGTCATCGCCCTGAGAGTAGGTGTACACTCTTATCGGCAGGACGGGGGTACCGTCATCACCCTGAGAGTAGGTGTACACTCTCATCGGCAGGACGGGGGTACCGTCATCGCCCTGGAGTAGGTGTACACTCTTATCGGCAGGACGCGGGTACCGTCATCACCCTGAGAGTAGGTGTACACTCTTATCGGCAGGACAGGGGTACCGTCATCGCCCTGGAGTAGGTGTACACTCTTATCGGCAGGACGCGGGTACCGTCATCGCCCTGAGAGTAGGTGTACACTCTTATCGGCAGGACGGGGGTACCGTCATCACCCGGAGAGTAGGTGTACACTCTTATCGGCAGGACAGGGGTACCGGCCGTCATCACCCTGAGAGTAGGTGCACACTCTTATCGGCAGGACGGGGGTACCGTCATCACCCTGAGAGTAGGTGTACACTCTTATCGGCCGGACGGGGGTACCGTCATCGCCCTGAGAGTAGGTGTACACTCTTATCGGCAGGACGGGGGTACCGTCATCGCCCTGAGAGTAGGTGTACACTCTTATCGGCAGGACGGGGGTACCGTCATCACCCTGAGAGTAGGTGTACACTCTTATCGGCAGGACGGGGGTACCGTCATCGCCCTGAGAGTAGGTGTACACTCTTATCGGCAGGACAGGGGTACCGTCATCGCCCTGGTAGTAGGTGTACACTCTTATCGGCCGGACGGGGGTACCGTCATCGCCCTGAGAGTAGGAGTACTCTCTTATCGGCAGGACGGGGGTACCGTCATCGCCCTGAGAGTAGGTGTACACTCTTATCGGCAGGACAGGGGTACCGTCATCACCCTGAGAGTAGGTGTACACTCTTATCGGCAGGACGGGGGTACCGTCATCGCCCTGAGAGTAGGTGTACACTCTTATCGGCAGGCCGGGGGTACCGTCATCGCCCTGAGAGTAGGTGTACACTCTTATCGGCAGGACGGGGGTACCGTCATCGCCCTGAGAGTAGGTGTACACTCTTATCGGCCGGACGGGGATACCGTCATCGCCCTGAGAGTATAGGTGTACACTCTTATCGGCAGGACGGGGGTACCGTCATCACCCTGAGAGTAGGCGTACACTCTTATCGGCCGGACGGGGGTACCGTCATCGCCCTGAGAGTAGGTGTACACTCTTATCGGCCGGACGGGGGTACCGTCATCGCCCTGAGAGTAGGTGTACACTCTTATCGGCAGGACGGGGGTACCGTCATCGCCCTGAGAGTAGGTGTACACTCTTATCGGCCGGACGGGGGTACCGTCATCGCCCTGAGAGTAGGTGTACACTCTTATCGGCAGGACGGGGGTACCGTCATCGCCCTGAGAGTAGGTGTACACTCTTATCGGCCGGACGGGGGTACCGTCATCACCCTGAGAGTAGGAGTACACTCTTATCGGCAGGACGGGGGTACCGTCATCGCCCTGAGAGTAGGTGTACACTCTTATCGGCAGGACGGGGGTACCGTCATCGCCCTGAGAGTAGGAGTACACTCTTATCGGCCGGACGGGGGTACCGTCATCACCCTGAGAGTAGGTGTACACTCTTATCGGCCGGACGGGGGTACCGTCATCACCCTGAGAGTAGGTGTACACTCTTATCGGCCGGACGGGGGTACCGTCATCACCCTGAGAGTAGGTGTACACTCTTATCGGCCGGACGGGGGTACCGTCATCACCCTGAGAGTAGGTGTACACTCTTATCGGCCGGACGGGGGTACCGTCATCGCCCTGAGAGTAGGTGTACACTCTTATCGGCCGGACGGGGGTACCGTCATCGCCCTGAGAGTAGGTGTACACTCTTATCGGCCGGACGGGGGTACCGTCATCACCCTGAGAGTAGGTGTACACTCTCATCGGCAGGACGGAGGTACCATCATCGCCCTGAGAGTAGGTGTACACTCTTATCGGCAGGACGGGGGTACCGTCATCACCCTGAGAGTAGGTGTACACTCTCATCGGCAGGACGGAGGTACCATCATCGCCCTGAGAGTAGGTGTACACTCTTATCGGCAGGACGGAGGTACCATCATCGCCCTGAGAGTAGGTGTACACTCTCATCGGCAGGACGGAGGTACCATCATCGCCCTGAGAGTAGGTGTACACTCTTATCGGCAGGACGGAGGTACCATCATCACCCTGAGAGTAGGTGCACACTCTTATCGGCAGGACGGGGGTACCGTCATCACCCTGAGAGTAGGTGTACACTCTCATCGGCAGGACGGAGGTACCATCATCGCCCTGAGAGTAGGTGTACACTCTCATCGGCAGGACGGGGGTACCGTCATCACCCTGAGAGTAGGTGTACACTCTCATCGGCAGGACGGGGGTACCGTCATCACCCTGAGAGTAGGTGCACACTCTTATCGGCAGGACGGGGGTACCGTCATCACCCTGAGAGTAGGTGTACACTCTCATCGGCAGGACGGGGGTACCGTCATCACCCTGAGAGTAGGTGTACACTCTCATCGGCAGGACGGAGGTACCGTCATCACCCTGAGAGTAGGTGTACACTCTTATCGGCAGGACGGAGGTACCATCATCGCCCTGAGAGTAGGTGTGTACTCTTATCGGCAGGACGGGGGTACCGTCATCACCCTGAGAGTAGGTGTACACTCTCATCGGCAGGACGGAGGTACCGTCATCACCCTGAGAGTAGGTGTACACTCTTATCGGCAGGACGGGGGTACCGTCATCGCCCTGAGAGTAGGTGTACACTCTCATCGGCAGGACGGAGGTACCGTCATCACCCTGAGAGTAGGTGCACACTCTTATCGGCAGGACGGGGGTACCGTCATCACCCTGAGAGTAGGTGTACACTCTTATCGGCAGGACGGGGGTACCGTCATCACCCTGAGAGTAGGTGCACACTCTTATCGGCAGGACGGGGGTACCGTCATCACCCTGAGAGTAGGTGCACACTCTTATCGGCAGGACGGGGGTACCGTCATCACCCTGAGAGTAGGTGCACACTCTTATCGGCAGGACGGGGGTACCGTCATCACCCTGAGAGTAGGTGCACACTCTTATCGGCAGGACGGGGGTACCGTCATCACCCTGAGAGTAGGTGTACACTCTTATTGGCAGGACGGGGGTACCGTCATCGCCCTGAGAGTAGGTGTACACTCTTATCGGCAGGGCGGGGGTACCGTCATCACCCTGAGAGTAGGTGCACACTCTTATCGGCAGGACGGGGGTACCGTCATCACCCTGAGAGTAGGTGTACACTCTTATCGGCAGGACGGGGGTACCGTCATCACCCTGAGAGTAGGTGCACACTCTTATCGGCAGGACGGGGGTACCGTCATCGCCCTGAGAGTAGGTGCACACTCTTATCGGCAGGACGGGGGTACCGTCATCACCCTGAGAGTAGGTGCACACTCTTATCGGCAGGACGGGGGTACCGTCATCACCCTGAGAGTAGGTGTACACTCTTATCGGCAGGACGGGGGTACCGTCATCACCCTGAGAGTAGGTGCACACTCTTATCGGCAGGACGGGGGTACCGTCATCGCCCTGAGAGTAGGTGCACACTCTTATCGGCAGGACGGGGGTACCGTCATCACCCTGAGAGTAGGTGTACACTCTTATCGGCAGGACGGGGGTAAAGTGGACAATAACTATGCAGCTATCGGGCAATCTCGAGTTCAATATTGTAGAAATAGACCGTGTGGAGCGACCGTCTCTTCTCAGAATATTAGGGGACACCTCGCTTCTTACGACGTCGCCAGTATAACAGGCTTACTTAACCCCCCCAATAATCACTCGCCTTTCACCCATGCACAAACTATCAATTATCTACACTTAAAAGGTGAACCTCGTAAAACAAACACGAAAAAGGCGGACGTGAGTCGAGGTAAACTGAACAGAGTATAGATAAACCCTGATTAGCATAGAGAGGGTTATATTTGCCAAACATGAAGATCTACTCCCCCGTCATTACACCATGATATATTGCGTTACACCCGCTCTGGGATGGTGAGGGGGTGATTTAGGCCAGGAAGGGGTAGGTTTGTACCTAGTTGTCTGGTGAAATACAGGTTAGTTATCACATATCAAGATACACCCAGAGAGTAGAACAGAGTTTGTCTTGTTTGTGTTGCATTTAACCGGGGCTGCTCTACACCAGGGCAGACAGTAGAACAGAGTTTGTCTTGTTTGTGTTGCATTTAACCGGGGTGGCTCTACACCAGGGCAGACAGTAGAACAGAGTTTGTCTTGTTTGTGTTGCATTTAACCGGGGCGGCTCTACACCAGGGCAGACAGTAGAACAGAGTTTGTCTTGTTTGTGTTGCATTTAACCGGGGCTGCTCTACACCAGGGCAGACAGTAGAACAGAGTTTGTCTTGTTTGTGTTGCATTTAACCGGGGCTGCTCTACACCAGGGCAGACAGTAGAACAGAGTTTGTCTTGTTTGTGTTGCATTTAACCGGGGCGGCTCTACACCAGGGCAGACAGTAGAACAGAGTTTGTCTTGTTTGTGTTGCATTTAACCGGGGCTGCTCTACACCAGGGCAGACAGTAGAACAGAGTTTGTCTTGTTTGTGTTGCATTTAACCGGGGCGGCTCTACACCAGGGCAGACAGTAGAACAGAGTTTGTCTTGTTTGTGTTGCATTTAACCGGGGCGGCTCTACACCAGGGCAGACAGTCGAACATAGTTTGTCTTGTTTGTGTTGCATTTAACCGGGGCGGCTCTACACCAGGGCAGACAGTAGAACAGAGTTTGTCTTGTTTGTGTTGCATTTAACCGGGGCGGCTCTACACCAGGGCAGACAGTAGAACAGAGTTTGTCTTGTTTGTGTTGCATTTAACCGGGGCGGCTCTACACCAGGGCAGACAGTAGAACAGAGTTTGTCTTGTTTGTGTTGCATTTAACCGGGGCGGCTCTACACCAGGGCAGACAGTAGAACAGAGTTTGTCTTGTTTGTGTTGCATTTAACCGGGGCGGCTCTACACCAGGGCAGACAGTAGAACAGAGTTTGTCTTGTTTGTGTTGCATTTAACTGGGGCGGCTCTACACCAGGGCAGACAGTAGAACAGAGTTTGTCTTGTTTGTGTTGCATTTAACCGGGGCGGCTCTACACCAGGGCAGACAGTAGAACAGAGTTAGTACCGTTTAACTAGCTATGTGTTCTGTGCGTGTTCCAAGGCATTGAATCCAAGCCTTATTCTGTAATATGTTGTACGGAACGACCAGTAGCGCAGTTATACCTGGAAATGTGTAGTTTAGGAGGAAGGGATTATATTTTTATTTCCTTGTTCCACGACATTGCTCGGATAGAGTTACCACGTGGAAGCGTGGCTAGGGTGCGTTACCCCACACTACCCTCTTTTAGAATGATTCGAGTTGGTGTAGTTTTATATCAATCCCATGAGGAACTATTGGTACACATAAACGAGTGGTTGCATTTCAATTGTCATGTTAATAATGCACTGATATCGATCTAGAGACCTTTACACAATATTTCAAATCGTGTTTCGTGTTAATTGTAAAGTTTATGTCATGATGTATGATATCCGTTCTGGACGGCGTATTGGCCGTGGTCCCTGCTGTCCGGGTTCGATGCCTGGCTTGGGCATGGATGTCGTGTGCAAGCATAGGCCTACTCTAAGCCAGTCAGTGTTTTAAAGAATACAACCCGTAGTTTGAACACGTTTTGTTATTACGCTAGTTATTTCTTATTACGTTATTTATTGTGAAATCTGAGTCGAGAGCTGCAATGTGAATCAGAGCGCGTATTTGCTCTGAATACGACAATAACCATTTACACGGTAGACTAAGACGGTTCATGTACAAGTACAACGTATATGCAGATACATGGAGAAACACAACATCCGGAACGGAATCACATAGAATTATTCTTCACAGTTTCATGTTAGTGTGAGTGCTCATGGGATTAATGTAGCGAGACGCTACTCCCAACGGTTATCCCAGAAACGTTCGACTGGCAAAAGCGAATCCAATAAATCGGGTAGGACCAAAACTATTATATAGTTTCGTGCATATTGGAATAGTTGCGTCGTAAATGGGGTAGAATGGGGTCAAAATGCACATTCAATCCGTATCACATACGAGGGGCTGTGACGTAGGGGGTTGGGGGGGGGGGGGGGGCTCATACCGTCTGTTGGTCTCGGGGACACGAAGCACAAGATTGGGGTATTATCAGTTCATGTTGCTCGCTTTGTTAGCATCACAATACTACGGACAACTCTCTTAGGACGTCTAGCGAGATCCAACGACCGGAATATGTTTTTCGATGTCCGACCGTCGCTTCCTCACGAGGTAATCCGACATTTCTAGACGAGACAAGTTATGTTGCTATCATGTCTTAATAGTAATAGCAAACCACTGTTGGAGAACAGTTGAACTTAACCGAACGCAACATTTCAACAAAGAATGTACAGTTGAACGTTAACAATATGGCCGCCACGCGCATCTGTGAAGACGGGTTAGGGGTAGGGGTAGGGGAAGGGGTAGGGGTAGTGGGTAGGGGTAGGGGTAGTGGGTTTTGCCACCGAGTGTCCCGCGCTATCGGACTCGTGCAGAACCGCGCACAGAAGGTAAACATGAAAAATAGCAATTCGGATACACGCGCTGTTATTACGTGGGGGGGGGGGGGGGGGGGGGGGTACTTGTGATTTATACACCCCCGTCTTGCGCCCTGTAATCAACCAGGCGGGTGGTAAACGGGACGGGAGCCGTAAGCATGCGGCGAGATTTGGGCGTGCCAATATACGGTGCGTGTTTATGTGCGTGTGTGTGTGCGGGTGTGTATGTGCGTGCATTTACGTGCGTGCATTTACGTGCGTGTGTTTATGTGCGTGTCTTTACATGCGTGTGTGTGTGTGCGTGTGTATGTGCGTGTGTATGTGCGGGTGTGTGTGTGTGCGGGTGTGTGTGTGTGCGGGTATGTGCGTGCATTTACGTGCGTGCATTTACGTGCGTGCATTTACGCGCGTGTGTTTATGTGCGTGTCTTTACGTGCGTGTGTGTGTGTGCGTCAGTGGCGTATACACGGGGGGGGGGGAGGGGGGGGACAAAACCCTCCCCTTTTGCAGAGGAAACATGGAAAATTACCGTTTACATTTCAATAGACATAATCAATAGACAGTATCTAAATAGACAGTTAGATGTTTTACTTTATAATTATTGTATATTGTTGTAATTAAAAGCAAAAGCAATACGAAAAATATGCAAATTATTGATTGAGGTTCCTTTTATTAGCGGTGCTAGGGAAAAAATGTGTTGCCAGAAACTGAGTTATCTTGTTTCAGTTGGCCGCTGTAAAACGCACAGATTGGCACTAAAATGACCTTGACGAGAATTGTTTCGGGGGGCAAGCGCCCCGGAACCCCAATTTTATTTCGGCTCCACTCTCTATAATATGGGTTGAAAACCCCCCCTTTCCCAATTCCTGGATACGCCACTGGTGTGCGTGTGTATGTGCGTGTGTATGTGCGGGTGTGTGTGTGTGCGCGTATGTTCGTGGAAAAGAAGTGATGATTGGAGACGAATGATAAGATGGTTGTATCTCAGCTCTTACTCTATCACCGATAACCATATCTAGACGAAGAGTGGGCAATACATGGAGATGAACGTATCTTTATACACGGCAACAGTACAAACTATACAGCTTTTATGCTAAAATACCGAAATATTGTGTTGCTAAAGATGAAACTGTCACTTTTATAACATAAACTTCCCTTTAACAACCCTGTGTCCTGACGATTTAACCGGATGTACCTTATTACGGTGCAAAAGTTACCTTTTGAGAACAATTTAGGGATAAATCCTACAAATAAGGGAATGTTTGCGGCAAATAAATCCGCGCTTGTCGCGGTTCGAAACAAAATCCCCGTTATTTTCCTTCTAGTCCGCCCGTCCACTCACTCGGATAAGACACATCGACAGAGAGAGAGAAAGAGAGAAGAGAGAGAGAGAGAAAGAGAGATTTGTGTTTCTTACAACTTATCCCAACGATCACAAAAACCTGATTAGTTTTGCAGTTAATCACTTTTAGTTCCGCCAGTCGCCACGACGTCCGTATGTCGCTGTCGTCTGACTTATTGGTTCCAATCTGCTCCGCAATAAAACAACTGGGACAATCAACCCCCCCCCCCCCCTCAACAACACGAGTGAGTCATCGCGCTGGAAAACGTGGCAGCTTTCATCCCCCAAATGGGGAACACAATTAAAATGCAATCGCGTTTATTCGTGTGCCGCATGGAGGGACGGTGGGCAGCAATGAGGCTAATCATGAGGTCTGGTTTTGCTAAAATACATGTGCAACAATCTCAAAACATGGCATTTTAGAAAAACTTCAAATAGTGTACAATAATGCATTAAAAATGATCCAAGACCATTAGGGCTTTGGTCTACATCAGAGTTCTCTAAATCATCTACTACAATACACAACACGAAGAAACTAATTATTTATAATTCTGATGTTATAAATTGACATCATTTGGTTCCGACTATATTAATTTGTCTTCCTTTTACTACAAATCATCGTTTTATGTCGTTTATGTTGACGCTATATATTGTCATGGGGCGCAAACATCGTCTTTCGATACAATCTAAATCGTATTAAACATAACAAGTTCTCAACCACATCATGTTTAGAATATGTAATAGTTTTATTATATGAGAACTGTAATTGTTGCTACAACTCCCACATTGTGACGCGTTCTGTTCGTGACATCGATCTAAAGAAGAGAACGCACACAAAACCAATTATCCCACAAAGAAGTTTTGAACAAGGAAAGAAACAATTTGTTCCCCGTCTGCAATAGTTATTTGCAATACAGCAGTAAAAAGATTAATAAAAGGAAAATATGTCCTGCGATATCTCAAGGAATATAGTAATATATACGGCGTAATAAAAGTCGGATATCTCAACAATTTATCGGGCAATCACACTTAAATCTATGGCCGCTGTGTTTTCAGCGTTTCTTTTATTGGGGGCATTAATAACGATATTTATGAGTTGTTATATTGCTAAGGCGTTGTTATATTGCTATGGTGTTGCTATATTTCCTTGTGGCAATATTCTTTGCGTCAAGTGACATTTCACAATCACTCTTAGCTTTATGCTCGCTTTGCAGGTCGAGTACACAAGTAGTAAAGATACCTTCTTTATCGTACCACGTGCTACAATGTAGCTACTGGAGATGACTCAAACACGCTACTTGGAAGTTCTAGACTTTAAATACGTCCACGCTAAAGTTAGAGCTTGTTTAACGAAGCCAATAACATACGCAATCTCCGCCTAGGACTAAGTATAGTTCCAGTAGGCAACGCAATAGCCAAGCATAAGACATATTGAGTCTCGTTGTTGCTAGGTTCACTCAACGAGCAACTCACGAACACTCGTCTTTGCTAGATTCACTCAACGAGCAACTCACGAACACTCGTCTTTGCTAGATTCACTCAACGAGCAACTCACGAACACTCGTCTTTGCTAGATTCACTCAACGAGCAACTCACGAACACTCGTCTTTGCTAGATTCACTCAACGAGCAACTCACGAACACTCGTCTTTGCTAGATTCACTCAACGAGCAACTCACGAACACTCGTCTTTGCTAGATTCACTCAACGAGCAACCCACGAACACTCGTCGTTGCTAGATTCACTCAACGAGCAACTCACTCACAGCCTTTGCTAGGTTCACTCAACAAGCAACTCACGAACACTTGCCACTGCTAGATTCACTCGACGAGCAACTCACGAACACTCGTCGTTGCTAGATTCACTCGACGAGCAACTCACGAACACTCGTCTTTGCTAGATTCACTCAACGAGCAACTCACGAACACTCGTCGTTGCTAGATTCACTCAACGAGCAACTCACGAACAATGTTCAACCCACTGAAGTGGGATTAGCAAAGAAAGTTTCTGTATTATCCTTGATTCATACATGTGAATACTGAAAGTACGAATTGTCTATAAATGTGTATTTGTTTAATTTTCTAACATTGCATTGCATCCTATTTATACATTCATTGGAAGTTAGTTTCATTTTATAAATCTTTTCAAAACGAGAAAATTGTATTTTACTATGGACGCCATAATGCTCGATATATATCCCCCCCCCCCCCCCCCCACTATGCACGAATGCGTCACAACAGTCAACAAGTCGACCGGATCAACGCTTTCTCCCCTGATAACAAATGTGCAAAGAGCGTGAAAATACTAATCACAAAACTATTGACTCTCCAAACTGTTGGGATTTATTCAAATCCCTTCAGAGTCCCGACTGATTCGTTTACGGATATAATTATTGTCATTGTTTCAATGTTTGGCGTCTGCATTTAGAGCATTTACAATTGATATAGGTTGCTTCAATGCAAGAAAAAAGATAGTGAACATTTAGCTATTCTATAAGATTCACTTCGCAAGCTCTGCTGCATTTTTCTTCTAAAGCGTAGTACAGCTGTATCGGTTCCGAGGTCGCTAACGCCTGCCTGATAGACAGAGCACTCATTGTGTAATACGAGTCCAGCCAGCGCTCCGCGAAACACTCGGCGACTGCGGACAGACCGCTCAAAACAGATTGCAACTTTTCTTCACATCAAGTCACAAGAAAATTAATTGCAGGGCATTTTGTAGAAGCACACGTTCGTACTAAGAAGCATGTTATCGGTAAGGAAACGATGCACATTAAACCTCCTGATCGATTTTTGATAAGTGCTTTATTTTAGCGATGGTTTTACTATCTCGAGGCAACATTTTTTTCTTATGGGAATTACCATGAGAAGAGTTGCTAGGTGCTACTTGGTAGCAACAAGCCAAAAAATCGCGTAAAATCGCGTTTTCTTTTTTTTTAACCACCTGCTTTTAAAGTATGGTATCTTTTAGTCATGTTTTCCATATTTGAGGGTGGACATATACAAATGATAGTTTTTTAGTTTTTCATCTGACTAACCCTTTAAGAATCTTGCAATCGAATATGTGCTCACTGGACGTGTGCGAATTTAGAAGACTGCATTATTATATTCTATTATATTATATTATAACAATCAATTCCTACCGTGATAGAGAACAGCAGTTGTGCTAGCACCAACTCCATCCGATCAACTGTGAGGTCGAACCACGCGAAGGGAACGCACCTATGCGTACATGGTGAATGACTCACCGCACGGGGTTGTACCATACTTACAAGTGGAGCGTGTTGACATTCTTGCTGCATAGAAACATATCCGATGCTTTCGTCACGGATATTTGAGTCCCGAACAACCAGCGGTGCCTGCATCTGGTTGGTCCATCGTCACTAGCTGTGACTAATTTCCCATGTGAAGCTAATTGTTTAATTAATTACCTATGACGTATTGACTATTTAGTAAATACGACAAGTCATTCATGTATTGCCATTAAGAATACGTATGTGTGAAAATTTTAGCTCGATCGGACATTTAGAAGTAGGTGAAATATCGATTATAAGATTCCGTCCAGACAGACAGACAGACAGACAGACAGACAGACTGACAGGCAAAGAAACACATAAGGCTAATATAAGCGTTGTAACAAACAAAAACAGGTCGTCTATGGGCCTGAGCTTGACGTATTTCAAACTACAAATAACACACCAAGTTCTAGACTGTAAATAAGCCTGCGCTTAAGTTAGAGTACCGGGGTGTTGATATAGAAGGTTTCTGCAGTACCCTAGGTTTGTGTGCACTACGCAATGCGTTGCCGCGGTATATACATCATTGTGCGCCTCGAATAAACCGCGGCCACACCGATTGCTCCACCGGAAACTATCTAGCTACTCTTAATTACGAAATGCAAAATGCAGTGGAAGAAATTTGTAATAATTAAACGCGACATATTTTCACTCCCGGCCGCAACTCCCCCTCCCCTCCCCCTCCCCCACCCTCATCATAAACAATACAAGATCGCAGGGGACGCGCGAGTAATTAATATGGGGCTCGCGGGGGGGGGGGGGGGGGGGGAGTTAATGCAGAACCTAGGTGGAACAGCCAACATTGTTTCGGGGCCGCGGTTCGCCGCGCGTCGTCAGACACAGAGTGCAGAGTGTACGCGCGATAGATGACGTAATAGAGGTCAGAGCAGAGGTCAACAACACAAGTATCCACTCAGCCTGTTAGATACTTCATGCGCGATATTGGAGCTAATACATCATTAGGTGGATTTCAAGGCTCTCATTCATAATAAGTGATACAAATTATTGAAGCAACTGACTTTGTACTTTACTGCTCGTAGTAATGGTCCTAAATATTGAAGACAAATTTAAAGAAATATTTATACATAAGTCTATGGAACTGGTAGAGATGGCTCAGTGCAAGCGCACAAGGAAGGCTCTAGCTCGGAAGGTCGCCGGTTCGATACCACCAGACGGAAGGGTTTTAACGCCAGGATTGAGTCATACTAACAAACCTCGCACCTTTGTTCCCTGAATACCTCAACACTATAGTGAATCACCTGAAGTAGTCTCCCATGTTCCTCACACGACAAGTACTCAATACTTCTCACATCTAATCGACGCACATAACATAAATACGTTATTAGCTTGATTCAAATGACGATGTTGTTTGGCCAGCACGTATTGCACTTTAACAACGATGCTTATCGAGACGATGAACGATTGATGTGTAAAGATGTGAAAAGAAAATACATCATACGACGGTCCCCTTACCACACTGGGGGTCTAGTATTATTGTGAATGAAACGAGGCTTTGTACAGCCATTAGCCGGCCATGCACCCAGGTTGCCTATTAGTTCTGCACACCCCTGTACATCACGAGGCTTTGTACACCCATTAGCCGGCCATGCACCCAGGTTGCCTATTAGTTCTGCACACCCATGTACATCACGAGGCTTTGTACACCCATTAGCCGGCCATGCACCCAGGTTGCCTATTAGTTCTGCACACCCCTGTACATCACGAGGCTTTGTACACCCATTAGCCGGCCATGCACCCAGGTTGCCTATTAGTTCTGCACACCCCTGTACATCACGAGGCTTTGTACACCCATTAGCCGGCCACGCACCCAGGTTGCCTATTAGTTCGGTACACCCCTGTACATCACGAGGCTTTGTACACCCATTAGCCGGCCATGCACCCAGGTTGCCTATTAGTTCGGTACACCCCTGTACATCACGAGGCTTTGTACACCCATGTGCGCCGCACCCGTTTCGCAATGTTATTTCGTGTGTTTAGTCACGAATATCTCCAAAACTAGTTCACTTACATTTACTTTTTAAAGCCCGGCTTTAATCAGTGTTAAATTATCTACAATGTGATACATGATAAAATCATGTTAAATTTCAACCGTGTTTTTGGTCAACAGGTGTAGGTTTTTCCAATCTTACAATAGAGGGGAATTGCGTAATCTTTAAGTCAAAATAACTCAAAAAGCAGAACCGTGACCCACATTTTTTGCTGTTGATAAACACACTTACAACAGTGTATGTTGTAAATTTCAGCCAAATCTCATAATAAGTGAATTTAAAATAAATCAGTTTAAGCCCCAACACAACGCAAGAGTCATGCTGTCACACGAAGTATCAGGCAAACTGCAAACTATTTGAAGATTAGTTATAGTTTGCTGTACGTTAATCTATTTTACGACAGAAATGACTATAGTAATATGTATACGTTAAAATGTTTTATGTGCTACCCAATTACCATTATTGTTCATGTATTGTTTATATGCATAATAAGAGAAAGTATGCTCCGCCTCAAGTGTTATCTTATTGGACCATACAAATTTCATAATGTATCATCCATGTATACACAAATGGGAAAAATAAATAAAAACTGAAACTGGTCTCCCTACACTTTCATTGGTCGGCCCCGCCGTGACGTCACGCAGTGTTGCCGTGGTCCAACTCGCGCCGCGCGCCGCGACCGTTTCGCAATGTAATTTCGTGTGTTTAGTCACGAATATCTCTCAATCGAGTTCCGTTACATATACTTTTTAAAGCCCTGTTTTAATAAGTGTTTTATTATCTGTAATGTGTTATATTATTTAATAATGTTTGATTTCATGTTGGTCTTCTGTATTGTGTTTTTGCTCCACAGGTGTAGGTTTTTCCAATCTTACAATGGGAAGATATGAAATTGCGTTATCTTTAAGTCAAAATAACCTAAAAAGTAGACCCGTGACCCTCATTTTTCGTTGTTGATACTTAGTGAGCACACTTTCGATAGTGTTTTGGTGAAATTTAAGCCAAATCTCATTATCAGTGAATTTTAATGGATCACTTAAAGCCTCAACAAAACGCAAGAGTCATGCTGTCACACGGAGTAACAGGCAAACGGCAAACCCACTATTTAAAGTTGGCTCCCTACTTTTTCATTGGTTGGCCCCGCCGTGACGTCACGCAGTGTTGCCGTGGTCGGCCTCACGCCTCGCGCCGCGCCCGTTTCGCAATGTTATTTCGTGTGTTTACCCCCCCCCCCCCCCCCCCCTAACACCCATTAGCCGGCCATGCACCCAGGTTGCCTATTGGTTCTGCACACCCCTGTACATCACGAGGCTTTGTACACCCATTAGCCGGCCATGCACCCAGGTTGCCTATTAGTTCTGGACACCCCTGTACATCACGAGGCTTTGTACACCCATTAGCCGGCCACACACCCAGATCGCCTATTTGTTCTGGACACCCCTGTACATCAGTCTGCGATAGCCGGGAACGTAAAGAACCATCTAGCTAGATTAAAACAAGCGTTATTATCTTTACTACGGGGGTGGTTGATTTATTGCCCGATAGGATGCGCCAAGGGTGGACTACCCCTATAATTACAAGGGTGGACGTCTGATAAAACAAAGCCGTAATGTTGGTGTTCGCTTAACAAGACGGGATGAGAGTTCACTTCAATGGGAACTATGTGCGAACAAGTTACTAAAAAGGTTTATTTATATCGATAACATTGATCACGACGTAGGGTGAGGCGGGGGGGGGGGGGGGGATAAGGTAATGTTGTAGGGTGCAAACAACACGTAAGTCCCGAGTCTTGACAACCTTATCTACGCGACTGAACAGACACAAACATTAGGCAGATAACTCAGGGCGGTTCATGGAGGAGTTTTATAGTGAGCACTGAGCACAAAGAGTTGCTGATAACTTCAGCTCCCAATAAATGAACCAATGTGTGTTTGTATTGTCTACCCACTCAGTCACAACTACTGATTTACAGTGGGGGACATTTAACATTACGTAGCTCGTTGCTATCACGGCTCGATATAATATTTGTTTGTTTTACCTACAATAGTTGCACTTTTGTTGTCATACAATAGAACTGTTTCTTGATATTGATACGAATTGTGTTTGATTTAGCTACACTAACATAAAATCTACCGTTTTATCGCTACACCGAGAGTACATTGCAACTGCGCACATCAATACAGATTGTGTTTGTTTTACCTACACTAGTTGCCATAAATCCTCTACAGTACACAATATATAGTATAGAGTGTGATTGTTTGATATTGTTTGCAGCCGGTTGTGATTGTTGCCCTTAAATCAGCCACGACCCCGGAAGTACACCGTAATTGTTGATATGTTTGTTTACCCTACACCAGTTACTCTAAATCAGCCATTACGTCACTCGGTCTACACCGAGTGTACCCTACTCGTCGTCCGGCCAACAACGAGTCGAATAATTCGCCCATGTAATTATTCATAACCTTTGATGGCGTTTTTGACACATCCATTTTAATTACTCGCAACTGTGTCTGCCATGCAGAGCTCGCGTGATCGATAGCCCAGTGAGCGGCCAGGGTGCATCATGGGAAGCGACATTGGCCCTGGCCATTGACTGCGACTACTAGACTCATCACTTGTTAATATATCTTGCATTTATTACTCTTATTTGAGATTGACGGGTGGTGAAAACACTAGATGGTCTACAAACTGTTAAACCGTTGGTTACTTACGTGATAAACTGTGGGTTTAACAACAAACAACGTGCAGCGACATTGCAGGGGCTAAACCAACTCGTCAACAAACTCTTCTACAACTACCTTGAAAGGCGAGGCTCACAGCCTTGAATGTTAGTTCAAGCAGGTGGTGCGACCTATTGGTGAGCATAGAAAGAAAAACAAACTTGATAGCAACCATAAACACATCCAGAACGTCCCGGGTTCAAATCCCGCTTTAGGCAGAAGTTTTTTAACTTCTAATATGGATTCAATTCCATTACTTCTTGGCTTAGGAATAAGTAAACGGTGACTTTGGAGCCGTCCTAGCAACGAAGTACTCAATAAATTCAAAGTTTTTCTGAATCGGCCTTGTTGATTCTGACATTTGTCTGCAGGTGTTCGCACTGTCCAATCACTGATTCATATGTTTCGTATTTGAAATATCGATCTTTGATTGGTTATCGCTCACTCGTCGATGGTATTTGGAGCCTACAGGGTTGGTTTAGTTACTTTTAATTAAAGTCCCCCGCTGCAAATCAGTTTAGTTACTGAGTGGGTAGACTCTAAATGTGAGTTTATTTTATGTTATTTGTCCTTAGCTTAGCTCGACTGTGCACCTGGCTCTAAACCTCCGTTCTTCCGTCTATGAAGTACCTGACTCCATCATGTTACATAATATGTCCAGGGGTTGGATCGCGTAAGAGAATGAGACTTAAAGTGACATACATTGTCAGCATGTTCAGGGGTGTATTAGGGTCGTGAACAATATAAATGGATTGACCTTGTCATATCATATCGACCAACCCTCGACCTACCCCAAAGCCATTTAACGTCAGAAAGCCATCCACAGAGCAATGCTAATTGCAGCATGTGTACATTATACCTGCATGTCACTACGCTGCGCAATTAAGATCAGCTGACAGCAACGGTCATGCTACTGTGGTTACTCGCTGCGATCAGAGAATGCGCCATCGATCATCAAGAAATTCCAATCAATACAAACGAGAAGCATCAACAAACACGTGTGCGGGGGGGGGTGTAAGGAAACACTTGTTTTAAAACGACCCCCTTGCAAACTGTTTTAATTCCATCCCTCCCCCTTGAAACCTCCCCACCACCCTCACAGGGGGTTAAGTGGTGATACAGATAACGACACAATATCCCAACTTGTTCTCAAGTTCATTTCCGTCGGTGTAATTATCGGTTGGATCCAGATCCGTAATGGATCTGACTGTAATACTAAGCCAAGGTTACTAACGTACTTGCTTACTTAATAACAAGGCCTACGGAAGTAGTTAAATGTTAGTAGTAAATAGTTAAATGATAGTATGGAACTTTCTGTCAGGAGGTTTTTAAATAAGTTTCTCAATTAATTCTAGAAAGTATGGTTAGAGCCAACAAATATAACTTCTAATTTCTAGAATAAAATATTATTTTCGGATGAAATTGCAATATAAAAGACATGTCATTTAGGATACATTCAGTAACTTTCATAAGTACCTTATTTAAGACACTATAACGAATTCACTTACACAGTAATTGATTTACTCAAGTAACTTTGTTATTATTAACCTTTCATGGTTAATTTTTATGGACTTACTGAGTAGGTGTTTGGTGAATGGTATTCCAATTGGAATGGTAACGACATTAGTAGACGATACATATTTTAAGCTGTTTATGTTTGGAATTACAAGAAACAAGTTAATAATTTAAGGAGTTATTGTTAAATTTAATCCTTCGTTATTTTAAATTATTTGGCATATCATTAGATGAAGGGCATCCATTGAACGTTGACACTGAGTACGTAGTGCGAGTAAGATACCCAACGCTAACGGGTTTTATAAACCGCGTCCTACTGTCCAACACAAAACACAACACAATACAATACCACGTGAAAATACAATAAGCATTCAAAATGAAAAATAATACATTGACTGATTTAAAATTTTCCAGTTTCGGTATTTCGTCTCCTTCGTCCAAGTGATCTAGAATGCAGACAGCTAAGAAAAGACTCAGGTCCTCCGAAATAACAGAGTTCATAAAGAGATGAAGTAAGTTAGCGGCATGAGCATGTTTGTAATTAGGCCGTACATCCTCGTGAAATAGAATCCCGCTAGGAAATCTACTCCCGTAGTTTATCACCACAATAAGTTACCGTAGTTAATTAAGCGAGAGTGTCTTGTTCCAAAGAAGCCGACATATGTAAACACACTACTACATCAGCCGAGTTTCTTGTATAATTCCAACTTGCCGAGATTTATCGCCGCAATAAGTGTTCCGAGAAAGTTGCGTAGTTAGTTTCCCCGTCATTACGCTCGACTTATCTCATCGCCCATTGGCCCGCCACAACGATCCTGCCTTCTGATTGGCGCAGACATCCCACGCTCGACGCCCGTTGGCTGCCGGGTACATTACGGTGCGGATACGATAGCTATTACCGGAAAATTGGAAAACTTTTTTAATACACTTTTCTTAGTTTACAAAACATAACATTCTCCCCAACCCCCAAGACGAGCTTGTCTTGAATTTGTTTGGAACAGTTTTAAAAGCGGGTGTGGGGCAAAGATGTATGTGTTTCGCGCCAAGAGAGAGAGAGAAAGAGACAGAATGTGCTTCGAGGTGGCGGTGAGAAACTTCGGGACATTCCGTGACGGCTCGCGTCTTTCCGTCACGTTGCTCTCACCTTCAACATTGCTTTGCCTTCTAACCGTAAGGGTGCACCGTAACCCAATGTTGACTGAAACCAGGTTCACAATCAAGCTTCCACCGCGTTGTTCCGAGGGTGTATCGAACCCCCCCCCCCCCCCCCCCACTTCCCACACAATTCGCGCTGTCCCGTTTCGTATATCGGATTTGCATAATGTCCGCGAGGCCGGGGGCGAACTGCGTCGAGACAGACGCCGGACACGGGGAGAACTGATTACGTTCGAATGAGAGAAGAGTTCAAAAGTTTCCCCTTCTTTAACGAGCCCCGACCGATTTACGACGAGCAGAAGAAGATGGTGGAGACACCGCCTTGGAAAGATGCCAGCCGCGGCGGCAAACCGTTTGAATAACTGTTCCAGTATAGAAGGCGCTGGCCTTGGTCCCATATATGGCCGCGTGTGGAGACACCGCCTTGGAGAGATGCCGGCCGCGGCGGCAAACCGTTTGAATAACTGTTCCAGTATAGAAGGCGCTGGCCTTGGTCCCATATATGGCCGCGTGTGGAGACACCGCCTTGGAGAGATGCTGGCCGCGGCGGCAAACCGTTTGAATAACTGTTCCAGTATAGAAGGCGCTGGCCTTGGTCTCATATATGGCCGCGTGTGGAGACACCGCCTTGGAGAGATGCTGGCCGCGGCGGCAAACCGTTTGAATAACTGTTCCAGTATAGAAGGCGCTGGCCTTGGTCTCATATATGGCCGCGTGTGGAGACACCGCCTTGGAGAGATGCTGGCCGCGGCGGCAAACCGTTTGAATAACTGTTCCAGTATAGAAGGCGCTGGCCTTGGTCTCATATATGGCCGCGTGTGGAGACACCGCCTTGGAGAGATGCTGGCCGCGGCGGCAAACCGTTTGAATAACTGTTCCAGTATAGAAGGCGCTGGCCTTGGTTCCATATATGGCCGCGTGTGGAGACACCGCCTTGGAGAGATGCTGGCCGCGGCGGCAAACCGTTTGAATAACTGTTCCAGTATAGAAGGCGCTGGCCTTGGTCCCATATATGGGCAATATTCGTCAGTCATTCAGTGTATTGTTTTTATTACTGAATGTTAATTACAGTGAATGTGAAATACGATCTAAAGGCACGACATTGCATTAGAGTTGAGGTAATACTTCACAGTTCTGAAGATTTCAGATAAATACAATTAGTTATTACGTATTGTTCATATACAAACATTAAATTATATTTAAGAGCAACAATTCTCAGAAAAAAAATACAGAGACTTGATGCAAACGCGTTGCGTGACGTCCTCTAGACCTCTGACGTCACCGTGACTGACGCTCAGCCGGCCGGTCAGCCATATGACGTCACAGCTCCACAAGATCCCACACAAAAGCGCTCCTGGCTCGTGAAATATTTGCTCTATTTTATCCGGCAATGTTTCTATCGCTCTGTGCGTAGTTACAGACTCTACGAATAACCCCTCAACTTTATGTTCTATCGCCTTTAAAGTTCCAGGACGCACAATATTGCGTGACTGCGGCTGTTATATTCTTCTTAAACGAGTGTGTAGACGCCACCTTTTCAATCAACTTTAATATAGCTCAGCCAGTCTGTTAGAAGGAAGATAAAACTAATTTGAAACCATGCTTGTATTTGAAGAAACGTAAGTAGCATCTCTTTCATAAATACCTTACATTGCCCGTAATGAATCTTAAAACTAGCATATATTTGCACTTTCAGTTCTATTTTAATATTAACAAATTTCAACAAATCCCCATTCGCGACTTCTGCACATTTCCAGCACATAAATTACAATAATTATCTCGTGATATTAATTAATACTCTAACTCGCCTCCAGGTCTCGCAACGAACGCCGAGACGTCTGGGGGGGGGGGGGGGGTAAAAGTCGAGACAATTATCGAGGTCTCTAATGGTGCCGTGTTGAGCTTGTAACGATTCGAGACAGAAGTTAAAATAATTACATCTGAGAAACAAAATAAGAAGCCAAGACTTAATAACGACGCAGACATTTCAGAGTGTAGCGTTTCAACGTTGTCTTCCACTTCAAAGTTGTTTAATTCTTTCTCAATGTCTACAAAGGATTCACTCCATGTCCCAATCGTGTTTCGCTAAGTAATGAATGATTCGAGTCTACTAATTAACTAATACTAACTATAATACTGCTTTGTAAATCAGTTTTATATATCTGCCAAGGACATACATTAAATAAATAAATGCCACAAGTTATCGAGGAACATGAACACTCAGGCCTTCTTACACAACAATTAATGGTTAAAAACATGTTAACAACTTGATGAGATATCTAGTCGAGTTCTTCGTATATACACGAATATAAGTTTTAAAAACCTAATAAGTAATAACTATCAACGCATCACAACATTATCTACTTCAGACATCTATATAAAAAGATTGTTAAATGTTACTTGCAAACCACACAAGTCCATGTGGGTATTAAACATTTAAGTGTTCACTTGGAATATTAGTGTCTATCATTGTTAGGACCCAAATAGCCCATAGATATTTTCAAGTCACTTTAAAGGAAATGAGCGGATTTAAAACGGAAGGTGTTTTGGGTTAGGAAAATTAGGCCCAGTTTCCCCGGTGTTGGGCCCATCAATATATGGAGACCTCCGCCCGATGAGAAATGGGCCCCTCGCCCCCTCCCCGAAACATCTCGCGGAAGACAACTTTATTATTTTTTGACGTAACATATCCCCAATCATTAGTCTCACCCTTTATCGACATGGTTCCGTTGCCCAAATCTTTTTGCCGTAGGAAAACATCCGAGAAACCTTCTTTGGTTATCGCGGGCGTCGACATTTGAGAAATGAGCCGAAGTGATTCGAGACAATATTGAAGGGGGGAGGGGGGGGGGGTAACAATATCTTGCAGGCCGAGAGAGAGAGAGAGAGAGAGAGAGAAAACAGACAGACAAGTCAGGTAGGTAGGCAGACTGACAGGTAAACTAAGAGACGGACGGACATACAGACATACAGATAGACAGTTAGACAGACAGACAGACAAACTTCTTGATGTCTCTGTCTAGGAGATCTCGAAGCAACTTATCGCGCGCACATCAAGCAACCAATTCAATTAGTGACACATCCGTTATTGAAGTGCGTCTGTTTTTAAACAACGCGTTTCGAGTCCGTGACTTTAATCAAGGTGTAACTATTGCAATCAACACGCATGTTTACAACACGCAGCTACGCACTCGAGCACGCACACGCACGTCGGTGCCCGCTACCCCTGTATT
Organism: Isoperla grammatica; assembly: GCA_945910005.1. Lineage (NCBI taxonomy): Eukaryota > Metazoa > Arthropoda > Insecta > Plecoptera > Perlodidae > Isoperla > Isoperla grammatica. The sequence continues at coordinate 31,329,496 of OX246749.1, forward strand.
CACCGGCACCTACGTAACTAGTCATGTCGACCCCAGATTCTTATCTACCGCCCCATTCATGCACGCTGGTTCAACGAACATCAACATATTGGTGGCGTCTTTCACACACTCGTAAAGACGGTCTTGCGCTCGACAGAGCACACAAGCCTCATTGTAGACACGCCCACTGTGTTGGGAACTACCAGGTTACCAACCCAAGGTGATAAATATCCCTAATGGATCTGTTTCAAAGAATAGTAAATTTAGTTGGCACTACTGGACTCGGATACTTTGCAACATGGGACTAATTAATTCAGGGTATTATTAATTGTGTGTGAATATTAATACGATATTAATACAAGCAATCTCGCCACACACACACACGAGATATGCGTGCGACGCGTAGTTCCGTCATTACACGCACACGCGCGCCACTTGTTCGTTCGGACTGTCGGGTGGTCCAAGGCCGCCATTGCCCCCCCACCCATCTTAGCGGCTAATCACTAAATGTAATTACATGTACGCGCATTTCATCTGTGCATGCGTTGGACAAACTCTAGTCCTAAGGGTGTTTTAACAAAAGTAATACAAAATTCAATTACAAACATATATATTATACGAGAAAAAAACTTAACAGCTGTCAGCACTGACATGTTAGGATGTATCTCGCGGTGCGGGTGAGGCACTTTTTGTGTGGAGCAACGACAGCGTAGATGCAATATGTACAACAACAACAACGACTTGGCCACGCCCCCTCGACATCAACGCATTCTGGCGGCGGATCGAATCACCCGAGGTCAATTAGATCATCACCTCAATTTCTCTCGAAGCCAAAAGACGATGCAAAAGTTGGCGATCACGTCTCCACACACACAGGGTAGAAAAAACTTGGTAGTTTGTAAGAAAATTAGGTTAAAAACTGTTTACATTCGTGCAAATCTAATCTACTCTGCGCATTCTAACAATATAAGAAGTTCCTCGTTGAGAGGGCTGTGAACTATTGGTGGCATCTTCTTCTCTCTGCGAACGATCTAGCTGGCAGCGCTCCTAATCGGACGGGGAGGGGGGGGGGGGGGGGGGTGGAAAGAATGACCTCTTAAATGGATAGACGGTAGCGAGCCCAGAGAGTTATGGCGCGATTGTGTTAGAATATAAGGGAGAGAAAGAGTGAGACAGATAGAGGTGAGTGAGAAATTTGTAGGGAAAGATTCGTGAATCTCGACAGGAAGAAACAGAGAGGGAAAAAGGGTGGAAGTCTGTGGATGGGAGAAACTTAAAGAAAGAGAGATGGCTTTAAGCTTGGTCGTTAAGTCAGATGATTCGTCATGCGAGTCCTGGCGATGACTTCGCAACCAATAATACAACCCTGGTCAATGGGCCAGTACCTAATACCTGTCACTAATATGCTAGAGTACATCTGCACCTGTCACTAATATGCTGGAGTACATCTGCACCTGTCACTAATATGCTGGAGTACATCCGCACCTGTCACTAATATGCTGGAGTATATCTGCACCTGTCACTAATATGCTGGAGTATATCTGCACCTGTCACTAATATGCTAGAGTACATCTGCACCTGTCACTAATATGCTGGAGTATATCTGCACCTGTCACTAATATGCTGGAGTATATCTGCACCTGTCACTAATATGCTGGAGTACATCTGCACCTGTCACTAATATGCTGGAGTATATCTGCACCTGTCACTTATATGCTGGAGTACATCTGCACCTGTCACTAATATGCTGGAGTATATCTGCACCTGTCACTAATATGCTAGAGTACATCTGCACCTGTCACTAATATGCTGGAGTATATCTGCACCTGTCACTAATATGCTGGAGTACATCTGCACCTGTCACTAATATGCTGGAGTATATCTGCACCTGTCACTAATATGCTGGAGTACATCTGCACCTGTCACTAATATGCTGGAGTATATCTGCACCTGTCACTAATATGCTGGAGTACATCTGCACCTGTCACTAATATGCTGGAGTAAATCTGCACCTGTCACTAATATGCTGGAGTATATCTGCACCTGTCACTAATATGCTAGAGTACATCTGCACCTGTCACTAATATGCTGGAGTACATCTGCACCTGTCACTAATATGCTGGAGTATATCTGCACCTGTCACTAATATGCTGGAGTATATCTGCACCTGTCACTAATATGCTAGAGTACATCTGCACCTGTCACTAATATGCTGGAGTATATCTGCACCTGTCACTAATATGCTGGAGTACATCTGCACCTGTCACTAATATGCTGGAGTATATCTGCACCTGTCACTAATATGCTGGTACATCTGCACCTGTCACTAATATGCTGGAGTATATCTGCACCTGTCACTAATATGCTGGAGTACATCTGCACCTGTCACTAATATGCTGGAGTATATCTGCACCTGTCACTAATATGCTGGAGTACATCTGCACCTGTCACTAATATGCTGGAGTACATCTGCACCTGTCACTAATATGCTGGAGTATATCTGCACCTGTCACTAATATGCTGGAGTATATCTGCACCTGTCACTAATATGCTAGAGTACATCTGCACCTGTCACTAATATGCTGGAGTATATCTGCACCTGTCACTAATATGCTGGAGTATATCTGCACCTGTCACTAATATGCTGGAGTACATCTGCACCTGTCACTAATATGCTGGAGTATATCTGCACCTGTCACTTATATGCTGGAGTACATCTGCACCTGTCACTAATATGCTGGAGTATATCTGCACCTGTCACTAATATGCTAGAGTACATCTGCACCTGTCACTAATATGCTGGAGTATATCTGCACCTGTCACTAATATGCTGGAGTACATCTGCACCTGTCACTAATATGCTGGAGTATATCTGCACCTGTCACTAATATGCTGGAGTACATCTGCACCTGTCACTAATATGCTGGAGTATATCTGCACCTGTCACTAATATGCTGGAGTACATCTGCACCTGTCACTAATATGCTGGAGTAAATCTGCACCTGTCACTAATATGCTGGAGTATATCTGCACCTGTCACTAATATGCTAGAGTACATCTGCACCTGTCACTAATATGCTGGAGTACATCTGCACCTGTCACTAATATGCTGGAGTATATCTGCACCTGTCACTAATATGCTGGAGTATATCTGCACCTGTCACTAATATGCTAGAGTACATCTGCACCTGTCACTAATATGCTGGAGTATATCTGCACCTGTCACTAATATGCTGGAGTACATCTGCACCTGTCACTAATATGCTGGAGTATATCTGCACCTGTCACTAATATGCTGGTACATCTGCACCTGTCACTAATATGCTGGAGTATATCTGCACCTGTCACTAATATGCTGGAGTACATCTGCACCTGTCACTAATATGCTGGAGTATATCTGCACCTGTCACTAATATGCTGGAGTACATCTGCACCTGTCACTAATATGCTGGAGTACATCTGCACCTGTCACTAATATGCTGGAGTATATCTGCACCTGTCACTAATATGCTGGAGTACATCTGCACCTGTCACTAATATGCTGGAGTATATCTGCACCTGTCACTAATATGCTAGAGTACATCTGCACCTGTCACTAACATATTTTACGTTTTAAATTTTTGGAGCGACTTTAACACAAAGAAATCAGAGGTTTAACGGAGTAGGTGGGCAACAGTTGGAACCTGCTCTTCTGGAGACACTCCCATTCGCAACGTCTAGCACTACTGCCTGCCGGTCCGCCACTGGTCCCCCACATAGGTTGGCAACAGTTGGGAACTGTTGTTCAAGGGACAGGCCGCCTCCTACCTGCCTGCCGGTCCGCCACTGGTCCCCCCCATAGGTTGGCAACAGTTTGGAACTGTTGTTCAAGGGACAGGCCGCCTCCTACCTGTCTGCCGGTCCGCCACTGGTTCCCCCCACCACCGCCGCCGCGCGAGCAGCAGCACCATCGATCGGCTCGCAACACATGGCGGCCGACACTAAAACGCAGCAACGCTCTCCGGCGGGCGCTCGTCAAACCTCAACTCTCTTGGACCAACTCTTAATTTAACAAGGTGTCGTCTAGTCCTGTGCAGTACACCCCACGTCTAGTCAACTGTGTGTGCAGTACACCCCACGTCTAGTCAACTGTGTGTGCAGTACACCCCACGTCTAGTCAACTGTGTGTGCAGTACACCCCACGACTAGTCAACTGTGTGGGCAGTACAGACCACGTCTAGTCAACTGTGTGGGCAGTACAGACCACGTCTAGTCAACTGTGTGGGCAGTACAGACCACGTCTAGTCAACTGTGTGTGCAGTACACCCCACGTCTAGTCAACTGTGTGTGCATTACAGCCCACGTCTAGTCAACTGTGTGGGCAGTACAGACCACGTCTAGTCAACTGTGTGGGCAGTACACCCCACGTCTAGTCAACTGTGTGGGCAGTACAGACCACGTCTAGTCAACTGTGTGGGCAGTACACCCCACGTCTAGACAACTGTGTGGGCAGTACAGACCACGTCTAGTCAACTGTGTGTGCAGTACACCCCACGTCTAGTCAACTGTGCAGTACACCCCACGACTAGTCAACTGTGTGTGCAGTACACCCCACGTCTAGTCAACTGTGTGTGCAGTACACTCCACGTCTAGTCAACTGTGTGTGCAGTACAGACCACGTCTAGTCAACTGTGCAGTACAGACCACGTCTAGTCAACTGTGTGTGCAGTACACCCCACGTCTAGTCAACTGTGTGTGCAGTACACCCCACGTCTAGTCAACGGTGTGGGCAGTACAGACCAGGTCTAGTCAACTGAGTGTGCAGTACAGACCACGTCTAGTCAACTGTGCAGATCACCCCACGTCTAGTCAACTGTGTGTGCAGTACATCCCACGTCTAGTCAACTGTGTGTGCAGTACACCCCACGTCTAGTCAACGGTGTGGGCAGTACAGACCAAGTCTAGTCAACTGTGTGTGCAGTACACCCCACGTCTAGTCAACGGTGTGGGCAGTACAGACCAAGTCTAGTCAACTGTGTGTGCAGTACACCCCACGTCTAGTCAACTGTGTGTGCAGTACACCCCACGTCTAGTCAACTGTGTGTGCAGTACACCCCACGTCTAGTCAACTGTGTGTGCAGTACAGACCACGTCTAGTCAACTGTGCGTGCAGTACAGACCACGTCTAGTCAACTGTGCAACCGCTACAGTGGAAGAATCATTGGAGTATTTCTTTGTGCGATCTTTGATTGATGTGTTGTTGTTCGGATTCAAACGAGTCGAAGATTTAACGACTACGGGAAATGCAGGAACTGGGCCATTTCCTGGTCTGTCTTACTCGTTCAATTCTTTTCTGGGGAAAACTTAAGTCGGACGGAGTCAAAAGCGGAATCGAGAGCTTTTATCTGAACGAAGCGACTCCACGGGCAAGAAGTGACGTCACGGGCAAGAAGTGACGTCACGGGCAAGAAGTGACTCCACGGGCAAGAAGTGACGTCACCGGCAAGAAGTGACGTCACGGGCAAGACGGTCGCTTACGTTGACAAATTATCACCTTTCTCTGTTTAAAAACTTAACCCTATCATCAAATGCACGAGGGATAATGTAATTGAACCACAAGTGGGATGGGAAACAGTCGAGGAAGACCAATATTATAGGGTACATGCAGACAGATATGCGATGTACTGGATGCACAGAACTGAGAGACGGACTTCTTGAAGAGGAACTACTTTAAACAAGAACTACGTCATCGTGAATGCTGCTGCAACTGATGAGACTAAATAAGATGGACGAATATCATGCAAGAAAAATGTCGTGGATGATATTTTCAAGAAGTTACAGCAACAACTAAAATCCGTTAATTTTTCAAAACGCAAGTTTATCCGATTGGTACACTAGAATATGTTCTGACGAACCCAACCCATGTGAACTACTTCCCCTCGCTAGACAATGTCACCCCCACCCCTCGCATTCTGTTGAATGTCTGTTGATCCCTTGGGCAGATAGACGGAGTGACGAATGAACAAGTAGATACATGAAACAGCAAATGACAAGAGAAACTTCTGGAAATGTTTGATGAAAAGAGAGAATAGTCTATTTGGACATATTCTGCGACAATTGAGAACAACATGGTTTAGGGTAGAGTAGAGTAAAGTATAGTATAGTAGAGTAGAGTAGAGTAGAGTAGGGTAGGGTAGAGTAGAGTAGAGTTGAGTAGAGTAGAGTAGAGTAGAGTCGAGTAAAGTAGGGTAGGGTAGAGTAGAGTAGGGTAGGGTAGAGTAGAGTAGAGTAGAGTAGAGTAGGGTAGAGTAGGGTAGAGTAGAGTAGGGTAGGGTAGAGTTGAGTAGGGTAGAGTAGAGTAGAGTAGAGTAGAGGGAAACAATAGAGGCAGAACATATAGTCAGCTGATAAGAGTCTGCACTGAACACAGGGCAACCAGCAGCAGAGGAGAAGAGGAAAGAGGGGACAAGAAGGAGAAGAAGAAAGAGGAAAGGATAGGCCGCTTAGCCGGTTCCCACAGGAACACCCGTGTTAAGCAACATGGGGCTAGGTCAGGAGGAGAGGGTGACCGCTATCCTCCGAAACATTAGTCACAGCAAATTGGAAGTTTCTAGTCTTATCTCGTCAACTGCTCAGCAGTCCAGGTAAATTGGTGGAGAAACCTATATGACTGGTAAAAGTTACACCGTCTTTTCGGATGGGACGGTTCGACAAGAGTACACTACGTGCCGGTATCAGTTTCCCCTCCTCCCTTATTCGTCAACAATTAACATTTGCATTAGTGGGACCACGGGCTATTGCATATTCGTAATAAAATAAATAAATAAATTCACATTTAGAGTCTACCCACTCAGTAACTAAACTGATTTACAGTGGGGGACTTTAATTTAAAGTGACTAAACCAACCCTGTAGGCTTCGAACACCATCGACGAGTGAGCAATAACCAATCAAAGATCGATATTTCAAATACGAAACATATGAATCAGTGATTGGACAGTGCCATGATAAGCATTGGAGTTCATGTATTTTAATCGTTTTTATATTATACATTTATGAATGATGGCAACACAACAGGAATACATGTTCCTCTCATTTGATGCATCCTGTATATCTGTGTCTGTAATCAACACTGCGAGCAGTGGAGTTTTGTTGCAAATATAATGCATCCCTATGTTCCATTCTGTTTTATTTATGTGTTCTATTATGCATCACTCTAGAGCTCTGCCGGAATATGGAGCCTGGTCAGATAAATAACTAATATATAAAATGGCTGACGGTGTCAGTTGAATAATACAATTGTTACTATTTAAATGACGTATATGTATTTATTTAAACATAACCAATGGCGGACTTGTTTGTTCTGCTCACTGAACTAAAAGATTAAAAACCATTCGATAACAGAAAGGCATGTTTTTACAAACCGCTGCCCCGCGGCGAGATATAGAACCATGTGAAATATAAATAAATGGCCGTCGGGGTTATTTGTGTTTCAGCGTTGACAACCCTGTATTCCGCGGGGAACGAAACAAGCGGCAACAGCGCAATATTGACACACGCGTTTGTTATTTCAACCAATCGACGACGGCCGGGAAATATTTTCATATCAAGCGAAAACGAAAACAAAAAATAAAATTCGTGTTTTTGTTATTATTGGCTTTTGTTTTTGTTGGAAAGCTGAAAAAGAATTGTTTTGTTTGTTTAGTTTCCCTTGGGCGATTGTGTTTTGTTCTTTTGTGTATGTTTGAATTAAAAAGCGAGTTATTGACGTTTGAAAATGAATTTAATACTTGTAATTCTGCACAATGGAATGAAAGGATAATAAGGACCTGAATTTCACGTATCCCTGTAGATATTTCGATGAACTACTAAGCTGTTGGTTCTGGCATGAACTCCAAGTAATCGCCATCAAATAAATAAATGTACTTTTATTGTCTACCCACAGAGTTACAAGAAGTGATGTTTAATATGCACCAACACAAGTTGTTTTTAAATCAATAATGATAACAGAATGTACGGAAAAGTATATGAGCTAATATTGAGCTATTGAGTGAGTTAGTATTTATGGTTCTCCGCAAATGAATCAATTTAGTATCGCTCATTTGAATAACCATTCCACCGCCTGTCGCAACGTCCTGCTTCATCTACCGCCCTCCAGTGAACGAGTCATATCTCGCTTCCTCAAAACCTGTTGCATTATAAACAAGTAGCGTACCAAACATTGCATTTAATGTTTGTTAAAAGTTACGGATCTGTCTTAAGTTTAAGTTTAGTAAAATACGTTAATTTCGTACTGTTTTAAGAGTGAGACTATCTCTCAAGAAACTAACAAAGACCCCCGTTAAATGACAGACAAGAAACAAATCACATCAATCAAACATTCAAACCGTAAAAAATCCAATTTAAAAATGATGTCAATACAGAAAATATATAACCAAACAACTCCAGAAGTAAATTACTTTTTTGTGTGGACGAATGCGTTTTTCCATCAATTATAAAATTGCTCTACGCACAATGAATCGTCAATTACGTCGGTGTGCGCACATCCACAGCACAATGTGTTTATTGTAGCTTTGTCACGGCGTGAATTTTTTTTCAAATGCCAATTTGTATGAAAACCATCGAACCGGATGTTGCTTTCGCCGTTTGGTCGCGCAATCAGTCTGTTGAGGGGGCTGTGAACGACAGCAGCATCTCACCGCCTTGCATACTACTACACGATACATCGCCTAGCTAGTCATAACGCTTTGCAACCTTCACGTCGCAGATACAGTTGTAGACAAACGACACATTGCGTGCGCAACTGTTTCACCAGCAATAAAATGTTAAAACCACCACCGAATATGAAACTGTAGCAAGGACACTTAAGTAAAAACTGGAACATTTTCGGGGTATACGTTCCGCTCCTTCCTCAGACCAAGGAAAATTGCATCGTGGCGTAAACTTGATGTATCTACGGCCTATTATATTCTCCAAAAAGTGAAGCAACAAACATTGTATTTGGATAAAATTAACAATTGCAATATTTCTCCAATTGACTCATTTGATCTAAACGTGACAAGTTTTTCATAGGCCAACTTTTTCGAAGAATATATATAGATTTTTATAATATCCAGCCTCATATGCCTCCACAATGTTCTAAGCTCTTTGTGTCGAGCACTGTTGTAACTATTTCAAGTGAAATGTAACGAGGGTTGGGTCTTACCTTGTGGAAGCTGTGCAGGATGTATCTCAGCTTGGAGCAGTGAAGCACGATGTCGTACACGATGCAAACTGGCAACACTGTAATACCAATCTCCTTGCAGAGTAGCGCGCACACGGCAAAGAACACACAACCAAAGAAATACATCCACTGCTTGACGCTCGTCGCCAAAGCACTTGATTCAAACCACCGCCACCGTCTTTGCACTCCCGTCCTCCGCGCACCGCCTTCCGAACACGATCCCTCCCTACACCGCTTGTAGACGAAGGTGTTGACATTGTTGTTCTGACACCTGTTCACTGTTTTCTGTTTGCTAGACTGTATAAAGTAACTATTTTCATTCTGGGGAAGGTTGCGATTATATTTCGTTGAGTTCTCGTTGAGTTTGAAGAAGTAACCATCCTCTTTGCTGTTCTTTAACCGCACGTCCAGGCACGCGACGCACGTCTTCAGACAGAACTCGGGATCGCCGTCGACGCGCGCGTGAGATGACGTCACTTCCTGTTTCCGGCGCTGTTTCGGGGACCCCCGCTCCCTGCTTCGTCGGCGCTGCGATCGCTTGGTGGCTCCGTCGCGCAGGCGCACGTGCGCGATGTAGCAGAGGAAGGAGAGCAGGAAGAAGACGCACGAGGAGATGTCTGCTCGACCGACGATGCCGGCGACGGCCTCGGTGTGGATGGGGTGGGCGGCGAACAGCAGCCCCGTGATGAGGGTTGGAAGCTTCGAGTGGAGGATGTGTCGGCCGACCCGCACCACTAGCGAGGTGGCCAGGCAGTGTAGCAGGATGTTGACGAGGTGGTAGTGTTGCGCCTGGAACATACACTCTCTTACACTATTACACTTTTACACTATTACACTCAGATAAAAGAAAATCCTCCTTCTGCTTAGGTTGCCGGTTTTGCTCTTTGCTGTTTTGGTGTTGAAACTTCGAATTAAATGCATTGCAATAATGATAAATAAATTAATTAATTACATAAGCTTATGGCGTGTTGTTATGACCAAGAGACAGTGTTAGTGGCTGCAGCTTACCTTGAAGCCACCCAGCAAGTAGTTTAGTTGACCTAGAGACAGTGTTAGTGGCTGCAGCTTACCTTGAACCCACCCAGCAGGTAGTTTAGTTGACCTAGAGACAGTGTTAGTGGCTGCAGCTTACCTTGAAGCCACCCAGCAAGTAGTTTAGTTGACCTAGAGACAGTGTTAGTGGCTGCAGCTTACCTTGAAGCCACCCAGCAAGTAGTTTAGTTGACCTAGAGACAGTGTTAGTGGCTGCAGCTTACCTTGAAGCCACCCAGCAAGTAGTTAAGTTGACCTATACAGTGTTAGTGGCTGCAGCTTACCTTAAAGCCACCCAGCAAGTAGTTTAGTTGACCTAGAGACAGTGTAAGTGGCTGCAGCTTACCTTGAAGCCACCCAGCAAGTAGTTTAGTTGACCTATACAGTGTTAGTGGCTGCAGCTTACCTTAAAGCCACCCAGCAAGTAGTTTAGTTGACCTAGAGACAGTGCTAGTGGCTGCAGCTTACCTTGAAGCCACCCAGCAAGTAGTTTAGTTGACCTAGAGACAGTGTTAGTGGCTGCAGCTTACCTTGAAGCCACCCAGCAAGTAGTTTAGTTGACCTAGAGACAGTGCAAGTGGCTGCAGCTTACCTTGAAGCCACCCAGCAAGTAGTTTAGTTGACCTATACAGTGTTAGTGGCTGCAGCTTACCTTGAAGCCACCCAGCAAGTAGTTTAGTTGACCTAGAGACAGTGTTAGTGGCTGCAGCTTACCTTGAAGCCACCCAGCAAGTAGTTTAGTTGACCTAGAGACAGTGTTAGTGGCTGCAGCTTACCTTGAAGCCACCCAGCAAGTAGTTTAGTTGACCTAGAGACAGTGTTAGTGGCTGCAGCTTACCTTAAAGCCACCCAGCAAGTAGTTTAGTTGACCTAGAGACTGTGTTAGTGGCTGCAGCTTACCTTAAAGCCACCCAGCAAGTAGTTAAGTTGACCTAGAGACAGTGTTAGTGGCTGCAGCTTACCTTGAAGCCACCCAGCAAGTAGTTTAGTTGACCTAGAGACAGTGTTAGTGGCTGCAGCTTACCTTGAAGCCACCCAGCAAGTAGTTTCGTTGACCTAGAGACAGTGTTAGTGGCTGCAGCTTACCTTAAAGCCACCCAGCAAGTAGTTTAGTTGACCTAGAGACAGTGTTAGTGGCTGCAGCTTACCTTGAAGCCACCCAGCAAGTAGTTTAGTTGACCTAGAGACAGTGTTAGTGGCTGCAGCTTACCTTGAAGCCACCCAGCAGGTAGTTTAGTTGACCTAGAGACAGTGTTAGTGGCTGCAGTTTACCTTGAAGCCACCCAGTAAGTAGTTTAGTTGACCTGAGACAGTGTTAGTGGCTGCAGCTTACCTTGAAGCCACCCAGCAAGTAGATTAGTTGACCTGAGACAGTGTTAGTGGCTGCAGCTTACCTTGAAGCTACCCAGCAAGTAGATTAGTTGACCTGAGACAGTGTTAGTGGCTGCAGCTTACCTTGAAGCCCCCCAGCCAGTACTTTAGTTGACCTAGAGAGTGTTAGTGCTTGCAGCTTACCTTAAAGCCACCCAGCAAGTAGATTAGTTGACCTAGAGACAGTGCTAGTGGCTGCAGCTTACCTTGAAGCCACCCAGCAAGTAGTTTAGTTGACCTGAGACAGTGTTAGTGGCTGCAGCTTACCTTGAAGCCCCCCAGCCAGTACTTTAGTTGACCTAGAGAGTGTTAGTGCTTGCAGCTTACCTTAAAGCCACCCAGCAAGTAGATTAGTTGACCTAGAGACAGTGCTAGTGGCTGCAGCTTACCTTGAAGCCACCCAGCAAGTAGTTTAGTTGACCTGAGACAGTGTTAGTGGCTGCAGCTTACCTTGAAGCCACCCAGTAAGTAGTTTAGTTGACCTAGAGACAGTGTTAGTGGCTGCAGCTTACCTTGAAGCCACCCAGCAAGTAGTTTAGTTGACCTAGAGACAGTGTTAGTGGCTGCAGCTTACCTTGAAGCCACCCAGCAGGTAGTTTAGTTGACCTAGAGACAGTGTTAGTGGCTGCAGCTTACCTTGAAGCCACCCAACAGGTAGTTTATTTGACCTAGAGACAGTGCTAGTGGCTGCAGCTTACCTTGAAGCCACCCAACAGGTAGTTTATTTGACCTAGAGACAGTGTTGGTGGCTGCAGCTTACCTTGAAGCCACCCAGCAGGTAGTTGAGTCTGAAGGACAAGACCACTAGGGGTCGGTATGACCCGTGTGACCCAGAGTGTGACAGCGGAGTCCCCCAGAAGTCATCAGTCAGTAGACGGGAGAGGGGGGTGGTCGGTAGGAGGTCCTGGTTGGAGAGTATGGCCCGCCTGAAAGAAGGGAGAACACAGATTAGTACAAGCACCGTGGTGTGAGATAACCATAGGAAGCTACACACCCTCAGACATATAGAAGTCAAGGGTAGCAAAGATTTCTACCCCTTTTCCGGACTATTAAGTGAGTTTTTTTATTTTATTTAGTTTTAGTTATTTATTTAATGTCTATCCTGTTCAGTTATAAAAACTGATTTACAAAGGAGGACCTTAAATAAAACTAGGCGATGCAAACATTAATGGAGAAATGAAATAAAATAAAATCACGTGGAAATGCGACATATTAATTTATAAAAATCGGTATCACCGAAGCACGCAAACCTGCCCACCACGATTCAAAGGTAACAGTTCCTGGGCAAGTTCAGAGGTTCAAGTTCAGCTCGAAATTCAAAAACCAAGGTTCGTCCATCTCTAACTACTACAGTAGCAAATGTGCGAATGTCTTGTTAAAGTTGTGCGATTTGCTGGACCGGCGCCTCCACCAAGACGCACACGCACATTGTTAAAGTTGTGCGATTTGCTGGACCGGCGCCTCCACCAAGACGCACACGCACATTGTTAAAGTTGTGCGATTTGCTGGACCAGCGCCTCCACCAAGACGCACACGCACATTGTTAAAGTTGTGTGATTTTCTGGACCGGCACCTCCACCAAGACGCACACGCACATTGTTAAAGTTGTGCGATTTTCTGGACCGGCACCTCCACCAAGACGCACACGCACATTGTTAAAGTTGTGCGATTTTCTGGACCGGCGCCTCCACCAAAAAGCACACGCACATTGTTAAAGTTGTGCGATTTTCTGGACCGGCGCCTCCACCAAGACGCACACGCACATTGTTAAAGTTGTGCGATTTGCTGGACCGGCCCCTCCACCAAGACGCACACGCACATTGTTAAAGTTGTGCGATTTGCTGGACTGGCGCCACCACCAAGACGCACACGCACATGCATTGTTTTGTTTACATGACGAAACATGGACGATATAGCAATCTTGACTCACAGAGATGGGATCCCTTGTTTTGAATTCGTACTTGTTTTCAATATTAGAGGAATATTGTTCCTTTACCAGTGAAATGTAAATATAAGCACAGAGTTTTGAAAATAAATGATATTTTAACTTGTAAATACATTGTTTACGCAAGTGACGCACATAATCGATGATAATGACCCATAATATGTAAGGACATCACTGAAGGGCAACTGGTGGGGGATAGCATACACACGCCCACGCCCCAGCCAGGACTCGAGCCCGGACCTCAGCCAGTACTAGAACCCAGACCGCTATTCACCAACATGATACAATGACTGTGTTGTAATTGAATCATGTACCGTGACGTCACGATATTCTGTTAATTACAGAGCCGAGTGGAAACGTCACAAGTTCTCATTTAAAACATCCCCCAGCGGGTCGGGGGTCGGGTATCAAAAACAAGGGCGCGAGTTTAAACTCGAGACGGAGTCGAGATGGCTTCGGGCGCTTCAACCGAGTTGGACAACTTTTAAGTGAATCCTGTTGTTTCTCGGTTGTGGAATCGGGAAAGAAATTCGAAACTAACAAGGCGGGTACAGTCCGCTGCAAGACGTAGTTAACTGTCACGTGATAGCAGGCGTGTCGAAATGAATGAAGAATGATTATGGTGGTCTGTGAATGCAGTCTTCCCGTTCCAATACAGAAAGGCCAAGTACAAATTAAGGAAGAACATGATATACATATTAAATGTAAAATTATTATGAACTGCACACTGCTTGACTGAAGATGTGCTATTTGTAGTTAAAATTATAAATGTAAATAATATTTTGAATCAGTCTTACAAATGAATAAGATAGACAATATATAAATTAAATAAACATAAGTATGTATGTAGACGAAATAACAAAATAACAATATATATGAATTTTAATCAGGTTTACATAGCCTTATATGATGATAATTCACGAATGTAATAATTTGTTTTTTAGATCATGAGACAATAAACAAAAAGACAGACTTGTTTTGTTTATACGAAGGATGATAGAAAGATTGCCAGTGTTACTGTAATATCCAAGAGAGAGAGGAGAGCCTACATTAATACAGAACCACTTCATAACACAATCAAAACAACTTAGTGAATACAAGTTTCCAGCATTTATAAGTCTTGATCCTGGGTGAATGACCGCCATAAAAGTTATTGTTCTAGTTCGATTATTGTTTGTAGCGTGACATCAAGTACAGTTAGAGTTGCAAGAAACTTGAAGCCATGTTGCAACTCGGCTCAAGAGGGAAACATGAGAAGCGAAACTAACTTGCACAACTGGTTTACAAAGCGGGACAATAAACACAACAAGACATCAACAATGAAACCAAGGAGCCATGTAAGAAAACCGGCGATAACGACGAACATAATGGAAGGGCTGCAACCAAATGTGATATTACAATTGAAGGAATCAGATATGTATGTATGAGATTGGTGTCGCCTTAAACCTCGTCTTCTCTCAACACAGTATACGGCCATGTTTAGCATAAAGTACGTATCAAAGATGTTGCGTAGTACCCAAGAAAGTACAAATAAAGTCTGAGAAACGTGTAAATTATAAAAACAATTGCCACCCACTAACCAGACAATGATACGGTTAATGTCCTGCCCAAGGACTGCTACCTTATCGTGGTGGGCAGGCTTGCGTGTTTCGGTATTTCGAGAGCTATGCCGGCGGAAGCGTATGCTTCTGGTAGGGCCACAATAATGGGACAGGTCGAGGTGGAGAAGTCAGACGAAAGGCAGTCCACGTCCTCTTCATCCCCTTTTCCTCCCTTTTACGTCCTACTTGTCCCTTTCCTCCGATCACCCCCCGACGTCAAATGACCTACTTGTCGAGTACCCAATAATGGCATGGTTATTGTCCATCGGGTCATTGTTGCAGCTTGTTGTCGCTAGGAGCCAATCGCATCGGCTGCTCACACGACAGGCAGAGCTATGACGGCCAAGTGACGAACTAGAGGATCCTCCAACAGAAACACGATACTAGAATCAACTCCCACTACGAGAATAAATATTATTCGAACGTGGAGTGAACGGGGCTTCATGTTATCTTTCCATCTCACTTGGCGGCGGACCTAGGGGGGGTAATATTGCAGTTGTTAACTTTACAGCAAATAGAGGAGCGAGACATGGATGACATGATAATATCGCTCTAACAATAGGACGGACACGGGGGGGGGGACCAATAGGCTTCGATAGTGAAGTCGTCCCAACATAACCTGTCTCACACTGAAGAAAACGGTGAGTCCATCACTGCCAACTTAATTTCCTACTCTTCTAGTTCCTAACGTCTATTTGAAAGACATCCATTTGTTATTAATAATTTACGACCGTGTATTGGATACCTGAAAGCCGCAAACATAGAGGGCGTGGCTAACGAGGCCTGCGCACTCTACTAAGCGGGCTACGACAAAATTGCCGAATTGATTTTCGATGAAGCAGAGTGCATGAATTGCTCGGAGGATACGGGTTTGAAGTCGGTGTAGTAGTGTCATATCACTACCCTGACATTAACCATGAGCTGCATCAACAGGCGTAGTTCCCGCGTCTCAACATAAATATTAGTCTGGGGGAAGATGTAGCCGTGAAACAATTTTATTGTGGGTGGTTTTGTTATTGTAACTACTCATCAATAGGGACCGGGAGGGGGTTGTGCACAGGGAGGGGCGATGGAGGGGGGGGGGGGGAACAGAGAGGAATGTAATAAAATGGAGTGATGGGCTTTTAAAAGCCTAAGGCAAAAACATGGTCAAAAAGGAGAGAGGAGGGGGTATGAAACACTTGAAGGAAAATGTTGAGCGAGTCAGAGGATTTAATAAAGGAGAGAGGTGAGTCGCGTTATTATAAGTAGATTAATTAGAGGGCCAGAAGAGGAGAGAGAGAGAGAGAGAGAGAGAGAGAGAGAGAGAGAGAGAGAGAGAGAGAGAGAGTCACATAATTTTAGCTCGCCAAATCATATGCAGTGTACCTTAAATGTAAACAGTATAGATTAACTTACAGTATTATAAAGAGGTTGCGATTCAGACTGTAAGGGGGGGGGGGGTGGGGGGTGAATGAGGGGAGAGAGAAGCAGTGTTGTAAAAAAAAGTGCAGCAGGTTTGAAACAAGAAGCAGTACACACTACACAGTTAGAAGCAGAGAGACAGTTAGAGGCAGAAAGACAGAGAGAGACATTGGGAAAGTGTAATGAAGTGTAGAAACGAACGGTATTATTACAGCGAGGTTTGACTGCGCGAGGGGGGTAGAGGGAGGGAGGGAGAAGGGGGGGGGGGGAAGGGGAGGCAATCTTCGAAATGAAACATTGGCTCGCCCGGGGACATTGTCAACACAGTCGTTGGTTCTGTGACGAGTTCCAGAGTGAGAGAGAGAGAGAGAGAGAAAGAACATACCCCTCACATCTCTGTCTAGATGATATAATTGCGTTAAGCTGGTTAATTTTTGCAAGACAATAGGGAAGTCTCATCAAAAATAAATATTCCTCAAAGTACCTAAAAATGGAAGATCATTATCTAAAAATACGGGCGGTATAATTTTTATATCTGAGAAGCGAATATTTCCAATTCTATTAGCATTTTAAGTTTGAAATTTGGAACTTCCCGTTCCGTAATTAAAAACGGCTCTTGACGTCATATGTCATGTAAATTCAACTGCCTCCTTGAAGTTTTCTTAATAATATCAACGATATTAAGTTGGATATTTTACAATATCTAGGATGCAGTGACTTTACAACAATGCCTTTTATACCACTGTGTTTTTTCAGAAAATACATTTTGATACAGTATTTACCAAAACGTGTTTAAAATAATGCAATTATTTAACATATTGTTGTTAATTAATGTTGAGCAGTGTTCATTTACTAACTAGAAATACACGTTGGTTCAGTTAACGTCTTATGAGAGCAATAATCTACTAAAGGGTGGGGATTTCAGTACTATTTGTATGATACACAATTATTGTTTACTGAGATATGACGTCAGAATCTTCTAATCACGAGCAAGATGGCGCAGGTGCGTTTCTGAGCGTGTTTTGACAGCAATATCTTTACGTGACTTGCTGTTAAAGCGATGTTAATGCACCTTTCGAGCCGAAACAAATTAGTTCCCGTTTATTTTTAACTTGAGGTAACCAGTAAGCAAATAAAAAAAATGTGTGAGCCTTCCCTATTGTTCCCAATCTCATCCCGAGAGTAATGAGAAGGGTGGGGGGGGGGGGCTGCAAAATCATTATTATAAAATAAGAGTCACACAACGACAACAAAACTTATAACTGATTTGTAAATGTGTGATAAAACCCATTGATGTTCAAGTCACTAAGATTTCCTTTACTAAAGAGTGGCTACAATCACTTTTTAAACACCGATTAGCCGGTACTCGTAGATTATCTACGAACAAAATGGCGACTGCCCCCCCCCCCTCCCTCCCCCCCCCGCATTCTTAATGTAATGTTCGTTGAATTCGAAGATTAACCAACTTGGTGAATTGGGACAAGTTGAGAGTAAGACTTAAGGTAAGGAGTAAAGAGTAAACAAGGAAGTAAGAGTAATACACGTAACGAAGATCTCCTGTGTTACTCTTGCAAACTAAGACCTCGTTTACGTTACCCTCATCGTTACGATCGTAGGTTCTGGGTGCTTGACGTTCGTAACTCTACCCGCGTTCATACACAGTCATCACGGATCCACGGAATACTGAACACAATTACAAAAATACAAATGGCGGGACGATGGAGCTTGGTGTATTATTGAGGTTATCTTTTACGTTGTTGTTTAATTGGCGTAGAAACAGGTTTGATTTAATTCATATGTCACGTATTAGACGAAACAATCGAGTTGTATTGTATAGATATTTCTTTAGATCAAGTTTAGATGGCAACTAGTATACTAACTGCCGTAAGTGTACTCTGGTAGACCTACCGACTGATTTACTAACTGTGCAGCGTTTACACTTGGAAAATGACCGTTGGTTGGTCGGTAATGTAGTCTTACGATTGTAAGATGAGAGTAACGTAAACGGGGGGTAAGGAGTATTCCTTATACAGGTCCCCACTTGTCTACGGAAACAAAACAACAACTCAATGTTCACACCATAAAGTCTCTCCACACTTGTTCACAGTCGCGACATCACTTCAAGCGAACAAATCCCGACCTAGAAAAGTTTATAAGTTATTTCGCACGAATAAAATCTATTAAAGCAAACAATTCAAATTTTCCAAAACACTGATCGAAAACTTTAGAATGTGCTTTCACAGACACTTTGACGGAGTTTTGATTGGATCATTTCTGGAGTCAATAAAGTTAGGCGAAGTTGTCTCTGGCGAGCAAGCAAGAACTGTGCAAGAGTTATTGCAACTCGTCATCGGAATGATAGTTTTATGCTCAGACTAACGTCAGCCGGCAGACAAACAGCACTAGGAGACGATTTAACATTGTTATACTGACGCTTAGAGAATCGGTAGTTTCGCAACGTCTTTACATAAATGGTTCTGCAGACAGAATTGGAGAAACGCGCGCGCATTCTATATTTTTATCAAAATCAAACAAAATATTCATACATTGTAACACCGAAGAAAATCTACATTATAATCAATACGTAATACAAACACTAATAACCACATATCACAAGGTAATATCTTAAATAACATCCTTATAACACGTTGAAAGCGATTTCGACCATGATTGTGTAGACTGTATCATATTCAATGCAATAAAAATGATAGAACAGAAATAATAATTGGTTTAAAGACTTAACATAACAACCAAATATTGTTTTGTTTTTTTTACCCAGCGGAATTGGCCGCGGTTGATTAGGTGTTAGTCCAGTAAACCGCGGTCTCTGCGTTCCAGGTTCGAACCCCGGCTTGGGCAAGACTGTCTTTCTATCATCTTTATTATCTTTATCTCATCATCTCGATTAGCCTCGTTGGCTAAACAGGAGACGCAAAGCCCGAAAACCACCATAATCACCGGAACATTTGCTTCAACAAATGTGCGCCAAACTGAGTGAACCAAAATACAATACAAGTCACTCCAACGTTACTTGTAGTCAGGTAATTATCGTCTCTGATAATTAAAGCTAACGACCTTCCAATGCACGTTGATTTAACGAAAATCAGCGGATTCCCAGCACTCGTTCACACATTCGTAAACGCAGAGTGGATACTCGTCATTGTGTGTAAAGTGTAAACCACACATGGGGCAGACAATGAGGCGAATGATCACACCTTACTAAACGTGCAAAGCTCATCGGCGCAGACCAACACAATAACACAATGCCCCCCCCCCCCCTCCCCCTCCCCCCGGGGGATTATTGCCCCCCTCGTATTGTGCGCTGTAAACACACGTACAAACAATATCATGGCAGACAGACAGACAGACAGACAGACAGACAGACACACAGACAGACAGACAGACAGAGACAGACAGGCAGACAGACAGACAGACAGACAGACAGACAGACAGACAGACAGACAGACAGACAGACAGACAGACAGACAGACAGACAGACAGACGGACAGACAGACAGACAGACAGACAGACAGACAGACAGGCAAGTGATATATCGAGCAACACCATTAGCCTAACGCCCCGCCCAAGACATTACCATATTGTTACTATACCAGACCAGACAACCCTCATGTTAATTATTATAATTAAGCCCCCTATAGTGGCATCGGTTTGTGACGTAACAAGCCAAGGAGATTAACGTTATTTGTGCAATGGCTTCGTGTTCTGCTAATTGCAAACGTGGTTTATACAAACGAACAAAAAACATAGAAACTGAGTCGTTATAGACCCTTTCATCTGATTGGCTTATGTTTTTATGTGTATATGTCCCGAGTGTGGTAGTTTGACGCTTAAAGGAGATAACACGTAAAAATCATAGATTCTCCTGTGACTTCATAAACATGTTGGACACAAATAAAAAACAACTGCGCCGTCAAAAATCGTTTATAAATAACCGCCAGTGAGTTACAAGTGAAAACGTGTATTGTCTCTCGGCCCTATTACGTCATCACGCCGGCCGGCCGTCTAGCCGTGACGTCATGAGTCACAGAAGCGTTCCTATCTCATGAAGTATTGCTCCGTTACGGTCCAGCCAAATGAGAGCTGTTGTGTGTTCAGGCAGCCACACGCACACGCACACGCACACGCACACGCACACGCACACGCACACGCACACGCACACGCACACGCACACGCACACGCACACGCACACGCACACGCACACGCAGACCCAGGAAGATTGTTGTAGACTATATGTTCACCTCCTTGGGGAACTCTCGGTTGCCAAAACAATATCAAAATATGTCATCCTATAGAGAATGTAATGCTCTTTCTTATGAATGGATTTTTATTCCAATACATATTTCCGTTTTACAGATGTTCTTAATTAGGTATGAAAGGTGTCCAGCAACATCATATTATTGTTAACGTTAGAAAAAAGGAATCATTGATTGGTTCAAAGAAACGTTCATAGAAAGAGCAATTATTCTCTAGGATGGCATATTTTGATTTTGATTTGGGACATTTTAAAGCAATTAGAACACATCGCAATCGGTAGTTCCTCAGGTTAGGTGAACCCCCGTCTTACCCGCGAGAAGAGCCAGGTTCGAGTCCCAGCGGGTACATATCTAATTGAATTCATCTTGCTAACCTTTGATCTCCAACTCCTCCAGACGTAGATGTGTGACACCATAGGTTACTTGCACCGTGACGTCACCGTCAGCGTAGCCACGCCCCCCGGCCGGTAAGGTGGGCGTGGTTAACAGCCAGTGTGCGAGGGATTGAATTATGTAGCAATTCTCACCCCTACCCACACAAACACGTGTCGCTAATGCATGCGGGCACAGGTAGCGCTGCTAGCGGCCGGAGCAACAACTAACTATAGGGCCGCGTCTTACAACACATACAATGCAACATATCCCATAACATGACAAGATAAAGCTCTAACAATGAGAGGGAGAGAGAGAGAGAGAGAGAGAGAGAGAGAGAGAGAGAGAGAGAGAGAGAGAGAGAGAGAGAGAGAGATTTGATATATCTTGGGGAGCTAAATAGGTGTCACTGTCAACTATGCACAAAGTAATACGGCAGAAGCGACTCTGGAAGGTGAAGGTCTCTATAATCGAAATACACATTCGCGCGGAGTAAAATCGAAACCGTAGATAAATCTCGGTCACCGCCCGCTCGATAATGTCGAAGACGGGGACGATGAAAAGGCGGCGCTGGGCCGTTAGTTCGGTGGCGCTGCGAGCGGGAGAAATACGGACTGTTGTCACTCCCATCGGCCGGGCGGGCCTTGGGTTTGTTTATAGGCAGCAGAACAAAGACGTTAGGAAGAGATGTCACTCGACTAGATTACAACGGTGGTTGTTGATTTGTGTAACGAAATACAACAAGTGTATAGTAGAATTGCACTTTTCACAGTTCTTTTTCAGAAACTACAAATTAAAACGCAATATTTCGAAAGCTTATCACGGAAGTTATCAGTCCTTTCACAGACAAGACAATACTCTGGATGATACTTGTATATTAGAGTTGTTCCAGTCTTATCCGGAACCGGGATTCGATCCCCGAACCTTCTGCTTGAAAGCTGTAAAACACTCTAGACCAACGAGCCGCTTGCAGAGAACCAAAATGTGAAATATTGTTAAGTATTCATCAGATTTCCTCGCGATAACATCTTCTGTCACGAGAGTGCGCGCACATCAATCTTCATTTGGTCCAAACAGTTTAGAAAAGTTGGACCTAACGAGTTTCTTGAAAGCAACAAGGACCACTTGGCAGATTAATCTCTTTGAAAGACTATTACACTTGTCAGACGCAGATATTCGGCTAAGTGACCCGACATTAGTTGACAAAGACAATTCATTAGAGACGCTAAGTTGCAGGCACTGATCCGTCCACGCTGGGTGGACATTGCGTGCGCATGTTGACGCTGTCAGCTCGTGGCACGCTGACGTCTCGGGGTATTTCATTAAGAGTGCTCACACTAGGGGGGTCGCTTGTTGCTTAATGGTGCAGCCGCCAACATGTGATGATGATAATGATAATAGGAATACACCAGCTTTACTTGATGCGCCTTTCTTCGGGGCCTCAATACAGTACATTGTCAGGCGCAACTTTACCACCGACTAAAACTGTTTTGGAATGAGATCTCAGGTGACTTAGGATGTTTGGATAGTTGGGAAGGAATGTCCGAGGCCTGTTAGCCCCCATCCCAGAATTAGCATTTACGACTGAGGAAAACCTCGGGAAAACTTTCGGTCAGGACAACCGGTGGCCGGAATGAACCGGCGATCCCGAATATGTCTCGCGTCTTACCGCTGAGCCGCCTCTATACCGGTATGCATGAATTAAGGGTAAGATTCTGTACAGCGCCTTAAACCCACATTACACGGTTCAATACTTTCGTCAAACTTATTGAATTCAAGGACAAGAAAGCATCAATTAATATAAGCTATATTGTTGCAGTTTTTTACCAAACTGTTCTTGATTCGCTTTTGTTCTTGAATTCAATAAGTTTGATGCAAGTATTGAACCGTGTAATGTGGGTATTAGAAACACTATAACCACAAGACAATATTGTAGGGCATGTGTAGGATACCCTTAAGATGTCAGACCGTTGGCATGTTGACTTTCCGGAGGGAATTTCATTAATATTGTTTTTGTATAAAATACCGAGGACATTAGTGTATTTCTGGCCGGCTTATCGGATGGGGTGAGGGTGAGGGTTGAGGGGGAGGGGGGGAGGGGCTAAGACGTCACAGATCACGACATGGAGGGGGGAAACATTGTTTGTTGCGAAAACCGCTCGGAAAATAACAGCGGAATTTAACGTGACGAGAATATTATTGCTTTTCCAAAGTTATTTCAACAACAGAATCAAAATATTTTCCGGTAAGGTTTATTTATTATCTTCTTTGATTTGTTTACGTTTCACTCGCGGGAAACGTTGTTGATTTGTGAATGTGGTCGCCTGAGATGGTAGGATGTTTTAAAGAAAGAATTCCCTTCTTCTTCAACTGACTTCCCTACGATTTAAATGACCCTTTCTACTTCACTCGACCTGACGAGCGCGCATTTCACAGACACATTAGAATAACAACCCCAAACATAGTTATTGAAACACGCCAATATTCAATAACATTAAAACTCGAGGTTGACATATTTGTAGTTATCTTTCTTCTGCCAAATGTGTAAAACATCGAAAAACAATTTTAACCGAAAGAAGTCACTCTTGGCGTGGGTGGATTTGCAGACAAAATTACGAACCGTAATCAATCAATCAATCAATCAATCAACCATTTTAAAGCACGACTATTCTCAACACACACAAGTTGTATCATAATTCACTGATGCGAAGAAGATAACTGTTATTCACAAGCTTGGAGTATATTTTAAAACTCTTGTTTATTGTTTATTGTGGTTGAAAGCAAGTCTGGGGGGTTGAGCCATCACTCAAGACAAGAATAATACAGACAAGAGCACTTTTAGAACCGGTAAGACTCGCTAATCTACGCCAGGATTACGACTACGTCAAACTACTTAGTTTCGTGCAAAGCCAAATATAGAAACCGCCAAAACAAACACGCGGAACGAGGTAAAAGTGAAATCAAGAAAATCCCTTGAAGAGAACCGCTTATAAATCTAAAGTCAACATTGAAGATTGATCTTTTGTTCAAAGAACATGAAGACGCCTAAGAAGATATTTCACGTCTGATTTAATCCTTTGTTTTGATTGTCAGAGAAACGGGGCAAATATTTGAAGGGTTTTTAACTTAGTCCCTCTGATTTTTTTATATTTTTATTACAACTCAAGTTTTGTTCTTTTCTTTAACACGCGGCGCGCAAACGAGGGTCGGCAATTCAGCCCGTCATAATTATTATGTCTTTGATAATGACTCGAACCTTTGAGGGGGGGGGGGGGGGGCTGTGTGCTCTGCATTGTTTGTGCGTTTAAAGTAGAACCCAGAACCATCAGTTCCGCCTCTCAACCTCTAAGTACGACATCACACAAGAGACATTTTGAAGCCCCCACCAAGAACACATTTTATATCGAATTCAGGTAACTTCTAGATTAACGATTCAATTTCAAACATAGCAAATAAAATGATTGATAAATAGGCTATAAAAATCTGGCCTTTTTATGAAATAAATATTTTCTTATTTTTCCTTTCTCTCGCTAAACCTGTGTACAATTATTATTACTTTCACCACAGTTGGCAACACTGCGGCGTAGGTTGTCCGCCCACCCCGCGAAACCAAATCACCCATTAAGGGCGCCCTTCTCCCAAAGAAAGTTTAAGACGTCGGTAAAGCTCTGATTTCTGCCAGGCCGTAAAGTAGGTAGGGTGACGCGAGAATATGACTTTCTCCCGCGCCCGCTACTTTACGGCCCATTATCTCCGCCACTTAGGCCGCGTGACGTCACGATAGTAACGACCACTTCGGTTTAACGGGGGAGCGAATTATGTGACTGTATCGCTCATTTTATCGATAGACTGTATTTGGCGGGAAAACTGCTGGAGAAAATTTTGATTATTGGTGTCTTAACAATGTACCCGATAACTTTAGGTCATATGACGTCGGCCTATCACCACACATAGCCGGGGTCGTCATAAGGGGAAACCCGTTAAGGGGGAGGGGGGGGGGGAGGGGATCGTAAAGAGGGTCGGCAAACATGTGAAGAAAAAGTGATCCATAATAGGGAGAGGAAAAATGATGTAGGCCACGTGAGATGAATAAATTATGAAAAACAGATTTATAAGAGCCCTCTTTGAAACAACAGTCGCCACTTAGAACCCACCTCGTCTTGCAGCTTAGTTTGTACCGGGTATAGTTTACAGTAGCATCACCAACCATGCAGGCGACTCTTAGAGTGTACCGGGTATAGTTTACAGTAGCATCACCAACCATGCAGGCGACTCTAAGAGTGTACCGGGTATAGTTTACAGTAGCATCACCAACCATGCAGTCGACTCTTAGAGTGTACCGGGTATAGTTTACAGTAGCATCACCAACCATGCAGGCGACTCTTAGAGTGTACCGGGTATAGTTTACAGTAGCATCACCAACCATGCAGGCGACTCTTAGAGTGTACCGGGTATAGTTTACAGTAGCATCACCATCCATGCAGGCGATTCTTAGAGTGTACCGGGTATAGTTTACAGTAGTATCACCAACCATGCAGGCGACTCTTAGAGTGTACCGGGTATAGTTTACAGTAGCATCACCAACCATGCAGGTGACTCTTAGAGTGTACCGGGTATAGTTTACAGTAGCATCACCAACCATGCAGTCGACTCTTAGAGTGTACCGGGTATAGTTTACAGTAGCATCACCAACCATGCAGGCGACTCTTAGAGTGTACCGGGTATAGTTTACAGTAGCATCACCAACCATGCAGGCGACTCTTAGAGTGTACCGGGTATAGTTTACAGTAGCATCACCATCCATGCAGGCGATTCTTAGAGTGTACCGGGTATAGTTTACAGTAGCATCACCAACCATGCAGGCGACTCTTAGAGTGTACCGGGTATAGTTTACTTTACAGTAGCATCACCAACCATGCAGGTGACTCTTAGAGTGTACCGGGTATAGTTTACAGTAGCATCACCAACCATGCAGGCGACTCTTAGAGTGTACCGGGTATAGTTTACAGTAGCATCACCAACCATGCAGGCGACTCTTAGAGTGTACCGGGTATAGTTTACAGTAGCATCACCAACCATGCAGGCGACTCTTAGAGTGTACCGGGTATAGTTTACAGTAGCATCACCAACCATGCAGGCGACTCTTAGAGTGTACCGGGTATAGTTTACAGTAGCATCACCAACCATGCAGGCGACTCTTAGTGTGTACCGGGTATAGTTTACAGTAGCATCACCAACCATGCAGGTGACTCTTAGATTGTACCGGGTATAGTTTACAGTAGCATCACCAGCCATGCAGGCGACTCTTAGAGTGTACCGGGTATAGTTTACAGTAGCATCACCAACCATGCAGGCGACTCTTAGTGTGTACCGGGTATAGTTTACAGTAGCATCACCAACCATGCAGGTGACTCTTAGATTGTACCGGGTATAGTTTACAGTAGCATCACCAACCATGTAGGCGACTCTTAGTGTGTACCGGGTATAGTTTACAGTAGCATCACCAACCATGCAGGCGACTCTTAGAGTGTACCGGGTATAGATTCCAATACAGCAGGTTTAAAGCGCTCGAGAACTATTGGTAATTAGGGGAAGTTTCAGAGGGTGGGTTTTGGACATAAAGAGGAAGTTTAAGGGTTGGCTGGAACATTAAGGACTTACGCGAACCATTCAAGGGATTAGGGTGGAAATTAGAGGAGAGTCTATGGCGAAAAATCAATTCGGCCAATAGACGCGGCCAAGCCGGGGAGGTTGCGGTAAATATCAGGTTTAAGATGAAGTCTTGCGGTGTCGGGGCTGTAATATAATAGCCACGTGTCCCAAGGCCGCCATGCTGGTTCCAACGTGGTCCTTGTCTACCATGCACGCTGCTTCAGGTTCCTGGCGTGGATTCCCACTTAGTGGGGTGCACTAGCCTCACTAGTCACGCCCACTGTGTTAGGATCTCCACGCATCCAACCCAAGAGCGTTAGTTATCCCTGTATATGGAAGGAACCCCGGTTATTTCATAAACACGAGACGTTGGGCAGCTTTAACCAAGGTCACTTGATCTCCTCCTAGCGGAAGCTCGTCGAACTACTAAGCCAGGTCGTTGCAACCCGTCATGTTATTAAAACGGGAGAAAAACAAGTCAGTGTTGCGTCAAAATAAATAGTGGCATAATAAGGCAAGTAAAGGCACCTGCCAATCAGGGTCCGTCGATCCCCTAGCGGAGGTTTCGACGAGCCCTCGCGAGGGGATTTACGGATTTCCTTGCCTGCCAATAAGAAGTAGACATCAATTGTTGCGATTTATTGAACGTGGTCACAGATCACGACTGAGTTTCGACGACGAACATCCGAACATACACGAGGTAACCCCTCCCCCTCCGTCCTTTTGAGGTCACGCAGCTAATCTCGGGCTTCTCCACTATTTTCCCTTTCAATATTGCCTCAGATTTTTTTCTTTAGAAATCCATTTTCCTTCAAAACCAGTAAAGCACGAAAAAGTCGTCCGTAAGTTCCCGTTCAGTGGCGTAGCAGACCCGACGCGCCACTGGAAGACTCCATCTCTCCTAATATTTGCCCCCCCAGTTAAAATGCCCCGAGGAACAAATAACAACGAGTTATCGAGGCAACATTGCACAGGGCGACGTGTGTAGGCGCGGTTGCTATGGCAACACATTGAAATGGCTCCTCTTGTCGCTCAGCCTGGCGGAATTCATTCGAACTAAACTCTCTCTCTCTCTCTCTTTCTCTCTCTCTTTCTCTCTCTCTCTCTCGATCTTTCATGAGGCCGTGGAAAACGAGATTCCAAAGCATTGCGAACTGTTTTCCACTCGTCGTAGAAGTAAGTTCTTTGACTTTTATTGTAGTTTCTGATTGGTCTAGGATAATAGTTAGTGCAACCGATACATATATGGTTCTGTTTACTATTTGTATTATTAAAGATTTCAGTAGATAGCGCTGCTAGCAACCTCTTTATAGGCGCCATTGAAGATTTTAAAATAAGAATATTCAACAATTACTTGGTCTACACGCACGTTGATTATCCTCGAAGAAGATAATCAACGTTGGGCATGATTCCCGTGAACGTCCACACGGATCAATTTAACGACAATAGGGAATACTCCTCAGTGCTGAATATGCCCTATTCTACTTTATTCGTGCGTACAAGTGTTATAAAATAACTCCTGTGAAATTATTTCTTGTAAAAACATTATATTTATTGAGATATTCTGGTTTTAAAAGTGCCTTAATTTCAAATATTCCAAGCGCGCTCGAAACGCTCGGTGATTGGCTGGCGGTGATATGACGTCAGAATCCCGTAGACCGGGGCGGGGATCCAGCTGTTGCCTTGATGCCAGCCAGTTACAAGCACTGATGTACACTTTCCAACTTAAAACCATTACCTGCTGCATCTTTTTACGTAGTGTACTTTCACATTGTAATACATGTTTACATTAATATACTTTGTTATTGTTATATATATTCAAATAAGTAATTCATTAGTTAACCCAGATAATCATTGTATACATAACCACACCCACCTAAGGCAAGTGTCATTCCCGGAGAAAATGACTGACAAGGGCTGCCAAAAAGCTAATTCCAGCAATTTACCACGTTTAGACATGATGATGGTTGCTGCATTTTTTACTACGAATGAGAAATTTGTAGGCGCCGAATTAAAAGGAGTAAAAAATGCGAGGTAAGCTGACGTAGGCCTAGGACGGCTAATTAACCCGAACTGTCCCAAGCCCTAGCCTAAAGACTTGGGCTTTCCTAATTTATTGATGGTTTAGCCCAGGCTAAAGTTAATAAAATATAATAAACCAGTGGAGTAGGCCTAGGCCCTACATTCCAATCATCTGGTGGATACTGGATGGGGTTTGTTTTGGAATTTGTTTGAGCTAAGCATCTGACTAAAAGTACACTGTCAATTAGGCCTACGCCTAGCCTACTATTTATTTTTTATTAATTGTTCTATTACTTTGTCATTGGCATCTGGGAAGGAAATGGAAATTAGGATCATAGGCTATTCATCTAGGTTATGATGGATTGATAAATGTTAGAATAGGTAGGCCCATATTTATTTCTGTCTCATCTTATTCAGTTAGGCTTCAGCCTATGAAACAGATTTGTAGTTTATTCATGTATATACATTTACCAACATAAACAAAGTATGACCAGTAAATACTAGGCCTAGCCGTAGTAGGTCTATGGTGGCCTACAATTTATTTTAGACATAAGGCTTACAATGAAATAGAAACACTTCTTTAGGCCACACTATTTGTTGTTTTAAACAACTAGATATTAGGGGAGTACATGTAGAAAATATCGTAGTGGCATGACATGTGAAAATACCAAAGTGATCTCCAAGAACACTAAACGGCTCATTAAGGCTTATTTTCCTTAAGACTAATAGGGTACGCACAACACCCAAACACAACAATGAAACAAATGAATTGAACCGATGGACAAGCAAGCTGTCAAAAAAATATGAAGTTCTGAAGTTGGAAAAAACAAACGTTCAGAACGTTTACACACTTTCAGATAGTTGCTGTCCATTACTTAACATAAATTTTAACTGGCGAGCAGTTACTATCGTTACAACTAATTGTTTCTCCTCATTATTTGCAAAGATATTACTTTGACGGCTTGTTGTTTGTCCACCAGTTCAATTCATTTATTCCATTGTTGTAGTTCGGCTGTTACGTCATATGTGCGTACCCTATAGAACGATATCTTCCCCATGAAGGGAAGAGCCTCTTTACTTTAGCCGTTTCACTAATAAGTCTATGATATAAACAGAGTCATTGGGTACACCTAAATATCTGAATGGATGTTTTTTTGTATTGTAGCACGTTTGTTGTAGATTTGCAGCCTTTGATTTGTTTTCCTCCACCGCGACAACAAAGTTTTCTTCACTTGAACTAACCACACTTGGCTCACTGGAAAAAAACTCGTCTTCACTAGGATTTCCACAATCCCACCTCCTTGAGCACAAAGCAAACTCCACTTCACACTCGGTGTCTTCACTTGAAGTGTCGGAATATACACTCTCCACAGTTAAACGGGGAACCTTTGATTTTATTGAAGAATTTAGTCCTACTTTCACCGGTAAATTTTGTTTAAGTAGGCTTTTAAATGGAGATGTTTGAGAGTCGCTAGTTGGCACTTTAAGGGGAGATGTTTGCGAGTTCGTAAGTATAGCCTACCGAGAGTGCTCGGATCACACATGGTAGATTTACTCCGGTAGTGCGGCTTTACTTGTATCCCTATCTCTCTAACGCTAGTAGATTGTTCTAAATCCTCTTTGGAATCTCTACCAGTACCACTGTCAAGTTGGATAGACAATTCTAACACAGATGTAATCATGTCATTGTTGGGAAATGTGTCTACACGAGATGAACAGCTAGGCCTACTTGGCACAGAATCCAACGCATCGGAAACAAGCCGCGCTGTGTTGCGTTTTGCAACGGCTGGTCGGTGAGCCAACGTTGTTGCTGATCTTTTAGGTTGGCAATCGAAGATAGGGCCTATGTGGCACAACATGCTTTTTGGATTTCAAGTAGTTTCCACCCATCAAAGTGAATTCCATATAGTTCTCCATATCTTCTTCCATCTAGAAAAGAAAATTCATCTTATTTAGGCCTAGCCTACAAGTACAGAACAATGCAATATATTATTTTACTGTTAGAACTTTTAAATATTATTTCATAAGAATAATAGGCCTAAGCTTGGAATAGATTTGAACTTTTATCTGCGATTGATTGAGTCGTTGATCGGTAAGGGCATTTTCTCTTTCTAGATCATGAAGTAGCCTTAGCCTAAGCTTAGGCCCTACCAAAAATGCATAGGCCTAATAGGCCTAGGCCCAAATCTTAGGCTTACAGCCCTCGCAGGCATAGCTACCTGGAAAGTGATGGCTTAAGACCACCAGGCCCTAGTAGGCCTAGCCTAGGCTAGGCCAAGTGATTTGCCTTTGAACCTGGCAATTTGCAGCTACACACATGTATTCAAATATGTGACATAGCCCTACACCTATGCATGGCCTTCACAGGTCTAGTCCTGTCTCTGGCCTTTGCCTAGGCCTAGATTACCTTACCCTAGTAGCTAGCCCAGTAGGCTCTAGGAGGGGCCACTGGATTGACAAGGATTAGGCCTAGCCTAGATCTAGGCTTAATTCATATGATCATTCAAAAATCTAACAATACATAACTTAGCCCTAGGGACAGGTGAATAATACAGAAATGGACAGGTGAATAATACAGAATACTTACATTGAAATGGTCTTGACAGCAATAGAGAGTTGAGGTTGCTGACAGTTGAGATACCTTGTCATCTCTTCTTGCTGCTTTTAACCAAGCTTTGCGTCTTTTGAAGTCTTTGGGGACACTAACGATGTGCGTATTATGTGTTGTTACTGTTGTGTTCGTACACAACGGTACAAAACAACATTTATATGTTAGTTTCTTTTCCATTTTCACAACCTACTAATGAATGACAGCATCAAAACATTGCTCTCGCGGCTCCTCGCCCATCGCCGACTAGCAGCTGCGGGATTGTGACGTTACGTCGAAATAAAATGGCGCCCACTCGTTTTCGCGCGGACTTCAAATGTCAAATATTAAAAGTGTAGTAAAACACTTAAAATGGTTTCAATCAAAAAAAAAAAAAAGCGTTCGTTTTTAATGAGTCCTGACTGATTAAATTAATTATTAAAAAAATTGAAGAGTATTCCCTATTGTGGCACCTAGCGGAAGAATTTCAAAATAGCTTTAACGTTGTTTACGTGTTGTTTGTTTTGACGTTTTAGTTCTAATTCTTCAGAACTAAAATTCTTTCTTGGGACACTTTTTTCTTTTTTTCTCATATTAAAATCAATACATCCACGAAAATAATGAAGATGAAACGCCGCGACAACACGTTTTAAGTACATTTTATAGATATGTTTTATAGGTTATGAGGTTGGGTATTTGGTTGGGTTACAAATGGGTTACAAAATATATGCACTGCCACCTTTGGGTCTGCCACCTTTCGTCAAAGAAATGCACATGTTTAGTTGGCAGCGCTTCAATTATTTGGGGGTCTTGAGGCAAATCATCTGCCTCGACAATGATTGGCGAAAATGCACGTCTACACGCGAAGATAATTGGAGACTCGATTCGAATGATTGGAGCAAATAATCCACGCGTGTAGACGTAGTTTTGACTTTTACTGTAGTTTCTCGATGGTCTAGGATTATAGTTAGTGCAACCGATATATGGTTCTGTTTAATATTTTTATTATTAAAAATTTCAGTAGATAGCGCTGCTAAGCAACCTCTTTATAGGCGCCATTGAAGATTTTAAAATAAGAATATTTAACAATTTAACAGCTGTACTCCTTCTTGGTGTAATTACTAATTACTTATTATTATATCGGATCCACTGAAGTATTTAACATTTAATATTACAGAATGCGAACAACGTTATGGCACATACAAGTGTTTATATAATCACGTATGAATACTAGAATGGATGTTAGTATATTTCGTGTATTAACTTTGTAACTGAACATAATGATGACAGGATATGATAGACGACAAATATTGGGTAATTATTAATAAAAAAAAACACAAACGCTGAAAATTAAATTAAAAATATGTCACTTTTAATGATATTCATAATATTTTCCTTTGATGTTTTTTTTCGTCGCGTTGTTCATTCTTTGCGAGTCTCCCAATTATATCGATGACGTCACCGTGAAGGGGGGTGGGGGGGGGGGATGTTGACGTTGGGCCGCGGATAATTAGAAGTTACGCGCGGTGAATGGAAATCGATCTGGCAATTACCTGTCAAGAGAGCATTGAGGGGAGTTATGAAGGGTGTGAGGGGGGGGGGGGTAAGGGGGCCGCTCACAGCCAGTCCAGGGCCCACACAGTTCACTGAGATGCTTCAAGGCAAACTGTTTTATTGGTCATCAAGCCCTTCATAGCAGGTGGCAAGTCCACAGCTGTATAGTGTAGCTCTTAGCTCGTACAGACTATAGACACCACAGCTGTTGGTGGCTGTAGCTCTTAGCTCGTACATACTATAGACACCCACAGCTGTTATTGGCTGTAGCTCTTAGCTCGTACGGAGTATAGACACGCACAGCTGTAAGTGGCTGTAGCTCTTAGCTCGTACGGAGTATAGACACCCACAGCTCTTAGCTCGTACAGACTATAGACACCCACAGCTGTTAGTGGCTGTAGCTCTTAGCTCGTACGGAGTATAGACACGCACAGCTGTTAGTGGCTGTAGCTCTTAGCTCGTACGGAGTATAGACACCCACAGCTGTTAGTGGCTGCAGCTCTTAGCTCGTACGGAGTATAGACACCCACAGCTGTTAGGGGCTGCAGCTCGTACGGAGTATAGACACCCACAGCTGTTAGTGTAGCTCTTAGCTCGTACAGACTATAGACACCCACAGCTGTTAGTGTAGCTCTTAGCTCGTACAGACTATAGACACCCACAGCTGTTAGTGTAGCTCTTAGCTCGTACGGAGTATAGACACCCACAGCCATCTTGATTAATAGCATAAACCGTTCACCGCCCGCGTGCTAAGTCTCAACATTCAATTATTGACATCATCTCGCGCGATCAGGTCGGCAGTGGATGAGGGATGAGCTGTCACGCACAAGGCCGTGGAATAAACGATCAACCAAAGAGCTTGGGACACGTTTTCAATGAGTGCATTGGGATCAGCTTCCAAGTGCATTGGAAGGCGTACACGGTTGCACGGCCTTTCAAGTCAAATTAAAAGCTAAACAAAATAGTATCGGTACATACTGGTCGTGGTTTGTTTTGGACAAGCAACGAATATGCACCAATCAAAGAACGATACAACAATGGAGTTGCCTAGCAACAGATTGTTTACACAGCGTGAAGTCACAGCCCCTAGATCCTAACTAATGCTGTTGATGTATGCGTATGTTTGCACTTTGACGTAATCGTTTCTTCCCGACGATAAGGTAATCACATAGCCACAACAAGCCCGCAGAAGTGATCTTACAAATTAGGGAACGCAGAATGTCGACCTGCAGAAAGTCATCTACACGGAAGTAAAAGGAAGCCGCTATCTATCTCTGGTGCAGAAACTCGAACATTAGGCGCGATACCTTTGGCGGTAAAGGCGATAAGATAACGTGCTATCAGGGGTTATCTACTGTCGACTTTCTGCAGGTCGACTTTACGGGTACCCTACAAATTACCCTTTTCATTTTTCTCATACCCATGGCACATTTTTACGGCTATAGTATCTTTCCTTATCGGGACGTTACTATCTTTGGATTAGTTTAAAACTGTTCTCCATGATTTGATGTATTCTGCTATAGTAGTCGTTTCATTTGTACAGAATCATTTCAAGTTATAAAGCATATTATAGTGTATTATCTGTGACACGTATTCCAATGCTGACGCTTCAACTGTTCCCATGCAATGTACATTAAAACACTTGGAACAATGACGGGTGTTAGTTGGGAACGCAGAATGTCGACCTGCAGAAAGTGATCTACACGGAAGTAAAAGGAAGCCGCTATCTATCTCTGGTGCAGAAACTCGAACAGTAGGCGCGATACCTTTGGCGGTAAAGGCGATAAGATAACGCGCTATCAGTCCACGGGTTAGGGGTTATCTACTGTCGACTTTCTGCAGGTTGACTTTACCGGTACCCGTGTTAGTTTACTAAACTAGGCGTGATTGACCAACAGTCTAGCGAGATTCCTCTCTGGTTTGTGAACGATCATCTCAGTAAAACATGAAGCTAGCACAAGCACAACCATTGGAGACTTGCCTATTCAGATCTTTATTTCCTTTCACATAAATAAAACATATTGACGAAATGTGACCCGGCAATATGTTTCGAAGAACCTCAAGCTGCGACGGTCTAATAAAACTTTAGTGCCAGTAAAAGTTTGCCTTGTATTACTTGGAATTAGAATATTCGCCATTCTGCCAGAGACGCCCCATTAGACTTCACATTAGACTTCACATTAGACTGAAGCAATATATCATTCACGGACACACGAATGTCTAAGTATGTTTAGTGGGTTTGTGATTGATAAGGTGTAAAAAGTTTTATAAAAAAGAAAATGAGACACCGGTGACACCTCACGTATTACATGTACTAATTGTGTAGCCGCCATGAACAAACCAGCTACACAAACTTCAGAACTCTGCAAAAACTTAACTTTGTAAAAAAGATATTCCATAAATTAACGGTATACATTATATTAAGTTCAAAATTATGAATAAGAAATCCATTTTTTTAAATTAACGGACAAAATTTCCAGTACGTTTTTAGAAATACAAAACGTGACTAGTAGTATAGATAATACATATTATATACAGAGGCCTCCTAATGTATGTATGTATGTGTTGTACACACAACATGCTATGCATACTATGATACACCTGGTTCAATATCCTGCGAGTTTGTTCTCTAATGACTGCGCTGGCAGTGTACAGGGGTTTAGGGGGGGGGGGGGGGGGGGGGGGTGATAAATGTATAAAGAGACAACCCATGGAGATTGATGAGAGTTTAATAAATTAAAAGTTGTTGAGTAAATCGATTCGGAGAGAATCGTCTTTTATTTCCGAAGTGTTTTCATAAAGTGATGGATTAGAGTTGACCAATCATCTTCAGTTCAAGAGCAAAACACTCATTATGTCACTGGTGTCGGTACAAAGCTCCCTCAGGTATTATAGTTATTACCATATGTACATGTTACATGTGGAGAACAAGTAAAATTAGCTCATGACAGACGAACATAATTTCAGAACTTCTGCCCAAACCGATAATCTAATCTAATCCTAGTTCGTCTACATCGGTCGCTAAAAACATCCCACAGGATCAACAAACCGCACAATTATTATTGTTATTGCAAACCGTAAAGTTAACGAGCAAATTAACGACCGAATTACCTTAATCTATTTATCGTTCGCCTAAAATAACAGTCTCGACATAATTATACCTGTTCGTGGACGACCCCGCGGCTTCTCGGGGCATGTTTATCGCCTCGCCCGCCGGGGGGGGGGGGGGGGGGGGGTGGAAGAGGGGAGGGCAACGTTCATAAATCACGGGTTAATGTAGAATAGAAAAGTAGTTAGCATTATTCATCTCTCAGTGTTGATTTATCAAGCCGGCTCGGCGGGAACATTGCGGTCAAATTTGGTGGAACATTCTTGGTGGGTATTATTAAGAGAGAGATCTGGTTCTCATGCCAAGGGGGTGGGGGCGGGGGCGGGGGACACTCAACTGCACTTAAACAATGTAACTAGCTCCGCGCTGGGGGTGGGGGGGGGGGGGGGGGGGGGATTAGCCAGCTGTTACGGGGGACGCGCGCGCTCGAAACTGGAGAAGGAAGATATTACGCAGAAGGAAAGGGGTGGGTAAAGAAAGGGATGAACGAAAGAGAATACGAAGGTCAAAATATTGCTTCCGTTATTTTTTGGGTTTGAATTTTAGTGAATTTATGTGGTGGTTTGTGTTTCGCTGTCGCCGACCGTGTGAGAGTGTTGGCGGAAACAGAACGCGGACAACGTACACTGACGTCACGAGACGCAGCTTTATTCTGCTATCTTAAAACATAACCAGGATTAACAAAATAATCATATTTACGAACACAATATTGTTGCAGATTGATCGGATCGGAACTCAGCCTGTTGGCGAGATTGCATTCATAGGGTTGGACAATATTGACGATTGATTTGAATATTACCGATGTTATTATTGGCGGATATCTCGTTACTGCGCCATTTGCATAACACGGCGTATACCGTGTTTAGGTTTTAGTCAACCCCAACAATGTTCTGTAAATATGTCGGCTTTATCTGCAGTCAACTATACCGGTTAGTAGGCTGTGTGGGTGGACGGAATACAAACCAATGTAATTCGATTGGTTGTAATTCACCTCGCCAATTGTTGGTCATTGCTGTGCTGAGTTCGTATCCTGAACATGAACATCCGTAGCCCTTCTATTCCATGGTTTTTATTTATTTTCAAATGAATGTTAGAAATAAATTACACAGATAGATTGGTTGGAAGGGGCAGAGCCCCATTTTCAGTATGTGCAGCAAATGTTTTATGACTAGATACATGACTATATCTACTTGACGGTTATATTTGTAATGGATTGCATAATATGTATTTTAATGTACAATAGCCTGTTAAAAATGTATAACACAAGAAATCACAAAAAGTAAAAAAGGTAAGGAGACAGACATATCCTTTTGCTTCAAACTCTCCAGTTTAGTACACTAGATTCATTTTGTTTGCTACTTGTGCAGTAAATGAACATGTATGTAGATCTACTGAGTGGGTACTGACTATATTCTTTTTGAAATATAGTTGCGACCAGTGCTTTTTATTGCTGAAGAGAGAAAAAGAGAGAGAGAGAGAGAGAGAGAGAGAGAGGAGAGAGAGAGAGAGGAGAGAGAGAGAGAGAGAGAGAAAAGTGTATGAGAGAGAGAAAGAGAGAAAAGAGAAAGGAGAAACAGAAAGGTGCTACAGGGTTTACGAGCAGAAGGAATGAATGAATCCTTATGTAAAGAAATACGATTTACAAATTCCCTCCCAAATCCCCTCGAATCAAAGCTTTTCTCTCTCTCTGAGCCTATTGATATATATCTATATATAAAACGGATTTCTAGCCCGATCTAAACGTTAACGATGTTTCGCCATTACGGCGCTGGCGTCTTCGGGCCGGGGGGCGGATTGAGCCGAGTTAATTCCCTCTGATTCCGTCGGAGAGCGCGCCGGGCGGGGGCTTACGGCGCGGGAGGTATTAGGGGCGCAGGAACGACTAGGAGGCAGGCAGCGAGGCTTATCGTACTCTCTCTTATTACATTCTACATTAGAGGCGGGTCTTACTACACTGAGATGCCATGCTATGACGTCACCCAAGCGCAGTTACTATGGCAACAGACTTTTCTCTTACATATTTATGTTTTATTTTCTTATTAACGTAACTTGTCGTACAGATACATTTCTTTGTGTTGATAGTTGAAGTGTTGTTAGTTTCTAGGTCAGTCAGAACTCAGAATAGACAGCAAACAGTCTGGCGGCAAGAAAATAAACTATTATAAGTAGGAGTTTGGCTGTCAATAGTTGAATGCTCTTATTGTTCAAACGCCAATAGCGCAGATAAGGAAGTTGCCATCTATAGTTTAGTTTAGGGTGTATCTGAAATCGATTTTGGCCTGCTTGCCAACTTGACTGCTAAACTGCT
>OX246749.1:31368105-31527562 GCA_945910005.1 Isoperla grammatica
AAAACCACAGCCAGGTCGATGAGCTTACAGGACCAATAAGATAAACCTCTGCATTGGTTGGTTGCTTTCTAAACCTGAGGGCATTAGTTGCAATGGATAAACAGACTCTTTCAACAAGTACTTGTTACGCTAATACAGCTGGTAGCCCAGCAAGTGTTCTGAACCTGACCTGGGAGGAACTCATTAAGGGAATAGAAGGAATAGAAGTCTCATCCTGAATAGATATTTGTTCGGGCCAGGCTTGAATGACTTTGCGATTTTAATTTCCCTTGGGGTATATTCAGTCCATGAACAGATATCTGCGTGTGTGAGCTGGCTCATTGGCTACTCGCAGACTGCTTTGGTCAAAGAAGTTAGTCCATGTACTCTAGCTAGAGTGCTTTGGTCAAAGAAGTTAGACAGCGATATACGCAGACTGCTTTGGTCAAAGAAGTTAGGCAGCGATATACTCCATGTACTATAGCTAGAGTGCTTTGGTCAAAGAAGTTAGATAGCGATATACGCAGACTGCTTTGGTCAAAGAAGTTAGATAGCGATATACGCAGACTGCTTTGGTCAAAGAAGTTAGGCAGCGATATGCCCAGACTGCTTTGATCAAAGAAGTTAGACAGCGATATACGCACACTGCTTTCGTCAAAGAAGTTAGACAGCGATATACGCAGACTGCTTTGGTCAATGAAGCTAGACAGCGATATACGCACACTTGGTCAAAGACGTTAGACAGCGATATACTCCATGTACTATAGCTAGAGTGCTTTGGTCAAAGAAGTTAGATGGCGATATACTCCATGTACTCTAGAGGGCTCTGGACTAACCAAGAATACGATCACGTGATCACATTTGGCCAACTATTACAGTCTTCAACATCAATACACAATATCAATGTCATAAGGGCGTATCTCAAATCTCTTTTTTGGCCTGCTTCGCCTACCTCGCCAACTAAAACAACAATTACCAATTGTTATAGTTAATTGTTACTAATTGTTAGGCTAGTCGGCTACGCTAGTCCACTAGCGAACAACATCGATTTGAGACACAGCCTTAGTACAACCGAAACGTATAAAAGCTTCCTTATTTGCCAACCTAATGGCGGCATTCAATATGCAACAGCCACGGCAAGGTAGGGTCTTGGGCCCTGCTAAGCGTAAGGCAGTGATACAACATCTAGCTAGAAACCCCAACACTGCGGCTATTAGCCCTGATCAGAGATATAGAGTCGCTAAGCCCCCCGGATTAGGTTCCCGTCTTCCAAGAGGCCTCGCGGTAAACAATCTGATGTGGCGAGAATAAAGTCTGACGTAAACCCAACAGTGCCCAAGACCACTCGGATCTGTGTGGGCCTGATACCGCGACTTGGAGGGGTAAACGACTCCACCAATCACAACGCGAGTTTCAAACATTCCACCAATCAGGAAGCAAGGATCCGTGCAAACAATCATGAAAACAAGACACCCTTTCAAAATAATGCACTCGTTCGCTACGAGATGATTTTAACTGACGCGCAAATCAAACCGTCCTACTGCCCTAATACTTTGAAGAGAGCAATATTAGTCGAAGAAAAAGAAACAAAGAAGAAACTTCAAAGTGAGTTTACAAAGTTTCACGACATCTAAAGTAACGCGCTGCTCCATTTACAACGAAGAAACAAC
This sequence comes from Isoperla grammatica, assembly GCA_945910005.1. Classification (NCBI taxonomy): domain Eukaryota; kingdom Metazoa; phylum Arthropoda; class Insecta; order Plecoptera; family Perlodidae; genus Isoperla; species Isoperla grammatica. Next base: position 31,369,755 of record OX246749.1, read on the forward strand.
ACACCGCCTTTGATATTCACCGCGGGAATATTTTCGAACAATAATTATTTCCCGCGCTCTCATCGTTTGAAATCTGAGTCGAACTCGAACCTGCAGTCGAGTTTGTCAAACAGCTTCTTGTTCCAAAGAGCTTTAATTAAATGACAGCGTAATGAAGGCAAACACGAGAAGAGGGGGGGGACACACGGCTCATCACGTGATACATCAAACACTCGTATCAAAGACAGGGGTAATTATCGGCAGGCTGTGAACACGAGACATGTAGAGCGGCAGTGCGGGGCGGCGAGGTGGGCACAGTTTTACTCGCCACTCAGATTACAAAGTAATTACTGCTAAGCTAAACTACGACAGTCGAGCTTTGTTTGCAGCAAAGCTTTGTTCAGGTTGATGAGAATAGCTCTGTGAAATCAAAGCAGATGCATTCGGTTGGTAAGAGAATTAACTAGCATTTTATCTGTTATTACGTTTCTTGTTAAATCCTCTACGAAGCAGATAGCTAGTTGCTTAGCAGCGCCATCTTTACTTGTTGAAGTGTACCAAAGAGTACACATTGTAACCCAGTTGTGGTTTACTAATTGTTGTGGATATAATAAAGACCATGTCAATATAAACAATAAGAAAATACACTATATTTATCCATATATTCCACTCTGAATTGAATTTGAAAAAACAAAATACAAAAATATGCGAAGAAACGTAATAATTGTGCGTGCTTAGGTTGTGAAGTGCGTTCCGTAGACGCTTTAGTAAGAACGTGCGTCATTGGCTGGACCCTAATCTGTCCAATGAAACAACCCCCACTACGTCACACAATTAGTTACATAGCAACGGTAACCAGGCAGACAGGCAACCAAACAAAAGCTAATGTTGTTTATTCTGACAGTTTCAGGTATATCTCTGTTATTTGTTTTTTCCATGTCCATGTAAACACAGCTGCCATTGTTTTGTTTGCTGAGCGAAGTATATATAGATACACGATATGGCTGCCGTAGAGGTGGGTGGTTTGCCCCGCTCGGATTTGAAACGACAAAAACAAGGAAAAGTCTCAACTAAACATAAACATAATTATGAAGAGTGGGTATTGAAAGAAGACAGCCAACAGATGGAGATGGTTTGGTGTAAGATGGAAGGTTGCCCGCTCGATTCCCGCTGTCGGCAATCCTGACTGAAGGGTCTTCCTAGGTTTCCTTAGTCATACGATGAGTTGTGCCCTACAAAGAGTCCTTATTCATTTCATCCCTGTTAGCTATGCGTGTTAATTATTCATGCTTCCTATGTGGAGGGACCAGCGTACCATATCAAAGGGCTGTGGTTTTTAACATGTGAGTTTCATATGAGACTGGCATGCAGGTAAGCGGTGACTTTGGATCAGTCATGGATGGCCTTCATACGGTGTCTACTGCTTCGTTCCGCTCAACATATTCTAGTCGGCTAGTAGCAGAACGCAAGTGCGTGGACGATGACAGCGCAAGATAGTACGTTTACATTCTGCTACTAGTCGACTGGCATACATTGACTATACGAAGCGTAGATAAACAGCCGCTAGTCTTGAGTCTCTACTCTACAACACACTCAAGGGTCATAATATAGTACATGAAAACATACAAACTACAATATTATTGTAGTTTTTATAGTTAAACTTGATAATAGCCACTGAATGGTTAAGTTGTTCCCGGGCACCTTTCTAACGTGGGACAAGAGCGAATCAGCGTTGAGCATGATGACGTCATCGGACATTTCGAAACAGAGGTGATTAAGGATCGCGGGAGCGGCCGCGACTCTTGTGTAATAAACCATCCCCGCCTAAAGGTCACCCTCTCTCTACTCGGTCTACTGGGCACGTGACAGGTTGCACGTTGACTGCTTTGGCGTGACGTCACAGTGACGTCATAACATGTTGCACGTTGGCACTGCTTCGGCGTGACGTCACACTGACGTCATCTCATGTTGCACGTTGGCACTGTCAAGCTTTGAGATATGCTCGTAGGAGGCAACGCAAGCAATAATAATAGTCATATTAAAGGGAACAAGGACTACTTTAAGGGGCCTATGCACAGACAACTGTCAAGTTAAGAACACAACATGTAAACAGCGGCTATGACCGAGATTGATTGTTGGTTTAATTAAATAATTAAACTAGTAACAACTAATGAGTGAATTTAAATAAGGTAGACACAGAGTATTACTTGGCATTATGTCCTTACAACATGTTGACGCTGGTTTTGAGCGAGATTCTAAACCAAACATTTAATAAGATATTAAAAATAATAGTTACAATGATAATCACACAATAATAATAACTGTTCTAGATTGTTACGGAATGAGAGGTTAGGCTGTCTCGTGTGAAACGTACAAGGGTAGACGAGCTGTCTCGCATTTTTGTCTCCCTCAGGCTGAAACCACACAGCCTTTGAGTCTCGTTTCTTCTCCGACAGCCTCGCAAGAAATAGAAGGCGGTGTAAAGTTAGTCAATACAATTACAACAAAGAGCTGGCGGTGTGATTCCTGGATACGGTTACACAGAGGGCGCTGCAAATCAGGTTACAATAGACACGGCGGTGCTTTTTACGCAATGGAGTCGAACAGGGAAGGGGGGGGGGGGGGGGAATGCCATTATGCGACCCTTTCTCACGTCGATCAGACAAATGTACAGGGAAAGAAATTGGAAGTGTAAGAAACTATTCTGGTTGGTGTTAGCCCTACATTCACGATCACAACAACTTTTTGCCTTTTTCCAACTTAATTTTCTAACATTTTTTCGAAACATGTCCATTACTGATTACTGACGACCGCAGGTTCGACACCAGGAAACTAAAACACAGCGGGCGTGACTAATGACGATTGTGCACTCTACTAAGCTGAAAACCGCCTTTACGAATGTTTGAAATACCCTCAGGAATCTGCTGATATTCGTTGAAGCGGCGTGCATGAGGGGTGGATCTGAGGTAGGTTTGAGATTATTTACGTTGGGGCTTGTGAATTGAGGGATCGCAGTTTGTGGCGCGAAATATCGACATGTTATCGACTCGGCGACCGAGCTTCGTAGTGCGGCGTATAGGTGTCTCTGCCGGCGGTAGTTTCAGTATCGACAACGGTTGGGAACCACAGATACGTTGAGTCTGTTTGCTTTCAAATACCCGCAGGATAGAATGTGTAGTTATGGTTATGACACAAACGTGGGACATTTTATACGCAAACAATGCTGACAGTTGATACAGAGAACAGTGCAAATCTAAAGCTATGTTGAAATAAGCTAGAATTTGCCGTGTGACTATAAGGGGTTTGAACTATATAACTATATTATAAATATATGATCTGTATTTAAAATTTAACCATTAAAATATAAATAAATGTATCAAAACAACTGTTATTAATTTTAAATTATTTCATTGCAACTGATTTCAAAATAAATGTTAACAAATTGAAATAATAACAAAAGTCCACATGGCGACAATATATTTTATATTCTATTGTATATTCCTTTCCAACTTCTTTGGAACATTGAGGCCCTCTAGCCGTGACAACACACGACACTAGCGCTGCGACGGAAGCGCTCGCAGCGGTAGACCAGACAAGCTATCAATACACAGGAAACTGCCTCCATTATCATCCGCATACATTATACGACACAATTTATGAAAGTCCGATAAATGTATCGATTAGATCTCGAAACCAATGCGATATATCGATTACTCGCATAAAGTATCGGCCATTACGATAGGGTGGGTTTTGATAGTAATGGATATTTTGTGGGCATGTCGTAAATATTGGAAGGGGGTTGGGGTGTTATTTATAGGTGGGCCATGTTAATAAGTTTTACAATGGAAATGCCAGGGGAGGCCGGGAAAAGTGGAGCTTATGTCCCCCGACAGGTTTGAGAGATGAACATGCCGGAATGTTTACGGTTTATTTCGCCTCCATCTTTATGAAAATATTGAGTTTATTCTCGAGAAGGTAAAACCCGTCTCTTACACGACTTGGTTGAGTGGTTGAGCGCGGACGATTATGAGTTGGTCCTCTATAAACCGCGGCCCTTGAGTTCCAGGTTCGAATCCCGTCTTAAGTAATGGATGTCGTGTGGCGCCTTTCACCTTCATAATCACCCACTCATCGTCTTACTACGAATTTTACTATTAATAATATTAATATAATAATTAAATTATTACATTATACAATTATATATTAAATGTCTGTTAATTCTGTCTTAAAAACACTGCAAACCACGTGCACGAGTAAAAACACTCAATATCTGCCTTTCATTTTGTTAATAATATTAGTTTTACGTTATTTTGTGATATATCTCAAGTTTAATTTTGTTTCAAGTAGTATATTAGTAGATTAGTTCAAGTATTCATTAGATTAGTTTGAGAATAATTAAAAATACAATGTAAATTCAAAATTAAATTATACCAACTCAATAAGATCTATCGAGTGCAAACTCAAACTTTAATGAAGAAATAAAACAAAGATGAGTAAACTCGTCGTGATTATCGAATATCAACGCCATTCTATGCAATTTCCCCCCAAAGATTGATTTTCCATCTTCGGAGAGGTTTTTTCCGGAAGTGGGTCTCGGTTCCACACTCGTTTCCGTGATGACGCTAAATCCGTGCGACATGGCATCACTGTAGTCCGAGCGACACGGCAACGTTGCAGCCCGCGGGCACGAGACCGCACTAGTTCGCGATACGTCCGCCGCGTTCACGTGCGAGCGCCACTATCGCGTTACGTCACACTATGTTCCGGTACCGTTGCTACTACGGTTCAAACAGTGACCACTGTAGTCGGCACAAAACATTACGAAACGGTATGTTACATTATTAAAAGCAACAATACACAAATGTGTTTGTATAAAGTAGTAAAATTGAAACACGCACAGGAAACCCGGTTCCCTTCGTAGTTTTCATGTTCTAGGAACTCCCAAACTACTCCGAAGAAGTCTTTGCATTTACTGCCCTCGATTTACTATGTCAGAGAATGTAGAATAAGCTTAATTGTGATTTCGTAAGAACTAACAACAGTTGGATTTAAAAGCTTCCAAAAATCACTATCGCGCCTGTTCTATTCGGTTACTGTTTAGTAATTGATTACCAAATTACTAATCAATATAACAAACAACCGTATCGATTATGATCCTGAGCGTAAAACTTCGATGTAGATAAATAGATAAATCCATTTGCGTTTATTGTGTACAAGAACTGGTTTTCATTGGCGCGCATTATACCATTTATTATCTGCCTCGACACTACAGGATCATATGTTGTTAGATGTCCATAATAAGTGTAGACCACAGCACGAACCTGGAGTCGAACCCTGGAACTACAGTATCGGAACAAACCCCCAAGACCCAAGAGCCGCACACAAATCCTTATAAGTTGTTCCCTCATTAAATGTGAAGCCTCCCACGTCAGAGAACCACCCCTCGCCCCCCTCCACCCCTCAGAGCGCCCACACACCCCCGCCGGGGGCGGATATCGACGCTTCTGTCAATATGTCAGTCACTCAACCTCATATCTCGTCATTGCCGGCTATATTAATAATTAGAGTGACTCTCTATGCGATAGAGTGGCCTGCGATAGAGTCCCTACGCGATAGAGTCCCTATGCGATAGAGTGGCCTGCGATAGAGTGGCCTGCGATAGAGTCCCTATGCGATAGAGTGGCCTGCGATAGAGTGGCCTACGATAGAGTCCCTATACGATAGAGTCCCTATGCGATAGAGTGACCTGCGATAGAGTGGCCTGTGATAGAGTCCCTATGCGATAGAGTGGCCTGCGATAGAATCCCTATGCGATAGAGTGGCCTGCGATGGAGTGGCCTGTGATAGAATCCCTATGCGATAGAGTGGCCTGCGATAGAATCCCTATGCGATAGAGTGGCCTGCGATAGAATCCCTATGCGATAGAGTGGCCTGCGATAGAATCCCTATGCGATAGAGTGACCTGCGATAGAGTGGCCTGCGATAGAATCCCTATGCGATAGAGTGGCCTGCGATGGAGTGGCCTGCGATAGAGTGGCCTGTGATAAGAAGGTCCTCCTTTGTAAATAAGGTCCTCCTTTGTAAATTAAGGTCCTCCTTTGTAAATCAGTTTTTATAACTGAATAGGATAGACATTAAATAAATAAATAAATAAATAAATAAGAGTCCCTACGCGATAGAGTGGCCTGCGATAGAGTCCCTACGCGATAGAGTGGCCTGCGATAGAGTGGCCTGCGATAGAGTCCCTACGCGATAGAGTCCCTATGCGATAGAGTGGCCTGCGATAGAGTCCCTATGTGATAGAGTGGCCTGCGATAGAGTCCCTATGCGATAGAGTGGCCTGATGCTATCTTGTTGGTTGTATCTGAGCGATAGACACGTGGTTTCATTATTAAACACAACCGGTAATCGAGAATAATAAGATGGAAGAGTTTATTTTTTAATTTGTCAGTGTTTGGTGGATCTCTGTCAGACGTTCGACAACTAGATGTTATATTGCTTCTGTGGGCCTGTGTGGCTACTTCCGTTCTCCTGTTTGATTTTATGTAAACAAGGTAAACATAATAATATATAAGAAACGTAAATAAATTAACAAAAATGCATAAATCACTTCAATCATATAATACACAGAGTACAGACATGCAAAATAACGGGCCTTGCAAATAACCACGGCTACCAGTATTAACGTAGTTATTATTAGATATTAAGTAATACAGTATTTATCAATTATTTTAAACCAGTAAACAGCTCGTTTGGGTAGTAAAATACAACATAATCAAGAATATCAGGATTTTGGTGGAGGCGCCGGGTAGAAATATTCAACGTTATTTTCTTGTGCGCTATCCATGTTCAGGTTCAGATATGATCTCATGTTGATGTTAACAACATTAACAACCAACTCTTGTAACATGAACATGTTGATTTGTGGCCTCTCATTTCGTTTCGAGATTTTGTTACTCACTCTAAAAACATTCACCTCTTAAGTTGAATCCTGTAATTACAACTACTTTAATTAAAACTTAAGTAATTAGACTTATTAATCGCTATTTGTCGTCTGATATTATTCGCTTTACACTTTATATGTTGCCAATGTATTGACAAGGCAGTATGCTGCAACATTGGGTTGGGTAACTGTACCACGAGAAGATACATGGAAGTTAGTTCTGAGCTGATATCTAATAGGCCCATCATCCCTTTAAGCTATTATAATAAGAGTAATGCCGGTTAACAACCACTAAATTAACTATCAATTATTTAGTTATTTAATTACATTTATTTCATTACGCTCTTGGTAACTACAAACTAAAATAAGAATTGATAAAATAGCTTGACAAGACTGTGGGTAGACGATATAATACCAAAAGAGACGACTACCCACAGTTAAGGGTGAGTTACTACCCCAAAGTTACAACTGCCGACTCGGCACCCCCTGATAAACGAGCCGGGACACAAAAACCCGAGGTCGGATGTTACTTCGTTTTGTGTCTGCCTGTACCGCAGTTCTCACGCCAGGGCACGAACCTGCGTCACTCCAATCCGATGCCATTAGGGTCGGTAACGGAGAAACTATCGGACATTACCTAGGGGATGTGTTTTCCTTGCCTATTCAGGCAAGGCTTCAAAAACACGTTTGGTTTCATTAAAATATTACGTCCAATCAATTCGGAGCAACCTCGCGGTCTATGTTTATTGGAGGTTCTACGTCATGAACTCATAATAAGTGCAATTTATTTCAATTTACTCGCTTTGTAACACCGCGACTGACGTTATGATTTATATGCTCGCGATATCGCTCACAAATCTTTGCTGCCTCGTTAAAAGAAGCTTAGTTTTGAGACAAAATGGAAGACGTATAGTTTCTTAGTTTATTAAAAACGAAATAACTACAAAAAATGTAAATGTGAAAGTTCAATAATATTAATCTTCATACATTATACGACCTGCTTGTTTCAACGACGTATAGATTTGTATCGTTTTAGGCAAACGAAATAAAATAGAGGATGTATTCATACAATGCGTGTGGCGGCCATATTGTGCGCGTGACCGCCATATTGTGTGCATGGCGGCCATATTGTGCGCGTGACCGCCATATTGTGTGCATGGCGGCCATATTGTGTGCATGGCGGCCATATTGTGAGCGTGGCGGCCATATTGTGCGCGTGACCGCCATATTGTGTGCATGGCGGCCATATTGTGTGCATGGCGGCCATATTGTGAGCGTGGCGGCCATATTGTGTGCATGGCGGCCATATTGTGTGCATGGCGGCCTTATTGTGTGCATGGCGGCCATATTGTGAGCGTGGCGGCCATATTGTGCTCGTGGCGGCCATATTGTGCGCGTGACGACCATATTGTGAGCGTGGCGGCCATATTGTGTGTGTGGCGGCCATATTGTGAGCGTGGCGGCCATATTGTGAGCGTGGCGGCCATATTGTGCGCGTGGCGGCCATATTGTGCGCGTGACGACCATATTGTGAGCGTGGCGGCCATATTGTGCGCGTGGCGGCCATATTGTGCGCGTGGCGGCCATATTGTGCGCGTGGCGGCCATATTGTGCGCGTGGCGGCCATATTGTGTGCGTGGCGGCCATATTGTGTGCGTGGCGGCCATATTGTGAGCGTGGCGGCCATATTGTGAGCGTGGCGGCCATATTGTGAGCGTGGCGGCCATATTGTGAGCGTGGCGGCCATATTGTACGCGTGGCGGCCATATTGTGAGCGTGGCGGCCATATTGTGAGCGTGGCGGCCATATTGTGAGCGTGGCGGCCATATTGTGTGCGTGGCGGCCATATTGTGAGCGTGGCGGCCATATTGTGAGCGTGGCGGCCATATTGTACGCGCGGCGGCCATATTGTGAGCGTGGCGGCCATATTGTACGCGTGGCGGCCATATTGTGAGCGTGGCGGCCATATTGTGCGCGTGGCGGCCATATTGTGTGCGTGGCGGCCATATTGTGTGCGTGGTGGCCATATTGTGTGCGTGGCGGCCATATTGTGTGCGTGGCGGCCATATTGTGAGCGTGGCGGCCATATTGTGTGCGTGGCGGCCATATTGTGTGCGTGGCGGCCATATTGTGTGCGTGGCGGCCATATTGTGTGCGTGGCGGCCATATTGTGAGCGTGGCGGCCATATTGTGAGCGTGGCGGCCATATTGTGTGCGTGGCGGCCATATTGTGTGCGTGGCGGCCATATTGTGAGCGTGGCGGCCATATTGTGTGCGTGGCGGCCATATTGTGTGCGTGGCGGTCATATTGGGTGCCAGAACGGCAACAATGTTTACTTTCGACTGGCGATACATTGTTGCAATGTTTCAAATGGCGTTTGGTTTAAGTTATAGTATTGTACAGCATTAAGCCTGTATTACACGGTCAAACTTTTTCATCCAACTCCTTGAATTCAAGGACAAAAGCGCAGCAACAACAGTCAGTATCTAGTCAAATACAACAATAGGAATTATTAATTGATGCGCTTTTGTTCTTGAATTCAAGGAGTTGGATGAAAAAGTTTGACCGTGTAATACAGGCTTTAGTTTGCTATTTCCACTAAAATGCAATATAGAGAAACGCTCTTCTTATGGTTTACAATGACACACCACTAACAGTGGCGGCCCGACCCCCTTAATATGCCCGGGGCCAAATTCGTAGCATATACCACCCACCACCGATTGCGTGGAAATCGACTTCGGGTGCGAATGAATGGGGGGTGTGGGGGGGATGCCCCCCACAACAGCGCCGCAGGCGGAATTTTTGTATAGAGTTTTTTTAATGTGGATTTAAGCGTTTGTACAGGAGTAGAGGCAGTCTGGAAATGTGTAACTCATGTTTGCTTTTCAGGTTTTCTTCCATTGTAAGTGTCATGCATTGATGCATGGCTCTTAAATAATTTCATATTTTTGATTCTTTGAAATTGAATAGGATTAAGAGGGAGGGGTGGAAAATGTTCATAACACGTTATTACGTACTTAGAATGAAATAAAAAGAAAAGTTCTTCCAATAAAATTATGTGTTGTTAATTTACATAAATGTGTTATTAAAAACATAATTATAATTGAAACGTTGGTGAGCCGACAGTAAGCAAGCGCCAAATACGATTACTGACTTCACCATTATACATAGTAATATTTAAATTCTAAATGATTAATTTTATTCGTGTTATGTAATCAGGCCCGGACTGGAACCATTTGGGGCCCTCAGCTAAAACCTGTAAAGGGGCACTCTACCGGGGGGTCTGGGGGGTATGGAATACCCCCAAGCAAACGGGGGTCCGGGGGTTTTCCCCCGGATTTTTTAAAAAATTAGGTGCTTGACATCAATGAAAACGCGTTTTTACGCTATTTTGGCAGTTATAAAGATGAAGAAATTCAGCTAGGTTTTTATACGAATATTATGATTTTAGACTTTTGATGACTTTATTATTTATTAAAATAAGAAATTCACAGTATTTTTAGGATACCACAACACATCAAAATACATGCTGTAGAGCTGCCAATAATTACAACAGAGTTCAAAATAAAGTGCAGTATTTTATTCACACCAAAGCATTGATGAATTATTTCAAAATTATTTGCGTAGCAAAAATAATGACAAACGTATTTTAGGGATTAGAAAAATGTATTTAACAGTTTAAAATGTTGTTATACTAGAATAGAAGGGGCTTAACTTAACTGAGATGATTCGACATTTTACTCCCCTAGCCCTAAAGTAACAGTTTCTTTGTAAGCAACTCACTTGTTAAAGCTACTTAATCTATTATTTTATTTTTGTCCAAATCATAAAATAAATCCTTCTCAACATTAATAAAAAGCAGACTGGACATAAGGTCTTGGCCTAAAGACGACCGAAGTCGATTTTGACTATTTTAAGTTTAGAAACAAACTCGTTCACGTGACTTTTTTACGTTATGTGGGCCCGAGCACCCTCGAGCTGGGGGCCCACCACGATCGCGGACTTGCGGACCTGGCCAGTCCGGGCGTGTATGTAATATTGACTATTCATTTATTGTAGACAATTAATATGGGATTTAAAACAAGATAACTGGATTATATCAGTATACGCATTTAGGTATTCTAGACAGTATTCATAATGGCGTAATGCGATGGGGTGAAGATTCGAAGTCAGGAGGGTTGTGGGGCGATGCCACGGCCACTAAAGGTGGTTATTTCACGTTTTATACACACCTTTAAAAATCGAAACTTAAGAAATCGGCGTAACAAAATGAATATGTTTAATATTTACAAATGACATTGCTAAACTTGAATCTGATTTTACCTGATTATGAAAAAAGTTAATGGTATTTTATAAACATAATGGCACTACGCTTATGATAATATTTCTTTCATGTTGGTGCAGGTCTATATTTTGTAATGTTAAACGCAGGTTAAAAGTTCACTCATGAAAACTCTGATATGTTCATAAATATGGCAAAGTATACAAGTTGGCCAAACAGAAGGAGCACTTGTGATTTTGACACTTATTTAAATAGCAGAATTTTGGAGAGCAGTGTAGACCTGGAAGCGAACTCATCAATTGCAGCGTCGATCTCGATCGTAATGTCTGATTCACAAGATAGTATCATTAGGGTAGTCCATTAGGGGTGGACAGTAATAGGACGCTCGCTACAGGCACGGCCCTCTATTTTCTTTTAAGCGCGCAATTAGAATGTTTTGTTTGTAAATCGTTTTGGCTTTTAAGGAAATATGATTTTGTACTCTATTTTACGCCAAGTTGTTGTATTAGAAGTGTTTCTGTATTAGTATTCTGTAGATACGCATTATCATATTCTTTACAACTCATTTTGTTTTACAATTCCCTTTTTAATTTATGGTTTCGACCAACTATACCTACCTACCTACCCACCCACCCAACCACCCACCCACCCCTTAACGCTCGCGGGGCCATGGCCCCAAATTTATATGGTCGGGCCGCCACTGACCACTAATATGTTGGTAATCTTTGTTGGGGGGGGGGGGGGGGGATGTTAAGGCTCTGAACGCACATATTACCCTGAGACGTCACGTGAATGGTTCGAGGCTTCTATGATGAACAGTGGCCGTGCTAAACGTTCTAAGTGACTCACAGCCACCCTGATCAATGGCGGCGATTATTGGCCCCATTGGCCGAGGATTTCGACGCCAGCGCCGCCAGCGGTGGTTAATGAAGCATTCGCAGAGTGTTTACTCCGAGATAAAGGGGCCCCTAAGCCGATAGCGCGGTCGGCCAGGTAGCTCAATAACGAGCATCGACTTCCGATAAACCACAATACAGTAACATCTACGTGTGCCTTAACAACCACTCAATGCTTTTCAAACTTTAAATGATGGCGACGATTCCCGTTGCTTTACCTTTCCGTTATTGGAGTAACGCTATTCGAGATGATGAATTAAGGAAGGTAGTTTATGCCTTATACAGGATTCGAACCCACGTCCCTAGAAGCCACCCTGGACAGTACAATTTGACAAACATTTCTGATTGGTTGTGTGTTTATTTCTACATTTATCCCCACGTTATCAATAATTGGATTAGTTTTAACATCTTCATTCTTTCCCCCCTTACGTCACAATTTTCGGTTCTAGAAGTCATTGCCACGCAAAGCCTGGATTATCTGTTGCAAGTATTATAACTTTTGATCTGGTTCAGCGATTGTGATTCCCTCCATTTGTCTTTCAATTATTATATATTTTATTATACTCGCGTGACTCAAAAGTCTTTACCTAACCGATCCCTTCACATTTCTACACTTTTCAATAAACTTCTTTACCTACTTCCTCATTGCGTGTGTGCGTGTGTGTGTGAGCTACGACTGCCCTAGTTCACCGTCTCGCCACCGCCCGCCCACAGCGCTGCTCTCAATGTGTGCACAGACACCGAGATAACAGACTTATTAGCAACTCAGGAACGCAATCAAATACCAATAATCTATTAGCGGGATATTCTGTGTCCGCCATTACAATGCACAGGACCTGTTGTAAGACGCCATCTTGAATGCATTATTAGGTCTGTTCGTTCTGTAGTAGCAGTCGCACTGCAGGAGGTGAGTTGGAGCAAAGGCATATGACGTCATAGGAGTTGGTAGCACATTGGAGTAGTTTATAAAAACGAACGGTTTTGTAGCAGATTTTGTTGCGCGGCAAATTAATTCTCAATTACCTTGAGATACCAGCATCAACCTACTACCGAATAGAATATTTCATATAATAATAGTATTAAAAAGTACCTGCAGACCAAGTATCACACTATTAAACTCGAAAGGCGAGAGTAATTGTTTTTACAGTAGGGCCTAGGCCTAGACCTAGGCCAACTCATTGGTGGGAGGTTTGGGACAATCCACTAGGCCTAGAGTGTAGAATACACTATTTATATAAATTTAAAATGTAGACTAAGCATACAACTCATTTGTACTATCAAATATGTAATGGCCATCCACTATTTCTGGGCCATTCTCTCCACAAGCAATCTTGCACACTTCTCCATCCATAATAACGCGCCTTTTTGCAACCTGCTACAACTTTACTGAAAGCGCTCCACCAGAGCACTTTCAGTAGAGTTGTAGCAGCTACCATTTCGTAATCGAACACTTTTGTAGTAGCGCCAGCTTACTACCAAAGCGCCTGCTCCCATAGAACGAACGCTTTTGTAGAACTGTCGCACATTGTAGTAGACAGAACGAACAGACCTCATATCTCCTTCCAGCCAACGACCTAGAATGTAGTAAAGCATAGATGGGCGACGAGTGGGCGTGGCGGAGTTCGGACTATCTGACAGCTTGTCAAAGTCAGTTTGTATTTTCCGTGTGTGCAAAATAAGAAGAAAATAAAAATGAACGAAATGTAATGAAATTTGTCGACATTTCCTAGTATTTTATGTTTTTCTTTTAGTAATACTCTAAATTGTATTCCATTGTTTTGAGGGTATTGAAATGGAATGGTCTGCAAAAGAAAAATGTATGTCATGGCTGTCGACTATGGCTACAGGGTTGTCTTTGATTTACTAAATTATAGGGCGGTGTTTCCTGCACAGTTATCGGGTAAGAAGGGGGGGGGGGGGAGGGAGGGCCGGGGTACCAGCGTGACTTGGTCATAAACAGAATCACAAGTAGTTTGATAAATATATAAAAATAAAATATGTAATACCACATTAATAAGTAAATAAGTTATAAAATTTTGAGAAAAAAAACATTGTTTCCTTTTACCTAACGAAACAGAACAAGAATATAAAGAAGTTTTCTCAATGTTGCTGCTCAGATATCCTGAAACTCTGATCTTTAAAAAAGAAAAACGCTTTATTTCTCCCGACAATGCGACCTGACGTTAAATTGACAGCGATCTTGGCAGGCCATTTTCCTCCGGATATTATAATGATATTTCTAACGAAAAGAACTCCCCCCCCCCCCCCCCCAACACGATGAAGCCGTGTCTCTTTATTCGTCTCTCAGCGATATTACACGTCACAATGTCGCGACCATCTCTCCTAATTAATGTCTCTGCTTGTTTTCATCTAGCGAGCGATTATTTTCTCTCGCGTCTGTTTTTATCGTCAAGGCTTTTAGATGATTGCGCGGACTGCCATTACCGACCGGTCGGTAACGGTCGTGTCTTGATTGGTCTTGTATAGTTGGATATAGTGATTTGGAATAAACTCCGTTACCTTAACTGAGATTAAGGCCCGGTTTAACAATGATTCATTAACGGGGCCGTTAGTTGACGGTCCGTAAACCTGTAACCCAATGACGGACCGTCAACTAACGGCCCCGTTAATGACCGATTGGATATATATTTCGTAAGCTACTTTCTTTTTTTTTGTCCATGCCATCCAGGCTTCCCATTGGTTGTTGCCATGGTGAAAACAAGTTAGTAGCCGACTAAATATTCATCTGACGTTCATAAAACGGACGTTTATGTATCAGCCATATCGCCTAGCGGTGTTTCTCTCAACTGTTTCTTGTTCAGCGCCGATAGATTATCATAATGTCGATAGTCGCGCGTCGAGTGTGACGCGCGTCGATACTGACGCGCGTCGAGTGTCACACCCCCCGATAATGCGACCCGAGCTCGACATGGAAATGCACTTTATTAAGTGCATCTTGACAGGATGTCGATGCTCTACCCTGATCTATATCCGGTCTGGAGTTGGTGTACACCAAGGAGATCAATGCTGTGACGTACTAAACACAATATGTTGCACTAAAGAAGGTCGCTGTCTTTCCCTTGATGTATGTATATTATGTAGCCGGTGAAACTATGCTGTAGCTAGAGTATACTCGCTAACCTAAGTAAATCAAGGGTAGTACAGACACCTTTTCTATCACCACCCCTTCGCGTCAGTTTGTTAGTGCTCAGGTGTAGGAAAGGATATTAAAATAAGCAAGGCATAGGCCTATATTAAATGCGACTTATTTCAACTCTAGGTCTTACACATATCGTGTTCATAGTAAAGTCTAAAATACACAAATCCAAGGTCATAAGTAACCTGCTTCCCTTGGTAGCTTTAATGGGCTACGGGGCGGCATAATAACTTTCTATCGGCACAGAGAGCGCTGCGAGCGGTCCGGCCAACACTCACTGAATACTGGACTTCTTTGGAACCAGGTTATTTTTTAGTTTTCGGTGACTTCTAGGAGGCGGTGCTCAGTGGCCGGAACGCTCGCAGCGCTGCAGTGTAGGCATTTGTTGTAGGAGCGTAGCCCGAAGACGTGTCGGTAAAAGAAGGCGTCTTCACTACCCTTGCTTCAGGTTACGTTAACAAAGTTGAACAAGTGTCTTGGCTCCTCCCCCGAGTCTACGAGAGATGTCGGTAAAAGAAGGCGTCTTCACTACCCTTGCATCAGGTTACGTTAACAAAGTTGAACAAGTGTCTTGGCTCCTCTCCCGAGTCTACGAGAGGTGTCGGTAAAAGAAGGCGTCTTCACTACCCTTGCTTCAGGTTACGTTAACAAAGTTAACAAGTGTCTTGGCTCCTCTCCCGAGTCTACGAGAGGTGTCGGTAAAAGAAGGCGTCTTCACTACCCTTGCTTCAGGTTACGTTAACAAAGTTGAACAAGTGTCTTGGCTCCTCCCCCGAGTCTACGAGAGGTGTCGGTAAAAGAAGGCGTCTTCACTACCCTTGCTTCAGGTTACGTTAACAAAGTTGAACAAGTGTCTTGGCTCCTCCCCCGAGTCTACGAGAGGTGTCGGTAAAAGAAGGCGTCTTCACTACCCTTGCTTCAGGTTACGTTAACAAAGTTGAACAAGTGTCTTGGCTCCTCCCCCGAGTCTACGAGAGGTGTCGGTAAAAGAAGGCGTCTTCACTACCCTTGCTTCAGGTTACGTTAACAAAGTTGAACAAGTGTCTTGGCTCCTCCCCCGAGTCTACGAGAGGTGTCGGTAAAAGAAGGCGTCTTCACTACCCTTGCTTCAGGTTACGTTAACAAAGTTGAACAAGTGTCTTGGCTCCTCCCCCGAGTCTACGAGAGGTGTCGGTAAAAGAAGGCGTCTTCACTACCCTTGCTTCAGGTTACGTTAACAAAGTTGAACAAGTGTCTTGGCTTCTCCCCCGAGTCTCCGTGAATATGACACTTAATAAGTCACCGCGAGGAGAACAATTCTACATCCAGCAGCACCGACACTTTGATTAATTAACAGAGAGTCTCGTATTTAATTAGCCCGTCTAACGAATTCTCGTTGATTAAGGGTATCTGCCGCGGCGGCTGCGTCGGGGACCGAACCAGTTTGCATAGATAACAACTGTTTTACGTCGACATAATTGGACATTTTAATGACGGGAAGGACAGTCGTTGACAAAACGTTGTGAACATAAGACGCTGCGATGATTCTGGAGGCTTATGATCATTGCGTGTTGACGCTTTGAGGGAGGTATAAATGGGTATTCAGGCAAAACGATATTTAATAAATACAGTCAATTGTTTTCTGAGGATATGCACGAACTTTTGACCAAACGACAAAACCTTATGGGTACATACAAATCGGAAAAAATTAAATTACAACGTTTTTGCGCCCGAATCTGATAAAAGTGTTGCGTTTATCTTGACGAGCGGGAACTATTTGCATTCAATAACAACTTGAATGACAAAGTAACCAAAGAAAGTCAGTATATCAATCACTATAGATGAGCACAGATAACCCTCGGTTAACTTAGCTCTATCAGTTTAGGAGAAGAACACAAAAAAAGAAAAGATCCGTGGCAGCCAATGGTGTCATACGGATACCTAGAGGGGGTCCCTAAGTGAGAACAGATAATGCTCGGTTTCGCTCTAGCTCTAAAACACACAGAAAGAAACTATTCAAGGTAGCTACAGGCGAATCCAAATAAGATTTGAGATCAAATCCGTTTCATTAAACTTTTTTTTCGTTAGCTCCTTCAAGTACTCTACTATCTCTATACTAAAAAATGTATGTATTGAATTATTTATATTTTAATGTCAACCATATTCAGTTCCAAAACTGTTTTATAAAGGAGCACAACACTAGAGGAACATACTATGTGCATTCAGCATTATCTTTAGAAAAATAGTACAATGAATGTTGCGGGTTTCTGGTAAATAAATTATGAGAAATTCCGTTGCTTATTTATTTTTAAAAACAAGTAAAAGCCATAATTCAAGTACACAATATGCTGAAGTTAAGTTTTGTATAAAGAATAAAGACAAAACTGTTTCATAATTCCCACTCGGCAATAACTTCTGCTGTCGAGAACATTAAACATGTTAGCTATCTTATTAGAACAAGACGCTTGATTATAATATCACTTAATATGGACCACGTGGTAGATATTAGTCTTCACATATGACGTCATCCTTGCAACTAGGTTGTGGTGTAATCTCTCCCATCTGAATAATGACGCCGCAGAGAACAAGTAGGTCCTCGCTGTTCGTTTTCTACCCGATCTTACTCCGAGTAAAAACTACTTGCACCGTTTTTAAATTGACTCGCGACCCGGCAAGAAACAAGATATAGAAGATGCGACCTGTCTAGCTTTAGAGCTTTGCCAGAAACCATCACTGAACCATGGAAATGGCTCACTGTGTGGGAAATTAGTTTTACTTGTCAACGTTGGTACTATGTTAAAATGTCACCGTGGAACATATTCTTCACGAGCTCATATGAATAAGTGACCGAACCCGATGATGTTTATAACTGTAACTTGTTTTCACCAAGGCAACCGTGCCTTAGCCATACGGTCCGTATTGCTCTGTCTATGACGATCAGTTGCCGAGATAGTCATATATCCTAACCTAACCTAACCTAACCTAACCTAACCTAACCTAACCTAACCTAACCTAACCTAACCTAACCTAGCCTAACGTAGCCTAACCTAACCTAACCTAAACAAACCTAACCTAATCTACCCTACCCACATGTTCAGCCGCAGTACCCGAGCAAGTTACTCCCGCAAGTTATTCCCGCAAGTTACTCCCGCCAGTTAGTCCTTCAAGTTATTCCCGCAAGTTACTCCCGCCAATTACTCCCTCAAGTTACTCCCGCAACTTATTCACGCAAGTTACTCCCGCAAGCTACTCCCGCAAGTTACTTCCGCTAGTTATTCACGCAAGTTACTCCCGCCAGTTAATCCCGCAAGTTACTCCCGCAAGTTACTCCCGCAAGTTAATCCCGCAAGTTACTCCCGCAAGTTACACCCGCAAGTTACTCCCGCAAGATACTTCTTCAAGTTATTCACGCAAGTTACTCCCGCAAGTTACTCCCGCAAGTTACTTCCTCAAGTTATTCACGCAAGTTACTCCCGCTTGTTACTCACGCAAGCTACTCCCATCAGTTACTCCCGCAAATTACTCCCGCCAGTTACTCCCTCAAGTTACTCCCGCAAGTTATTCACGCAAGATACTCGCGCAAGTTATTCACGCAGTTACTCCCGCAAGTTAACTCGCAAGTTACTCCCGCAAAATAATCCCGCAAGTGTCTCCCGCAAGTTACTCCTGACCAAGTATTTCCCAAACAAATTTGTTGTGGTTAGAGAAGTTAAGTTAGGTACTTAAGCTCGTGGCTACGCCCTCAGAAATGATCCTTCGTATAGTATCTTCCTCTGAGGAAAGTTTGGTGCTTTTACCACAACGTGTACGATCATTGTGCTCACCATGTCAGAAGGGGACATCATACCATGTTATCTCATGTTTGTGAAACTAAGTTAATTAAGAGGGAAAATGCATAGAAATGTTAACAAATAATTTTGTTCGGAAACATTTTTATAAAGCTCAAGACTTTAGTAGAGTTCTATCATCAGTATGTGTTACCGTATGAAATATAACCTTACAAACTTGTAAGTGGCAATATCCTTATGTTTCCGTTGCTCTATGCAAGAGTAGCATTATTATCTGTCAACATTCTTTCCTTGGCATATAAAACTATAATTTAAGTTATGTTCTAGTCAGCAGTTATGTGATGCTCACATATAACTTTTATTTATGTCTGTTTCACTTGTGTGAAAACCTCCAACACTTCGTTGCTGTTTTGTTGGTACGAGGATAAGATACCATTCTCGCGGTTGGCAACGTCTCCGAGACGTAATTTAAATAGACAAAATGAATACGAAGCAAAAAGCTAAAAACTTTGTCTGCGAGCTTGAACTAGCTCCTCTCTAACTATCCATAACACCATAACTTCCCTTCCCCCCCTGTCTTGTCTAATTGTGTATTGTAAGCTTGAGTAGATCCGTTTCCCCCTCCCCGGCTCTGACCGTCGTTTGTTTTCAAGTCTCGCGGGCCGCTCGTCTTTTGTTCAGAGAGTTTCCTAATTAGGCCGCTAGAGAGAGCGCGCGGCCGCCATGTTGGATTTTCTTTGAACGACTTTGATGTTATCGTGGTTTCATTAGAAAGGGGGGGGGGGGGGGGGGACCGGCAATCATATCATTATGCTAAGGACAAGTGCCCCCGGGTGTGTGGACGTGAATAGGCTTGATTGAAAAACCAAAGAGCTTAGTAAACTCGGTACAGGAGGTAATTTGCGTCTATTCAAAAGGAGTAATCAAAGAGATTAGCTTCCTAACGACTCATTTTGTTGAGTTCTTGATATGTCACAAAACACACACAGGTATATTTGTTGTCAAAGCATGAACGAAGAACCTTATTCTCCCATAGCCGTGTCAGTAAATGTAACAAATATGTACAAGGGTGAAGGTTTTCAGGTAACTTTTCATTTGTAATCTTTGTATGTGTTTGGAACCTAGGCATATTTTTCATACTATGACCATTATAAACTAGGCTAGGTCTAGATACAGTAGGGCTAAACCTTACGTGTAACTCTTAAGTCAGCCATCTTGTTACGTATAGTGCTGCCACCTACACTGACTTCTGTCGCCGCTTAGGAAACATATTAATTAGTATGAGAATTGTATCTTCTTATGCGTCAGTAACACTTTCACCGATGATCCTAAACCTTCACGACGCACGCTATTACGCGTCACGCACGCTATTACGCCCCAACGCGACGCGCACGTAGAGAAGAATTAAGCCGTTAATTAAAACAAATACAAAAACGTCTTCGTTTAATTAGAGCGTAAAGGCGAAACATGAATAGTGGGCCTAGAATGTTCTACACAGCGCGGAGGGGTTTAGTACAACACAACGCGCTTGCGAGGGAATATTTCCTCCGTTCAGAAAACTACTTAAAAGTTGTGTAGCCGAGTTTAAAAGACAAATTAATTCCAGTCCGACCTGAGGTGAGGTGAGGTGAGGTGAGAATAGATGATGACCCCCGCTGAGAGCGTCTTAAGAGTAACATAGGTGTTTTAATCTGGGGGAAGTTAACGACGGGGTTTTACGTCGGTTGGTATTAATTAAAACGGGCTTCGTATCTACATGGTTTATCATGTTAGGCGTTGACACGTGGCTACAGGGTTGCCCCTTGGCCTTCTCACAGCTACAGTACAGATGCAGCTAACTTCTCACAGCTACAGATGCAGCTTACTTCTCACAGCTACAGTACAGATGCCGCTAACTTCTCACAGGTACAGATGCAGCTAACTTCTCACAGCTACAGATGCAGCTAACTTCTCACAGCTACAGATGCAGCTAACTTTTCACAGCTACAGATGCACCTAGCTTCTCACAGCTACATATGCACCTAGCTTCTCACAGCTACAGATGCACCTAACTTCTCACAGCTACATATGCAGCTAACTTCTCACAGCTACAGATGCACCTAAATTCTCACAGCTACAGATGCAGCTAACTTCTCACAGCTACAGATGCAGCTTACTTCTCACAGCTACAGTACAGATGCCGCTAACTTCTCACAGGTACAGATGCAGCTAACTTCTCACAGCTACAGATGCAGCTTACTTCTCACAGCTACAGTACAGATGCCGCTAACTTCTCACAGGTACAGATGCAGCTAACTTCTCACAGCTACAGATGCAGCTAGCTTCTCACAGCTACAGATGCAGCTAGCTTCTCACAGCTACAGTACCGATGTAGCTAACTTCTCACAACTACAGATGCAGCTAACTTCTCACAGCTTCAGTACAGATGCAGCTAACTTCTCACAGCTACAGATGCAGCTAACAAGCAATGATTGGCTGGCTTTACAGCTGGGCAGTCACCGTCTGCTCATAGAGATATAACTTCTATCTCTATGGCTTGATCATAGATATATAACTTATCTCTATGGTCTGATCAATCAACAATAACCTACCCCACTCTGATTGTAGCAAGTGTAGTTGTATGTTGTGTACAACAATCGCCACATTACCCAGGATACCGCGCGCGACTATCTCCGAACAAGATGGAGGTTTCCACTCAATTGACCTTCAGACAGTTCGTGGTTCGACTCCTGGACGCGATCGCAGCGATACTGGCTGAGCAAGACACGTGCTCGTTCTACGACGTGTTCGATTATGCGATCGATCATATCGAAGACCCGATCACACCGGACGAGATGTTTGTGGCTGTGATCTTTGCGCTGGGGTTCTGCAAGGACAGGGGGTTGATTCTGGGCGACGACGAGACTTACACGGTAGGGGTAGGAGGTGGACAGGGGGTTGATACTGGGCGACGACGAGACTTACACGGTAGGGGTGGACGGGGGTTGATACTGGGCGACGACGAGACTTACACGGTAGGGGTGGACAGGGGGTTGATTCTGGGCGACGACGAGACTTACACGGTAGGGGTAGGGGGTGGACAGGGGGTTGATTCTGGGCGACGACGAGACTTACACGGTAGGGGTGGACAGGGGGTTGATACTGGGGGACGACGAGACTTACACGGTAGGGGGTGGACGGGGGTTGATTCTGGGCGACGACGAGACTTACACGGTAGGGGTAGGGGGTGGACAGGGGGTTGATATGTTACATTTTAATAAGGGTATGATTTGTTTATGAAATTGTATGGAAAATATACTGTTTTACTGATGGTAATGGATAAATATAATTTGTTAAAAGTAAAAACTTTTAGTATATAGTGGCAGGTAGAGGGTCAACGCACACGGATTTGTTATTCTTTAACTGAAAATATTTATGTACAACGTTTTCTCAATTTCAGTTCGGGCCGAGTCTATGCGTGACGGAAACGACCGAGGTCATCCACTGACGAGCTGAACGCTGATTGGTATATCGCAAGATGACGTTTACGCATGAAAGCGTATTGGCTCTCTACTCACTTGACTTAATGTCTAACATGTTTCCACTAAGCACTTGACTATCTATGCATGTCACCCTAGAGACTGTAAGACACAGATGCATCATGGTTGGTAATACAACCCAATACAATAATATTCCAATTAAATGTTGAGTATTTATGTTGTTTATTGCTAGAGAACGCTTAGTAAGCGCATTACGTTTCGGTGCGTACGAAAATAAAATTATTATGCGTAGCAAATTTTACAAATCTTTACGCGCTATTGTTCTAAGCTAAGTTAATTGTACTAAAATCAAGGCAAATGTGAATTCACGTAGGGACCAAATTATTCTATTTCCTCACAGAGAGATTGTCCAGCGCTTAATAACTGCTTGTTTATTTGGTAAGAAACGATAAACCAACTACAAGTAACCTTGGGAAAGTCATAAATATAAAACACCGCCTTAAACAAAACACGAATCTGTGTAAAACACACCCAACCAAGAAATTACCCCTACCGTGCAGTTACTTCCGAACAACCCCCAGACAAAGTCTACCGTTTCGAACTTGGTAATTAGTTAAAGTTATTAAACGGAGCAAGATATTGCCTCGGTAAATCTTGGCCCTCTATGATGTTCGCGTAAACCGCTTACCTACCTCGGGGGGCTTAAGTCTATACATTCGTTTTAAACAACATTAATTACAAACGAAAAAGGACAAGGAGATTCTATTAGGGGATGGGGGTGGGGGGTGTCTAGGTGTAACGAAGTTTAGCGCTCCAAGACGGTAAATGTGAAATATGTCTCAAGGGAAACAAAACACAACAGAGTTACATACAGATACAAGGTTGTATTATATAGATGCA
This sequence comes from Isoperla grammatica, assembly GCA_945910005.1. Lineage (NCBI taxonomy): Eukaryota > Metazoa > Arthropoda > Insecta > Plecoptera > Perlodidae > Isoperla > Isoperla grammatica. The sequence continues at coordinate 31,393,159 of OX246749.1, forward strand.
CCTGCTGATAACAGACCAAGGCCACTACGCAGAAACTATTTCACATACAGACATACAAGGTTGTTTTGGTAAGCCCTACAGACTGAATGATAAATGTATTTAACGTTATAATCATTATGACTGTGATAACGATTTCCTTAGTAATTTAAGGAAATCGTTATCACAGTCATACTGATTATAACGTTAAAAACATTTATCATTCAGTGTGTAGGGCTTACCAAACCACAGCGCTTGGATTTCTCAGATTTTTTATTTTGTGTTTCAATCTTGAGATATGGTTAAAAAATGAAAATTGTCTGCGTTTTTTTACGTAGAGGTATAATTCGCTCTTAAAGTCACTCCTCTAAGTGTACTCTCTAGTCAGAGTCAACTATAACTAATGATCAAAGTCAGCTGAACAATGCAATTAAAACAAAAAAATTTTAATTTTTAAATAGAAGTGTGTACCTATTTTAAATATTGTTTGTAAATCTTTCCCTACATAAATATGTTATTTTAACTAAACCGTTAATTTATTTGCATTGTCGGAAGTGCTAGTCTGTCAACTGACTAAAACACGGCGCAGTAGTTGCCGCTCAAAATCAGTGCAGCCATATGGTGGAAACAAAATAATAATTTGATATCTGTTTGATTGAAATAATGTCCCGTATATTAGATTGATTTTAACATATTATAAACACTTGTGTACGGTTGCTTTGATTTAGAAGTGATAAATGAAGTGGAACACGTAATATTTGGTCATGTAGTCTATTGCCAACCTTAAAATACGCTTGGCAACATCGCAACGTGATAGCAACCTTCCCAACAATCAACCACATGCCATGTGAAGATGTCAGCTTCTTTCGCGCGCAGTAAAAAGGGACGTTTTCATGCTGCGTTTACTAAAACGCGCTTGATGCGACGCGACTGAAACGCTAAAATCAGATGTTCAGTTTGAAGCGACGCGATCTGGTGTGATAAGCTCTGCCAGATTTAACTTTATCGCGCGTTGCGTGTGCAAAAAGTGCATATCAAAATTCAAAACAAAAACAATTGACAACACATTGTTTGTGTTGTTTGTGACGGCTGTTGAAAACGAAAGTCTTGTGCGACAGCACTCTATGACAACTAAAATGCGATGGCATAGGTATCTAGCAGATTAGGTGGTGTGTGCACATAATAATGTAATTAATTTAACATTTGAGCCGTAAAGCCAATGTCTGGAGTGAGGCGTAGGCCTAGCTAGCCTAGGACTCAATTTCATACGGAAGAGAATGCTGATATTGGCTAGGCCTACCTTATCTAGGCTCTCTCTAGCCTAGCCTAGACCAGGCCTTCACAAAAATGAATCGATACAGGCCCCACTGCAGTTTGCTTCTAGGACTCTATTGTTAAATTTAGTACATTCTTGGCCCACGCCAATCTCCATCCATACCCCCTCGCTACCGATTGCGAAATGCGAACATTGACTTTATTCCAGATAAACATTTATAGTACTAAGGGTAGACCAAGGCTGTTGTCCTAGGCTGGCCCTTGGATTCTATACAAAGTAGGCCTAATATTAGATGATAATCACGACATTGTTGACGACGAAAGAACGAAATCTTCCAATGTAAACAAAGCGCAGCGCAAGTGCCTAGGCGCTGGCCCGGGGCACGTCAATGTCCGCTATCAACATCATAAATAGAACGTAGACAAAATATTACAATGCACAGTTAACTTCAAGGATCAAATACAGATATTGTGTATTATGTATCAACAAAATAAAGAACTGAATCAATCAAAAGCTTAGAATTCTAGATTTAAAAAATTGAGTACTGGCCTACAAAAGGCTCATGTTGCAGAATACAAGTATTCAAAGACCAATCACGACATAAGAACTCATACAAATCATAAAGGAAAATGTTATTCGGTTAATATGAACGTAGATCTGCGTCAGGCAAGTGTGGACAGCCGGGTCTAGCAATCGCGGGCGGCGGAGGAGTGACCTGTTGGAGCAGTCGACTCTGCATTGTTGCCAAGTTTCTGAGCGTACATGCAACTTTAGGCTCAAATAACGCAAAAAGTAGTACGGATACACTCATTTTTTCTGGCTTGTGTGCATTTCTTGAGAACTTAACTTCATTTTGATACTAAATCTGTTAACGTAGCAACGTTTTTAAGCTCCTTTATATCTATGTGAAGGTGATAAAATGTATGATTTCTCTACTTTCCAATGTTAAAGGATAGGGATTTTGAAAATTTTCACTTCAAAATTTTGGAAAAAGTAGATCGGAAAGGTACTTCAATTTTTTTGTATTGTGAAAGAACTCTGTCACATTGTAAAGTAAGCCAAATATGACGAACGTGACAACGATGTCGAGTTATAGAGGAGTGACTAACCATTTGAAATATAACACAGGTGTCGGCAAGTGACGTTATGATTAAAATACCAAGTTAGAAAATAATATTATTTATGATGATAAAACTGCTTTTTATTAAGCATTTTACAAATTCAAGAAACGCATTTTTTTAAATGTAGGGCCTAGACGCATCGGTGCCTTTTTGTAAATCATTATGAATTATGCAACATTAGGTGCGCATGCTCACAGACCACGACGCAAAACATCAGATGTTAAGAGTGACTGTCCTGTGTTTGTATACTGGGAATGATTGCCTTGTAGCTGAAGAAACCCTCGGGAAACCCTTGAGTCAAGACTGCCGGTGACCGGAACCGAACCTACGACCTCTCGGCCACCCCTATCGCTCTCAGCACACTTATTGGAAACCCACTATACAGTTTTAATACGAGATTTTTCTCCGGAGAGGTTTCCGATATTTTCCATGAAGCGCGGAGAGAGGAACACAATGAGGGGGTTGGGGGGTTGGGGGGGGGTGCTTTGTGTCGGGGGCTCGCGCATGCGCTGTTGGACGGCAGACAAACAATCATACAGACAGACAGACAGACAGACATACAGACAGACAGACAGACAGACAGACAGACAGACAGACAGACAGACAGACAGACAGACAGACAGACAGACAGACAGACAGACAGACAGACAGACAGACAGACAGACAGACAGACAGACAGACAGACAGACAGACAGACAGACAGACAGACAGACAGACAGACAGACAGACAGACAGACAGACAGACAGACAGACAGACAGACAGACAGACAGACAGACAGACAGACAGACAGACAGACAGACAGACAGACAGACAGACAGACAGACAGACAGACAGACAGACAGACAGACAGACAGACAGACAGACAGACAGACAGACAGACAGACAGACAGACAGACAGACAGACAGACAGACAGACAGACAGACAGACAGACAGACAGACGGACAGACAGACAGACAGACAGACAGACAGGCACATAGACAGACAGACAGACAGACAGACAGACAGACAGACAGACAGACAGACGGACAGACAGACAGACAGACAGACAGACGGACAGACAGACAGACAGACAGACAGACAGACAGACAGACAGACAGACAGACAGACAGACAGACAGACAGACAGACAGACGGACAGACAGACAGACAGACAGACAGACAGGCACATAGACAGACAGACAGACAGACAGACAGACAGACAGACAGACAGACAGACAGACAGACAGACAGACAGACAGACAGACAGACAGACAGACAGACAGACAGACAGACAGACAGACAGACAGACAGACAGACAGACAGACAGACAGACAGACAGACAGACAGACAGACAGACAGACAGACAGACAGACAGACAGACAGACAGACAGACAGACAGACAGACAGACAGACAGACAGACAGACAGACAGACAGACAGACAGACAGACAGACAGACAGACAGACAGACAGACAGACAGACAGACAGACGGACAGACAGACAGACAGACAGACAGACAGACAGACAGACAGACAGACAGACGGACAGACAGACAGACAGACAGACAGACAGGCACATAGACAGACAGACAGACAGACAGACAGACAGACAGACAGACAGACAGACAGACAGACAGACAGACAGGCAGACAGGCAGGCAGACAGGTAGACAGACAGACAGACAGACAGACAGACAGGCAGATAGATAGACAGACAGACAGATAGATGGATAGACAGACAGACAGACAGACAGACAGACGGAGACAGACAGACATACAGGCAGACAGATAGACAGACAGACAGGCAGGCAGGCAGGCACATAGACAGACAGACAGACAGACAGACAGACAGACAGACAGACAGACAGACAGACAGACAGACAGACAGACAGACAGACAGACAGACAGACAGACGGAGACAGACAGACATACAGGCAGACAGGCAGGCAGGCACATAGACAGACAGACAGACAGACAGACAGACAGACAGACAGACAGACAGACAGGCAGACAGGCAGGCAGACAGGTAGACAGACAGACAGGCAGATAGATAGACAGACAGACAGATAGATGGATAGACAGACAGACAGACAGACAGACAGACAGACAGACAGACAGATAGACAGACAGACAGGCAGACTGGCAGACTGGCAGACTGGCAGACAGGCAGACAGACAGACAGACAGACAGACAGGCAGATAGATAGACAGACAGATAGACAGATAGATAGACAGACAGACAGGTAGACAGGTAGACAGGTAGACAGGTAGACAGGTAGACAGACAGACAGACAGACAGACAGACAGACAGGCAGATAGATAGACAGACAGATAGACAGATAGATAGACAGGTAGACAGGTAGACAGGTAGACAGGTAGACAGGTAGACAGGTAGACAGGCAGCCAGATAGACAGATAGATAGACTCAAAGTGGCAAGTGTATCATTAACACACGGCCACATGTATTCGATGACTGGCTGAAACCACGGTCTACTTGATCTCCCCTAGCGGAGGCTCGTCGATAAAAAAGCGCCTCCTGTCTTATCCGCTTTTAAGCTCTTTGCAATTGACTATTAATCACTTGAGAGTCACAGTTTAAGGGGCACCCTGTACATTGATCAGTCTCGCAATATCTCGGCTTCTACGAGAGATGGTCTCGTCTTTGTCCGGGTTATCAAAGGAATGCATCCATGGTTCGCGTATTAGACGGAGCGAGGAGACTAATACGGCTGCAGATCTATATCTCATATATATTTGTGTTTATTTTATTAAAAGTACAAGATTACTTGTGTTGCCTATAGAACATCTAAGGTTACGAGTGGCGCTCAACGACTCGTCTAGTCCCTTCCTCAGATGACCTTGCGACGCAACACAACCCCAATGTCTACCTTTTATCTGCAACAACCACCTCAGCGCCCTCGCGGCGTCTAGCCGAACTAATTATTCAAGACTCGGCCAACGAACTTGGTTGGGTAAAACACTGCATCATTTCCCATGGGCGGCGGTGGCGGCGGCGTGAGGGGGCGGTGGGGGGGGGCGGTGCATGTTTCACAACCCTCTCGGGCCTTCACAGGCGGTGCCTCTGTCGATCTGTTTCGGTTGTGCGTTTTGAAAAACAACGGAATTGAAGGGAACAGGCGGACGAATCACGCTGCGATCTAGGAGAGAATAGAGGTACCAACCCTGCGCCATGTTCTGTAAGACTACCGTACAGACGTTGGTATAATTGCTTGTTATTCCCTTGACATTGCAAGAGAGATACGGTTACTCTTACAAAATAAACAAAGCCAACATTTTTGTTCGTACATTTCACAAGAAGTTACTTTTAGGGGTGTTTCCTACCCTCAGGAAGAATTTGACTCCTTTGAAGTTTTGCATGGTGGCAACATGAACATAATAAAATGTTAACGTATGTGTACTTTTTGGCTAGTTAGTTGTAAAATCATTTTTTAAATCAAGATTTTTGCATTTATTTTTTTTACAAAATTAGTAATTCCTAGTAGCCTAGAAAGTATTTTTTCTAGTGGGTGTCTAATAATTTTGTTAAATTGTAGACATATTGGAGTCTTTATTTATACATCCTTAGATACTATGTAATATTTGAGTTATTTAAGTCCACAGACAACGACGCTAAAAACCAAAATCTTAAAATAATAAAATCTTAAAATAATCGACCTGTGCAGACTTATTCACTGGATTTCGCATGCATTTGTTTATTAATACTTAAATACATAATCTTGTTAGCGTAAACATAGTAATAATGTGATCTGAACTACTGTGCGACGACTAAACTAGATTTAATTGCGGATATCTGTGAAATAACATATTAATATCGAACCCGGCGCCTCCACCAAAATGAAGTAAATATTTGATATCTCTAATTTCAGTTACAGAACTGGGGCCGGATTCACAAGAGGTCTTAAGTCATTTTTTGTTCTTATTTCTAAGACCGGCCTAATTTTAACGCTCTTATAAAACCAGGAAAATATCTTAAAACAGATTTTAAAACATATTATTGAAATGCTCATTATGTCCTTGTTCTCACCAGGAATTAGTAACTTTTCGTGTGACCTAGGTCTGGTTTTACAAGATGTTCAAAGTTAGGCCGGTCTTATGGAGATAAGACCTAAAATAGACTTAGGACCTTTTGTGAATCCGGGCCCAGGATTATATAATAGGCCTAAGGATGATAAACAAAACAGAAAAATAAAATAATAAAATAAAATTACTCTGGAGAGCCTAAGCATAAAATGGTAATACATAAAAATGCAAAATTTAACAAAATATGAACGAGATATTTGGGCTGACGACAGACTCTCAGAATGATATTGTAGTAGTTGAAAGGGCGAGGGTTGTTCTTGCCTATTGCGCTAGCGATGACCGGGAGAGACCAATGTTTTCACAACGGCCATACACAGGGTCAGCGCCTTCCTACGTGTATGTACAAACCACACGTGTTACCAGCGGGAAAATCGTCCATTTAGTTTTTCCGAGTCGGGAAATGTTTCTCGTCCCAAACGAGGTCACCCTCAAACAATGAAATACAATAAATCAATATCCAACATAAGGGATGATGATTGCATCCCCCATCAGATTAACCCCCGACATGTACCAAGTCACGTGATATTACTTGTTCGCTCCACACTTGTAGCGTCGTGAGCAATGACAAGTGTTTCATATTTCCCGCCAAAAGTGCTTAATCCGCTAATCTATGCCACTTATCCCACTCGTCAAAGGATCAAGACAAAGGATTACTGGTAACACAACAACTTTGTGGATGTTTACATCATAGATGAGTGAGGCTTATCCAATCAAATGTCAATATTTGAAGAAGCCACACGCTGATTGGCTCCGACTCACTCATCTATGACGTCACCGTTCTCAAGGTTGCTGTGGATACGCGTCAAAGCGATCCGAACATCGAGCTGCAAGCTGATTGGCTCGACTCACTCATCTATGACGTCAGCGTTCACAAGGTTGCTGTGGAACCACTATAGTACGCGTCAAAGCGATCCGAACACCGAGCCGCAAACGGTTTGATTGTATTCAACTAAACACATTTATTTGTAGTTACTGTCTGTTGATAAAGCCGCCCCAATAGGGAGTCGAACCCAGATAACCCGGTGCTCTTATCACTAGTACTACGCGACCTATGGTAAAGTGCAGCCATTGCACCTTAACAGTGTTCATTTCATATAGCTTGAAAACCGTTTAATCGTTGATGAAAATCTGTTTATTGTGCATAAAGTTCACTAAAGAAAACTGATTCGATGTGATGACATTAATTAAATACTACAGATTTTAATAAAATGAAAATCTGAGAGGGATTCGTGGAGGAAGAACATTTATGAAAGTAAAAATATAATTATTAAACTCTGGGCGCGTAGAAAGAAAAAACGGGGGTAACAAACAAGCTAACAAATATAAAGCAAACAGGAAGAGGAAAGAGTGAAAGAGAGAGAGAGAGAGAAGAAGGGTTGGGGAGGGGAAAGGGGGGGGGGGGAAGGCTGATGTTTTAAGAAGTTGCTCCGGGCAATTTTGAGGCGTGAAGTTGACTGTTGTGAAATTCAATTAACTTTACTCCCGAAAAATAATTATAAATGTGAGTGACTTTTCCGGATTACGTCGACAAGGCGGTAAAATAACACGCCGAGAAGTAGAAGGCAGTGGGAGAAGTGGCTGAAACGTTGCTATGTTGTAGATAGTTCGCACCTTTACTGGGAACCAACATGCGGCACAAAACCACACTCACTCGTATAGACTGTATTAGGGATGACGTCAGATTAAATGGCGGACGAGCTATCCGACTCCAAACAACTTTCTGAAACGTAGTTATTATTTAAAGTAGTAATTGTATCATTACAATACTTGACTTATCAATTTAATCAACTTCTTTTTCACTGTTTCGCGTTAAGGAAAACAAAATATCTGAACGGATAACCCTCGCTACAATGTTTGCAAAAACAAAACTATCTGTCAATTGTCAACTGTCATGATTGGTCGGAGTCACAAATACGGTTCGCCATTGGTTGACACGGGAACACACTAATATAATCTATTTCACTTGCTCAGTGTTTTCTTGCGTTCTTAAGAAATTGCCCCAAAACATAAATTCCGATCGTTTTTTTCTTAATATCTATATTTGAACAACATTTTCTCGTTAATATTGATGGGAAAGAACGAATGTTTTTATCTGTACTGAGAAACGTATTTGTCTTCAACAACACACTCGACCAGGCTACCTTGTTTACCTACCATGAATAATGCACCTGTTGTTGACTCGGGGGAGAGAAAAAGTTCTAAAAATAGTAGCTAATGTATTAGATGGAGAGCCGAGGCCACTTATACGTAATAACATTAGGCATCAGGTAATGTTAAAAGCTCCTCGCTTATTATTGATACTTCTGTAGCGACCGCGCCCATAATGGTCCGTGTGTTGTGTGGCCTTATTGTACCCCCCCCCCCCCCCCGCGCCCATACAGCCATGATGGTCTGTGTGTTAGACCTATGTGGCCTTATTGTACGCGAGAATACACAATGGAGACGCAAAGCAATGATTACTATGACCCATTGATGCAGTCAAAACTCGCACACACAACTCTTCACTCTTAACAATGAAATATCGATGTGACATTTGACGCGTGACATGTTCACGGCATAATGGCGGATACATGTAGCGAAACACGGCGACTGTAATCTGGGGGGTACACACACGCATACGCACACGTACACGCACACGCAAACATACGCAAACAAACATATACAAACACATACCCACCACAAGCATAGCTTTGCCACTGTTGAATTTCGTCTGTTTAGTTAATACAAGGATGTTTGGTGCTAACATTGTGAAACCTCCCTGTGAGGTCTGCCGAACCTCTGTCCGGACACGAACCTACCTTGCACCACCCTCTCTACCCGAGGACATGAATAGAGCGAAGATGGCGGTGGGAATGTGCCCCCCCCCCCCCCATGTGTGTGTGGATCTCCTTTGAATAAATTGCTTCTCGATGTAGTGGCCGCTTGACCAGATATCCCCCAGACTCCGTCTATCTCACGTTGTCGCAAGAAATGGAATAAACAAGTCCGCGTGACGTCACAGAATGATATGCGCATGCGCGGCCAGTAACACCGCCTTGGTTCAGAGTTCCGCGGTTGGTCAATATACAGTAACACACTGAACAGGCATATGTTTTCTGAACGAACGTGTAGACGATAATGTTTTCAGCGCCGACAATACACGAGCGAACGTTTTTCGAACAGCCTTGTCCGCGTCACGTCATCTCGAATTACTTTCGTCTGACTGAGCTCTTTGCAACTCCAGCAAGGATCGCCGGCGAGCATTCAAGACATGTCGCCTGGCTGACATACGAAACACGGTATCGCTCTAATAGAATTACGATACCCACCTCGCACTCGAAACAGCGATGTATCGATTGTTTCAACAAGAAAAGAGTGTAAATTGATCAATTTACATTACATTTACACGGGGATTCGGTTTAGAAGGGAGACGTCGTAGAAAAAAGAAACTTTTTTTTTGAAGGGACGACATCGCAAAGAAGCTGAAAGGATCCGCGAAGGGAATTTTATTACAATCTTTGCACTTTCTTTGTCTGAAGAAGCCACTGAACAAACGATGACTATTATTAAGACATATAACATTATTACTAGGGTAGTTATTAATAAAAATTTATTCGAATCTAAAACAGTAAAAGTTTGAATTTATAACAAAACATTCAGAATATTATGGAATTAGTAATCTAATTTTTTTAATTAGTACGGTATATCTTTCATTAATGGAAACCTAGTGTTTTAATGTAGTTTGTAATTTCTACAATCGGTTAATGAAACACTATAGACTAGTATATTATTATTTTGCTCTTATAAAATGGAGTGCATCATTTTATCAACGAACTAAAATAACTTTCTATAAAAGGGTTTTAATACAAACCGCGTAGGGATGCTAAGTTCTACGCTGTCAGTTCCCGTTTTCCCCCACAGCCCACCAAACACGAAGACAATATAATTCTGAGCAAACCGCCTAATTCTCCGCCGAGCTGCCGTTGCCGCAAGAACAAACCCCGCGTCTAGTTGCTCCTTTGTCCGCCCCTAAACTCGGCGCTGCTCTCCAACAGTTCGAAAACTTAAGCCCCTTAATAATTCCATTATCATTCACAACTCGCTCTCTGGTAGTTGTGCGAAGCTCCGCCCCCAACACACAGCGCCACGTACAATGACTTGAAACAATTACACGCGGCAAAGTTGGGGCCGAAGCTGTGTAAGTAAGCTTTGCAACTTGGGACATGAAGATTTATTCCCTGATGATGGTCGGACAAAAAGACGTGGACACTTGGTTCGTTTATGTCGAGGTCAAACTTTAGGGGGGCGACATCTTACGAGGTGTTGGCGAGAGTACGCGAAGGTTATGTTGCCCGAAGAGTGTTTAATATCTGTTCCAAGAAAATGATGAAATTAGATGATTAGATTAGATTAGATTTACATTCATTGAATACTATAATTTTGCACATGGAGTGGGGGATTTGAAGTCAAACGTCATCCAGGGAACAAGCCGGGATATAAACCTTGGAGCCTGACCAACACATTCTAGATGATTTCGTGTGTGAATATATGTGTCGTTATTCGAAAATGAACACCGTGCTTGAGTAGGTAGTCAAGTTTTAACTTGTTTGCAGTGGTACATTGGGTAATCAAAAATTATTGATTAAGTGATAATTTACTAAATATGATGGTAAGATCTGTATCACTCAAACATCACAGGTTCAATGTCGAGATTCTATTTGCAATCACCTTTGCGTCACCTACATGGGCGTTGCAACAGCGCATTTATACATACACCGTTAGCATGGGAGACGTTAGCGCGGAGCCCCTATAGCCTGATGACGTCACCCACACTTATCCACACATCGTCAGCATGAGAGACGTTAGCGCGGAGCCCCTATAGCCTGATGACGTCACCCACACTTATACACACACCGTCAGCATGGGAGACGTTAGCGCGGAGCCTCTATAGCTTTATGACGTCACACGGCCAACGGACCGGAACTTAAACCCGTTGTATCTCATCCTCAGGTAGCCGTACATTTATTTTCTTCCCACAGTTGTTCCTGAAACACGATCTACTATTTCAGTAGACGGCATTAGAACGTTCGAGATTTACACTCCTGTTTCCTTTAGAATAAAACGCTGACTTCGAATGCTTTCGTGAGTTCTCCTTTATTTACGCCCATTAATGTAATGTATTTTGTTATTTATTTAGAGACCTTAATCCCGCTGTGGTCAGGGACGTATTTCTTGGTAAAGGTAACGTCCTCTTAGTACATCGGATTGAGATAAGATCCAGCGGTAAGGGAACAAGTTGTGAATCTTACAGTACATAGCATAGAGTGGGCGTCACCGTGCAAGCGGGCAGAACGGACCAATAGTCAACTTCTACATGTGCATGAGAGAAAGAGAGAGAGAGAGAGAGAGAGAGAGAGAGAGAGAGAGAGAGAGAGAGAGAGAGTGACCTCCTTAGCTCTCTCCCTCTCTCCCTCTCTGACGTCGCCAAAGCCACTAAGAAACTTCTCATGTCTAAGAGCTATACTCGCAAAGACACACCTACTCATTAACATCTCAAGTCTATACCGTGTTCTTACACCAAGTTCTTTGGAGAAAAGGAAATAACAGTGAGCACGAGCTGTATAACTTCTTTGGTTGGTGAGTGCACAGCCTTATTTAGATGCAAGAGCGTCCGGCCTTGAGCTGTGGTCTGTTTGTTTTTATTAACATCCAAGAGACGTTATTAAGAGAGGTAAGAACCGAAGCGAAACAAGAGAAGGAAGACAGAAGAGAGAGAGAGAGAGAGAGAGAGAGAGAGAGAGAGAGAGAGAGAGAGAGAGAGAGAGAGAGAGAGACCAATATTGTGTATAGTTCGTATGATCATCATGAAAGGATCTTAGTATAATTTGTTTCATTGCTGCTAAAAGAAGAAAACCAAATATTCATATTTGCATTTGAATACATATTAAAATAATATTGAATTCACACGTTAGTGTTTTTTTTTCTTTACCTTTCATGACAACTGTGCAAACAAATCTCATACATGGAATTATTATAAAAGCAACAGAAAACACATTCCTCTGAAGCTTTCTGTGTTGTAATAAGATTATTGCTACACTTGCTTGCACCGGGTCACACGAAGACGTAATACAACTACACAAACTAGGACAGACGAACACACGCGGCCCTAATGTGAAGCACGAAGACATTACACTTGCTTGCACCGAGTTACACGAAGACTGCACCAACCAGGACAGACGAACAAACGCGCCCCTAATACACAAACCAGTTCGCGTCAGTAGGCGCAAAACATCGTAACGTAGGTTCTGATCGACTCGCTGCTCCTTGTGCACTCTTAAATTCCAAACATCTTATCTCTACCTTGCAAGATGTTCCCGAGCTCCTCCTACTATAAAACTCGTCGTTAAAGATCTTGTCAAGTAGCACTCGTGCGATACAAGGAGGTTATATAGAATAACTTCTTTGGTTCACTATGGTCCAATAAATAGCAGCTCTCACAGAGAGGTGAGATCCCAAAGAGCTTGTATTATTCCAATGTCTTTGGAGACAACACCAAGAGTCAACAGTAGTCGTATACTCTAATGTCTTTGGAGACAACACCAACTAGTCATAAGGTTCCATCTCCCAAAGAACTTATATACTCTAATGTCTTTGGAGACAACACCAACTAGTCGAAATTCCATCTCCTAAAGAACGTATATACTCTAATGTCTTTGGAGACAACACCAACTAGTCGTAAGGATCTATCTCGTGTGCTACCGAAACGGTTTTGACAATCACTCCTTGGTATAGAAAAACTTTAAATCGACTTTTTCTCTTCTATAAAGTTTAACGCTACATAAAGAAAATGGTTCTCGGAGTTAAAACACAACTTTAATTAATCCAGAACAAATATACTCTTCACGTGGTTTTCTCATTCCGGTGAGCGCGTCCAAAGAAGTTGGTTTGTCGTGCCGAGCTGCAAAGAACATGTAAGGAAGAGAAACAAAGCGAACATGTGATGGCCGGAAAGTTAGCTACGTGCGCTGCTAGAGTAACATCTGCCGGGGGTCGAACCAACACGTGTTTAAGACGGGGGATGTTCACGGGGAAACATTATCTATAATAAAACTTACACAATACGATTTAAAGTTCTCGTTTTTTATACATTTCCATCATGTCTGTCTGGTGTTATTGTTTCCGTTATGTTGGTTGTATTTATTGTCCTCATTTCTAAGCTAGTTTTAAAACAAATATCAAATTTACAAGAGGCAATCTTTTACGATTGACAGTTCAGAGGTAAGTGTTTATATGAGGAGTGAAATGGAATTGAATCTGGAATCTCACTTAATCCGTTGTGCGCGGTAGCTCGTGTGGTTAGTGCGCAAGTCCTACGCGCATGGCACCTAGGGACGTGGGTTCGAATAACGAATCATCATCCGATCGTCTCTAATAGTTGATCGCAATAATAGAGACGCAAAGCAACAAGGCTTGTAAACGGGGCTAATGTTAGTTGAATCTAGGGAGTTTAGTGTGTCCCAGTTTGGGTTGGCTCACCTGTCATCGTAGACGAAGCCGATGTCGACTGTGTTGTAGTAGAGGATGATGCAGACGAAGCAACAGGCGACACTGATGCAATCCATGACGCATTCGTCTGTCGGTTACTCTGAAACAGAGGAGAGGGTCAGTTAGTGTTGGGTGTTCTACGACGGATTCTATAGCCATGCAGGTCGTACGACGTCGGCGCAATAGGGGTTCTCATAGGGGGATCTAAACAAGGGGGGTTGGAAGGAGAGGCGTGGGAGAGTTGGTGGGCGTTTGGATCATAAAGAGGGCCGCAAAAATGTAGAAGAAACATGTGAAAGTTGAAAGAGCAAAGATGACGATTTTTCATATGAAATGAATAAATAGTCGACAGAAGGCACGAGAGCCCTTTTTGCATGAAGCGGTCACTAAACAAGGAGATACCCAAATCGTTCAAATATTATTTGAAATACAAAAACGTTGCTTTTCGGGTAATTTGTTTGAAATAGTAGATAGTTCCAACTTGACCAATCTATCTTCGCAAGTGAAATACTTGTTAACTTTATACACTAACTTGAAATGAGATATTGTTTATGTGGAACATACGACAAGACAACGAGAAGGAAGTATTTTTGAATTGCCGGTTAAAGCCATCGCATTTTATCGTACGTTAAAACGTAATTTGGTCAAACTTTTTAACTTTTATTGCAGTAGTCGTTATCCGCAACACAACTGCAACATTCTTGATAATGGGTAACAAGCTAAAGACCTTTGGACACTACATACACCGAGCATAAAATAAAATAGTCGCTGTAGAGGTAAAGTATCGTACCAGCCAACAACGTTCTACCGCGAAACGTTATTTATCGCGTCGCGCAATGCGCTCTGTCGGCGAAAAACTCAACTAAACGATCTTAAAGACTCGCCTTAAAGTTCGTATTTCGCGAACGACTTCATATAACATAAACATTGGCCGATGGTGGTGTGGGGCAAAGTTCACTGACATAGCGCGGAGGGGAGGGGAGGGGGGGAGGGGGAGGGGGGGGGGGGTTCCTTTACGATACAGATTTATGTAACTACTTTGGGAAATAAAACAAAACCAATTTGGAGAGAGATAAAATTGCGATTCGAGATATTATCACCACTTACTCGTCGTGCAATAAAAATCGCATCGAATCGCATCGAATCGGATTCCAGCGAGTTAAGTTTCGAGGTTATAAATCGTTTGGGCTCCAATGCAGCGAGCAAGCGTAGCCTAGACTCTACTGGGAGATTCACTCCAGTCTAAAGGAGACAAAAAGGTGAATTTGTTGATCAAATGTGTGAGTTATTACGTTTGGGAGTTTCAAACACTATTTGTCAATAGAAGGAAGAGAGTTTGACCCAATTTAAGTTGGTTCAGTCGAAGATTGTAATATGAGATTTTGGAGTTTTGACTGGTTATGTGAATTGTAAGCTAATACGGTTAGAGAGAGCAAACATATGGAAGTTAAATATAATATATGTAAGTTTCTATTTTTGATCAGACTTACGTAATTCATTTCCAGTACATTGCAATTGTAAAACTATAGTGTACTTATTTTATTTCCCTAGCGATTAGAAGAGAGTGGGGACGGGGAAATATATTACAAATTATCTAATTTTTCATTTGACTAGTCGTCCATTACTTTCTACAACATCGAGTCCAAAAACGTTGGACATACTCGAGTCTTTGTCGACGATATAAATGTAATGTGACCGAGACGTTGTCAGTGTGCTGAACAGACGCAGCAGCTGAATCAACCCCCCGTTTTAACGTAAGCTTTCTTTATACATCATTTTCATATACAGAGATGTAAATACATTCGCTCTACTGACGATCAGAACTCATATTGTCAAGACTTTGTTCGCTATAAAAGGGATAACTGACTATCAGAATGTATTAACATTGTATGACAGACTGTTCGAATAAAGAAGCTGCAAGGCAAACATTTTACTCACTGGTTACAAGGTTGGTTAATAATTTCTATAGGAGGTGGAGTTAACTAGCTCAGCATATATTATTGACCGCTTAACGCACTATAACTTTAGCGAAGGCTTATCTTAAGACTAGAGCTTACAAATAGTGTTCTCTATAGTTTGAGACACACAAGACAAGGAAGGGTGCTAGGTTCACACAACTAGGAACCCACACGAACTAACCCGAAGAGATGTTGATAAAGAAGATCTCTGTAATACCCTTGATTGATGTATATATTATGTATGTTGAAGCAACTCCATGGGTTAAAGAATACACATAACAACTTAGTTAGCAATGAGACAATGTATCTCATAAGATCTGGGCCCAGCGTTAAACCTCGGCCGGAGTCGATTAATGCCCCCCCCCCCCTCTGTTCCCTATCCCCTCTTTAACTCCTTTGAATATTACTTCTACTCGCCCTCCCACTCGTCCCTTTCCTCCAATCACTCCCCGACGTCATATTATGACGTAGTTGTCGAATATGTTGTTAAGCACCAAATAATCTAATTAAATGGGTGTACACGAATGGGGCAATTAAGATAAACAAAGTAATAAAGATAAAATAATATGTTTTTCATTTAATGAAACATTAATGAGCGACATACTTCACGTAATAGCTATACAGCATTCTATAGATGTTTCCGCAATACACCCTCACATAAACGCCAAAGAGTTATTTCACTCCATGCAAATATGTGTTACATAAACACACGTCGCCGATAGCGCAATAGATTAGCGTCACTATATTCCCAGTAAGCTCTTTGGCAGCGCATTCAGTCCGTAGTTTAATACCTCCCCGCTAGTGTCGTGCATGCATGATAGCATCCAAGCTCTCTGGGCCGTATAAACATGCAAAGCATTCAAACAACGAGTGCTTTGACTTTAAAATTGCATTTCGAGAAAAGCTATACAAACATGCACGACATTGTTGTAAGAAACGTCGACAATTTACGAGTACGGCGTTTCGGGTATTTATATTATTACCTCGTTTGGGAACCATTTTATTATACTATGCAAGTTTTCGAGTGCTTTGCGTTTTTTTTTTTTCGAGTGCTTTGCGTTTACGACGCTACTTCCGATGGTTCAAAGCGTTTGCAGTAAAATCGAATCGTTCCAAGTTCTTTGGTTGTGATGACGAAATCTTGCTCTGATAACTGGACAATGGACTGTAAAGACATTTAAACTTGGAGACATTTTCGAAATGGCTTAATCAAATAATAGAAATCATAATCAAAAGTTTCCAACTTTGCTAGTTTTGGCTCAAAGATTGAACTCCTCATTTTGGTATGAGGCGATCTCGTAATTGTATATTAAATAAGAGACTGTTGGCTGGGGTTTTAGTAATTTCCACAAAGAAAAAGTAAGGACACAGCCCCTAGTCGTTTTGTAAGCACTACACCTTTCTAAAAGTAACAAACACAATTATTTAAATGATTTTCAAGTATTATCCCCTAAAAGACCGTTTAATATACAAAGGCTGGTCCATTCAGAGACTCCTAGTCCCGGGGGGGCTGATAAGGGACGTGACGCAAACTTTATAATCTATCACCTTCTGCCACCAGATTTATAGCCGGAGCAAAAACCTCGCGTACAACTTGGACTCAATGCAACAAAAACTGTCCGATTGATAAAATGACTAAGGTGATTAATCTTCCTTTCAGCAGGAAAAAATAAGTATCTTAGGGCTGAATAATCGCGGGGGTTTATTGACTGGGGTAGGACACCCCATGTAAAGTATCACTCATATGAGCAAATTTTAAATAATATTTGTTTCCAATGTTAATCATAAATAATTGCTCAGTAAATAAAACCGTAAAGTCAATGATTGCCAAAGTCGTTTGTTGTGTTGGATGATTCTTTGTTCAAGGAGCAATTTAATTGTATTATAAGTGTTGTGTTATTTTATATATCCAGTGTAATTTGTGTCAGATCTAATTTATAACACATTGTGTATCATTATTGTGTCGATTGGAAACCAATATGTTTAATGAAGGTTCTACTACTTTCGGCACCAATCATTTGCGACAGTAATTTGAAGTACATAGGAGATGAGTAACAATCTAATTGAGTTTTTAACTCGTCTGCTGACTATTACGTTTGTAATTGTATCGACAAGTTGGTTTTGCGAATTGTATTCAATTCTAAAATGATTCGATTTATTCCGTATGTTGTAATCTTGCCACGTAAAAGTTTTCTGTTTGTTCATTCACAAAGCTCTCTTAGTCTATATTTACTTTGATAATATCACATCTATAAACAACCATCTCCATATAATTACTGTTTCCTAACTTTATACTCTACTCCAGTTTTCTAACTATAAATAAACTTGAACTTGAAGTTAGCGTTATGAATTCCTGATGTTTATTTAGCCAATAAAAGCGATGCGCCGGATAATATTTATAGTATGCGATATTTCGTCGGTTGAAACTATTATTTACTTTTTACCGGAAACTTGTGGAGAATTATTATTTATGTTTGCCGGAGTTTAATAAGCATCCGACTTGAATTACAGTTTCAAGTGAACGAGACAACAAGACGCTGGAATGATTTAATGTATAACAAGTAACGCGATAGAGAATAGGGTTCACAAAACGAGGGCCAACATATTTAGGACGCGTCCAAACGATGTCCAAACATGAATGTCCTGCTAGACCTAGTGATTCCCAAGCTATCGTACAATGAAAGTCTATACTGGCGATACCTATCGGAGAAACTGTAATCTCCTGCGAGTCTTCACTACCGTACATGTTTATTTATTTATGTATTCATGTATTCATAATTATTTTAGCAATGATACATTTTAGGAGGCATACAGTTGAAAATAAAAACATTGCTTATGCTACAAAGATTAGAAAACTAAGGTGGGCTCAGGAATTTTAAGATCATTATATTGAACATATAGCTGTATACAATTAATAGAATAGTTTAACATATATATGTGCATGATAATAATAATTTTCGTAGGAATACCCGTTATAGGATGCACACCAGCTTTACCTGATGTGCCCCTTTTCAGGTGACTAACTAGGTTATTAGGGTGTTTGGATAGTTGGGAAGGATTGTCCGAGGGCTGATAGTATGACTCAATCCCAGCATTCGCTTTTACGACTGAGGAAAACCTCGGAAAAAAACTTCAGTCAGGACTGCCGGTGGCCGGACTCGAACCGGCGACCTCCCGAATAAGAGTCTCGCGTCTTACCGCAGAGCCACCTCTATCGGCTATATATGTGTAGTCGATATGCGAAGGACCTAAGAAATATCACTGTACACTTCGAAGTAAGTCGAACATAAGTATGTAACAATCTCCCCATCTTTCATCCTGTCATATATATATATACATCCTTGCATCGCAGTCTATCTGTTGCACATAAACAAAGCATGTCAGCTGAGTAACTATTTCCTCAGCATAAACATTCATAATTCTTATACCTTCGTTCATCACAACTTGTCCTACAAAACCATCCATCCGTTTGATGCAACTCCTTCCTTATTTCTCTCATTTCAATACTTCTCCATTCACCGCCTATCTAAACAAGAGCTGAGCTCTCAAAGATGTTTCTTAAAACAATAATATATTGAAGTCCGTTCCTCATTTTGATATTTCACATCTTCACAGCTAAAGATGGAGCTTCACGCTAGCGTGCATAATAATATGTAACAATTCAGTATATAGACATGTCGCAACGTACAATATGAATTCATGAATGTAAAAATATACTAAGATATCGACAATTTCATTTGAATACAGTAGTAGAGAATAGTCTTACGAATGTGGGGTGGGACCGTGGGAACTTGCTTTGTCAAGACTACTCGAGTAGGTTGTGATTCACACACAGTCTTTGATATATATTATATATGCTACAATGTTGAAAGGTATTGTTTTTTCAAAATATTTTTGTTTTAACTCACGCCCGGATGCAGAGCTTGCACTTAACTAAAGGGTCACTTCACGGATATACGTTACGACTTGGTTATAGCACAATGTGATAATATACCCAAGCTCTGCATCTTGTCCCTTTATTTCTGATCCTTGTTCTTGAAGTAAAAATATTTAACATATAGATTTGCCTTTATTCTTGTTTGTAATTCAGTCACTGCGATGTTCTATTTGGTATTTAGGATCAGTTTGTGTTTTTAATATTTGGAATGTATAACTAACATTTGAAATTGGATGCAGCTATTATTTCTACAGCAATAGCTAACACTAAATGTTCCTGCTAACAATCACGCCTATTCCTGTGTAGATGTACGTAAATACCATTAGTTTGCTGCACTATTTGCCTTGTTGCAGCACATTCAGTCAATACTCTGTCTCCGGGCTGGAGTCTATAGGTTCCCTGTCTGTATACGAACATACAATAATAATACCTCCATTCAGTATCGATATATACATTAATTAAATACAGAATGTTGCTGAACTAAATGTAAATACAACTCTCCTCATAAAAGAGATTCAAATGAATAAATATTACATTCTTGTATCTTGTATTGAATCTATCTTGCCTAAAGCATTCAAACTTCTTGGGCTAATGAGGCGGAATAGCTTCAATCAGTTCTCTAAACGCACAAACAGAATGCTCTATGTCGGGATCGTCCGGCCCCAAGTTGAGTATGCAACTGTAGTCTGGAACCCGCACCACTCCACTAAAATCGAGAGTTTAGAGAGCGTTCAGAAAAGGTTTGTTAAACTTCAGTGTTTAAGATCTAGAACTGAGTTCCACAGGAGTGATTATTTAACCCACTGTAAAACAAACTTCTTCAAAACGCTCTCTAGCAGACGCGCTGTCGCAGATATGGTATTCCTACACAAAGTCTTGAACAATATAATTGACTCGCCGCTGTTGTGTAAACTGGACTTTCATGCTCCTCAACGTGCACCAACTTATTTCACACGCCTAAGCCAAGAATCGATATATACAAATATGCGTGTTTAAATAGATTACAAACTACATATAACAAATTAACAACAATTAACTGTAACTTAGACATTTTTTCCCAGAGCTTAGCAACATTCAAAGGTAATCCAAAAAACACAATAAGCCCATAACAACACGCACACGTACACGTACACGCACACGCACACGCACACCCACACCCACACGCACACGCACACGCACACGCACACGCACACGCACACGCACACGCACACGCACACGCACACGCACACGCACACGCACACGCACACGCACACGCACACGCACACGCACACGCACACGCACACGCACACACACACACACACACACACACACACACACACACACACACACACACACTTGTTTACTGTACTACTTGTAATGTAATTTTGATATTCTGTGTTTCTGTGTTTTAATATCTGTTTGTATACTGTGATGTCCAACTATTATATTCGCACTTGTGGAAATGTATTTTTCTGTTGTGAATAAAGGCTTAATAATAATAACAGTTTGACTTGTTCCGTACGTTATGATGTATTGAAGCATCGGTATTCGGTTATATATTAATACAGCTTCGAAGTTAATATGAATCCATTCCGTTCCAATAAATACAATAATATATACAATACTCGAGTCTAATGAATGTTGACTCTTCTACGTTAGTCATCTCTAAGCAAGCTAATTATACAACGTTACAGCAAACTTCATTAGTCTACAGAACATCGAACATAAATTGAGTTCATGTCCTGTAAACATGTTTGCTAATAATATTCTTTTTAGAAATAAATATGTTTTCTTGAGGTTTAAAACTACTCGAAAACAGGCACGTAGAATGAAATTTAATTCTCATATATCATGGTTAGACAGTTCATTCTAAAAACTTTCGGAAAATATGTTCGGCAGCACAATTAAATACAACGTAAGTTATATATCTCAGAAATAACATATTTTTTTAACATCACAAAATTAGTCTTTTTTCAATCGTTTCGTTGTACAACATAATCTCACTAGCACAAGTTATGTATAGCTAGTTGTCTTGTAAATACAAGACAACAACAATAGTCAATCACTTGTTTGGTTTAGGTGCTAATTTAGTACAATATGACGACATGAAACGAAGACAGGTTGGAGTATCTCTGTCAACTCTCAACTCTGCATCGCGTCATTTCATTGGCTGGATATCGCTCGCCAAAGACATTGGAAGAGTAGTAGAGCGACCTGCACGTGTTATTGCTCGATCTCACCGCCCTCTTCAGGTATTCGGGCGCGCTCGCAAACACGCACAGCCCGCTATAATATTTTTACTGCGATCGACTCAAGATATTTGCCACCACTTGTATTGGCTTTAAAAGGAATCAGATTTCCACCTCATGCAGAATCCGCCAACAGAACGCGCTAGTATCGAGCAAGTTACAATCATGGCCGTTGAAAGGGTAGGCGATACAATCAAAGTGCACTGGATGTCCGCTAGGAGCGCGTTAACTAACAGATATATTTAGGCTCTAGATATATTTGCAGGGGTAATGTCGACTTGCCGACAGATATAAATCAAGGAACGTAATAGCGGATGTGATATCTTGTTATCTACACTATCTAACTTCTTTGTCTTATGTGTAGAGGATATAAAATAGAAATACTGGTTCCGCTAACCAGGCTAGAACGGTATTGCAGACTTATTTCAAGCCTAGTGCTACGTTTACAGCTACGCGTTGCGAGCGAAGCGAGGGCGCGAGCTCCAATCAGCGGCCGAGTTTCATGCAAAGAAGTTAATAGTTTCACGCAAACTCGGCCGCTGATTGGAGCTCGCGCCCTCGCTTCGCTCGCAACGCGTAGCTGTAAACGTAGCATAGAGCTTACAAATAGTAAGTTGAAATGCGGGACGAAAGGTGCTAGGTTCACACAACTAGGAACACACGAACTTACCCGAAGAGATGTCGACAAAGAAGATATCTGTAATACTGTTTGCAACAGATAACCCACAATGCCTACTGGATACCGGCAATGGGGCTTTGCACTGCGATTTTTTTCCGCTAGCAGCGCCAGCCACTTAGCCATTAAAAAAGGGCTGATTTACCCATCCAGGAGGCCCTGAACTTGAGCTCGAACTGTGGTGGCGCTACTACTATTCCAATGTCTTTGGCAAAATGCTGCCATCACAGCCTGCTGGATGGGTCAAGTAGACCTTGTCCGCGCCGATTTAGACATCCAGCAGGCCATGGATTTGGGCTTGGACGGTGGTGGCGCATTCTACGTCAAGCTTTGCGTGCAAAGCCCCATTGACTAAGAAGATATCTGTAATACTGTGTGCAACAGATAACCCACAATGCCTACTGGATACCGGCAATTGATAAAGAAGCTATCTGTAATACTGTGTGCAACAGATAACCCGCAATGCCTACCGGATACCGGCAATTGATAAAGGAGATACCTGTAATACTGTGTGCAACAGATAACCCACAATACTGGACGAGTTATTCTGTTTTCTGACCCGGCCCGCGTTAACTGTCAACCCACACGACACACACACACTCATAACGTGTCACAACAAGTCGTTAGCATTATCATTAGCAGAGTTCTAGGAATCTCTAACTCTACTTGATTACCGCATATATGTAATAGACGCAGATAGCATCGTCATATATATATCTAGACTGTTTCTGGGTATTATCACGTGATAAGTTAGAGAATGTGGATTTGCACTTAACTCATCCACGTAAATACTCTATATTAATTAATAATACATTATAGTTTAGTGTACACACACGATTGACAGGGAAAACGGAGGGGGTCGCATCCCCTGAAGATTATATCACATTGAAACATCGGAATGGATGGTTTAAGTCTAAACCAACATTATGAAACTATATTCACGTTGATAATAAGCCTGAAACTAGTTAATACAAATATAGTAACCGTAAAACGTTGTAATGTTTAGTTTGTTATTTAATCTTAGTATTGACTAATTCAGTCGAAACATTGGCTTGTTTTAAATAAAGCGATATTTGATTAGTATAACGGTAAAATGTTCCCTTTTTCAGATATAAACATAAATAGTGGTTTAAAAGAGGTTTGTTCCCGTTGCCTCGGTAGCTTACGTAGACCCTGAGGACGTGGGTTCGATCACCAGTCGGGACAAACGTGTGTTACAACTTACAATTGCTTTATCTCCATATGTATACAGACGAATACCTACGAAGCAGCTTTGTGTGGGAGGGATCAGGTGTTAGTTGGTATTTCTCCCGCCAGGAGAGCTAAGCTCGTCCAACAAGTGGTTTTTACTCCCCAAATCTGACTCATCTTTATCTGTCAGGCGAAGTTGCTCGGCAGACGTTCTTTTTATTCAAATCACCATCAGGTGAAGCTGGGGGCTGTTGATGCGGTGTTGCCAGTTCACATTAGCGCGTCGATCTGACAACACCGCGAGGGCTGGGTGATTTACACACAGAAGGTAAACACAGGGGAAGGAATGGTGAAGAATAACACTGAAGGTAAGAACAGAAGGGATGGAATACAAGCAACAGATAAATACAAGGGATGTATTGTAATAGCCTGGCAGAAGACGAAATAACGGGGAACTTTTTTAACTTTCATTATCAATTTTTCTCTTTAATTGTGGGCATAAAAGTAATAATAAAAGATGATGAAAAGTAGGAAAAATATCGATAAGGGAAGTTTCGAATGAAGTTTTTAGAAATGTAATTAGCGTAAAGTGTTAGTAAATATGTAATTATTGAGGGTTCCAGTAAGGGAACTTAGAAATGTCTGGAAGTGAGAAACTACTGCGACAATAAGTGTAAACAGTTTTATAAAGCTAAATAGGATTGAGTAGACACTGAATAAATAACGATGACAGCCCCTATCACGATATTTCAAGACTTCAACCACCCTATTTCATTTCATCCCCTTCTCACAACATCTTTTAAAGAAATGTCTTCCATTTAACCGGATCTCCAAAAGAATACGGTTCCTTCAGGGATGATAAACCCCCTCCCCTTGACTAACAGGGCGGACCATTACCTTCATTATGACGTCATAGTCTGGGGCTAATGATAAGTTTGCCTATTAAAAAGTTTGCACAGCGGATTTGTACGGAAGACGACGTAAGCTGCTTGAGTCGACAGTGGCGCCGCCTGGCATCGCGACATGACACCTCAGCCTAGCGGAGGTTCGGGTAACCTCGCATTGGTGCCCACTACAGGAGCTTGTGTGTTATAGTTGAGAAACTGTAAGAATGACGGCCCCCTCCTTATCCCCACCACTGCTACCCGACCCCCCTCAACTCCGTGAAAACCTAACAAAATGAAAAGCGTAACTGAAAATCAGTTTGTTTCAGTTGTTCAGTTTGTTGTTTCATGGAGTTGAAGGGGGTCGGGTAGCAGTGGTGGGGATAAAGAGGGGGCCGTCATTCTTACAGTTTCTCAACTATAGTGTCATGTATAGTGGCCACGCCGCAAGAAGATTCTCAGAAGAGACGGGCTCCCCACGCGGTTTATTTCAACACTATTCGCCGCGGCATTTCTCCATACCGGCTTGTTATTGACTGCACCGATCGTGACTGGAATGCGACCTCACCCCGCCTGACAACATACGCGCGACTACCTCTACAAATACCTGAGAAATGAGAACGAGACGCAACTAGATTTAGGTTGGTAGTTGTCACGAGCGTCACTTTACTAGTACATAATCCGTGACGACAACACTTTGCAAGTTAATTCGTTGGACTTTACTAATTTATAAAGACAGTACAGCGCCATTAAGAAGCAGCAGCACGTTGCCTACCCCTGCTGTGTCCGTGCGTCTATTGATACCACCTTTGAGTAGGCTCACTTGTTATCTCAAGTGTATTTGCAATCAAGCTGAGAGCAATCTAACGACCCTTCTAACGACCAGGCGCAGTCGTTGAAACACAAGCACGTTGCCTACCCCAGCTGTGTCTCCGCGCGTCTATTGATGCCACCTTTGAGTAGGCTCACTTGTCTCGAGTGTATGAGCAATCAAGCTGAGAGCAATCTAACGACCCTTCTAACGACCAGGCGCAGTCGTTGAAACACAAGCACGTTGCCTACCCCTGCTGTGTCTCCGCGCGTCTATTGATACCACCTTTGAGTAGGCTCACTTGTCTCGAGTGTATGAGCAATCAAGCTGAGAGCATTTTACGACCCGTCTAACGACCAGGCGCAGTCGTTGAAACACAAGCACGTTGCCTACCCCTGCTGTCTCCGCGCGTCTATTGATACCACCTTTGAGTAGGCTCACGTGTATCTCGAGTGTATTTGCAATCAAGCTGAGAGCAATCTAACGACCGCTCTAACGACCAGACGCAGTCGTTGAAACACAAGCACGTTGCCTACCCCTGCTGTGCGTCTATTGATACCACCTTTGAGTAGGCTCACGTGTATCTCGAGTGTATTTGCAATCAAGCTGAGAGCAATCTAACGACCGCTCTAACGACCAGGCGCAGTCGTTGAAACACAAGCACGTTGCCTACCCCTGCTGTCTCCGCGCGTCTATTGATACCACCTTTGAGTAGGCTCACGTGTATCTCGAGTGTATTTGCATTCAAGCTGAGAGCAATCTAACGACCGCTCTAACGACCAGACGCAGTCGTTGAAACACAAGCACGTTGCCTACCCCTGCTGTGCGTCTATTGATACCACCTTTGAGTAGGCTCACGTGTATCTCGAGTGTATTTGCAATCAAGCTGAGAGCATCTAACGACCGCTCTAACGACCAGGCGCAGTCGTTGAAACACAAGCACGTTGCCTACCCCTGCTGTGTCTCCGTGCGTCTATTGATGCCACCTTTGAGTAGGCTCACGTGTATCTCGAGTGTATTTGCAATCAAGCTGAGAGCAATCTAACGACCCTTCTAACGACCAGGCGCAGTCGTTGAAACACAAGCGAACGCGTCGATCGTCCAACAACGCTGTTTGGAATCCATTATGATAATCAATCTTGCGAGCAAACAGTTTGTTCGTTTCGAGGGAACTAGACTGTCAGTTAACACTTTGTATGGCGGAAACACGTCATTTTAGCTGCACTGGGACACTAGAACAGATTGGGTGTACACCAGGGGACAGAAGTAGATCAAGGGTCTTCTGCAGATACCATATTGTGTTGTTACTAATGTGACTTGTTTGATTGAGACAATGGCAAGTGCACAAGTACAAGTTAGAGTACACAAGGGTTGTGACCCACAGTCCTACCGGACGGGGCTCATAAATTACTTTGGCTGTTGTACGAATAATATATGAGTTAAAATCGACGTTTAAAACAATCCGATACTGACTGAAAGGAGAACCCTGGTCAATCTTCTACCCAGGGTTGTACACATAAACGGGGTGGGTAGATTAATTTCTAGTTTTCAACCAGATATTTCCACGCAACTGTATACTTGTAATAACTACTGCAATCATATTATTAAACCATAATCTTAATAGTTATTTCATTATGCGTTTCGAAAATATCAAAGGGTATTTACGCTACGAGTTTATGTCACATATAAGTTTTACAAGACGCTAAATGTGTATCAATGGGTTAGATGGATATACAAAGACCAGATAACATCCGTGCCCAGGCCAGGGTCTGCCTAGAACACAGGGACCACGGCCGATACACCTTCAATGATCATATTACACAAATATAATTAGTTCAACATGAAACCAGCAGAATGAGAGACAGTGTTATGTTCTTGCAACAGAAAGCTGCGCCTTTGAAACAGAACACTCGCGTTGATAATGATGCTCGCTCATTACGGCTGCGACAAAGAGAGTAAAGCGCGCCCCTAAGTAGATAAGCTACTTACAAGGAGAACAAATTGAAATGAACATTGCTGCATGTTTTTGTGCGGATTAATCTTGAGGGTCGAAAAACGAGGCGGGCTGAATTTCAAATAAACCCGAAGTGGAACAAAAACCGGCTAGAATTGAAAATATTCATGTAATCATTGAGAGGGAAGGTAAAGCTACCCCTATATATCATATTATCCCTGGGGTGTGGAGCAAGGTACATAGGTTGAAGCCGTAACATTGCATCGCTTGCTCTTATTTCTGTACAGTTGTATTATTGAGCACTCTTATTAATATAATCGTAACACCCCTTCGTCCACGGGTGAAGCAACCCCTACCCCCCTCCCCCCACACCCCCAACAGCTGCGTCGAAGGACTCACAGAATGCTTTTAAGGGACAAAAGGATCTTACATTTTCAATTCTTTTCACAGAATAAAAACAAAAGAATCCGGTTTTAAAATAGTAATTAATCACGAAAATCGTAAACAAATATTTGTTTAATGCTTTTCAGAGAACTAAATTCTTAAAAATACATTAATTTTTGTTCTAAAAACACCCACAATGGTGCACCTTGATCCGTAAGCCCGCAGAACAATGCATCATTACAGACACTATATCCACTCATGTTGACGGGGGGGGGGGGGGGGGGTTGTACAGTCCTGCCTAGCAGAGATGCAACATCATTACAGACACTATATCCACTCATGTTGACGGGGGGGGGGGGGGGGGGGGTTGTACAGTCCTGCCTAGCAGAGATGCAACATCATTACAGACACTATATCCACTCATGTTGACGGGGGGGGGGGGGGGGGGGGTTGTACAGTCCTGCCTAGCAGAGATGCAACATCATTACAGACACTATATCCACTCACGGTGACGGGGGGGGGGTGTACAGTTCTGCGTAACAGAGAAGCAACAGCAACGTTTTGTGTGGGCAGACATCATTAATCTCCCCCCCCCCCTTCATTTATCCTCGCAGAGACAATAATATCGGCGGGGGGGAGGGAGGGGGCGAGGGGCCGACAAAGGGCCAACACAATCGCGGGACGCAAAACAGCTGAACGCGAGAGGACGTCAGGTCTTATTGATTACCCCCCCCCCCCCCCCCCCCCACCCCACCCCGGGGGCGCCCCACATTGTAAGCGAGCCCACTACCCCCGCTCAGCAGCCCGTCCGTGTTAGCGGCGAGGCACATTAATATTTTTAATACTATTATTATTATTATTATTATTATTATTATTATTATTATTTGTGTAGGAATCCACAAAACAAGGGATCCATTTAAAAAACCAAAGTGAATTGCGAACTACAGGTGACTCAAAAATGAAAATTGTCATAGGGCCGGTCTTACAACCTTCTAATAACAAAGTTATTTGTAGCAATTAAGCTATTTGGAGGATTTCAAGGGTTTTGATTGGTGGTTGCCATGGAGACAACAAGCTATTTGACGAATAAGTAGTTATATTGAGACATTGTAAGACTGGACCTTAATCTAGTCCGGGAATGTAACAGTCTCGTTGCAACCTGGCCAGTGTGACGTCACCTCTAGGCAGTGACGTCACGAGACCACTAACACGCACAATTAGCACGCACGCACACACTGACACGCACCTGTAGCGGTAAGTAAACACACGACATGTTGCTGTAATCTTGACTCTGTCTGATGGATCGCTCGGCTTTGCGTTCAACTCTGCCAGAACGTTTTGCTGGCGGGAAAATGGAAACAAAACGACATCTTTAATGAGCCGGACTGATAAGATAACTTCCATATTTCAATCATAGAGCGCGCGCGCTACGCCTATCGGAACATGTATGCGTGGCTTTATAACGAGCACTGATTGCACGATAATACTCATGTTATTACCACCAGTATGCTATAGTTACATCGCTCATTAATACGTGAAAATAGCATTTTCAATTGTCATTTTATAGCGTTTTGTAGCATCTATTTTTTTGCCAAGATTAAAAAACTTGAGAATGAAGTTTTCTCAAATTTTTATTTTTAAATCATGTCATAGGCCTACTATTAAAATTAAAATCAACCAAATTGCATTTATCATAAACAAAGTATAATTACTATGTTAAATATAATAAAACAGGAACAGAAAAACCTTAGTTTCTACTGAAAAATAGCGCTTTGTAGCATCTATACACAAAACGCTATTTTCACGTATCTCTACTCATTAAATACATTAATTAGCAGTCAAAATAGAATCAAAATAATAATTCTGATCATGAAACAATAAATCACCATATATTAAATATGTACTAGTGCGGCACCTGTTGGAAATATAAATTAAATAAATTAGATTCCAATAATATGACTCAAACGCAAAAAGAGTTATATATTTTTCGAAGACTGTCTATTGATTGACAACATGATAATTCAAAATTTTTGATAATAAATGGCTTTTCGAAGGTACAAAACCATCGCAGTTCCCTAGTTGAGAATAATTTAGTTGCTAGGGTGTCAAATTCACCCTTCAATATCTACCCGGCACCTCCACCAACTTTCGCAACAAAGCCAATAAATCTACCACATTTTCAATAATATAATCCAATTTCGAACGGAACATTATTCAAACACAGTGTCGTGCGCTCGGCACTTCTCGGAACCGCGTTCGGTACTTCTCGGAGGTGTCGTGTCGGGCGGCAGTCAGCGCTCCGCGTGGCAGTCTGTCGAACCAACCCAACGCCAACACGAACCATTTGATAGATTGTTGTTTTTATTTCCGCCTGTGACGCTGACAGCGCGCCCGGCGGACGATATTAGAACCGACTTGATTGCTGCCTCCATTTGATATCACTTATTGTACATTATTTATGCAATGATTGCAATGTTGTTATACAACTGATAACGCTAATGGATATTTTCTTTATATCGCCAGTCATTATTGGAAATTAATTTGTTGCTAGTATCTAGATGGATGTGGAACAAACACAGTAACGCTTCGATGTTCTACAAAAGACTAACATTTCATCAGTGTAAATGATACATTTCAGAAGACACAATAGAAACTCATTTAACAAAGTGTGTTCAACAATACGACAAGTAAAGCCTATAGATTGCTTTATCTGTTTTATCCACTTTAACTAGGCAAACGCGCTGTGTGACGCGTTGATAGGCGAGAATATTCCGTATAAAAGTTTTCAAAGTTACCGCGCGATTGTTTAATATAAGAATATGCATAACTGAGGGCCGGTATTACAAGAGCAGCTAATAAGAAAGTCAGTATAGCTAAAAACTTGTTTTCACCACGGCAACCACCAATCACAAGCCTTGAATTCCACGTAATATCTTATAAGCTCCTGTTTGCTCTCTTATTAGTGTTCATAATAGACCTGCCGGGTCTTAGGTTTATCTTGTCATAACAAAGATCTTAATAATAACAAAGAGGTTATTAAGTCATACTAAACTCTTTGATCATCACATTATCATTGCTAAATTCACACAAGCAAGAATTGACGAACTAACCCGAAGAGATGTTGATAAAGAAGGTCTCTACATTAGGCCTACCCTTGATTTATTTATATCAGCAAGGCTAGTGTCGAAGTTGTATTTATATTTCATATAACAACAATTCATCTTATTATTTATTCTCGCAGCTAGATACATACGTAGGTTTCTTGTGAATCAGTTGTGTGGCCACTGAATAGATCGATGGATCGATATATCGAGATTGATTGTGATCGCGAGGCTTAAGCTCGACTATATAAACCGCGGCCGGCCACTGCATCAACCGATATATCGATATATCGAGATTGATTGTGATCGCGAGGCTTAAGCTCGACTATATAAACCGCGGCCGGCCACTGCATCAACCGATATATCGATATATCGAGATGGATTGTGATCGCGAGGCTTAAGCTCGACTACATAAACCGCGGCCGGCCACTGCATCAACCGATATATCGATATATCGAGATTGATTGTGATCGCGAGGCTTAAGCTCGACTACATAAACCGCGGCCGGCCACTGCATCAACCGATATATCGATATATCGAGATTGATTGTGATCGCGAGGCTTAAGCTCGACTACATAAACCGCGGCCGGCCGCTGCATCAACCGATATATCGATACATCGAGATTGATTGTGATCGCGAGGCTTAAGCTCGACTACATAAACCGCGGCCGGCCGCTGCATCAACCGATATATCGAGATTGATTGTGATCGCGAGGCTTAAGCTCGACTACATAACCGCGGCCGGCCACTGCATCAACCGATATATCGATATATCGAGATTGATTGTCATCGCGAGGCTAAGCTCGACTACATAAACCGCGGCCGGCCACTGCATCAACCGATATATCGATATATCGAGATTGATTGTGGTCGCGAGGCTTAAGCTCGACTACATAAACCGCGGCCGGCCGCTGCATCAACCGATATATCGATATATCGAGATTGATTGTGGTCGCGAGGCTTAAGCTCGACTACATAAACCGCGGCCGGCCACTGCATCAACCGATATATCGATATATCGGGATTGATTGTGGTCGCGAGGCTTAAGCTCGACCACATAAACCGCGGCCGGCCACTGCATCAACCGATATATCGATATATCGAGATTGATTGTGGTCGCGAGGCTTAAGCTCGACTACATAAACCGCGGCCGGCCGCTGCATCAACCGATATATCGATATAGCGAGATTGATTGTGATCGCGAGGCTTAAGCTCGACTACATAAACCGCGGCCGGCCGCTGCATCAACCGATATATCGATATATCGAGATTGATTGTGATCGCGAGGCTTAAGCTCGACTACATAAACCGCGGCCGGCCACTGCATCAACCGATATATCGATATATCGAGATTGATTGTGATCGCGAGGCTTAAGCTCGACTACATAAACCGCGGCCGGCCACTGCATCAACCGATATATCGAGATTGATTGTGATCGCGAGGCTTAAGCTCGACTACATAAACCGCGGCCGCCACTGCATCAACCGATATATCGATATATCGAGATTGATTGTGATCGCAAGGCTTAAGCTCGACTACATAAACCGCGGCCGCCACTGCATCAACCGATATATCGATATATCGAGATTGATTGTGATCGCGAGGCTTAAGCTCGACTACATAAACCGCGGCCGGCCACTGCATGAACCGATATATCGATATATCGAGATTGATTGTGATCGCAAGGCTTAAGCTCGACTACATAAACCGCGGCCGCCACTGCATCAACCGATATATCGATATATCGAGATTGATTGTGATCGCGAGGCTTAAGCTCGACTACATAAACCGCGGCCGGCCGCTGCATCAACCGATATATCGATATATCGAGATTGATTGTGATCGCGAGGCTTAAGCTCGACTACATAAACCGCGGCCGGCCGCTGCATCAACCGATATATCGATATATCGAGATTGATTGTGATCGCGAGGCTTAAGCTCGACTACATAAACCGCGGCCGGCCACTGCATCAACCGATATATCGATATATCGAGATTGATTGTGATCGCGAGGCTTAAGCTCGACTACATAAACCGCGGCCGGCCGCTGCATCAACCGATATATCGATATATCGAGATTGATTGTGATCGCGAGGCTTAAGCTCGACTACATAAACCGCGGCCGGCCACTGCATCAACCGTTATATCGATATATCGAGATTGATTGTGATCGCGAGGTTAAGCTCGACTACATAAACCGCGGCCGGCCGCTGCATCAACCGATATATCGATATATCGAGATTGATTGTGATCGCGAGGCTTAAGCTCGACTACATAAACCGCGGCCGGCCACTGCATCAACCGATATATCGATATATCGAGATTGATTGTGATCGCGAGGCTTAAGCTCGACTACATAAACCGCGGCCGGCCACTGCATCAACCGATATATCGATATATCGAGATTGATTGTGATCGCGAGGCTTAAGCTCGACTACATAAACCGCGGCCGGCCGCTGCATCAACCGATATATCGAGATTGATTGTGATCGCGAGGCTTAAGCTCGACTACATAAACCGCGGCCGGCCGCTGCATCAACCGATATATCGATATATCGAGATTGATTGTGATCGCGAGGCTTAAGCTCGACTACATAAACCGCGGCCGGCCACTGCATCAACCGATATATCGATATATCGAGATTGATTGTGATCGCGAGGCTTAAGCTCGACTACACAAACCGCGGCCGGCCACAGCATCAACCGATATATCGATATATCGGGATTGATTGTGATCGCGAGGCTTAAGCTCGACTACATAAACCGCGGCCGGCCGCTGCATCAACCGATATATCGATATATCGAGATTGATTGTGATCGCGAGGCTTAAGCTCGACTACATAAACCGCGGCCGGCCGCTGCATCAACCGATATATCGATATATCGAGATTGATTGTGATCGCGAGGCTTAAGCTCGACTACATAAACCGCGGCCGCCACTGCATCAACCGATATATCGATATATAGAGATTGATTGTGATCGCGAGGCTTAAGCTCGACTACATAAACCGCGGCCGGCCACTGCATCAACCGATATATCGATATATCGAGATTGATTGTGATCGCGAGGCTTAAGCTCGACTACATAAACCGCGGCCGGCCACTGCATCAACCGATATATCGATATATCGAGATGGATTGTGATCGCGAGGCTTAAGCCCGACTACATAAACCGCGGCCGGCCACTGCATCAACCGATATATCGATATATCGAGATTGATTGTGATCGCGAGGCTTAAGCTCGACTACATAAACCGCGGCCGGCCACTGCATCAACCGATACATCGAGATTGATTGTGATCGCGAGGCTTAAGCTCGACTACATAAACCGCGGCCGGCCACTGCATCAACCGATATATCGATATATCGAGATTGATTGTGATCGCGAGGCTTAAGCTCGACTACATAAACCGCGGCCGGCCACTGCATCAACCGATATATCGATATATCGAGATTGATTGTGATCGCGAGGCTTAAGCTCGACTACATAAACCGCGGCCGACCACTGCATCAACCAATATATCGATATATCGAGATTGATTTTGATCGCGAGGCTTAAGCTCGACTACATAAACCGCGGCCGGCCACTGCATCAACCAATATATCGATATATCGAGATTGATTGTGATCGCGAGGCTTAAGCTCGACTACATAAACCGCGGCCGACCACTGCATCAACCAATATATCGATATATCGAGATTGATTGTGATCGCGAGGCTTAAGCTCGACTACATAGACCGCGGCCGGCCACTGCATCAACCGATATATCGATATATCGAGATTGATTGTGATCGCGAGGCTTAAGCTCGACTACATAAACCGCGGCCGGCCGCTGCATCAACCGATATATCGATATATCGAGATTGATTGTGATCGCGAGGCTTAAGCTCGACTACATAAACCGCGGCCGGCCACTGCATCAACCGATATATCGATATATCGAGATTGATTGTGATCGCGAGGCTTAAGCTCGACTACATAAACCGCGGCCGGCCACTGCATCAACCGATATATCGATATATCGAGATTGATTGTGATCGCGAGGCTTAAGCTCGACTACATAAACCGCGGCCGGCCACTGCATCAACCGATATATCGATATATCGAGATTGATTGTGATCGCGAGGCTTAAGCTCGACTACATAAACCGCGGCCGGCCACTGCATCAACCGATATATCGATATATCGAGATTGATTGTGATCGCGAGGCTTAAGCTCGACTACATAAACCGCGGCCGGCCACTGCATCAACCGATATATCGATATATCGAGATGGATTGTGATCGCGAGGCTTAAGCTCGACTACATAAACCGCGGCCGGCCACTGCATCAACCAATATATCGATATATCGAGATTGATTGTGATCGCGAGGCTTAAGCTCGACTACATAAACCGCGGCCGGCGACTGCATCAACCGATATATCGATATATCGAGATTGATTGTGATCGCGAGGCTTAAGCTCGACTACATAAACCGCGGCCGGCCACTGCATCAACCGATATATCGATATATCGAGATTGATTGTGATCGCGAGGCTTAAGCTCGACTACATAAACCGCGGCCGGCCACTGCATCAACCGATATATCGATATATCGAGATTGATTGTGATCGCGAGGCTTAAGCTCGACTACATAAACCGCGGCCGACCACTGCATCAACCGATATATCGATATATCGAGATGGATTGTGATCGCGAGGCTTAAGCTCGACTACATAAACCGAATCCACCGCCGCCCATATTGACAGTCGTGATTTAAGCCGAGAGCGGTGAATGGAATTAGTAAAATATGTCGGATACTCAATATTGGCCGCTCGCCCGTTGGGAGATGAAAAACATGAGATTACTTGCGATACTTCCATACGGCGCAACTTCCGACGCCATTCAGTACAACTGTGCTCGACCAGTAAGTAATAAGTATTGCCCGATGTCTATGCACAGTTGCTAGACATGAGCGTTGAGGGTAAAGTGGACGGTCAGGCACAGAAGACAAATAACGCTATTGTTGTAAACAATAGATACTTCTTTCAATTGATCTAGCACCCTTAGATTATTTATTATTATTATTTATTATTCATCTAATACAGGATATAAGTCCCAAATACATTAGATATAATAAAGATATACCATAGGTCTATGCTTATAAATAAACACGTACACACAATGCACACAATAGCAAGGTTAATCAAATTAACCGTAGTCAACACAGGGCAGGCAGTTATTAAAACAATAACAATTTAAAACATACACAGACAATGACAACAACCACATTATAGATTGGTTTAGATCACGGTCCTCTAAATCTTCAACGACAACAATGCAAAACAATTAAATATAAATTAGTTGATAAATGTTGTCATTGAAGATGTAGGGAACCATGATTAAAACCTATCTATGCAGGGATCTAATAGATAGCGGACCTATTGAACTAATTGTGGTTAGTATACAAATTATGTTAAAAGTGTCGTCTATGTACATATTCCATAGATTGGCGATACTTTGAACATAAGCGTCTAATGTAGTTGTCGGTACTGTTTACACAAGTATCCAGCGTGCAGTGCTCCAAGACAACCGCCGCCAAACAACACAAATCTCATAATATTACCAACACGTCACTAACATGCCCATTAACTTGATCAATAGTCGTCGGTTTCGACTTTGTTCTAAATCTCTAAATCCACCGCCTTCTCGCGAGGAGGGAAAAACCGGCCATATAACACCGGCGGTGGGCGTGGCCAAGGCGTTAGCACAGTGGCGCCTCTAGCGGGAGACGCGTGCGGTTGACACCATCTTCTTGACCCAGTGGATGAAACACAGAACCAACTGCAACGTAAGCCAGTTTGGTATTAATCGGTTGAGAAAAAATGCATTTAAACATTTTAAAAGCTAGGCTTCAATAAATGTATGGGGAACCCGCAACTGACGTCACATCAAAACTACAACAATGGAACAAATGAATTGAACTGATGGACAAACCATCAGCTGTCAAAATAATAAAATTGAAACCAAAGAAATAAAAACAAGTGTAGCAATAGTAACTCGTATTTAAAACTTTTAAGGATGGACAACGACTACGTGAAAGTTTTGTATGTGTATTTGTTTGTTTTTTGTTTTGTTTTCAAAAATCAGAAGAAATTATTTTTTAACAGCTTGTTGTTTGTCCATCGATTCAATTCATTTGTTTCATTGTTGTCTTTTGGTGTTGCTAGTGCCCTATTGTATCTACCCTCAAGACTGCTCACACGTCACTTAGCACGCCCCTGTCTGCGCGTGTCCCCCCCCCCCCCCCACCCCTAATACATACGCGCTAACTCAGTTGGATTCAATACAGCCGTGGCTCAAAGACCGACGCGTAATATGTCAATTGATTCGGGTATAATTAAACTTTGCGTGGTTGGATTGAGTCGAATCAAAGCCTCGCCGAGTAATTAATGGAGATATTAAATTCCGACAAAGACAGACAAACCAAGACTGAACGAGGATTAATTGGTTTCGCCCTTGATTGGAATCAACTTATCTAACTTAATCTACAATTAATTTAGTTTCACTTGTTTGGCGTGATTTATACGCCACGAGATTGCTGCGGACGTTTACGCGATGTCGACGTTTCATTTGCGGCGTAAAACAGCGGCGCATTATGGGAACAAAGAAACGTCGGGGATTTAATGATGTGGCAAACTCAAAGACGTCGGAATATAATTAATTACTGATTACTAGAACGACCCGCGTTGTCTGGATGTACAATCATTCCAATCTCTTTGGAAAGAATACTTCCAATGTCTTTGACCGAACACATTCCCCATTCCAATGTCTTTGGAAAGAATACTTCCAATGTCTTTTACCAACCACATTCTTCTTCACCTTGCCAATGTCTTTAGAAAGAATCCTTTTAACATCTTTGATCAGCTACATTCTCCTTGTCAATGTCTTTGGAAAGAATACTTCAAACATCTTTGATCTGCTACATTCTCCTTGTCAATGTCTTTGGAAAGAATCCTTGTAACATCTTCGATCACTCACATTCTCCTTGCCAATGTCTTTGGAAAGAATCCTTTTAACACTTGATCAGCCACCAATCCTTGCAAAGCATCACAAAACGGTATTTTTACCAAACGCTAATAATCGTTCCTTCCAAGTTGTTCGACGAGCTCCACCACGTGACAGAGCCTCGAACCCAGAGAGAGAGTTTATTGATACCTCGTCGTCACGCAATACGTGTGAAGCGGCTGTAAATATGTCCAAACAGCTTGTTCCGTGCGGTGTGCGCTGAGTGCGGTGGGAACTGCGTCTTGTTTATCAGCTGCGCGGCCGAGAGCGCCACTGATTGAAAAACAAAGCAACGAAAACACTTTCTTACTGGTTTATTACCTCGCCGAGCACTTGGAAGGTCGCGGGTTCGATGGGGTGCATACATGCTCTATCTATGGGAGCGTAGGTACGCTGCAGCGTTGCGGCCACTGACCACTGCCTGCTAAGTCACCAAAACCTTCTCAAGAAGGCAGTGCACTATTTATTAATCATTTCAAGAATTTTTAAGATCATCAAAAAATAGCATTTTCATAATTTTTGAAAATTAATTGTAGAGTTATTTCATCAAAATATACCGAGTATCGAAAACTTTGTTTAAATTTAAATTGCAACCGTGCCGGACTTCAGATTTATGTCCAAATCTTCCTGATGTAGAAAACTATTTAGTTTTAATAAGATAAAAAGTATCCTGTGAAGCCAATTTAATTATATGAAAGCATTAATAATGATTATCTTTCTCTTAGAGGTGACTTCTTCGGTTGGAAAGTGCGATGTAACTTGGACATTCCTTCTCATCTCCGTCAACACCCATGACATTCCCACCTAGCCACTGGTCATAGACAAGGTGACAGTGACAGCTGTCATGTGTGACAGGTGAAGGGCTGCATGCACACGCGCCTAGGGGCTGCTTTAATCTGTGCAATACAACCCCTTCTCTATCCCGTTATTCCAGCCTATTGCACCGCTTTGCATGGAAACGATTGAGACTTGAGAGTCTTCCTAATAGACTTGGTTCAAAGCCAACGTTCACTCGCGACAACTTTCAATACGTTAACAAGTATATGGAATAGATAAATCTTCACCTAAAACTACCAGGAAGGAAATTTAAAAGTTTAAAAACTAATAATTTTGTTGAAAGTTTTCGATTTCCTGATTGAGCAATTTTATTTTCAAATTGGCCTATGACGTCAAAATCACTGTTTATGATTGAGTTTGTCAGTGCCTCCTAGGTAAACAATGAACCTTATTGTTCACTTATTTAAGAAAACAATAGTTTGTTGTTGCCAACGAAAATATGCAACATAATATAATTTTTTGACCAAACAGTAATCCGACATTCTAACATAGATTTTATTTCAAATATGGTAATTACATGGAATGGGTAAGATAGTCTTCAAATAAGAATTATTTCATTTACCATTGCATGATTGGTTGCTTGCTGATATGTGGCTGTGACGTTAAGTACCGTTTTCCCGCCGAAATCATCGAAATACATGACTTTAGTAGGAAGTTGACTCTAGTTTAGGTAAATAATAATGAAGCAGCGTATGCAAATACCTTTTCGTGAAGCTGGTATGTAATATGGTAACTTGTTTGTCTGCATCAATGGCTTCTATGTGTTGAGTACGGGTAATATGAATAACACAACAATGTAACAAGCCCACAGCCAATGAGTGTTAGGGGGGCTGTGTAACTGTAACCATGGAGACTGTCCACCAGTGACGTATCAGTATAGATAGAGTGACGGTATAAGAGCCCAATTAATACGGGGGCTAATCTTGGCGACCTAAGGTTGCTCGTGCGACGGCAGAAGGGGAGGGGGAGGGGGTTGTCAACTTTACTTAAAGTTAGGGTTAGTTCTAGGGGGGGTTGTATCGAGTTAGGAAATTGAAGCAATAATAATTCATGCCTAATTCGATTAGAGGTAGGGTTTCGTCTCTTGTTTCCCCCCTTCCCCCCTCCCGTACAATCTTCTGCAGCCCCCCCCATCACCCATCTTAAATCCTACAATAATCAAGCCGGAAGTTCATGTTCTAGATCGTTGTTGTAAAGTGACTTCCACGTCACTTTAACACACAATAACAACAACAACAACGCTTCGTGATTACACAATGTCACTTAGCCGAGTAATTACTGTGGTAATAATGCGACATTATACACAAGTTGCGTAAAACAAGTTTGTTCCAGGAAAAGTTTATTAATATT
The DNA here is from genome assembly GCA_945910005.1 of Isoperla grammatica. NCBI lineage: Eukaryota > Metazoa > Arthropoda > Insecta > Plecoptera > Perlodidae > Isoperla > Isoperla grammatica. The sequence goes on from OX246749.1 coordinate 31,433,494, forward strand.
ATGCTGTAAAGCTGTGTTACGTAACGTGAACATATTATTGCTTCGAGCCTCCCATTCATCGCATGGCGGACAATATAGAGCGAGGCGACAAACTACCCTTGTAGACGCCTCGTATGACAGGCAGAGCTACTCTAACATTGAATATATTGAACCTAAACGTTTACACAAGGATATAATTGACGCTAAAAGCACTGCAGCGAAGTAGGAAGTAATATAGATAGAGATAACATTCTACAACACGTGAATGATAGGAGAGCGTGAATGAGAGCGACCCTAGCGGGATAAGTAAGAAGCTTGAAGTCACGTGACACATTTGACCTTGGAGTGGAAGGGTTGTTTGTTACTTCCGTGAAGAATTCGATACATCGAAACTTTAGTGCAGTTTAGTGTCGTTATTTAGTGTGGATCAACAAAGGTTGCCAAACATCTACATTAAAGTAGTAAGGAATCATGAAAATTACATGTTTCGACTTCTTAGGACCGGTATTTCAATGTCCAGTTAAAATTTAATTTTCAGTTAAATTGTTTTCACCATGACAACGGCCAATAGAAACACAGCAAAGTGGGCTTACCTGATAGTTAAATTTACTTAACACTTTAACTGGAAACGGTTGTTTTATTTAACTGATGATGGTTAAATTTTTGGAATTTAAAAGTATAAATGTGTTCATTAGATATCCTTATAGAATATGTAAAGTTTGCGATTTGCATGTTAGCTGACGATGACTTAAGTAATGCATGTTAAACGTTGTTCGACCTGTGCAGACAATGTTGGAGGGTGACTAAATTAAAACGCCTGGCACAACTCAGGCTAGTTCTTCCAAATAGTCGTTAAAATGTCCAACAGTGACATTCTTTACACGTTCCGTTGTTCTACACAGATGACACATATTACAACAATAATCTAACTTAGATTATTTCAAAACAGTTCATCAAAATACAAATTACGGTTTGGTATAAACGTCTTTGAAACTTAAATGATACCTATTTTGGTTTTGGTTGTATGTTCCAGTTCGTTTCGAGTTCAAAACCCTACAATTATATAATAAATTAAAATACAGCAGAGCTTCATTCGTGCATTAGTAACATTTTTAAATCTAGCCCCGTTTGTCAACCCGCACTGTAATTTCTGTTACGCTAACATTTCTCCACGCCGACCGGTTGATAAATGAGGTTCTACTGTAATTAAAAAACAAAATTAAAGGACGGTCTGCAGTGACAATAGGGTCTGATGAGGTTAATATTTACTGTGAGTTTTTTTTTGAGAAAATTCTACAAACCTGCGATAAAATTAAAATATGTTTTCTCGATTTGGTTCGGGTTGATGTAGATTACAACAAATAAATATTGTTTCGGTTCGGAATAAGTCTCGCTTATCGGTGTCGCAAGTTGCTTATTAAGCTTCTTCAAAGTGGTTATTAAATAGGCCTAGTTCAGTTGCAGAACAACTCAATGGTATCAATACAACATACAACATACAACAATGGCAACATACATTTGTCGCGGGTTTGCTAATGTAAACAACATTATAGTAAACAACAAAACACCCACACAAGTTTTGTGTGAATTTGGTTACAGTTTTCATGCGCGGACGGTTCCTGTTAGTCCAGAGATAAGTTTACAATACAACAGTTGAAAACTCAAGTTTAAATATTGGAATAACATTGGACAACTAGATTTTGTTTGCGTCGACTTGTATCTTGGAAAGAATTGTGGTATTTAAAATTGTTACAAGGGAAACATACTCCGATTATCTGAGTGTTTGAAAACCACAAAATGCAACCCCAACAGTCGAGGTTAAAATTTATAATTTCTGAGCTCCAACTTTCATCTATTGCAATAAAGCTGCACCTTATAATTCGCGACGATAATTCAAGCTCACTAACACCTTTCTCTATCACATACATGAAGAATGAACGTGAGAAGAAAGTTTAAATTTATTTCACACAGGAAACTATTCAAAATACTCACCTTTTGATGTTTATGTAGATATCCTCCTTGATTAAGTATTTAATTTTTTAATTACGTTTTAATAGATTTTTATAGAAAAACTACTTGTAACACATTTACTAAACACTTCACTAAACTAGAAAAGAAGTTCTAAAACTCTTTTCAACAATATTCACACTTTCTTGTTTCCTCACCAACTTTCTTGAAATATCTTAGTTTAATCTAAAACTGACGTTTTGAAATATATAACTCGCTGTATGAGAGAGACAAAGTGACCTCGCTTAGACACGAGCGCGAAAAGCTGTTTTATTTATGTAGCACACTCAAGCATATATCATACATAGACTTTTAGAAAATTTGATTACATAATATGTTTCTTAAAATCTTCCGTTTTCACTCGAAGAGATACCAAAATTGATTATTTCAAAAACACCCCCAATTGTCAAGGTAACAGGTGTGGAGCGCCGGCGGCCAAGGGTGGATGCAGAGGGGTGGGTTTGAAGGCCAGTCAGTCAGACCGGGCGGACCGAGCAACGCTCACGAGTTGACTGACGTTGAGACTGAGGACGCCGGGCGTCGAGGCAGCTCCACAAGTACGCCGTACTGCGCACGCGCAATCGACGGGCGCGGTTGAGCGCAACACAGGCACAACTGCAATCGATTCGCGTGCGAGGGGTTGTTTTTCGCCAGACATTGTGTGCGGTATCTACTGGCTTTGTTCTGCGTGTGCGTGCGTGTACGTGCGTGTGCGTGTGCGAGAGTAAATCAAGTGCATGACTATTCTGCAACACCTGGGTCACCCCCCCCCCCCCCACTTTGACAGCTGATTGTTGTTATTCATAGATTGGATCGCATCATCGGAACAAAGTACACGATAGAGCAATAGAAGGGTCATGTCCTTCCAGCGATCTATATCACATATGACACCTGCTACACGTGATTGCAATAAGAGAGGGCTTAAGCCCCCCCCCCCCCCCCCCAACTGTTACATGGCTAACATAGCCAGACTCAAAGCGGAACGCAAATAAAACCCTCGCAGATTCAACCACAAGCAGATCTGAAGATGAAGCTACTTAAGTCGTTGGATGAACCGGGGGTATTAAGTCCATGCGAGGGAGAAGGGGGGTGGGGGCTACTACATCCGGTCTATTACCCATCACCACCGCAAACGTATGGAGAGATAAAACTGAAGGTGTTGAGTTCGATCTCAAATAGTTCCATCGTTTTAGATCGGCCTGAGAACCAAGTTTTCATATTGGATCAACGGAAACGGTTCAGACCCCGTCTGCTACCCGATGAAGTACCCCTAACTAGACGATTCCTTACCTCCCCACCTTTCTCTATTATTCTTTCGACTTTTAATCGGCCACGTCTTTTTTTTGTAATTTTCGAGTCCGTTATAATCTTGTTTTCGGCCATCGCCACGTCATGCTTTCTTGTTGAAAAAAAGCTGACGTTTCGGGTAGGCTGCTCTACTCATCGTCAGGGTACGTTCTTACTCTTGCGAATGACGACGGGTAAGGAAACCTGCCCGAAACGTCAGTTTTCCTAAAAACATCCAAGGAACTATGTTGTGGGGCCCGCGGAATAATCTCGAGCCGAGTTAACACATGGTTGTCGACTCATTGGGGCAACGACTGCAGATAGGGGCTGGGTGACGTCATATAGGGGCGGTTTAGAAGGGTTGTCGGGAGTTTGTCGTTCAAAAATGAAATCTAATTGTGTGTACGTAGGGGAGGGATCGAGCATGACGAATACCCTGTTATAATTGTCTGCGTTAGAACAGAGGGGGTGGAAGGGAGGGGGGGGGGGGGGGTTCTAGTCGACACACTGGTGGTACAACCGTGTGCAATAACAGTGAGCACAGATGTGCAGCAGGATGTTTAAATAATTTTTTTCTGCTAGAAAATATTCAAATAGTAATTTTAAATGTCATTTGATTCTTTGATATTTTAGTGTTGAAAGTTTGGGGCTATCTCTTACCCGTGTATTTCTTTTCAAACTCTTTATCTACTTATTTGTAAAAACAAAAAATATTACTATTATTTAAGTATGATTTGTTTAAAAATAAGTGTCCATCGATGACGATACTAATACGGTTAACTAAGAACCAAAAATATATGTTTAGGAGCAATATCTACCATGTGCTCGCTCTAAAAATGTATTTTTAAATATTTCTGATAATGTTTTAGCAGGTTAGGATTCACGTAACAAAGTTTAGAGTTGCCATAACTTAGAGAACGTAACCGCGGGTGTAACTTAGACATCTCGACTTAGTATCTACTAAATCCTTCTCTCGGACGTCAAAGAGTCCAACAAACACGTCACGTCCAGTGTTTGAACCCGACGACCGCGTCCGGTATTTGAACCCGGCACTCGTAGAATCGCGCGGTTTGGCGTAAATTGAAACCACGCCGCTTTGGTGCGGTTGGGCCGTTTGAGTGGGGCGGGGGCGCACACACGCGAATATAACCATCGTTTGCGGTTTAGGGGATGGTTACAGCTTTATGAGCCTTGACACTCACCCCCACCCCTTCATTATAATTGCTGATAGATTACTGCGTGGGTGCATGCGGGTTGTAGGGGCGGTGTAGCGTATGCTTGCTACGTGCTATGTGCTAGGTGCTATGTGCTGCATGCTGCACAAATAAATAAATACATCTCCATTTGTCTACTCAGTCATTAACGAAATGGTTTACCGGGGGGACCATTTATTATGTGCTTCGTTGCTATGACGGATCCAAAGTTTAAAAACCCAACTCCGGTCCGGGATTCGAACCCTGGATCTTTTGCATTAGTTTGAAGTAGGAATAAACCCACTAGCGATACAATACTGCTGTGTAGATAAAGCTGTAGTGTGTAGATGAAGCTGTAGTGTGTAGATAAAGCTGTAGTGTGTCGAGTAAGCTGTAATGTGGTGATACAGACATGCTACATTATTGTGTAAATAAAACTGTAGTGTGTAGATAAAGCTGTAGTGTGTAGATAAATCTGTAATGTGTAGATCAAGCTGTAATGTGTAGATAAAGCTGATATATGTAGTAAAGCTGTAATGTGTAGATAAAGCCTTGCTATAATATCGTGTAGATAAAGCTGTAATGTGTAGATAAAGTGTGGTGTGTAGATAAGGCTGTAATGTGTAGATAAAGCCTTGCTACAATATCGTTCGGATAAAGCTGTAATGTGTAGATAAAGCTGTAGTGTGTAGATAAAGTCCAATGTGTAGATAAAGCTGTAGTGTGTAGATAAAGCTGTAGCATGTAGATAAAGCTGTAGTGTGTAGATAAAGTCTAATGTGTAGATAAAGCTGTAGTGTGTAGATAAAGCTGTAGTGTGTAGATAAAGCTGCAGTGTGTAGATAAAGCTGCAGTGTGTAGATAAAACTGTAATGTGTCAATAAAGCATTGCTACAATATCGTGTGGATAAAGCTGTAATGTGTAGATAAAGCTGTAGCATGTAGACAAAGCTGTAGTGTGTAGATAAAGCTGTAATATGTAGTAAAGCTGTAATGTGTAGATAAAGTGTGTGTGTAGCTAAAGCTGTAGTGTGTAGATAAAGCTGTAATGTGTAGATAAAGCCTTGCTACAATATCGTGTAGATAAAGCTGTAGTGTGTAGATAAAGCTGTAGTGTGTAGATAAAGCTGTAGTGTGTAGATAAAGCTGTAGTGTGTAGATAAAGCTGCAGTGTGTAGATAAAGCTGCAGTGTGTAGATAAAACTGTAATGTGTCAATAAAGCATTGCTACAATATCGTGTGGATAAAGCTGTAATGTGTAGATAAAGCTGTAGCATGTAGACAAAGCTGTAGTGTGTAGATAAAGCTGTAATATGTAGTAAAGCTGTAATGTGTAGATAAAGTGTGTGTGTAGCTAAAGCTGTAGTGTGTAGATAAAGCTGTAATGTGTAGATAAAGCCTTGCTACAATATCGTGTAGATAAAGCTGTAGTGTGTAGATAAAGCTGTAGTGTGTAGATAAAGCTGTAGTGTGTAGATAAAGCTGTAGTGTGTAGATAAAGCTGTAGTGTGTAGATAAAGCTGTAATGTGTAGATAAAGTGTGTGTGTAGCTAAAGCTGTAGTGTGTAGATAAAGCTGTAATGTGTAGATAAAGCCTTGCTACAATATCGTGTAGATAAAGCTGTAGTGTGTAGATAAAGCTGTAGTGTGTAGATAAAGCTGTAGTGTGTAGATAAAGCTGTAGTGTGTAGATAAAGCTGTAGTGTGTAGATAAAGCTGTAGTGTGTAGATAAAGCCTTGCTACAGTATCGTGTAGATAAAGCTGTAGTGTGTAGATAAAGCTGTAATATGTAGATAAAGCCTTGCTACAATATCGTGTAGATAAAGCTGTAATGTGTAGATAAAGCTGTACTGTGTAGATAAAGCTAGTGTAGATAAAGTTGTTGTGTGTAGATAAAGCTAGTGTAGATAAAGCTGTAATGTGTAGATAAAGCTAGTGTAGATAAATCTGTAATGTGTAGATAAAGCCTTGCTACAATATCGTGTAGATAAAGCCTTGCTACAATATCGTGTAGATAAAGCCCGGCAGGAAAGCGGCGCCGCTAAAAGAGTCGCGATCTCATCATCTGATAACTTTTCATTAACAAAAGCGACGACGTAAAAAAAGAACGCTCGCCCATATTATATTAACTCCGACCAACACCCTTAGTTAATGTAAATGCAAATTGGCAGGAATGGAAGGGTTAACACGGTGGGATGGGACGGGGGGTGGGGGGTGTAGATACAGTTAGATAAGGGATGTTGTTGCGGAGTCGAGGTGGGTAGTGAATGTAAAATAGGCCCCCCAACCCCCCCTTACTCCCCGGGGAGGGAGAGTTATTATTCCGACAAGTAGCAGACGCAGGGGAAGGCTGTGAGTTGGAGGTACGTGCACAGGTAGGAGGCTGTGGGTTTATACAGAAGGCTGTGAGTTGAGCTAACGTGCACAGGTAGGGGGCTGTGTGTTTATACAGGGGGCTGTGAGTTGCACAGGTAGGAGGCTGTGGGTTATACAGAAGGCTGTGAGTTTATAGGTGCACAGGTAGGAGGCTGTGTGTTATACAGAGGGATGTGAGTTTATACAGAGGGCTGTGGGTTTATAGGTGCACAGGTAGGAGGCTGTGTGTTATACAGAGGGATGTGAGTTTATACAGAGGGCTGTGGGTTTATAGGTGCACAGGTAGGAGGCTGTGCGTTATACAGAAGGCTGTGAGTTGGAGGTACGTGCACAGGTAGGAGGCTGTGCGTTTATACAGAAGGCTGTGAGTTTATAGGTGCACAGGTAGGAGGCTGTGTAGGGGGTGTATAGGGTACGCACAACTGACGTAACAGCCGAACTACAACAATGGAATAGATGAATTGAACTGGTGGACAGACAACGAGCTTTCAAAGTAATATCTTTGCAAATAATGAGGAGAAACAATTAGTTGTAACGATAATAACTGCTCGCCAGTTATAATTTATGTTCAGTAATGGACAGCAACTATCTGAAAGTTTGTAATCGTTCTGAACGTTTGTTTTTTACAACTTAAGAACTTTATGTTTTTGTTTGACAGCTTGTTTGTCCATCGGTTCAATTCATTTGTTTCATTGTTGGGTTATGGTGTTGTGCGTACCCTATACAGAGGGATGTGGGTTTAAAGTGATAAGAGTGTTGTTGCAATCCTCTTGAAGGCGCTGTACTCGCCCAGCTAACTTTTCACTCCCCCCGTCAAACAAGGGCTTTGCAAGAGGGGCAAGGATTTCAACACACAATCAAAATATACCCGGGTTCGAATCCCAAAGGAGGGGGATTTGCAAACTCGCCCCTTCCCTCATATATCATCCCCGTCTCGACGTATTCGGGTTAATAAAATGAGAAGGGCGTCTCACATATCATTGACACGTGACAGATCGCATTGTGACCACGCATAAATCACGTGACTATGATGCTCTCACTTCGTAATCTATTATCATTCAATACGCTTGTATCGATGTTGTCATAGTTATGTTATTTATCCAAACTTCGTCAACAACGCGTTTACAGTCCGTGGGCGGACGGTTGACATAACTCGACATTCTCTCAGCTTTTCCGACACGGAGTATTCCATTTTCTATAACTAATATAATAACAATTAGTAGACATTTTTTTATTTATTAATGTCTACCTTACTTTGTTACAAAACAATTTACGAAGAAGGCCAATAAAAAACAATACAATTAATAATGAAAACAGAAAAAGCAATGAACAAAATAAAAGAGAAAGAGATAACACACGCTGTCTCAACTAAAACCAACTGTTTCCCGGCGTTCTTTCACACATTCGTGAAGGTGGTCTTGCGCTTAGTAGGGTGTACAAGCCAAGTAAGTCACGCCCGCTGTGTCTGAGATCTAACAGTGGATGGTCGTAGATATCAGTAATGGACCCGTTTCAAGTAAATGATCACAACTATAGACAATTAATTTGTTACTATAGGGAACCAAAGTTTTGAAGGCGGGAAGGTTTTTGGCTCACACTGGTCCGCGCGTCCATAAGAGTAAGCATGGAACGAACATGTAACTCGCTGTATCTTTTGATACACGCAAAAGTTATGAAAACAAATTACATCACATTATTTGACAGTTCATACTGCTCAATATGACCTATCAGTTGGTTACTGAACGCAGCCCAAATTTAAATGAGTACGAGATATGTGTGTGAATGTGTCGAAAATACCACCAAATTAGGCGGACTCGGCGGCTGCCGACCGAGCGCGGTTGCCAGATTGTTTTCACGGGTTGCAATAACATACAATTTTAAACATATTTTTGGCATTTCCATGAAACATTATTGTACTTGACAATCCATGGCAACAGTAGACACATTGCTTATGCAAGTGCAAGTTGTTGTCACGGTCGTAGGCTATAAAAATATGCATACGTTTTTTACTTGAGATTTGTCAACACTGCACTGTACAAACAGCGTTCACTTCAACTCGAAAGTATACCTATATAAACTTGAGATTAATAAAAGTGTTTCATATCATTGTAAAGAGGAAACTTCACAGTTTCTTAGAATGTGCATTTGCTTCTTGTACGTTCTCTGGTACAGGCGGTAGCGCTTACGAAAAATCTAGTACGGCTTATTTAGATAGGAACGGGAGACGCGTGTGAACCAGTCAACGCCCACTTTGGTTCCCTATTGACTTCGGCTATGTCGGAAGAATGAGACTACGTTGGGCCAACTTTGTCTACCCTTGTCTCTAGACAACCTGCTCATAATCATTATCATCATCGTCATCATCATCATCATCACCATCGTCATCAACATCATGATCATTATCATCATCATCATCATCATCATCATCATCGTCATGATCCTGATATCACGCAATCCCCTAAGTAGTAAGTTCATAAATAAAAAAATAGTCGTTTCACCCCACAACAAACAAAACAACCCCCACGAATCTATTTTTATCATCAACACGCGCGTTCGTTTGTTAACACATCGACGTCGTTGATATTATCACCTAGATTATTCCATCACAAATGATTAACGATCGTAGATAATTGGCAATTAATTGTGTGTCATTGAATTGAGCGTCTATTGATCGGCGCCATTCCACGCGCTGAGTTGATAGGGGGGGTGCGTGTGTGCGTGTGTCAAGTGCGATGGAATGCCTGGTGACAAGACGCGCGGTGACGCGTCTGGCTCACGTTACACAAGGTTCGTTTGATTTCCCTACACCATTTGCACTTCCTGCACTGTGCCCCGTAGTAAAGCATGGGGGCAGTGCAAAAGGTAGAAAAGGTGTAGGTAAATCGAACAAACCAAGTAATGTAGGCACACTTTGTCGGCCAATGTGAAATCATGTATAATATATTAATGTTAGTAAAAGTAAACATATATCGGGATATTCCGCCACGTCGGTCACTCACCCGAAACCATGTGGACGCGTTTCACGACCGCTCTGGGTCCCTTCGTCAGAACGACTGAAGTCCCTAGTATTTGCTCAGGTAGGGCTGCCAACTGTTGCGGACTGAAGCTTGAATTGCGTGGCATACTCTTAGAGCATGTATAGTTGGGGCATACTGCGTGTTCGCTGTGTAGAAGTCTTTGTTCTCTTGGCGCAAATGCCACTGGTGAAACTATATATGTAGGCCTATAACAGGATTTTTAAAGCTCAAACCAGCTGTATAAAGCGACAGAAATTGTAATAGAAGTTTAATAGGGACTTATGTCACAAGTTCTATCGTTTCATATTTTATGATTTATATTTTATTATTTATGACACATTATTGCATCAATATTACGTATTATTCGGTCCGCATTCGTATTTTGTACAAAATCCTAACAAATATAATTACTTCCTGTTGTCGGCCACCCCTCCCCCCCCCCCCCCCCCCCCATCAGACTGATTGCGTTGCTCGACATTCAACGTTATTACCAGCTCATGTTTACCATTCATATCGGAGCACGATTGAATACGTCACGACAGCATGTTAATAATATGATCAGTTAGATTCGAACCAATCAAAAAGTAATTAACAAAATGTAAAGCTATATTATTCATCTAGCTGGAAATTTAATTTGAATACAATAATTATATTGCTTTTATTCATGTACACGGGTAGTTTATTAAACAAGCTTGGGCCCGGCCTTGCCAGTGCTTTGTGTGGAATGTGCAAGACATTCCAAGACATTCCAATGTAACTTAGTCTTTGCATTGTACGAAGCAGGAATCTTAGTGAACATTAAATGACATTCTTAGGAACGTTTTGTTTTCATACAGCTGTAGCTGTCTGTCATATTCATTAGATACTCGTTAAGAGAATTTAATTATCTCTTCCAGTATTTATTAAAACGTAAATATTTGTCCCACTTCAATTTATTAATAAAAATTCTTTGAAGTATAATCAAATTTAAAAAATGTTGCCGGCGATATGTCCCGAGGCAGAAGTCAATTCAATTCTCGGGAAGTCATTTTCCGTTTTCGTTCAAGATTCGGAGAAAAGGAAATGTAGCGGGAAAAGTACCAAGAAAATATCCTTAATTAAATATAATTTACCAGGTTTAATAAATGAAGAGTCTACCCACTCAGTAACGAAACTGATTTACAGTGGGGGACTTTAATTTAAAGTGACTAAACCAACCCTGTAGGCTTTGAACACCATCGACGAGTGAGCGATAACCAATCAAAGATCGATATTTCAAATACGAAACACATGAATCAGTGATTGGACAGTGCGAACACCTGCGTACAAATGCCAGAATCAACAAGGCAAGTCAGAACAACTTTGAATTTATTGAGTGCTTCGTTGCTAGGACGGCTACAAAGTCATCGTTTGAACAACATCTTTCATCCAGGGCGTATTATTAATAGTTATATTATACCAATCAGAAGCCTGGGATCCGCACAAACAGGTCAACGCCACCAACGAAGCGAACTGACCAAACTATTTTCGCAAACTTTGCTTAATAATTAACAGCATTAAGTTGGATATCTGTACTTTCCGAACAAAGCGGGCATGGCTAATAAGGCTTTTACACTCGACTAAGCGGAAAACCATACTACGCCAGGAATCTGTTGAATACTGTTGCAATAAGGTGCATGAATGAGGCTGTATATAGGAATAATTACATTGGAGAAACTTTAGCTTACTATCGACGTTGCTACAACGTTGTATAACTTTTCGCTGGAACCCACACATCTATATTGCAACACGGTTCCCTCGCCGACTGAACTACCGGGGCCGCAGTTTCCACAACACACAGAACAAACTTATATTTTAGTGCGAATACAGTTCGAGAACTAAAACAGTTCGACGTACGTTGGTCCGCTGGGTCTGATTGGTCAATCTATACAGATGCGGTGTTCCGTGCTTCGACTCCCGGGGGCGATATTCGTGACGGCTACGGCCACCTCACAACCATAGGGGTTGGAGGTATTAAAGAAGAAGACATTAGTGTGAAGTAGTTTAAATTAATTGAACACTGCTAAAACGTTTGTGTTTACACAGACAAGAAAAACAGACAAAATAAGCCGAGGAAGAACTTAAGAGCGTTCGGCAGTAGGAGTTTAACATATGTATTGCCCGTCAACTAATTACTCTTAAACCAATAGTAGGATTATTATAAATATTTAGCTACTTGTAAAGGGATGTCATATCTACGCATGGTATTAAGTACATTCGTCGCCAACCTATTCGAAAATAATGTACCCATTTTTAAACAGATTCTATGTATTATTTCGCCGAACATTTTCGACGAAAGTAATTTATTTGCATAATTGAAAACATGAGTATATATTATTTTTTTTGAGCAGGCTTTTCACAAATGTACTTAATACCGTGCGTAGATATGACATCCCTCTGCAAGTAGGTAAATTTTCATAATAATTCTATTATTTGTTAAGAGAAATTAGTTGACTAAAAACATCAAAACTACTTCCGAACGCTCTTAGTGTCTTCTGCTCCTCGCTTACCCCGCTTACCCCGGTTACCCCAAACACACTCCACAGCGAACGAGAATATTTACACCCGCCCGACTCTTTCCGTCGTCGCTTTTCATCTCGAATCTCAGCCAATCCACATCGAGCTACGTGACCGGCTTCCCGAATCTACCGCTAGGATTTATATTAGCGCGCTCGTCGGTAATTTCTCATTGACGGGCGGATTCCCCTCACACGTGCTCGCTTCGTTATTCAATCCTGGGGGCGAGGGGGGATCATGGCGGGCGTAACCTTCACAGACCAAGCTAAGGGATGCCCGCTGACCTTCAAGATGATACCTGCTTCATTAGTGTAATTCAGTGTACATATTCATAGGTTGCACGTACGTCACATCTTTGCGCGTGGCGGCCACATTTGTGATCAAACTTTGACGTTGCCATGGAGAAACAATTGAAGGCTGTTGTGGTAGAACACAGAACATGCTTAGTTCTTTAAAATTCAGCCTATTTTCCAGATAAAATTGGTGTGGGGTAATTGTTTCTTTATATATATTACTAATGTTTACTTTTTACATTATAAATGACGCTAAATTATTAAATTTGAATAGTATTTGCCAATGATCTAGGATTGGTCCTCATCAATTGTGTCGCAATCATGGCCGCTGTGACGTCACGTGGGAACTATGAATACACGGCATACCTGAAGATAGACAGACATCCCCTCTGTTGCATTTACCCCCGCACCCCCTCCCCTACACGAGAACCAAGGGCGACTATCTACCACACCGTTCGTTGACCATGGATTCAGCATATTTTAAGGGATGCAAATACACTTTTATCTTTACGTATAGAAATACACGATCTAATTTATTTATTTACACAGAATCCAAATAAATGTGTATTGTTTACACACAATTATACAGGAACTGATTTTCGGTGGAGGACATTTTAATGGTTTACCCGTGGACAGCGTTGGCTACGATGATATTTGGCACTGAAAACCTTATGCCAAGGGTGTTCATCCCTTGAAGCCGTTGGTGAGAACAGACTAAACCCCTAAATAAATTAAAAACATTGAAATTCTTGTCTCTCATAGTGAAAAATATTCTGATAAAGGTGAAACAACGTCATGTTTTGTTTTTTCCCCCAGAGGCGAATAAGATATCGCCTACAACCATGGCCGCCATCTTCTACTACATAAAGCCGTTAGCCCCCCCCCCCCCCCCTTGTTGTGAACGACATGAGGTTTCCGCCATATCATACGCACAAGCTTATAAATCTCCCACAATCCCCCGCGCGTCCCGAGCGCATCAAATCAAAGACGATATAAAATCAAGATTGCGCCGACGGTTGGTCGGTTAAAAGAAGACGTCTCAAGTCTGTTTATTGCAAAGTTTTATGGTAGTTTGGGCAACATTATTCTCGACAAAACACTGCGAGAGTGAGATATTATGTGGGATTGTATTTTGTAGCCGTTTCGGTCCGGGAAATTGGAATAAGAAAATGTGTGCGCGGGAAAGCGGCGACGTTTTACATTTTATATAAAAAGCTTTGCCCCGGGTGAATATTTTAAGTTGAGACGTCGCAGGGGGCGGGGGGGGGGAGGGGTGATATAAAATTAATTTATCGTTCTCTTATCGCGTGAATCATGTTTTTATTGTTATTGTTGTTATTATTCTTGCGTGTTAAAACATGGCGCGAGTGTTATATGTGTCACACACAACTATTTCACAGAGGATTCAAGTTGGTCTGGCGGAGATTAGATGAACCTCTATGACGTTGTCCCCAGCTCGAGCTCCAGACCCTTCAACAGGAGGATCAAATTCAACCTACCACTGAAATTGATTTTCTTTCATTTTTAAATTTTTTTGTCTTGTTCTTGATTTTTATTCTATATAGTACAGTAGTTTGTTTTGTTTTTGTTGTTGTTATTGTTATTTATGATTTCATTATTATTAATTGTTTGCATAGCCTAGTTTTATTTAAAGTCCTCCTTTGTAAATATGTTTTTATAACTGAATAGGATAGACATTAATTAAATAAATAAATAAATAAATAAATAAATGTACTTGCTTCAAGCTACACGACGAATTAACACACAACTTTCTACCGTGAACACTTCCTTTTCTGCAAACATAAAAATAAGCAGCAGTTCTCTTGAAAAATAGATCAAAAATTGAAACAAATTTTCACCAACTGTAACGCAAGGGTAAGGTTAAAAATCAACAAATGAAACCAGCCTTCCACGTTGAACAAAACGTTATGTGTAACAACAATATAGTAGTAATGTATGTTTCTAGGAAATGAAGAAAGAAAGAAGAAGATAGAAGGAGAAGAAGAAGAAGAAGATGGAATCCCCCAGGGCGAGATGACGTCACTCGCTCGCTACCCCTGTACGTCTGCAACCCGCACGACGATACAAACTTCCGATAATTAACTAATTAATTAATGAATTTAGCGCAAATTAATTAGTTCCAACAAGCGTATGACGTTAGAAACCCGGCCACTAATGGGTCGTGTTGTACAAACAGGCGAGAGTGGCTGACATGATGGGGCTATATAGGGGATGTGGAACACTTCCACCCTATAACCGTACACATGTCGACTGTAGGTACGAGAACTGCTGCACTGTTCGGGCGGGGGTGGTTTAAGAGGAAGGGTAGAATAATGTGGAATCTAGGTATCAGGTTTAGACACACTGGGGGGGGGGGGCGGGGGGTAGACAAGGGCTCAATGGAACGGAATAGACCATTTTCAAAATTGATCTAGGACCCCTAAATTGAGTTAATCACGGTCCTCTAAATCTTCAATGACAACAATGAAACATTAACATTCGAAAACTAGCTTTTTCTTATTTGTGTGCATTGTTGCCATTGATGATCTAGAGGACCGTGATTAATTCTGTTAAGGGTCCTAGATCCATTTTGAAAGTGGTCTATTGCCCGATTTTACAACATTTTTGACGATTTCATAGCCACAGGTTTGAAACCGTGTGAAGTGAGAAAATACAACCGTGGCGACGTTCTTCAGGTGACCCGCCTCAGTTTGACTAGTGCGTGAGTGAGTGTGTGAGAGGGCAGACGCACACTACGCACTCTCCATTAATATCACCATGCTAGTTTGTAATTGTGTGTGAGAACGCCGAGCCCGACCTAAGCAGCTTCTGGCGTCCAGCCAACCACTGCGGGAACAAATGACTCCAGGAACCGTAATCTACACGCCAGGCATTGTTCCCCGAGTAGCCAAGGAATTATATCTGGAGTGGATTTAAATTTTAAAAATAATAACAGACTCAAGTTGTGTTTTTATTTCTGTTTAAAGCGTCGAGTTGCGATATCGATTTGAAGCTTCACTGTTGTTGGATAGGAAACAAACTGTGAACTAACAAAGCTTATGTTTATTTGAATCTTTGGCTTTGTGGGTGTATTCCTGCTTCCAATGCAGAGGGTCCAGGGTTCTACTCGCTATAGAGCTAATATTGTCTTTATCTTAGCGCAGTTTACCCGACATCTCGTCCATGTCTTAGCGCAGTTTACCCGACATCTCGTCCATGTCTTGGTGCAGTTTACCCGACATCTCGTCCATGTCTTGGTGCAGTTTACCCGACATCTCGTCCATCTCTTAGCGCAGTTTACCCGACATCTCGTCCTCGACGCTGCCAGAGAGACAGAGAGAAAGAGAGAGACAGAGAGACAGAGAGACAGAGAGACAGAGAGACAGAGAGAAAGAGAGACAGAGAGAGACGCGCTTGGCAAGGCTTTCTCAAGATGTTTGTGCGAATAATAACGTCCGTAGTATAAAACGCGGGATTTATCTGTTAGTCTCACATACAAACTCGCCCCCCCCCCTCAAACCTACGCCGCGGATATATACACATGGGTTAGTTTTATGAAAAATATGCCCCTCCTTTGTCAGCGTACAGGCTCGGCCAAAACGCTCTAGACATGCTGCATAGGAACACACTGCCTTATTTTACTGTGTTTTGCTCTTCAGCGCCGTTTAGTTAATACGAATAAAATACGAAATAAAAAGAAAAAGAGTTAAGAAGACGGTTTGTTCCTTTTTGTCACATGTAATTAAATATATTGATGCTGATTCAAGTTTTTTGTCCTGATAAGACGAAAGTCAAATGTAAAGCTGCAAAACATTCCTTAACTATAAATCATTGGTCACGCCCACTCGGCTAGGAATGTCCAGGTAACCTACCTAATGTCGTAAATTATACTAATGGGCTTGTTTCAAGTAGATGTAGATGTAGATGTAGATGTAGATGTAGATGTAGATGTAGATGTAGATGTAGATGTATAGGAAGTAGAGAAGTATAGACAAATAAACTGGTACAACTGGACTCCCGTAATTTCGTAGCATGAGACACGTTAGGTACGTTGAACGTGAAAGAATAGGCCCAGAGTGACTCTGCTAGTAGTAAGAGGCGACTAAAGGAGATCCTGTCATCCCCCCTGAAGATTTCTCGACCTACTTAGCCCTGCCCTCCCCTTATGACGACCCCCGCGATGTGTAATGGATCTGATTCGGACATGTGGCGGTTTTTCATCTTCATATTTCACCCACTCATCGTCTCGATTAGCCAAAGTTGTAAAAATATGGGACGTAAAACCCAAATATCATCACCATCATCATCACTAGTTACACAATCACGCACTAGGTATAGATTGACCAACACCACATCTCCCTTGGCCAAAACGGACGAGTCAATGTCGACTGGAATGCAGGTGATAGCTCATAAACGCGTGCTCCTCGCGCTCGGCGCGTGAACGGTAGCGGCAAAACATGGCTTCACTTACATTGCATTATTTCCGAAACTATTCAAGCTAGAGCAATATTATAAGCGGCACAAGAAAGATGACAGTTATACCTTGACAACGATAGTTTTATATTTGTGACAGGTTTCTTGTAAACCATACAAATTGCGATCGTAAAAAACGTAGAAATCTTCGAAAAGGTTTCCACTAACATGGCTCTGCTTTAATGCCATTATTTTATTAACTATTAATGTTTGACAATTATAGTGCACATCATCGTGTAGAGGAAGGTTAGACAAAAGTATTTATGTGGTTCAATGTTTGATGCGCGTATTGGTTATCTTGAAACCATGAGTTGAATATTGGCTGAACGTAGTTTTGCCGTAGCCTGCTGGCTACGGCCGGCCGTATAGCTCTGCCGTAAGCGCGCGGGAGAGATGTGTTCCCGACCACTGCCGATAGCAACTGACACCTGCTGCACTTCACTACCGGCCGCCCCTAAAAAACCGAATAGACTAGACCCGGATGCGCGCGCAAGCTTTCGCGCGCGGAGATTACTATTAAGGTTTGATGTAAGACAATGCATAGAGGTGCTTAATCCCGCCTCATAGAGTCACGTGTCTATTGTCTGTATCCATATTGTCTGTATTGTCTGTGTCTGACTAGCCTCATTAGAGACACATGTCTATTGTCTGTATCTGTCTGGCTATGGCGGACCAAACCTCAAAGACCCTTAGCTTCTCTGCCCCCCACCCCCCTCTTCTTGTAGGATACTCGTGTGTAGTTCGCCGCCCCCCTGTAAAAACACTCCGCCGCGCCTGGCAACACTCTACAGGGCAGGTGTCGAGTGAAGAGTGTTTACAGAACAAGTGTTGCCGCGTTCACTTTGATCGAACAGCGTGTTGTACTATCGACTGATTGTGCAGTGTTTGTTTCGTCAGTAGAGTTCTGTATAACCTACAGAACACCGCCATTGTTGTTGATCACGTGACGTCATAGGCTCACAGCGGCCATATTAGAAGCCAAAACGTGGGTTTACATTAACAAGTAGTAAGTTGTTAGCCCTACACATTGAATGCGCTAAGTCGTGACTTATATTATAATCAGTTTTTTTTTATAAATAATTACTTTTTTTATTAATTATCGAATTATAATCAAAATACTACGCTTATGGTTATAATATTTTTTTCAATCTGTAGGGCTTACCAAAGCAAAGTGCGCTGCTGATTTAGATTTTCGATTTCTTGTTGCAATCTTGAGATCTAATTTAATAATGAACATTTTCTGCGGTTTTTGACGTAAAGACTATCCTTTGCCCTTAAATGCCGAATGAGCTTACTTGAATTGTAATGGGAGACCGTATGACAGGACGAGTGCGCTATCATATACACAATATACATGTGATAGATAGCTCAACTTCTGTTTAGTGCTCCAAAACTAATCTTCATACTAAACTATTTATAATAATTGCTTTTGTAGACATACATTGCCACTTATAACTAATCAAAATAAAAAAACTGATCAAAATAAATTATACATAGTACTGTGTGTTTAGAATTAACAATCAGCTGAAGAATCTAGAAAACAAGTGAAACCTAGTACAAGGGTTGATGGAAAGACAAAGTCTACCACACTCTTCGCACGCGGGTAAGGTATTTATTTATCCCACAGCCATCTGTATTTGCAAGACATACGCTAAGTGAGGGGCATACTGTGCAACATGTTGAGGGTAAGAACATCACTGTCACACGGTCTCCTATTGGTTGGTGTAAAGGCTAGTCTACAACTAAGAATTTGTGATTACGATTTGTTATTTAGGTTGGTGGTACACACAAAACTTTAGAATTAAAGACTTCGGACGAATAAGAGACACTTTATGCAATTTTAGTATCTTTGACTTTGGAGCTCTTTGACGAATCCGCGGCCATCTTTATCCATTTATTTGTAGGTTATGAATTTGTTTAGTAGTACTTCTCTTGACCCTGGTGGTCTACTGAACCTCATTTGACTCCGTTTTTTCACTTGTGAATTAAGGATTTGTTACTGAAAGTTGGTCAACTCTGTTGGTCAGAAGTAACAAGTGACAAGTCTTTAATTCTTATGTGTTTTGGACATTTCAACTTAGTAAATCGCAAGTTGTAAGTTCTTAAAAATCTACGTAGACCAGGCTTTAGCATGAGCCTAGTTTCGTAGGGCGTAGGGGCAACTTTAGGACCGTTGGGTGCGTCATACCCGTGTGTACACCCATACATCATTGTCGGCAACACATGCGCCATTATATACACCCACCGCTACGGCTGATTAATGTGCGTGATCGTGATTAATGATGGCGTAATTAACTTTAACTGTGCATTGTTTTGTTTTTAGTTACGTCACGCGGTCCAAGTAGTAATAGAATATTGTCCAAGCGTTGGTCACTTCGCCGAGCAAATGCTTTGTGTGGCCCAAAGAGCTTAGTTGATACTTATTCCACGGCCAACATGGATGTCAAAAATATTCAGTAGCGGAAAATAAGATGGATGGAGATTCCTCGATGGGTTATTTTAAAATAAATCTACGTATATATTTTTGTTTCTCATTCTTTTTTTTTTACTAAATCGCGCCCTAAAACATAGAGAGAAACAATGTTTTATCAAGCTTGTTTGGTCCATTTATCTAATTTAATTAATTAAATTATAATGAATAATAGCGTTGATACCGAATAGTCACTCCACAGTGTCTTGTTTCGGATAAACATTGAATGTGCGCAAATCGAAGAGACACAACAATGAAACTACCTAGCAACCGATTGTTTGTCTGACCTGTGTCGTCACAGCCTTCTTATTCATATTGTTGTATAGTGTTGGTCTAGAAGGCCGTGGTAAGAGTTGTTTTGAACGTGGCTGTACGCTATGATTTTAGAGGGCCGTGATGTGAGTTGTTTTGAACGTGGCTGTACGCTATGATCTAGAAGGCCGTGATGTGAGTTGTTTTGAACGTGGCTGTACGCTATGATCTAGAAGGCCGTGATGTGAGTTGTTTTGAACGTGGCTGTACGCTATGATCTAGAAGGCCGTGTAGGAGACAAGCGGAATGGTTTGTGAGAATCAATCTACCATGATGATGAGTTTCTATGGCAGCGATATTGTCAGTAGAAAACATGTTGTTCTGAATGTGTTTGTGTGTTTGTGTGTATTTGTGTGTTTGTGTAAGGTGATAATTACGTAAGTTTGACAAATGCTTAAATAAGATGTATTCGAGATTAATTAAAAGGAATCAATTTAAATGAATATTCTCAGGTTCTCTTACAAATCGCTTCTATGTGTGACATTACGTAATTTTCGAATGACAGCTCGCCAAACTTACGTAATTATCTCCAAATCTGTGGTATATCACGCAGGTTTAAAAAATAAATAAAGCAATAAAGAAAGCAATAAATAAATAAAGCAATCAATAAATTCAAAGTTGTTCTGAATCGGCCTTGTTGATTCTGGCAGGTGTTCGCACTATCCAAACACTGATTCATGTGTTTCATATTTGAAATATCGGTCTTTGATTGGTTTGCACTCACCTCGTCGATGGTGTTTGGAGCCCACAGGGTTGGTTTAGTCGCTTTTAAGTAAAGTCCCCCACAGAAAATCATTCTTGTTACTGAGTTGATAGACTCTATAAATACGAATTTATTTATTTATTTATTTACCGTTTTCCAATGTTATGGATTATATTTTATAACTTTCAGAAATGAAATAACAATTTTATTTTTCGAAATGTAGGCAACTCATTTCAGTACTACGACCCTACAAACGTGCACCAGCATGCAACGCGAGTGTGAAAGAGCCCCCCCAAAGAGCACACGCCCCTTCTTTTTGCGTCCACCGCCCCCCACGCAGGGATGTTATCTCGTAGCCTCGAACCCCATGGCGCGCGGCCCAAACTACCGGATACTCGCGCTGAAATAAACGTCGGATTAAACTCTTAAACTCTGATTAAATCTGACCGGATTAACGCCGGACAAAAACCTCCCTTAACTTACATCCCCCACATCCACACGTCTGACCCATTTCACTGTTTGATCTAATCGGAGCAGCCGTATATACGTGTTTTTAATTAATGTTTGGTCGCATTCTCTGGCGGTTTTAGTGTTTTATGTCCGAGAGAAGTTGGGTTGAGTCAGTGACATGGAAAGTCTAGACCCCCAGCGTAGCAACCATTTAGACGCCATTTTGAATTGCTTTTAATATCTAGTAACACTTGTGTTGATAGATTTTGAAACAATTATGTCCCTATTTTTCTAATATAGAAGATCTATGTATTTTTTAACAGTATTTGTAAATAAATGTTTGTAAAGTCGTTGAAGCTAACGCTAATGATAAAATTTAACACTAAACAGTGGACAAATTTCTTTGGAAAACATAAGTAATCATAGCAAACAAAACATGATAGAAATAAGTAGACTATTAAAGTGGAGAATGTCCAAATGACGGTGTCTCAGGACGAAATGCACAGACCCCACTCAGCTCAGCTCAACAAAGGTTCCTCCATGAAATACAGCCCCGTGATTGGCTGTCTCGTCCCACCTCGCTATAAATACACCGCCAGCGTTATTAATTCACACCTGTACCGGCCGACAGCGCGCGTGTCTACAAGGCGGTGAAGATAAATCACCCCACTGCCTTCTTGCCCCCGTTCCAAACAGTCTTTGTCGACCCTTTAATGCACATAACAATATCGCTTAACTGATCGAGCGAAAACATGAAACTGCCGGGTACAAAAGAGGGTTTTAATGGATGGAGACGTTAATGAAATTCATGTTTTGATTCTGTTTGTTGGTATTCATATTTTGTTGTGGCTTTGTGTTCGCATAAACTCGTGTTCTATCCTTGTACAACAACCTTTGTGCTTGAAAATAATGTTCCAGACGGCAAAGAAATGATTTACCTCCGTGAATCTAATACACTCCATGTTTTTAAAAAATATATATTTTTAAATTTCCAATAATGGGCGTCTCAGGTCAAAGATGAAGTAGGTTGCAGCACCTGTCCTTAAGGTCCAACTTTGTAATTCATTCAATGTTAAATATTGTCGTTAGCCAACTGTCTTACTGTCAAACGACAATACGTTTGTTTTTTATCTATAACAAAGGTATTCTCTGTCAAAAACCTTGTAAAACATTACTACAATGGATGATTTATATTTAAAAGTATGAAATATACTCGACTTGAATGTTTGAATTGATAAAACGAGGTGCAAAGATCGAGTTGGACGCTTGAGTACTGCTAGCGCTGCGAGCGGCAGAAAGTCGCGCCTGAGACGCCCATTGGATGCACAAACAATAATATATCGTATAGTAACGAATAAGAGGGCTGTGACGACACAGTTTCAGACAAACAATCGGTTGCTAGGTAGTTTCATTGTTGTGTATTTCTTTGATTCGCGCACATTCAATGTTTGTCCGAAACAAAACACTGTCTAGTCTGGAGTGACTATTTTTGTATTCGTAACTATAACGCTATTTCAATAGATAAAAACTTACTATTGCTGAAAAGAACTTTCAATACTTGTAATGGTTTGACATTTCACTTCTTTCTTGCGACAGCTTTGAAGCAACAGAAGTCAAAGCTCTTCATCCGCAGAACTTCCAACAAAAGTCTCTACACAGAACCTCTTATACTGAATGAATATCTAAGAGGGTTTACAAGGAACGGGCCAAGAGAACCGCTCAACACACTTTGAGAATGTGACACCCCTGAGACTTGGCGGAGCATCTTTGGGCACCCCTGGATACCTCGAGAACACAACACGGAAACTATCGCAACTCTCATAATGACACTGCTTTGGAACCTACATATCATAGTGTTGCGATCCATTGTTCAACTGATTACTAATATCAAACATGGAGCAAGTACATTACACATAGAGTAATACGTATTACAGTGCTTGTTAATCATCACTATGTGGTATTTGATCATCATTTCACACCATTGTTCAACTTGTGAATGATATTATCTCTTAGTTTAAGAGCAATGAAGCATTATTGTCATTTTTATATTCTGTTCCAAGAGTTCTTCAATGTAATATTGATGGCCGGAAAACTGTCACCCGTGTATTTATGTCTGATGACGTATAGTTGTACTAGGCTTAGGCCACTTCTGCATTAGGTATAGTCGGTTTGTGATTAGAGCATCAAGTAATGTATGCACTGCAGCTATATGAAAGAAACCTATGGATAAATAAATACAAACCTCATAAAGTCGGGAAAATATACTTCTAGAAACACTTGGCCTAGGTGGAGAATATATTAGAATAAGCTTGGCGTTATATTGTTAACTTCACTAAAGCCGCTCTAACCTAAGCTCAGGCTTATTTCAAATCTAGGGCCATAGGCAGCTTGCTTTCCTTAGTAGCTTTCTAGGGTTAAGTAACTCACAAACTACTTTACTACCTTCATTTATACTTGTCGGCAAGTATACCTTCAAAACTTAAAACCAACAATGTAGTTTATTCTTGTTTGTAGAGGTCTTTGTTTCGTCCCCAGACTGTACCCCCACCCCAGTCTCCACCACGATCGTCCACCGAGCATACAACGTCTGTTTGTCGCGGTGTTCATTTGTTTAATGTAAACACCTCCCCTGGCGGGCGGCAGGTGAACCCGGCGGATGAATACAACACGCACGTCGATGGTGGCGCGCGACAGAAAGAAGTCCCCGATGATTTAACCCGGTCCATTATGCTAATACAAGGAAGTAATTCTATTTACTGTAGCCTGGACCCCTATTCTGTAATTTCCCGATATGGATCCGTGCCGATTCCAAAGCGTGTATATTAGTCGTTCCCATAGCGGGTCTAGCGCGAAAATAAAATAATAGCTATTCTATAGCGTAGTCCGATATGGGTAGGCCGATATGGGACTGCCGTGCCGTGCCGAGCCGAGGAAATCACACAGAGACTGAGCTGCCGAAGTCGTAACCAATCAGAAACTCAGCTTTTCCGAGTGCTTCGCAGTTCGCACAAGTTATGATGTGCAGTTCGCACAAGTCATGTTGTGATCGTCTTTTGTTTTTGTTTATAACCTCAAAATGCCATCGACCGAAAACGTTGTTCAGCGTTGTTTAAAACATACTAGGCCTAGCATTCTGCTGCCACTATGTGTACATATGAGTAGGGCTAACGCTGTGAAGGTCTAGGCCTAGACATACGACCTTTAGGGGGAGGCGATATTTAGGCCTAGACCTGCATTGAATTTTAATTTAAAGCTAAGTCAGTAAATACGTGTATAGTTTGACATAACCTCAACAAAATAATATTTAATACAGTATAGAAAAGAATTTCAACTTACGACGTACAATATTTCTTCGTTAGAATCTAAATCGTCTCCTAATTTTCGCTGAAAACAAATGTTAATAAGCTAAAAACAACGTTTAACACGCATATCGGCCTAGAAAGAGGTGCCGAATCCGTATCGGGATTTACGCTTCCATTCCGGGTTAAATTTGGCGGTATCGGGCATAAAAAAGTTACATAATCGCTCTCGCCCGCTTTCGACCCATAGCGGCCCGAATCGGTATCGGGAGTTTCATAAAACAGTTACCGAATAGGGGTCCTGGATAGATCGTCCATCATTTAACACAGCAGACATGTTGGCGTGGGTTTTATCTGTAGTAGGGGGGGGGGGGGGGGATAGTGGGTTTTATCCCTCTCAAACATGCGGGAAGTTGTTACTGTTTGCCGTGTGTCATAATTGATCAAGGATCCTTAGATAGAGCTAATCACGGTCCTCTAGATCTTAAATGACAACAGTGAAAAATGCACCTTAACATAACATTTTGAAACTAGTTGTTATTGTTGAGCATTGTTGTCATTGATCTATCAAAGACCTTTAGATAGAAGTAATCACGGCCCTCTAGATTATGTATGAAAATCATCTATGTTTCTTAGTTTTGAGCTTCCTGTGACGTCAATGGCAACAAGATTAGAGGATGCGTTCAGTTCAAGTATCCCTTCTCGTTCCTCGCCTAACTCGACAACAAATATACAACGAACATTTAGTAAGTCGATTTACAGCTACGCGTTGAGAGCGAAGCGAAGGCGCGAGCTCCAATCAGTGGCCGAGTTTGCGTGAAACTATTAACTTCTTTGCATGAAGCTCGGCCGCTGATTGGAGATCGCGCCCTCGCTTCGCTCGCAACGCGTAGCTGTGAACGTAGCATAACTATTGTTACATCAAATCTCGTAACAGAAATGCTACGTTTACAGCTACGCGTTGCGAGCGAAGCGAGGGCGCGAGCTCCAATCAGCGGCCGAGCTTCATGCAAAGAAGTTAAGAGCTCGCGCCTTCGCTTCGCTCGCAACGCGTAGCTGTAAATCGACTATAACGTAGTTACTATAACAAGTCTGTGCTGAAATGACGTACATAAGAGCGTAATCTATTAGAATAGATCTCACATTTTAGATGAGAAACAAGTATACGTAGGTACTCTTAAAATAAACTATAACAATGAACGATTTGGCACTGCCTCATTTATCAATCAAGCCCTCTTCATAAGAAACAAAATATGCTGATAACTGTGGACATTTCGGGTAGTGTGAAAGCGAAAAGGATTTCACATTCACTCACATATCTTTAGATATTTGATTATCATGCAACAACATCGGTACAAACTAAAACTAGCACGTTCCACAATATCCTAGATGGAGAACAACTATGTTCGTAAGTCAGTCTCTACAACACAATGGCAACAAAGGGGGCGGAGCTTGGAGCAAACATGCGGCACCATTATCTTCGAGTTGTATACTCAATGCCATTAGTCTAATAGGACTCTAGTCGAGATAACGGCGCGTCAACATCGCGTACAACAATACGAACAAGACCCGCTTCAAAATATTTACGACGAGTATCAAACAAAATTAAACCGATTTTAATTATAAACTTTGTTCTTTTCGCTCTTTGATTATTCCTTAATTAATTTGCGATCCATTAATGGAATTGTGGCGGCTTGCCAGGCGGTGGGTCCGCAACAATCGAGGAAGAACAAATAAAATGTTTGGCTAATCAGTTTGTAACCAGGGGCTGATATAAATACACGATAATAAATTTAGTTAAATTTGGTTCTTTATAATTTATCTTATAAAAACCATATTGGTGACCCCGACGTGATCTGATTTGAATAAGACTAATACCTTCTGATCTGTCGATAATCAATTTTAAATGGAAGCACCTACAAACGACACAAGAGTGGACCGAGTGAGTTTGAGGCTGCCGCCGTTCTGGCCAGAGAAACCGGCGCTGTGGTTCGCCCAATTGGAAGCACAATTCGCGCTAAGTGGCATCACTCAGGACACTACCCAGTTTTACCATGTGCTAGCCCAATTGGACAGCAAATATGCGGCAGAAGTGGAGGACATAATAATCAATCCACCCGCGACAAGCAAGTACAGCACCTTAAAGTCGGAGCTGATCTCGCGGCTATCGGCTACACAGAGCTCACGCATGCGCCAATTGCTAGAACGGGAGGAGCTCGGTGACCGTACACCATCACAGTTTTTAAGACATTTACGGGCATTTAGCGAAACGGCACTTCCAGACGAGCTACTACGGACATTGTGGCTCGGCCGCCTTCCATTAAGAATGCAGGACATATTAGCCGCATCGCCGACAACTGAGCTGGGAGCCCTTGCGAAGTTAGCTGATAAGATTTGTGACAACTCTACTGGACCGCGGGTCGCCGCTGTGGCTACCGAGGCAGATGTTCGAATTCAAGAGTTGTCACAACAGTTGGAGTCCCTGACTGCCAGTGTCGCCGCGCTCAGTGATGATCGATTCCAGGGCCGTCGTCAGCGTTCAAGGTCACGCAACAGGGCCCAATCACCAGCAGGCACGACCACTGACAGAGGATTTTGTTGGTACCACGCTACTTTCGGAAACCTCGCTCGCCACTGTATACCTCCATGTAAGTACCAGGAAAACAGTCGGGGCGGTCAGTAATGGCGGCTGGCTATGGCCCCACTGCAAATCGCCTTTTTGTAACCGACAGGTTGACGCGCACAGAGTTCCTTATTGATACTGGGTCCGACCTTTGTGTTTACCCGAAAAGCAAAGTTTTCGGTCATCCCGGGAAAACCGACTACACATTGTTCGCTGCAAATGGATCCCCAATTTGCACATACGGTCCTCTGACTTTATCTCTGGATCTTGGTTTGCGCCGAGATTTCACATGGCGTTTCATTGTCGCCGACGTCGATCAGCCTATCATCGGTGTAGATTTTTTGGCGCATTACAGTCTACTCATTGACGTGCGCCGACGGCAATTGGTTGACAACGTCACTACATTAACAACTCCAGGAAAACTATCTACTGGCGCGCTAGTACACGTCAAGGTAATTTCGCGCAACAACGATCTTCAGTCCCCCTTTCACGCGTTACTCGCACAGTTTCCGGAAGTCACACGCCCAAGTGGCAATCCTACAATGCCAAAACACCAAACGCAACACCACATCAATACGACGCCCGGGCCACCGGTTTCGTGCAGGCCCAGACGTCTTGCGCCAGACCGCCTAAAAATCGCGAAACGGGAGTTTGACAGTATGATGAAAACAGGCGTCGCGCGACGGTCATCTAGCAGTTGGTCCGCAGCTCTCCACCTTGTTCCCAAGAAAGGTGATCAGTGGAGGCCTTGTGGAGATTACCGCCCTTTGAACGCCAGGACTATTCCGGACCGGTATCCAGTTCCACACATCCAGGATTTCACGCAGAATCTTTCAGGCAAGTGTATCTTTTCAACCATTGACTTAGTGCGAGCGTACAATCAAATTCCTGTTGCTGCTGAAGACATTCCCAAGACGGCGATCACTACTCCCTTCGGATTATTTGAATTTCCGTTTATGAGTTTTGGCCTACGAAACGCGGCTCAGACATTTCAACGTTTTATCGATGAGGTATTACGGGACCTCGATTTTTGCTACGTCTATATCGACGACATCCTTGTCGCTTCCTCCAACCCAACACAACATGAAGAACATCTTCGCCTCCTGTTCACGCGACTTTCAGAATACGGCGTTTTGATCAACTCCTCCAAATGTGTATTCGGTGTTCCAGAAGTCAAGTTTCTAGGGTACACAGTCAGCGCCAGTGGCACCTGCCCTCTTTCGGAGAAGGTTGAGGCCATCCTCTCTTTCCCCTTACCTGCCAACGTCAAGCAGCTTCGCCAATTCCTTGGAATGATAAACTTTTACCGCCGTTTTCTTCCGTCTGCAGCTAGGATACAGGCCCCCCTTAACAACCTCCTCGCCGGTGACGAAACTTCAGCCAAAACAATCATTGTTTGGACACCGGAACTCCAGGTTGCGTTTCAAGAATGCAAAAACAGCCTCTCCCAGGCTACGCTTCTGGCGCACCCAGATATCAACGCAGAATTAGCAATCATCACCGACGCCTCTGATACCAGCATTGGAGCCGCACTCCAGCAGCGTACGAGCCGTGGATGGGAACCTCTCGCTTTTTTCTCACGAAAATTAAATACCGCACAGCGTAACTACGGTGCGTACGACCGTGAACTTCTTGCAGTGTACGACACCATAATTTTCTTTCGCCATATGTTGGAAGCGCGCACTTTCACTGTGTACACCGACCACAAACCGTTGACTTTCGCATTTACACAGCGCCCTGAAAAATGTTCACCTAGACAGTTTCGCCACCTCGATTTAATCGGGCAATTCACAACAGACATACGTCATATTCCTGGTAAAGACAACGTCGTAGCCGATGCCCTGTCTCGTGTTGA
This sequence comes from Isoperla grammatica, assembly GCA_945910005.1. Classification (NCBI taxonomy): domain Eukaryota; kingdom Metazoa; phylum Arthropoda; class Insecta; order Plecoptera; family Perlodidae; genus Isoperla; species Isoperla grammatica. Next base: position 31,462,367 of record OX246749.1, read on the forward strand.
CGCCATCTCTTTTCCAGTCGGCTACGCTGATATTGCCCGTGCTCAACTGGACAACGCTGAGCTACGTGATCTCTTACATGCTAACTCTACCCTGCAGTTGCACCCACAGCAGCTTAATGACACAGATTTGCCTCTCTACTGTGACATGTCACAATCACTTCCGCGGCCATTCGTACCACAGACTTTACGTCGACAAGTTTTCGATAGCCTGCACAGTTTGTCTCATCCAGGTGTCAAAGCAACGACCAAACTCGTCACTCAACGTTTTGTATGGCCCTCTATAAATAAAGATTGCCGTGATTGGGCCCGCGCATGTATCACGTGTCAGCGTTCCAAAGTTACGCGTCACACCACAGCACCACTTGCACGTTTTTCTCCAACCGCCACCAGGTTCGAACACATACACCTCGACTTGGTCGGGCCACTACCAATTTCCGATGGTTTCCGATATCTCCTCACTTGCGTGGACCGTTTCACGAGGTGGGCGGAAGCCATACCGCTTTCCGATATCACTGCCGAGACGGTGGCTACCGCACTCGTCACAGGTTGGATCTCACGGTTCGGAACACCGCTTAAGGTTACAACGGACTTGGGCCGCCAGTTCGAGTCCCACCTCTTCCGTGCACTCAGTAACATTACTGGCATGACTCACCTCCGGACCGCAGCCTACCACCCTCAATCCAACGGTATGGTGGAACGACTTCACCGTCAGCTGAAGGCAGCACTTCGATGCCATGGAGATGACCGCTGGACGGACGCTTTGCCATGGGTAATGCTCGGCATCCGTGCCTCATGGAAGGAGGACCTCAAGGCCACCCCCGCTGAGCTCGTGTACGGCACAACACTCCGTCTACCGGGCGAATATCTCTCGCCCCCTCCAGCGACGCCAGAATCCACATCAGCATACGTTGACCGCCTTCGACGTCGCCTTTCACAGTTGCGTCCGGTTCAACCGTCTCACCACGGCCAACACGCGGTCTTTGTTTTTCGAGATCTTGCAACCTGCTCGCATGTATTCGTGCGTCATGATGCGGTCCGTACTCCTCTTCAACAACCGTATGATGGCCCATACGAAGTCATTTCACGTAACGATAAATTTTTCACCATCCACCGTGCCGGCAAGAGTGTAGTGGTCTCCATCGACCGGCTCAAACCTGCATATGTGGATGCAGACAGCATCTTGGCTGTCAACGCACCTTCCAAACCGACGCCAGGCCACACTTTTCCTGGCAACGTATTGCCTATTGCAGCCCACTACAACAACAACAGCAACAACAACAACAACAACAACAACAACAACAACAACAACAACAACAACAACAACAACAACAACAACAACAACAACAACAACAACAACAACAACAACAACAACAACAACAGCAACAACAACAACAACAACAACAACATCACACCCTCATCAACCACCATCATCGGTACACCCACCGCTCCGTTAAATGCAAAAGCATCCGTCAAGCGCGTTCACTTTTCCGCCCAGCTGGTTCACACTTCTCCGTATCGTCACAACCCTCCGATACTGGGGGGAGGTACTGTGGCGGCTTGCCAGGCGGTGGGTCCGCAACAATCGAGGAAGAACAAATAAAATGTTTGGCTAATCAGTTTGTAACCAGGGGCTGATATAAATACACGATAATAAATTTAGTTAAATTTGGTTCTTTATAATTTATCTTATAAAAACCATAGAATCAACTCTAGACAGACAGACAGACAGTCTTTGCTACGCATACATTAAACATTTACAGTGATTGTATTCAACGGGTTCAGAGTTTTAATTAAGTAAGTTGTCTCGATGTTAAAACGGAGACGAGACCGATGCGTCTTCTTCTTCTTCTTCTTTGTATTGACTCGCGTCGTCTCGTGTCTCAATTATTGCCAACAAGTTTTAAAATGAAAATAAATTCAAGGGATTGTGTTCAAAGTCGGAATAATTAGGCGCGACGAGAGCGCGCGCTGCGGACGTTATTCGCAACAGTGTCTGTGTGATGACGTCACGGCGGCCATATTGGAGGCAAACACGTGTGTTGACATTTGAGCTGTAAGTATTATCATACTTACAAAATGGTAAAGTATAATGGCACCAACTTAATAAAACAACACAGACACACAAAGATGAGAATATATCACAATCTATAGGTTAATGGAAAACACAGCTCGATGTATTCTTCCGCCGTAGTAAAAAAGTAGTCCCCGTCTCATCTGCAGACACAAAACATAGTTCCGACCAAGATTACCAACGTAGTAATAGATGGAGTAATTGAAGCGTAGGAAGATTTATTTGAACATTATCTCTTTTGAAATGATAAAAATAACCTCCCCCCCTCTCTGTCAGAGACGAACATTACATCAAGGAGGACGTGGTATCAGGAGTTCATACCTTACACGGAGGTTGAACGCAGAGAACAATGAGCCCGTGTTTGTGACAGCCACGATAAACAGCTCGACGTATTTTAAAACATGTTATCTGTTACTCTTTGCTCGGTCGTATGATGTGTCGTGGTGCTATTGTAATAACAATAAGCCACTCAGTGTGTATATACCCTGCTGAATGATGCGCTTATAAGCTGCGTACGTACCATTATGTATTTTATTTTTTATTTTATTGTAATTAAGGCCAGTGTAGGGCACAATGCCCTCTTTAGCCTGATGAGTGATGATTGATGAATGATAATGAGGAGGGGAAGCCTGGTACCGGCACGTAGCCTACTCCTGTCGAGAAGTACCAAGGGGACCATCGGCTTTACGTCCCATCCGAAAGGACGGTGTAACTTTGACCAGTCATATAGGTTCCTCCACTAACCTGGACTGCCGAGCAGTTGTCGAGAAGAACGAAGCTGTTACACAAGCTTTCGAACCCTCTAATCTGCTCTAACCAACGGTAACTAGTGTAAACTACCCTACCCTACTGTAAACTCGCCTTGATAATGTCTAGTTTCAACCCAATCTTCGAACCCTTACGTATCATTTGTATATGAATAAATCAACCCTTTACACCATCGATTCATTTCTGTCTCTACTCCTGGTGTATCTAAAAGTGTCTTCATATAATTTGCAACATATTTGAGTAGTGAGGTAATGGCCTAATGACGATAAGGGTCCACAACTCGGGGGGTGGGGGGGGGGGGGGGGGTGGCCTACAACTCGTCCCCCCCTATTATACAAATATCCCTGAATTAAAACGCGGCCCGCTGTGAACCGCACAAGCCCCGTATCAATCTAAGTCAGACGGGCTTGACATTTTAAACTTCTTTCATTCCAGGCCATTTAGCCCTTCCGGCCGAGAAGAGAAGCTCTCTATTAATTCGCAACTCTCACGGTCAGCGCTTCGACGGCGAAGACGTGAACTAAACCCATCTCGTTCTCATTCTCACTCGCACTAATACATTGATCACTGCGGTCGCGTTACAGGACAGTTGCTATCTAATTTGACAACGATCAACTCGGCACTGGTTTGTATAGATGATCTTCAAAATTGACCTAGGACTCTTATTGTCGATTTAATGTACGTTTACAGCTACGCGTTGCGAGCGAAGCGAGGGCGCGAGCTCCAATCAGCGGCCGAGTTTCAAGCAAAGAAGTTAATAGTTTCACCAAACTCGGCCACTGATTGGAGCTCGCGCCTTCGCTTCGCTCGCAACGCGTAGCTGTAAACGTACCATTAGAGTTTATCACGGTCTTCTTAGTCTTCAATGACAACAATGCACAACAATGAAAAATGCACCTTGACATAACATTTGAAAACTAGTTGTTATTGTTGAGCATTGTTGTCATTGATCTATCAAGGACCCTTAGATAGAAGATGTGGCAGTACAGTGTGCCAACCTGACATTTCATGACATTAGATATTAATATTATTAGTAATTAAGTTCAAAAAGGTAATAGTTTTCGGCAAATTTGACATTCCGGCAGTTATGACAAATGTTTTAACAAATTATTTCACCAGCTAAACACATGTTTTTAGAATGGACTGTACGGACAGCGCACGTGCGCCTATGTGTATGTGTTCACCAAAAAGTACCCTCGATAGATAAAGTTACACTTCGTTCCCAAATCGAACAGTTCTCAAGACTACACAAGTAATTATACCCAAAAGATTGTGAAACAGGAAGTGCGTAGCAAGCCTTGCAGCTCACGCGTGTGTGATCGCATTGTGCAACTCTGCGTATTAGCAACACCCGCGACTGACCAATCAAAATCATCTTCCCCGCAACCCACTTCACACCGAAGATTCCAGAACGGACAAGACACAAATTTCTTTCACGGCCCTCTAGAGCAATTCTGAAACCCGTCTATTACCATGTTGGAAATCTTCTTTTCTACACTTTACGCTTTACTACTTACTTACATACCTACTTTCTTATTTACATACTTACTTTACGTCTAAGAAATGTGACGAAGGTTAATATTATCCAATATGGCTGCCAACCGTTTTGTCACTTATCTCCGAATGCAACTGAATGATACATAGATTGATTGATGATGAAATGAGCACCAGATAAAGATAAGACCAGTTACTTTGGAGCCCCCTAATCTTTACGTCCACGCTTCACCCCTATCTTCAGTACGCCTATTTCTCAGGTAGCAGGCCGAGCCACCCCTCCCTCCCTTGCGAAATTGTTTACCCGTGTAATAGACCTCTAGTGGTTGCCTATATTAAGGGGCAGAACAAAAGACGAGCGGCGGGCGATTAAAATGAGTGATGGCTTGTTAGGCAGCCGAGCAGTGAGCACGCCATCTTGGTTGCCAGCCCTAACGGCTTCTTGGCTCGTGACTGCAGGCTATACTATGAGCTATGATGCTATGATGCTATGATGCTATGATGCTATGATGCGGGGTAGGAGGGCCCACGCATACACAGGACTTGTGTATGTAATGATGTATAAATATAATACATAATAATATAATGTTAAAACACACACACACAATTATAAAACGGTACCAAGGTCAACTACTTTAAAAACTGGTGAATTTTCGGAATAACACGTTCCTACTCCTTCCTCAGACCGAGGGCAACTGCCCTCGTAATACCTGCCTTAATAACATATTTTGTATATAAATAACAATAAGGGCCCCGGTCTTACAATCTCTTAATATGAAAGTCATTTGTAACAATTAAGCTATTAGGAGGATTTCAAGGGTTTTGATTGGTCGTTGCCATGGAGACAACAAGCTATTTGGCGAATAAGTAGTTATTGGGACATTGTAAGACTGGACCTAACAATAACATGCATAACGGGACGTGAGGTTACGTCAGTGGGCACCGGCTAATGTTTTCAGGATAGACTCTACTACCACAAAGCAAAGGTGTCGATGAAACGATGAACCCGAACATCTCGCACGTTACGTCGATTAAACAGAAGTGTCGATGAAAATAAGAGTCGATGAAAATAAGGGTCGATGAAAGTAAATGTCGATGAAACGATAGACCCGAACATCTCCACATTACTGTCGATGAAACAGAGGTGTCGATGAAACAGAGGTGTCGATGAAACGGAGGGGTCGATGAAACGGAGTTGTCGATGAAAATAAGTATCGATGAAACGACGCATTCATGTAAGTAGCGACGACTGAAAACAAAGACAAAGCACATTCATAACCTTAATCATCCCCTATTATTGAAATCAACTTCCCCCGTCTCCCCAGACACCTCACCGCCCTCTCAACCTGCCAACACGAGCGAGCTAGATATGTTTGATGGGTCGCGTGATGAACCACCAGGGGCGCTGCTAATCCTAAGACACCGGAAGTGACGCGAGATTCAATTGTTTCTCTTCCGCCGTTTCCGGTACAACCGAGGCCATGTTCCATTTATCAATTAGTCGGTAATTAGGACTCGACATGAAGCAACATGGCAACATCGCACGCACCCCAGACAGACAGACAGACAGACAGACATACAGACAGACAGACAGACATACAGACAGACAGACAGACAACTACTTGAGGAGGGGGGGGGGGGGAGGGGAGGGGAGAAAGAGTTATAAATCTCACATCATACAAGAAACGCAAACTAGCTTCCATTTTGATTACCTAAACATAAATCTACATTAAGAATACACTTCAAGTGTATATCTGCGAAACTCCCCAATTCTGTCCCAAAAAATTTAATCAAAATGATTTACCAAGACATCAAGTAAACCAAAACCCGCCATCGCCTAGAAGACGATTTACCTGAACGGATCCGAGCCTACAGATAATTAATGTCACGTGACATTTTCTTCGGGATTACCAGAGGATTAAGAACACACCACAAACGCTTCAAATCGGCGCCATTTCGAACTTTCTAATTCACGCTAGAAACAACAAATTGTATGTTTAATTCACCTTGCCTTGTGCATCAATATGCATAGCGTAGGCTAGCCTATCCTATAGCTTACAAAGTTTGAGTGCTTCCATGTAGCAGACTGCTTTTCAAAATATGACAGAATAGGATAAAACCGATACTGTTGTATGGAAGTCTAGAGAGGGCGTTTGAGTAATGCTAGAATAAGCTCCGTTTTGCTTTACGACGCACCGTTTAGCCGTAAAATGCAATTAAAGATTGATCCAAAGGCAGCCAGTAGTGTTGTATGGGAGTCTAGTGAGGGTGCCCGTGTGATGCTAGAATAAGCTCCGTTTTGCTCTACGATGCACCGTTTAGCCGTAAAATGCAATTAAAGATTGATCCAAAGGCAGCCAGTAGTGTCGTATGGTTGTCTAGAGAGGGTGTCTGTGTGATGCTAGAATAAGCTCCGTTTCGCTCTACTACGCACCGTTTAGCCGTAAAATGCAAGTAAGGAATGAAATTCAGGGTAGCCACTGCAAAGTTTCATGGAATGCTTACAGTATATATTTTGTACACAACACTTCGGAAAGGTTTCGACTTTCGAGACAAACATAACCTTACTTAACATCATCTACATTATCAAAATATATAACGTTACTAACCGCACTTGTTTGTAGTAATTTGATGATCAGGACTTAAGTAGATCTGATCGGATCAGGCGAACTCTACTGTACTCGAGATAAGCAGAACTACTGATAAACTGACTCGACTCAGGTAAAGAGGAATCCTCATAGAATATCAGGTTATCCTGTCCTATCTGAGATTATCCCGCTCGGATCCACTCGAGTTATCACGGACTAAACCCAGCCTTTGCTATCGAGACATTAAGCCCTATTAATCGTTGCCTCTGTATTAACATGCAGATATACTGCACGCAGGCAAAGTGTTGTCTTGTGTCTATACTGCACGCAGGCAAAGTGTTGTGTAGCCCCACACTAAACCCAGCCTTTGCTATCGAGACATTACGCCCTATTAATCGTTGCCTCTGTATTAACATGCAGATATACTGCACGCAGGCAAAGTGTTGTCTTGTGTCTATACTGCACGCAGGCAAAGTGTTGTGTAGCCCCACACTAAACCCAGCCTTTGCTATCGAGACATTACGCCCTATTAATCGTTGCCTCTGTATTAACATGCAGATATACTGCACGCAGGCAAAGTGTTGTCTTGTGTCTATAGTGCACGCAGGCAAAGTGTTGTGTAGCCCACACTAAACCCAGCCTTTGCTATCCAGACATTACGCCCTATTAATCGTTGCCTCTGTATTAACATGCAGATATACTGCACGCAGGCAAAGTGTTGTCTTGTGTCTATAGTGCACGCAGGCAAAGTGTTGTGTAGCCCACACTAAACCCAGCCTTTGCTATCGAGACATTACGCCCTATTAATCGTTGCCTCTGTATTAAAATGCAGATATACTGCACGCAGCCAAAGTGTTGTCTTGCGTCTATACTGCACGCAGGCAAAGTGTTGTGTAGCCCCACACTAAACCCAGCCTTTGCTATCGAGACATTACGCCCTATTAATCGTTGCCTCTGTATTAACATGCAGATATACTGCACGCAGGCAAAGTGTTGTCTTGTGTCTATAGTGCACGCAGGCAAAGTGTTGTGTAGCCTCACACTAAACCCAGCCTTTGCTATCGAGACATTACGCCCTATTAATCGTTGCCTCTGTATTAACATGCAGATATACTGCACGCAGGCAAAGTGTTGTCTTGTGTCTATAGTGCACGCAGGCAAAGTGTTGTGTAGCCCCACACTAAACCCTGCCTTTGCTATCCAGACATTACGCCCTATTAATCGTTGTCTCTGTATTAACATGCTGATATACTGCACGCAGGCAAAGTGTTGTCTTGTGTCTATACTGCACGCAGGCAAAGTGTTGTGTAGCCCCACACTAAACCCAGCCTTTGCTATCGAGACATTACGCCCTATTAATCGTTGCCTCTGTATTAACATGCAGATATACTGCACGCAGGCAAAGTGTTGTCTTCTGTCTATACTGCACGCAGGCAAAGTGTTGTGTAGCCCCACACTAAACCCAGCCTTTGCTATCGAGACATAACGCCCTATTAATCGTTGCCTCTGTATTAACATGCAGATATACTGCAAGCAGGCAAAGTATTGTCTTGTGTCTATAGTGCACGCAGGCAAAGTGTTGTGTAGCCCCACACTAAACCCGGCCTTTGCTATCGAGACATTACGCCCTATTAATCGTTGCCTCTGTATTAACATGCAGATATACTGCACGCAGGCAAAGTATTGTCTTGTGTCTATAGTGCACGCAGGCAAAGTGTTGTGTAGCCCCACACTAAACCCAGGCTTTGCTATCGAGACATTACGCCCTATTAATCGTTGCCTCTGTATTAACATGCAGATATACTGCACGCAGGCAAAGTGTTGTCTTGTGTCTATACTTTACGCAGGCAAAGTGTTGTGTAGGCCCACACTAAACCCAGGCTTTGCTATCGAGACATTACGCCCTATTAATCGTTGCCTCTGTATTAACATGCAGATATACTGCACGCAGGCAAAGTATTGTCTTGTGTCTATAGTGCACGCAGGCAAAGTGTTGTGTAGCCCCACACTAAACCCAGCCTTTGCTATCGAGACATTACGCCCTATTAATCGTTGCCTCTGTATTAACATGCAGATATACTGCACGCAGGCAAAGTATTGTCTTGTGTCTATAGTGCACGCAGGCAAAGTGTTGTGTAGCCCCACACTAAACCCAGGCTTTGCTATCGAGACATTACGCCCTATTAATCGTTGCCTCTGTATTAACATGCAGATATACTGCACGCAGGCAAAGTGTTGTCTTGTGTCTATACTTTACGCAGGCAAAGTGTTGTGTAGGCCCACACTAAACCCAGCCTTTGCTATCGAGACATTACGCCCTATTAATCGTTGCCTCTGTATTAACATGCAGATATACTGCACGCAGGCAAAGTGTTGTCTTGCGTCTATACTGCACGCAGGCAAAGTGTTGTGTAGCCCACACTAAACCCAGCCTTTGCTATCGAGACATTACGCCCTATTAATCGTTGCCTCTGTATTAACATGCAGATATACTGCACGCAGGCAAAGTGTTGTGTAGCCCCACACTAAACCCAGCCTTTGCTATCGAGACATTACGCCCTATTAATCGTTGCCTCTGTATTAACATGCAGATATACTGCACGCAGGCAAAGTGTTGTCTTGTGTCTATACTGCACGCAGGCAAAGTGTTGTGTAGCCCCACACTTAACCCAGCCTTTGCTATCGAGACATTACGCCCTATTAATCGTTGCCTCTGTATTAACATGCAGATATACTGCACGCAGGCAAAGTGTTGTCTTGTGTCTATACTGCACGCAGGCAAAGTGTTGTGTAGCCCCACACTAAACCCAGCCTTTGCTATCGAGACATTACGCCCTATTAATCGTTGCCTCTGTATTAACATGCAGATATACTGCACGCAGGCAAAGTGTTGTCTTGTGTCTATAGTGCACGCAGGCAAAGTGTTGTGTAGCCCCACACTAAACCCAGCCTTTGCTATCGAGACATTACGCCCTATTAATCGTTGCCTCTGTATTAACATGCAGATATACTGCACGCAGGCAAAGTGTTGTCTTGTGTCTATACTGCACGCAGGCAAAGTGTTGTGTAGCCCCACACTTAACCCAGCCTTTGCTATCGAGACATTACGCCCTATTAATCGTTGCCTCTGTATTAACATGCAGATATACTGCACGCAGGCAAAGTGTTGTCTTGTGTCTATACTGCACGCAGGCAAAGTGTTGTGTAGCCCCACACTAAACCCAGCCTTTGCTATCGAGACATTACGCCCTATTAATCGTTGCCTCTGTATTAACATGCAGATATACTGCTCGCAGGCAAAGTGTTGTGTAGCCCCACACTAAACCCAGCCTTTGCTATCGAGACATTACGCCCTATTAATCGTTGCCCCTGTATTAACATGCAGATATACTGCACGCAGGCAAAGTGTTGTCTTGTGTCTATACTGCACGCAGGCAAAGTGTTGTGTAGCCCCACACTAAACCCAGCCTTTGCTATCGAGACATTACGCCCTATTAATCGTTGCCTCTGTATTAACATGCAGATATACTGCACGCAGGCAAAGTGTTGTCTTGTGTCTATACTGCACGCAGGCAAAGTGTTGTGTAGCCTCACACTAAACCCAGCCTTTGCTATCCAGACATTACGCCCTATTAATCGTTGCCTCTGTATTAACATGCAGATATACTGCACGCAGGCAAAGTGTTGTCTTGTGTCTATAGTGCACGCAGGCAAAGTGTTGTGTAGCCCCACACTAAACCCAGCCTTTGCTATCGAGACATTACGCCCTTTTAATCGTTGCCTCTGTATTAACATGCAGATATACTGCACGCAGGCAAAGTGTTGTCTTGTGTCTATAGTGCACGCAGGCAAAGTGTTGTGTAGCCCCGCACTAAACCCAGCCTTTGCTATCCAGACATTACGCCCTATTAATCGTTGCCTCTGTATTAACATGCAGATATACTGCACGCAGGCAAAGTGTTGTCTTGTGTCTATAGTGCACGCAGGCAAAGTGTTGTGTAGACCACACTAAACCCAGCCTTTGCTATCGAGACATTACGCCCTATTAATCGCTGCCTCTGTATTAACATGCAGATATACTGCACGCAGGCAAAGTGTTGTCTTGTGTCTATACTGCACGCAGGCAAAGTGTTGTGTAGCCTTACACTAAACCCAGCCTTTGCTATCGAGACATTACGCCCTATTAATCGTTGTCTCTGTATTAACATGCAGATATACTGCACGCAGGCAAAGTGTTGGCTTGTGTCTATAGTGCACGCAGGCAAAGTGTTGTGTAGCCCCACACTAAACCCAGTCTTTGCTATAGAGACATTACGCCCTATTAATCGTTGCCTCTGTATTAACATGCAGATATACTGCACGCAGGCAAAGTGTTGTCTTGTGTCTATACTGCACGCAGGCAAAGTGTTGTGTAGCCTCACACTAAACCCAGCCTTTGCTATCGAGACATTACGCCCTATTAATCGTTGCCTCTGTATTAACATGCAGATATACTGCACGCAGGCAAAGTGTTGTCTTGTGACTATACTGCACGCAGGCAAAGTGTTGTGTAGTCCCACACTAAACCCAGCCTTTGCTATCGAGACATTACGCCCTATTAATCGTTGCCTCTGTATTAACATGCAGATATACTGCACGCAGGCAAAGTGTTGTCTTGTGTCTATACTGCACGCAGGCAAAGTGTTGTCTTGTGTCTATACTGCACGCAGGCAAAGTGTTGTCTTGTGTCTATACTGCACGCAGGCAAAGTGTTGTGTAGCCCACACTAAACCCAGCCTTTGCTATCGAGACATTACGCCCTATTAATCGTTGCCTCCGTATTAACATGCAGATATACTGCACGCAGGCAAAGAGTATTCTTGTGTCTATACTGCACGCAGGCAAAGTGTTGTGTAGCCCCACACTAAACCCAGCCTTTGCTATCCAGACATTACGCCCTATTAATCGTTGCCTCTGTATTAACATGCAGATATACTGCACGCAGGCAAAGTGTTGTCTTGTGTCTATACTGCACGCAGGCAAAGTGTTGTGTAGCCCCACACTAAACCCAGCCTTTGCTATCGAGACATTACGCCCTATTAATCGTTGCCTCTGTATTAACATGCAGATATACTGCACGCAGGCAAAGTGTTGTGTAGCCCCACACTAAACCCAGCCTTTGCTATCGAGACATTACGCCCTCTTAATCGTTGCCTCTGTATTAACATGCAGATATACTGCACGCAGGCAAAGTGTTGTCTTGTGTCTATACTGCACGCAGGCAAAGTGTTGTGTAGCCTCACACTAAACCCAGCCTTTGCTATCCAGACATTACGCCCTATTAATCGTTGCCTCTGTATTAACATGCAGATATACTGCACGCAGGCAAAGTGTTGTCTTGTGTCTATACTGCACGCAGGCAAAGTGTTGTGTAGCCCCACACTAAACCCAGCCTTTGCTATCCAGACATTACGCACTATTAATCGTTGCCTCTGTATTAACATGCAGATATACTGCACGCAGGCAAAGTGTTGTCTTGTGTCTATACTGCACGCAGGCAAATTGTTGTCTTGTGTCTATACTGCATGCAGGCAAAGTGTTGTGTAGCCCCACACTAAACCCAGCCTTTGCTATCGAGACATTACGCCCTATTAATCGTTGCCTCTGTATTAACATGCAGATATACAGCACGCAGGCAAAGTGTTGTCTTGTGTCTATACTGCACGCAGGCAAAGTGTTGTGTAGCCTCACACTAACCCCAGCCTTTGCTATCGAGACATTTCGCCCTATTAATCGTTGCCTCTGTATTAACATGCAGATATACTGCACGCAGGCAAAGTGTTGTCTTGTGTCTATACTGCACGCAGGCAAAGTGTTGTCTTGTGTCTATACTGCACGCAGGCAAAGTGTTGTGTAGCCCCACACTAAACCCAGCCTTTGCTATCAAGACATTACGCCCTATTAATCGTTGCCTCTGTATTAACATGCAGATATACTGCACGCAGGCAAAGTGTTGTCTTGTGTCTATACTGCACGCAGGCAAAGTGTTGTCTTGTGTCTATACTGCACGCAGGCAAAGTGTTGTGTAGCCCCACACTAAACCCAGCCTTTGCTATCAAGACATTACGCCCTATTAATCGTTGCCTCTGTATTAACATGCAGATATACTGCACGCAGGCAAAGTGTTGTCTTGTGTCTATACTGCACGCAGGCAAAGTGTTGTGTAGCCCCACACTAAACCCAGCCTTTGCTATCGAGACATTACGCCCTATTAATCGTTGCCTCTGTATTAACATGCAGATATACTGCACGCAGGCAAAGTGTTGTCTTGTGTCTATACTGCACGCAGGCAAAGTGTTGTCTTGTGTCTATACTGCACGCAGGCAAAGTGTTGTCTTGTGTCCATACTGCACGCAGGCAAAGTGTTGTCTTGTGTCTATACTGCACGCAGGCAAAGTGTTGTGTAGCCCCACACTAAACCCAGCCTTTGCTATCGAGACATTACGCCCTATTAATCGTTGCCTCTGTATTAACATGCAGATATACTGCACGCAGGCAAAGTGTTGTGTAGCCCCACACTAAACCCAGCCTTTGCTATCAAGACATTACGCCCAATTAATCGTTGCCTCTGTATTAACATGCAGATATACTGCGCGCAGGCAAAGTGTTGTCTTGTGTCTATACTGCACGCAGGCAAAGTGTTGTGTAGCCCCACACTAAACCCAGCCTTTGCTATCGAGACATTACGCCCTATTAATCGTTGCCTCTGTATTAACATGCAGATATACTGCACGCAGGCAAAGTGTTGTCTTGTGTCTATACTGCACGCAGGCAAAGTGTTGTGTAGCCCCACACTAAACCCAGCCTTTGCTATCGAGACATTACGCCCTATTAATCGTTGTCTCTGTATTAACATGCAGATATACTGCACGCAGGCAAAGTGTTGTGTAGCCCCACACTAAACCCTGCCTTTGCTATCGAGACATTACGCCCTATTAATCGTTGCCTCTGTATTAACATGCAGATATACTGCACGCAGGCAAAGTGTTGTCTTGTGTCTATAGTGCACGCACGTTAAGTGTTGTGTAGCCCCACACTAAACCCAGCCTTTGCTATCGAGACATTACGCCCTATTAATCGTTGCCTCTGTATTAACATGCAGATATACTGCACGCAGGCAAAGTGTTGTCTTGTGTCTATACTGCACGCAGGCAAAGTGTTGTGTAGCCCCACACTAAACCCAGCCTTTGCTATCGAGACATTACGCCCTATTAATCGTTGCCTCTGTATTAACATGCAGATATACTGCACGCAGGCAAAGTGTTGTCTTGTGTCTATACTGCACGCAGGCAAAGTGTTGTGTAGCCCCACACTAAACCCAGCCTTTGCTATCGAGACATTACGCCCTATTAATCGTTGCCTCTGTATTAACATGCAGATATACTGCACGCAGGCAAAGTGTTGTCTTGTGTCTATAGTGCACGCAGGCAAAGTGTTGTGTAGCCCCACACTAAACCCAGCCTTTGCTATCCAGACATTACGCCCTATTAATCGTTGTCTCTGTATTAACATGCAGATATACTGCACGCAGGCAAAGTGTTGTCTTGTGTCTATACTGCACGCAGGCAAAGTGTTGTGTAGCCCACACTAAACCCAGCCTTTGCTATCCAGACATTACGCCCTATTAATCGTTGTCTCTGTATTAACATGCAGATATACTGCACGCAGGCAAAGTGTTGTCTTGTGTCTATAGTGCACGCTGGCAAAGTGTTGTGTAGCCCACACTAAACCCAGCCTTTGCTATCCAGACATTACGCCCTATTAATCGTTGCCTCTGTATTAACATGCAGGTATACTGCACGCAGGCAAAGTGTTGTCTTGTGTCTATACTGCACGCAGGCAAAGTGTTGTGTAGCCCCACACTAAACCCAGCCTTTGCTATCCAGACATTACGCCCTATTAAACGTTGCCTCTGTATTAACATGCAGATATACTGCACGCAGGCAAAGTGTTGTCTTGTGTCTATAGTGCACGCAAGCAAAGTGTTGTGTAGCCCCACACTAAACCCAGTCTTTGCTATCGAGACATTACGCCCTATTAATCGTTGCCTCTGTATTAACATGCAGATATACTGCACGCAGGCAAAGTGTTGTGTAGCCCCACACTAAACCCAGCCTTTGCTATCCAGACATTACGCCCTATTAATCGTTGCCTCTGTATTAACATGCAGATATACTGCACGCAGGCAAAGTGTTGTCTTGTGTCTATACTGCACGCAGGCAAAGTGTTGTGTAGCCCCACACTAAACCCAGCCTTTGCTATCGAGACATTACGCCCTATTAATCGTTGCCTCTGTATTAACATGCAGATATACTGCACGCAGGCAAAGTGTTGTCTTGTGTCTATAGTGCACGCAGGCAAAGTGTTGTCTTGTGTCTATACTGCACGCAGGCAAAGTGTTGTCTTGTGTCTATACTGCACGCAGGCAAAGTGTTGTCTTGTGTCTATATTGCACGCAGGCAAAGTGTTGTGTAGCCCCACACTAAACCCAGCCTTTGCTATCCAGACATTACGCCCTATTAATCGTTGCCTCTGTATTAACATGCAGATATACTGCACGCAGGCAAAGTGTTGTCTTGTGTCTATACTGCACGCAGGCAAAGTGTTGTGTAGCCCCACA
This sequence comes from Isoperla grammatica, assembly GCA_945910005.1. Lineage (NCBI taxonomy): Eukaryota > Metazoa > Arthropoda > Insecta > Plecoptera > Perlodidae > Isoperla > Isoperla grammatica. Next base: position 31,477,947 of record OX246749.1, read on the forward strand.
CTAAACCCAGCCTTTGCTATCGAGACATTACGCCCTATTAATCGTTGCCTCTGTATTAACATGCAGATATACTGCACGCAGGCAAAGTGTTGTCTTGTGTCTATACTGCACGCAGGCAAAGTGTTGTGTAGCCCCACACTAAACCCAGCCTTTGCTATCCAGACATTACGCCCTATTAATCGTTGCCTCTGTATTAACATGCAGATATACTGCACGCAGGCAAAGTGTTGTCTTGTGTCTATACTGCACGCAGGCAAAGTGTTGTGTAGCCCCACACTAAACCCAGCCTTTGCTATCGAGACATTACGCCCTATTAATCGTTGCCTCTGTATTAACATGCAGATATACTGCACGCAGGCAAAGTGTTGTCTTGTGTCTATAGTGCACGCAGGCAAAGTGTTGTGTAGCCCGACACTAAACCCAGCCTTTGCTATCGAGACATTACGCCCTATTAATCGTTGCCTCTGTATTAACATGCAGATATACTGCACGCAGGCAAAGTGTTGTCTTGTGTCTATAGTGCACGCAGGCAAAGTGTTGTGTAGACCACACTAAACCCAGCCTTTGCTATCGAGACATTACGCCCTATTAATCGCTGCCTCTGTATTAACATGCAGATATACTGCACGCAGGCAAAGTGTTGTCTTGTGTCTATACTGCACGCAGGCAAAGTGTTGTGTAGCCTTACACTAAACCCAGCCTTTGCTATCGAGACATTACGCCCTATTAATCGTTGCCTCTGTATTAACATGCAGATATACTGCACGCAGGCAAAGTGTTGGCTTGTGTCTATAGTGCACGCAGGCAAAGTGTTGTGTAGCCCCACACTAAACCCAGTCTTTGCTATAGAGACATTACGCCCTATTAATCGTTGCCTCTGTATTAACATGCAGATATACTGCACGCAGGCAAAGTGTTGTCTTGTGTCTATACTGCACGCAGGCAAAGTGTTGTGTAGCCTCACACTAAACCCAGCCTTTGCTATCGAGACATTACGCCCTATTAATCGTTGCCTCTGTATTAACATGCAGATATACTGCACGCAGGCAAAGTGTTGTCTTGTGACTATACTGCACGCAGGCAAAGTGTTGTGTAGTCCCACACTAAACCCAGCCTTTGCTATCGAGACATTACGCCCTATTAATCGTTGCCTCTGTATTAACATGCAGATATACTGCACGCAGGCAAAGTGTTGTCTTGTGTCTATACTGCACGCAGGCAAAGTGTTGTCTTGTGTCTATACTGCACGCAGGCAAAGTGTTGTCTTGTGTCTATACTGCACGCAGGCAAAGTGTTGTGTAGCCCACACTAAACCCAGCCTTTGCTATCGAGACATTACGCCCTATTAATCGTTGCCTCCGTATTAACATGCAGATATACTGCACGCAGGCAAAGAGTATTCTTGTGTCTATACTGCACGCAGGCAAAGTGTTGTGTAGCCCCACACTAAACCCAGCCTTTGCTATCCAGACATTACGCCCTATTAATCGTTGCCTCTGTATTAACATGCAGATATACTGCACGCAGGCAAAGTGTTGTCTTGTGTCTATACTGCACGCAGGCAAAGTGTTGTGTAGCCCCACACTAAACCCAGCCTTTGCTATCGAGACATTACGCCCTATTAATCGTTGCCTCTGTATTAACATGCAGATATACTGCACGCAGGCAAAGTGTTGTCTTGTGTCTATACTGCACGCAGGCAAAGTGTTGTGTAGCCTCACACTAAACCCAGCCTTTGCTATCCAGACATTACGCCCTATTAATCGTTGCCTCTGTATTAACATGCAGATATACTGCACGCAGGCAAAGTGTTGTCTTGTGTCTATACTGCACGCAGGCAAAGTGCTGTGTAGCCCCACACTAAACCCAGCCTTTGCTATCCAGACATTACGCACTATTAATCGTTGCCTCTGTATTAACATGCAGATATACTGCACGCAGGCAAAGTGTTGTCTTGTGTCTATACTGCACGCAGGCAAAGTGTTGTCTTGTGTCTATACTGCATGCAGGCAAAGTGTTGTGTAGCCCCACACTAAACCCAGCCTTTGCTATCGAGACATTACGCCCTATTAATCGTTGCCTCTGTATTAACATGCAGATATACAGCACGCAGGCAAAGTGTTGTCTTGTGTCTATACTGCACGCAGGCAAAGTGTTGTGTAGCCTCACACTAACCCCAGCCTTTGCTATCGAGACATTTCGCCCTATTAATCGTTGCCTCTGTATTAACATGCAGATATACTGCACGCAGGCAAAGTGTTGTCTTGTGTCTATACTGCACGCAGGCAAAGTGTTGTCTTGTGTCTATACTGCACGCAGGCAAAGTGTTGTGTAGCCCCACACTAAACCCAGCCTTTGCTATCAAGACATTACGCCCTATTAATCGTTGCCTCTGTATTAACATGCAGATATACTGCACGCAGGCAAAGTGTTGTCTTGTGTCTATACTGCACGCAGGCAAAGTGTTGTCTTGTGTCTATACTGCACGCAGGCAAAGTGTTGTGTAGCCCCACACTAAACCCAGCCTTTGCTATCAAGACATTACGCCCTATTAATCGTTGCCTCTGTATTAACATGCAGATATACTGCACGCAGGCAAAGTGTTGTCTTGTGTCTATACTGCACGCAGGCAAAGTGTTGTGTAGCCCCACACTAAACCCAGCCTTTGCTATCGAGACATTACGCCCTATTAATCGTTGCCTCTGTATTAACATGCAGATATACTGCACGCAGGCAAAGTGTTGTCTTGTGTCTATACTGCACGCAGGCAAAGTGTTGTCTTGTGTCTATACTGCACGCAGGCAAAGTGTTGTCTTGTGTCCATACTGCACGCAGGCAAAGTGTTGTCTTGTGTCTATACTGCACGCAGGCAAAGTGTTGTGTAGCCCCACACTAAACCCAGCCTTTGCTATCGAGACATTACGCCCTATTAATCGTTGCCTCTGTATTAACATGCAGATATACTGCACGCAGGCAAAGTGTTGTGTAGCCCCACACTAAACCCAGCCTTTGCTATCAAGACATTACGCCCAATTAATCGTTGCCTCTGTATTAACATGCAGATATACTGCGCGCAGGCAAAGTGTTGTCTTGTGTCTATACTGCACGCAGGCAAAGTGTTGTGTAGCCCCACACTAAACCCAGCCTTTGCTATCGAGACATTACGCCCTATTAATCGTTGCCTCTGTATTAACATGCAGATATACTGCACGCAGGCAAAGTGTTGTCTTGTGTCTATACTGCACGCAGGCAAAGTGTTGTGTAGCCCCACACTAAACCCAGCCTTTGCTATCGAGACATTACGCCCTATTAATCGTTGTCTCTGTATTAACATGCAGATATACTGCACGCAGGCAAAGTGTTGTCTTGTGTCTATACTGCACGCAGGCAAAGTGTTGTGTAGCCCACACTAAACCCAGCCTTTGCTATCGAGACATTACGCCCTATTAATCGTTGCCTCTGTATTAACATGCAGATATACTGCACGCAGGCAAAGTGTTGTCTTGTGTCTATAGTGCACGCAGGCAAAGTGTTGTGTGGCCCCACACTAAACCCAGCCTTTGCTATCGAGACATTACGCCCTATTAATCGTTGCCTCTGTATTAACATGCAGATATACTGCACGCAGGCAAAGTGTTGTCTTGTGTCTATACTGCACGCAGGCAAAGTGTTGTGTAGCCCCACACTAAACCCAGCCTTTGCTATCGAGACATTACGCCCTATTAATCGTTGCCTCTGTATTAACATGCAGATATACTGCACGCAGGCAAAGTGTTGTCTTGTGTCTATACTGCACGCAGGCAAAGTGTTGTGTAGCCCCACACTAAACCCAGCCTTTGCTATCGAGACATTACATCCTATTAATCGTTGCCTCTGTATTAATATGCAGATATACTGCACGCAGGCAAAGTGTTGTCTTGTGTCTATACTGCACGCAGGCAAAGTGTTGTGTAGCCCCACACTAAACCCAGCCTTTGCTATCGAGACATTACGCCCTATTAATCGTTGCCTCTGTATTAACATGCAGATATACTGCACGCAGGCAAAGTGTTGTCTTGTGTCTATAGTGCACGCAGGCAAAGTGTTGTGTAGCCCCACACTAAACCCAGCCTTTGCTATCGAGACATTACGCCCTATTAATCGTTGCCTCTGTATTAACATGCAGATATACTGCACACAGGCAAAGTGTTGTCTTGTGTCTATACTGCAAGCAGGCAAAGTGTTGTCTTGTGTTTATACTGCAAGCAGGCAAAGTGTTGTCTTGTGTCTATAGTGCACGCAGGCAAAGTGTTGTGTAGCCCCACACTAAACCCAGCCTTTGCTATCGAGACATTACGCCCTATTAATCGTTGCCTCTGTATTAACATGCAGATATACTGCACACAGGCAAAGTGTTGTCTTGTGTCTAAAGTGCACGCAGGCAAAGTGTTGTGTAGCCCCACACTAAACCCAGCCTTTGCTATCCAGACATTACGCCCTATTAATCGTTGCCTCTGTATTAACATGCAGATATACTGCACGCAGGCAAAGTGTTGTCTTGTGTCTATAGTGCACGCAGGCAAAGTGTTGTGTAGCCCCACACTAAACCCAGCCTTTGCTATCGAGACATTACGCCCTATTAATCGTTGCCTCTGTATTAACATGCAGATATACTGCACACAGGCAAAGTGTTGTCTTGTGTCTATACTGCAAGCAGGCAAAGTGTTGTCTTGTGTCTATACTGCAAGCAGGCAAAGTGTTGTCTTGTGTCTATAGTGCACGCAGGCAAAGTGTTGTGTAGCCCCACACTAAACCCAGCCTTTGCTATCGAGACATTACGCCCTATTAATCGTTGCCTCTGTATTAACATGCAGATATACTGCACGCAGGCAAAGTGTTGTCTTGTGTCTATAGTGCACGCAGGCAAAGTGTTGTGTAGCCCCACACTAAACCCAGCCTTTGCTATCGAGACATTACGCCCTATTAATCGTTGCCTCTGTATTAACATGCAGATATACTGCACACAGGCAAAGTGTTGTCTTGTGTCTATACTGCAAGCAGGCAAAGTGTTGTCTTGTGTCTATACTGCAAGCAGGCAAAGTGTTGTCTTGTGTCTATAGTGCACGCAGGCAAAGTGTTGTGTAGCCCCACACTAAACCCAGCCTTTGCTATCGAGACATTACGCCCTATTAATCGTTGCCTCTGTATTAACATGCAGATATACTGCACACAGGCAAAGTGTTGTCTTGTGTCTAAAGTGCACGCAGGCAAAGTGTTGTGTAGCCCCACACTAAACCCAGCCTTTGCTATCCAGACATTACGCCCTATTAATCGTTGCCTCTGTATTAACATGCAGATATACTGCACGCAGGCAAAGTGTTGTCTTGTGTCTATACTGCACGCAGGCAAAGTGTTGTGTAGCCCCACACTAAACCCAGCCTTTGCTATCGAGACAATACGCCCTATTAATCGTTGCCTCTGTATTAACATGCAGATATACTGCACGCAGGCAAAGTGTTGTCTTGTGTCTATAGTGCACGCAGGCAAAGTGTTGTGTAGCCCCACACTAAACCCAGCCTTTGCTATCGAGACATTACGCCCTTTTAATCGTTGCCTCTGTATTAACATGCAGATATACTGCACGCAGGCAAAGTGTTGTCTTGTGTCTATACTGCACGCAGGCAAAGTGTTGTGTAGCCCCACACTAAACCCAGCCTTTGCTATCGAGACATTACGCCCTATTAATCGTTGCCTCTGTATTAACATGCAGATATACTGCACGCAGGCAAAGTGTTGTCTTGTGTCTATACTGCACGCAGGCAAAGTGTTGTCTTGTGTCTATAGTGCACGCAGGCAAAGTGTTGTGTAGCCCCACACTAAACCCAGCCTTTGCTATCGAGACATTACGCCCTATTAATCGTTGCCTCTGTATTAACATGCAGATATACTGCACGCAGGCAAAGTGTTGTCTTGTGTCTATACTGCACGCAGGCAAAGTGTTGTGTAGCCCCACACTAAACCCAGCCTTTGCTATCGAGACATTACGCCCTATTAATCGTTGCCTCTGTATTAACATGCAGATATACTGCACGCAGACAAAGTGTTGTCTTGTGTCTATACTGCACGCAGGCAAAGTGTTGTGTAGCCCCACACTAAACCCAGCCTTTGCTATCGAGACATTACGCCCTTTTAATCGTTGCCTCTGTATTAACATGCAGATATACTGCACGCAGGCAAAGTGTTGTCTTGTGTCTATACTGCACGCAGGCAAAGTGTTGTGTAGCCCCACACTAAACCCAGCCTTTGCTATCGAGACATTACGCCCTATTAATCGTTGCCTCTGTATTAACATGCAGATATACTGCAAGCAGGCAAAGTGTTGTCTTGTGTCTATACTGCACGCAGGCAAAGTGTTGTGTAGCCCCACACTAAACCCAGCCTTTGCTATCGAGACATTACGCCCTATTAATCGTTGTCTCTGTATTAACATGCAGATATACTGCACGCAGGCAAAGTGTTGTCTTGTGTCTATACTGCACGCAGGCAAAGTGTTGTGTAGCCCCACACTAAACCCAGCCTTTGCTATCGAGACATTACGCCCTATTAATCGTTGCCTCTGTATTAACATGCAGATATACTGCACGCAGGCAAAGTGGTGTCTTGTGTCTATACTGCACGCAGGCAAAGTGTTGTGTAGCCCCACACTAAACCCAGCCTTTGCTATCGAGACATTATGCCCTATTAATCGTTGCCTCTGTATTAACATGCAGATATACTGCACGCAGGCAAAGTGTTGTGTAGCCCCACACTAAACCCAGCCTTTGCTATCGAGACATTACGCCCTATTAATCGTTGCCTCTGTATTAACATGCAGATATACTGCACGCAGGCAAAGTGTTGTCTTGTGTCTATACTGCACGCAGGCAAAGTGTTGTGTAGCCCCACACTAAACCCAGCCTTTGCTATCGAGACATTACGCCCTATTAATCGTTGCCTCTGTATTAACATGCAGATATACTGCACGCAGGCAAAGTGTTGTCTTGTGTCTATACTGCACGCAGGCAAAGTGTTGTGTAGCCCCACACTAAACCCAGCCTTTGCTATCGAGACATTACGCCCTATTAATCGTTGCCTCTGTATTAACATGCAGATATACTGCACGCAGGCAAAGTGTTGTCTTGTGTCTATACTGCACGCATGCAAAGTGTTGTCTAGTGTCTAAACTGCACGCACGCAAAGTGTTGTGTAGCCCCACACTAAACCCAGCCTTTGCTATCGAGACATTACGCCCTATTAATCGTTGCCTCTGTATTAACATGCAGATATACTGCACGCAGGCAAAGTGTTGTCTTGTGTCTATACTGCACGCAGGCAAAGTGTTGTGTAGCCCCACACTAAACCCAGCCTTTGCTATCGAGACATTACGCCCTATTAATCGTTGCCTCTGTATTAACATGCAGATATACTGCACGCAGGCAAAGTGTTGTCTTGTGTCTATACTGCACGCAGGCAAAGTGTTGTCTTGTGTCTATACTGCACGCAGGCAAAGTGTTGTGTAGCCCCACACTAAACCCAGCCTTTGCTATCGAGACATTACGCCCTATTAATCGTTGCCTCTGTATTAACATGCAGATATACTGCACGCAGGCAAAGTGTTGTCTTGTGTCTATACTGCACGCAGGCAAAGTGTTGTGTAGCCCCACACTAAACCCAGCCTTTGCTATCGAGACATTACGCCCTATTAATCGTTGCCTCTGTATTAACATGCAGATATACTGCACGTAGGCAAAGTGTTGTCTTGTGTCTATACTGCACGCAGGCAAAGTGTTGTGTAGCCTCACACTAAACCCAGCCTTTGCTATCGAGACATTACGCCCTATTAGTCGTTGCCTCTGTATTAACATGCAGATATACTGCGCGCAGGCAAAGTGTTGTCTTGTGTCTATACTGCACGCAGGCAAAGTGTTGTGTAGCCCCACACTAAACCCAGCCTTTGCTATCGAGACATTACGCCCTATTAATCGTTGCCTCTGTATTAACATGCAGATATACTGCACGCAGGCAAAGTGGTGTCTTGTGTCTATACTGCACGCAGGCAAAGTGTTGTGTAGCCCCACACTAAACCCAGCCTTTGCTATCGAGACATTACGCCCTATTAATCGTTGCCTCTGTATTAACATGCAAATATACTGCACGCAGGCAAAGTGTTGTCTTGTGTCTATACTGCACGCAGGCAAAGTGTTGTGTAGCCCCACACTAAACCCAGCCTTTGCTATCGAGACATTACGCCCTATTAATCGTTGCCTCTGTATTAACATGCAGATATACTGCACGCAGGCAAAGTGGTGTCTTGTGTCTATACTGCACGCAGGCAAAGTGTTGTGTAGCCCCACACTAAACCCAGCCTTTGCTATCGAGACATTACGCCCTATTAATCGTTGCCTCTGTATTAACATGCAGATATACTGCGCGCAGGCAAAGTGTTGTCTTGTGTCTATAGTGCACGCAGGCAAAGTGTTGTGTAGCTTTACACTAAACCCAGCCTTTGCTATCGAGACATTACGCTCTATTAATCGTTGCCTCTGTATTAACATGCAGATATACTGCACGCAGGCAAAGTGTTGTCTTGTGTCTATAGTGCACGCAGGCAAAGTGTTGTCTTGTGTCTATACTGCACGCAGGCAAAGTGTTGTGTAGCCCCACACTAAACCCAGCCTTTGCTATCTAGACATTACGCCCTATTAATCGTTGCCTCTGTATTAACATGCAGATATACTGCACGCAGGCAAAGTGTTGTCTTGTGTCTATACTGCACGCAGGCAAAGTGTTGTGTAGCCCCACACTAAACCCAGCCTTTGCTATCGAGACATTACGCCCTATTAATCGTTGCCTCTGTATTAACATGCAGATATACTGCACGCAGGCAAAGTGTTGTCTTGTGTCTATACTGCACGCAGGCAAAGTGTTGTGTAGCCCCACACTAAACCCAGCCTTTGCTATCGAGACATTACGCCCTATTAATCGTTGCCTCTGTATTAACATGCAGATATACTGCACGCAGGCAAAGTGTTGTCTTGTGTCTATACTGCACGCAGGCAAAGTGTTGTGTAGCCCCACACTAAACCCAGCCTTTGCTATCGAGACATTACGCCCTATTAATCGTTGCCTCTGTATTAACATGCAGATATACTGCACGCAGGCAAAGTGTTGTGTAGCCCCACACTAAACCCAGCCTTTGCTATCGAGACATTACGCCCTATTAATCGTTGCCTCTGTATTAACATGCAGATATACTGCACGCAGGCAAAGTGTTGTCTTGTGTCTATACTGCACGCAGGCAAAGTGTTGTGTAGCCCCACACTTAACCCAGCCTTTGCTATCGAGACATTACGCCCTATTAATCGTTGCCTCTGTATTAACATGCAGATATACTGCACGCAGGCAAAGTGTTGTCTTGTGTCTATACTGCACGCAGGCAAAGTGTTGTGTAGCCCCACACTAAACCCAGCCTTTGCTATCGAGACATTACGCCCTATTAATCGTTGCCTCTGTATTAACATGCAGATATACTGCACGCAGGCAAAGTGTTGTCTTGTGTCTATAGTGCACGCAGGCAAAGTGTTGTGTAGCCCCGCACTAAACCCAGCCTTTGCTATCGAGACATTACGCCCTATTAATCGTTGCCTCTGTATTAACATGCAGACATACTGCACGCAGGCAAAGTGTTGTCTTGTGTCTATACTGCACGCAGGCAAAGTGTTGTGTAGCCCCACACTAAACCCAGCCTTTGCTATCCAGACAATACGCCCTATTAATCGTTGCCTCTGTATTAACATGCAGATATACTGCACGCAGGCAAAGTGTTGTCTTGTGTCTATACTGCACGCAGGCAAAGTGTTGTGTAGCCCCACACTTAACCCAGCCTTTGCTATCGAGACATTACGCCCTATTAATCGTTGCCTCTGTATTAACATGCAGATATACTGCACGCAGGCAAAGTGTTGTCTTGTGTCTATACTGCACGCAGGCAAAGTGTTGTGTAGCCCCACACTAAACCCAGCCTTTGCTATCCAGACATTACGCCCTATTAATCGTTGCCTCTGTATTAACATGCAGATATACTGCACGCAGGCCAAGTGTTGTGTAGCCCAACACTAAACCCAGCCTTTGCTATCGAGACATTACGCCCTATTAATCGTTGCCTCTGTATTAACATGCAGATATACTGCACGCAGGCAAAGTGTTGTCTTGTGTCTATAGTGCACGCAGGCAAAGTGTTGTGTAGCCCCACACTAAACCAAGCCTTTGCTATCGAGACATTACGCCCTATTAATCGTTGCCTCTGTATTAACATGCAGATATACTGCACGCAGGCAAAGTGTTGTCTTGTGTCTATAGTGCACGCAGGCAAAGTGTTGTGTAGCCCCACACTTAACCCAGCCTTTGCTATCGAGACATTACGCCCTATTAATCGTTGCCTCTGTATTAACATGCAGATATACTGCACGCAGGCAAAGTGTTGTCTTGTGTCTATACTGCACGCAGGCAAAGTGTTGTGTAGCCCCACACTTAACCCAGCCTTTGCTATCGAGACATTACGCCCTATTAATCGTTGCCTCTGTATTAACATGCAGATATACTGCACGCAGGCAAAGTGTTGTCTTGTGTCTACAGTGCACGCAGGCAAAGTGTTGTGTAGCCCCACACTAAACCCAGCATTTGCTATCGAGACATTACGCCCTATTAATCGTTGCCTCTGTATTAACATGCAGATATACTGCACGCAGGCAAAGTGTTGTCTTGTGTCTATACTGCACGCAGGCAAAGTGTTGTGTAGCCCCACACTAAACCCAGCCTTTGCTATCGAGACATTACGCCCTATTAATCGTTGACTCTGTATTAACATGCAGATATACTGCACGCAGGCAAAGTGTTGTCTTGTGTCTATACTGCACGCAGGCAAAGTGTTGTGTAGCCCCACACTAAACCCAGCCTTTGCTATCGAGACATTACGCCCTATTAATCGTTGCCTCTGTATTTACATGCAGATATACTGCACGCAGGCAAAGTGTTGTCTTGTGTCTATAGTGCACGCAGGCAAAGTGTTGTCTTGTGTCTATACTGCACGCAGGCAAAGTGTTGTCTTGTGTCTATAGTGCACGCAGGCAAAGTGTTGTCTTGTGTCTATACTGCACGCAGGCAAAGTGTTGTGTAGCCCCACACTAAACCCAGCCTTTGCTATCGAGACATTACGCCCTATTAATCGTTGCCTCTGTATTAACATGCAGATATACTGCACGCAGGCAAAGTGTTGTCTTGTGTCTATACTGCACGCAGGCAAAGTGTTGTGTAGCCCACACTAAACCCAGCCTTTGCTATCGAGACATTACGCCCTATTAATCGTTGCCTCTGTATTAACATGCAGATATACTGCACGCAGGCAAAGTGTTGTCTTGTGTCTATACTGCACGCAGGCAAAGTGTTGTGTAGCCCCACACTAAACCCAGCCTTTGCTATCGAGACATTACGCCCTATTAATCGTTGCCTCTGTATTAACATGCAGATATACTGCACGCAGGCAAAGTGTTGTGTAGCCCCACACTAAACCCAGCCTTTGCTATCGAGACATTACGCCTTAATAATCGTTGCCTCTGTATTAACATGCAGATATACTGCACGCAGGCAAAGTGTTGTCTTGTGTCTATACTGCACGCAGGCAAAGTGTTGTGTAGCCCCACACTAAACCCAGCCTTTGCTATCGAGACATTACGCCCTATTAATCGTTGCCTCTGTATTAACATGCAGATATACTGCACGCAGGCAAAGTGTTGTCTTGTGTCTATACTGCACGCAGGCAAAGTGTTGTGTAGCCCACACTAAACCCAGCCTTTGCTATCCAGACATTACGCCCTATTAATCGTTGCCTCTGTATTAACATGCAGATATACTGCACGCAGGCAAAGTGTTGTCTTGTGTCTATAGTGCACGCAGGCAAAGTGTTGTCTTGTGTCTATACTGCACGCAGGCAAAGTGTTGTGTAGCCCACACTAAACCCAGCCTTTGCTATCGAGACATTACGCCCTATTTATCGTTGCCTCTGTATTAACATGCAGATATACTGCACGCAGGCAAAGTGTTGTGTAGCCCACACTAAACCCAGCCTTTGCTATCCAGACATTACGCCCTATTAATCGTTGCCTCTGTATTAACATGCAGATATACTGCACGCAGGCAAAGTGTTGTGTAGCCCCACACTAAACCCAGCCTTTGCTATCGAGACATTACGCCCTATTAATCGTTGCCTCTGTATTAACATGCAGATATACTGCACGCAGGCAAAGTGTTGTCTTGTGTCTATACTGCACGCAGGCAAAGTGTTGTGTAGCCCCACACTAAACCCAGCCTTTGCTATCGAGACATTACGCCCTATTAATCGTTGCCTCTGTATTAACATGCAGATATACTGCACGCAGGCAAAGTGTTGTGTAGCCCCACACTAAACCCAGCCTTTTCTATCGAGACATTACGCCCTATTAATCGTTGCCTCTGTATTAACATGCAGATATACTGCACGCAGGCAAAGTGTTGTCTTGTGTCTATAGTGCACGCAGGCAAAGTGTTGTCTTGTGTCTATACTGCACGCAGGCAAAGTGTTGTGTAGCCCCACACTAAACCCAGCCTTTGCTATCGAGACATTACGCCCTATTAATCGTTGCCTCTGTATTAACATGCAGATATACTGCACGCAGGCAAAGTGTTGTCTTGTGTCTATACTGCACGCAGGCAAAGTGTTGTGTAGCCCCACACTAAACCCAGCCTTTGCTATCGAGACATTACGCCCTATTAATCGTTGCCTCTGTATTAACATGCAGATATACTGCACGCAGGCAAAGTGTTGTGTAGCCCCACACTAAACCCAGCCTTTTCTATCGAGACATTACGCCCTATTAATCGTTGCCTCTGTATTAACATGCAGATATACTGCACGCAGGCAAAGTGTTGTCTTGTGTCTATAGTGCACGCAGGCAAAGTGTTGTCTTGTGTCTATACTGCACGCAGGCAAAGTGTTGTGTAGCCCCACACTAAACCCAGCCTTTGCTATCGAGACATTACGCCCTATTAATCGTTGCCTCTGTATTAACATGCAGATATACTGCACGCAGGCAAAGTGTTGTCTTGTGTCTATACTGCACGCAGGCAAAGTGTTGTCTTGTGTCTATACTGCACGCAGGCAAAGTGTTGTGTAGCCTCACACTAAACCCAGCCTTTGCTATCGAGACATTACGCCCTATAAATCGTTGCCTCTGTATTAACATGCAGATATACTGCACGCAGGCAAAGTGTTGTCTTGTGTCTATACTGCACGCAGGCAAAGTGTTGTGTAGCCTCACACTAAACCCAGCCTTTGCTATCCAGACATTACGCCCTATTAATCGTTGCCTCTGTATTAACATGCAGATATACTGCACGCAGGCAAAGTGTTGTCTTGTGTCTATACTGCACGCAGGCAAAGTGTTGTCTTGTGTCTATAGTGCACGCAGGCAAAGTGTTGTGTAGCCCCACACTAAACCCAGCCTTTGCTATCCAGACATTACGCCCTATTAATCGTTGCCTCTGTATTAACATGCAGATATACTGCACGCAGGCAAAGTGTTGTCTTGTGTCTATAGTGCACGCAGGCAAAGTGTTGTGTAGCTCCACACTAAACCCAGCCTTTGCTATCGAGACATTACGCCCTATTAATCGTTGCCTCTGTATTAACATGCAGATATACTGCACGCAGGCAAAGTGTTGTCTTGTGTCTATACTGAACGCAGGCAAAGTGTTGTGTAGCCCCACACTAAACCCAGCCTTTGCTATCGAGACATTACGCCCTATTAATCGTTGCCTCTGTATTAACATGCAGATATACTGCACGCAGGCAAAGTGTTGTCTTGTGTCTATACTGCACGCTGGCAAAGTGTTGTCTTGTGTCTATACTGCACGCAGGCAAAGTGTTGTGTAGCCCCACACTAAACCCAGCCTTTGCTATCCAGACATTACGCCCTATTAATCGTTGCCTCTGTATTAACATGCAGATATACTGCACGCAGGCAAAGTGTTGTGTAGCCCAACACTAAACCCAGCCTTTGCTATCCAGACATTACGCCCTATTAATCGTTGCCTCTGTATTAACATGCAGATATACTGCACGCAGGCAAAGTGTTGTCTTGTGTCTATACTGCACGCAGGCCAAGTGTTGTGTAGCCCCACACTAAACCCAGCCTTTGCTATCGAGACATTACGCCCTATTAATCGTTGCCTCTGTATTAACATGCAGATATACTGCACGCAGGCAAAGTGTTGTGTAGCCCCACACTAAACCCAGCCTTTGCTATCGAGACATTACGCCCTATTAATCGTTGCCTCTGTATTAACATGCAGGTATACTGCACGCAGGCAAAGTGTTGTGTAGCCCCACACTAAACCCAGCCTTTGCTATCGAGACATTACGCCCTATTAATCGTTGCCTCTGTATTAACATGCAGATATACTGCACGCAGGCAAAGTGTTGTGTAGCCCCACACTAAACCCAGCCTTTGCTATCCAGACATTACGCCCTATTAATCGTTGCCTCTGTATTAACATGCAGATATACTGCACGCAGGCAAAGTGTTGTGTAGCCCCACACTAAACCCAGCCTTTGCTATCGAGACATTACGCCCTATTAATCGTTGCCTCTGTATTAACATGCAGGTATACTGCACGCAGGCAAAGTGTTGTCTTGTGTCTATACTGCACGCAGGCAAAGTGTTGTGTAGCCCCACACTAAACCCAGCCTTTGCTATCTAGACATTACGCCCTATTAATCGTTGCCTCTGTATTAACATGCAGATATACTGCACGCAGGCAAAGTGTTGTCTTGTGTCTATAGTGCACGCAGGCAAAGTGTTGTGTAGCCCCACACTAAACCCAGCCTTTGCTATCGAGACATTACGCCCTATTAATCGTTGTCTCTGTATTAACATGCAGATATACTGCACGCAGGCAAAGTGTTGTCTTGTGTCTATACTGCCCGCAGGCAAAGTGTTGTCTTGTGTCTATAGTGCACGCAGGCAAAGTGTTGTGTAGCCCCACACTAAACTCAGCCTTTGCTATCGAGACATTACGCCCTATTAATCGTTGCCTCTGTATTAACATGCAGATATACTGCACGCAGGCAAAGTGTTGTCTTGTGTCTATAGTGCACGCAGGCAAAGTGTTGTCTTGTGTCTATACTGCCCGCAGGCAAAGTGTTGTCTTGTGTCTATACTGCACGCAGGCAAAGTGTTGTGTAGCCCCACACTAAACCCAGCCTTTGCTATCGAGACATTACGCCCTATTAATCGTTGTCTCTGTATTAACATGCAGATATACTGCACGCAGGCAAAGTGTTGTCTTGTGTCTATAGTGCACGCAGGCAAAGTGTTGTGTAGCCCCACACTAAACCCAGCCTTTGCTATCGAGACATTACGCCCTATTAATCGTTGCCTCTGTATTAACATGCAGATATACTGCACGCAGGCAAAGTGTTGTGTAGCCCCACACTAAACCCTGCCTTTGCTATCGAGACATTACGCCCTATTAATCGTTGCCTCTGTATTAACATGCAGATATACTGCACGCAGGCAAAGTGTTGTCTTGTGTCTATAGTGCACGCACGTTAAGTGTTGTGTAGCCCCACACTAAACCCAGCCTTTGCTATCGAGACATTACGCCCTATTAATCGTTGCCTCTGTATTAACATGCAGATATACTGCACGCAGGCAAAGTGTTGTCTTGTGTCTATACTGCACGCAGGCAAAGTGTTGTGTAGCCCCACACTAAACCCAGCCTTTGCTATCGAGACATTACGCCCTATTAATCGTTGCCTCTGTATTAACATGCAGATATACTGCACGCAGGCAAAGTGTTGTCTTGTGTCTATACTGCACGCAGGCAAAGTGTTGTGTAGCCCCACACTAAACCCAGCCTTTGCTATCGAGACATTACGCCCTATTAATCGTTGCCTCTGTATTAACATGCAGATATACTGCACGCAGGCAAAGTGTTGTCTTGTGTCTATAGTGCACGCAGGCAAAGTGTTGTGTAGCCCCACACTAAACCCAGCCTTTGCTATCCAGACATTACGCCCTATTAATCGTTGTCTCTGTATTACCATGCAGATATACTGCACGCAGGCAAAGTGTTGTCTTGTGTCTATACTGCACGCAGGCAAAGTGTTGTGTAGCCCACACTAAACCCAGCCTTTGCTATCCAGACATTACGCCCTATTAATCGTTGTCTCTGTATTAACATGCAGATATACTGCACGCAGGCAAAGTGTTGTCTTGTGTCTATAGTGCACGCTGGCAAAGTGTTGTGTAGCCCACACTAAACCCAGCCTTTGCTATCCAGACATTACGCCCTATTAATCGTTGCCTCTGTATTAACATGCAGGTATACTGCACGCAGGCAAAGTGTTGTCTTGTGTCTATACTGCACGCAGGCAAAGTGTTGTGTAGCCCCACACTAAACCCAGCCTTTGCTATCCAGACATTACGCCCTATTAAACGTTGCCTCTGTATTAACATGCAGATATACTGCACGCAGGCAAAGTGTTGTCTTGTGTCTATAGTGCACGCAAGCAAAGTGTTGTGTAGCCCCACACTAAACCCAGTCTTTGCTATCGAGACATTACGCCCTATTAATCGTTGCCTCTGTATTAACATGCAGATATACTGCACGCAGGCAAAGTGTTGTGTAGCCCCACACTAAACCCAGCCTTTGCTATCCAGACATTACGCCCTATTAATCGTTGCCTCTGTATTAACATGCAGATATACTGCACGCAGGCAAAGTGTTGTCTTGTGTCTATACTGCACGCAGGCAAAGTGTTGTGTAGCCCCACACTAAACCCAGCCTTTGCTATCGAGACATTACGCCCTATTAATCGTTGCCTCTGTATTAACATGCAGATATACTGCACGCAGGCAAAGTGTTGTCTTGTGTCTATACTGCACGCAGGCAAAGTGTTGTGTAGCCCCACACTAAACCCAGCCTTTGCTATCCAGACATTACGCCCTATTAATCGTTGCCTCTGTATTAACATGCAGATATACTTCACGCAGGCAAAGTGTTGTCTTGTGTCTATACTGCACGCAGGCAAAGTGTTGTGTAGCCCCACACTAAACCCAGCCTTTGCTATCGAGACATTACGCCCTATTAATCGTTGCCTCTGTATTAACATGCAGATATACTGCACGCAGGCAAAGTGTTGTCTTGTGTCTATACTGCACGCAGGCAAAGTGTTGTGTAGCCCCACACTAAACCCAGCCTTTGCTATCCAGACATTACGCCCTATTAATCGTTGCCTCTGTATTAACATGCAGATATACTGCACGCAGGCAAAGTGTTGTCTTGTGTCTATACTGCACGCAGGCAAAGTGTTGTGTAGCCCACACTAAACCCAGCCTTTGCTATCCAGACATTACGCCCTATTAATCGTTGCCTCTGTATTAACATGCAGATATACTGCACGCAGGCAAAGTGTTGTCTTGTGTCTATACTGCACGCAGGCAAAGTGTTGTGTAGCCCCACACTAAACCCAGCATTTGCTATCGAGACATTACGCCCTATTAATCGTTGCCTCTGTATTAACATGCAGATATACTGCACGAAGGCAAAGTGTTGTCTTGTGTCTATACTGCACGCAGGCAAAGTGTTGTGTAGCCCCACACTAAACCCAGCCTTTGCTATCCAGACATTACGCCCTATTAATCGTTGCCTCTGTATTAACATGCAGATATACTGCACGCAGGCAAAGTGTTGTCTTGTGTCTATAGTGCACGCAGGCAAAGTGTTGTGTAGCCCCACACTAAACCCAGCCTTTGCTATCGAGACATTACGCCCTATTAATCGTTGCCTCTGTATTAACATGCAGATATACTGCACGCAGGCAAAGTGACGTCTTGTGTCTATAGTGCACGCAGGCAAAGTGTTGTGTAGCCCGACACTAAACCCAGCCTTTGCTATCGAGACATTACGCCCTATTAATCGTTGCCTCTGTATTAACATGCAGATATACTGCACGCAGGCAAAGTGTTGTCTTGTGTCTATAGTGCACGCAGGCAAAGTGTTTTTAGACCACACTAAACCCAGCCTTTGCTATCGGCACATTACGCCCTATTAATCGCTGCCTCTGTATTAACATGCAGATATACTGCACGCAGGCAAAGTGTTGTCTTGTGTCTATACTGCACGCAGGCAAAGTGTTGTGTAGCCTTACACTAAACCCAGCCTTTGCTATCGAGACATTACGCCCTATTAATCGTTGCCTCTGTATTAACATGCAGATATACTGCACGCAGGCAAAGTGTTGGCTTGTGTCTATAGTGCACGCAGGCAAAGTGTTGTGTAGCCCCACACTAAACCCAGTCTTTGCTATAGAGACATTACGCCCTATTAATCGTTGCCTCTGTATTAACATGCAGATATACTGCACGCAGGCAAAGTGTTGTCTTGTGTCTATACTGCACGCAGGCAAAGTGTTGTGTAGCCTCACACTAAACCCAGCCTTTGCTATCGAGACATTACGCCCTATTAATCGTTGCCTCTGTATTAACATGCAGATATACTGCACGCAGGCAAAGTGTTGTCTTGTGTCTATACTGCTCGCAGGCAAAGTGTTGTCTTGTGTCTATACTGCACGCAGGCAAAGTGTTGTCTTGTGTCTATACTGCACGCAGGCAAAGTGTTGTGTAGCCCACACTAAACCCAGCCTTTGCTATCGAGACATTACGCCCTATTAATCGTTGCCTCCGTATTAACATGCAGATATACTGCACGCAGGCAAAGTGTTGTCTTGTGTCTATACTGCACGCAGGCAAAGTGTTGTGTAGCCCCACACTAAACCCAGCCTTTGCTATCCAGACATTACGCCCTATTAATCGTTGCCTCTGTATTAACATGCAGATATACTGCACGCAGGCAAAGTGTTGTCTTGTGTCTATACTGCACGCAGGCAAAGTGTTGTGTAGCCCCACACTAAACCCAGCCTTTGCTATCGAGACATTACGCCCTATTAATCGTTGCCTCTGTATTAACAGGCAGATACACTGCACGCAGGCAAAGTGTTGTCTTGTGTCTATACTGCACGCAGGCAAAGTGTTGTGTAGCCCCACACTAAACCCAGCCTATGCTATCGAGACATTACGCCCTATTAATCGTTGCCTCTGTATTAACATGCAGATATACTGCACGCAGGCAAAGTGTTGTGTAGCCCCACACTAAACCCAGCCTTTACTATCGAGACATTACGCCCTATTAATCGTTGCCTCTGTATTAACATGCAGATATACTGCACGCAGGCAAAGTGTTGTCTTGTGTCTATACTGCACGCAGGCAAAGTGTTGTGTAGCCCCACACTAAACCCAGCCTTTGCTATCGAGACATTACGCCCTATTAATCGTTGCCTCTGTATTAACATGCAGATATACTGCACGTAGGCAAAGTGTTGTGTAGCCCCACACTAAACCCAGCCTTTGCTATCGAGACATTACGCCCTATTAATCGTTGCCTCTGTATTAACATGCAGACATACTGCACGCAGGCAAAGTGTTGTCTTGTGTCTATACAGCACGCAGGCAAAGTGTTGTGTAGCCCCACACTAAACCCAGCCTTTACTATCGAGATATTACGCCCTATTAATCGTTGCCTCTGTATTAACATGCAGATATACTGCACGAAGGCAAAGTGTTGTCTTGTGTCTATACTGCACGCAGGCAAAGTGTTGTGTAGCCCCACACTAAACCCAGCCTTTGCTATCGAGACATTACGCCCTATTAATCGTTGCCTCTGTATTAACATGCAGATATACTGCACGCAGGCAAAGTGTTGTCTTGTGTCTATAGTGCACGCAGGCAAAGTGTTGTGTAACCCCACACTAAACCCAGCCTTTGCTATCGAGAAATTACGCCCTATTAATCGTTGCCTCTGTATTAACATGCAGATATACTGCACGCAGGCAAAGTGTTGTCTTGTGTCTATACTGCACGCAGGCAAAGTGTTGTGTAACCCCACACTAAACCCAGCCTTTGCTATCGAGACATTACGCCCTATTAATCGTTGCCTCTGTATTAACATGCAGATATACTGCACGCAGGCAAAGTGTTGTCTTGTGTCTATACTGCACGCAGGCAAAGTGTTGTGTAACCCCACACTAAACCCAGCCTTTGCTATCGAGACATTACGCCCTGTTAATCGTTGCCTCTGTATTAACATGCAGATATACTGCACGCAGGCAAAGTGTTGTCTTGTGTCTATACTGCACGCAGGCAAAGTGTTGTGTAGCCCCACACTAAACCCAGCCTTTGCTATCCAGACATTACGCCCTATTAATCGGTGCCTCTGTATTAACATGCAGATATACTGCACGCAGGCAAAGTGTTGTCTTGTGTCTATAGTGCACGCAGGCAAAGTGTTGTGTAACCCCACACTAAACCCAGCCTTTGCTATCGAGACATTACGCCCTATTAATCGTTGCCTCTGTATTAACATGCAGATATACTGCACGCAGGCAAAGTGTTGTCTTGTGTCTATAGTGCACGCAGGCAAAGTGTTGTGTAGCCCCACACTAAACCCAGCCTTTGCTATCGAGACATTACGCCCTATTAATCGTTGCCTCTGTATTAACATGCAGATATACTGCACGCAGGCAAAGTGTTGTCTTGTGTCTATACTGCACGCAGGCAAAGTGTTGTCTTGTGTCTATACTGCACGCAGGCAAAGTGTTGTGTAGCCCCACACTAAACCCAGCCTTTGCTATCAAGACATTACGCCCTATTAATCGTTGCCTCTGTATTAACATGCAGATATACTGCACGCAGGCAAAGTGTTGTCTTGTGTCTATACTGCACGCAGGCAAAGTGTTGTCTTGTGTCTATACTGCACGCAGGCAAAGTGTTGTCTTGTGTCTATACTGCACGCAGGCAAAGTGTTGTGTAGCCCCACACTAAACCCAGCCTTTGCTATCGAGACATTACGCCCTATTAATCGTTGCCTCTGTATTAACATGCAGATATACTGCACGCAGGCAAAGTGTTGTCTTGTGTCTATACTGCACGCAGGCAAAGTGTTGTATAGCCCACACTAAACCCAGCCTTTGCTATCCAGACATTACGCCCTATTAATCGTTGCCTCTGTATTAACATGCAGATATACTGCACGCAGGCAAAGTGTTGTCTTGTGTCTATACTGCACGCAGGCAAAGTGTTGTGTAGACCCACACTAAACCCAGCCTTTGCTATCGAGACATAACGCCCTATTAATCGTTGCCTCTGTATTAACATGCAGATATACTGCACGCAGGCAAAGTGTTGTCTTGTGTCTATACTGCACGCAGGCAAAGTGTTGTCTTGTGTCTATACTGCACGCAGGTAAAGTGTTGTGTAGCCCCACACTAAACCCAGCCTTTGCTATCGAGACATTACGCCCTATTAATCGTTGCCTCTGTATTAACATGCAGATATACTGCACGCAGGCAAAGTGTTGTCTTGTGTCTATAGTGCACGCAGGCAAAGTGTTGTGTAGCCCCACACTAAACCCAGCCTTTGCTATCCAGACATTACGCCCTATTAATCGTTGCCTCTGTATTAACATGCAGATATACTGCACGCAGGCAAAGTGTTGTCTTGTGTCTATAGTGCACGCAGGCAAAGTGTTGTGTAGCCTCACACTAAACCCAGCCTTTGCTATCGAGACATTACGCCCTATTAATCGTTGCCTCTGTATTAACATGCAGATATACTGCACGCAGGCAAAGTGTTTTCTTGTGTCTATAGTGCACGCAGGCAAAGTGTTGTGTAGCCCCACACTAAACCCAGCCTTTGCTATCGAGACATTACGCCCTATTAATCGTTGCCTCTGTATTAACATGCAGATATACTGCACGCAGGCAAAGTGTTGTCTTGTGTCTATACTGCACGCAGGCAAAGTGTTGTGTAGCCCCACACTAAACCCAGCCTTTGCTATCCAGACATTACGCCCTATTAATCGTTGCCTCTGTATTAACATGCAGATATACTGCACGCAGGCAAAGTGTTGTCTTGTGTCTATAGTGCACGCAGGCAAAGTGTTGTGTAGCCCCACACTTAACCCAGCCTTTGCTATCGAGACATTACGCCCTATTAATCGTTGCCTCTGTATTAACATGCAGATATACTGCACGCAGGCAAAGTGTTGTCTTGTGTCTATAGTGCACGCAGGCAAAGTGTTGTGTAGCCCACACTAAACCCAGCCTTTGCTATCGAGACATTACGCCCTATTAATCGTTGCCTCTGTATTAACATGCAGATATACTGTACGCAGGCAAAGTGTTGTCTTGTGTCTATACTGCACGCAGGCAAAGTGTTGTGTAGCCCCACACTAAACCCAGCCTTTGCTATCCAGACATTACGCCCTATTAATCGTTGCCTCTGTATTAACATGCAGATATACTGCACGCAGGCAAAGTGTTGTCTTGTGTCTATAGTGCACGCAGGCAAAGTGTTGTGTAGCCCCACACTTAACCCAGCCTTTGCTATCGAGACATTACGCCCTATTAATCGTTGCCTCTGTATTAACATGCAGATATACTGCACGCAGGCAAAGTGTTGTCTTGTGTCTATAGTGCACGCAGGCAAAGTGTTGTGTAGCCCACACTAAACCCAGCCTTTGCTATCGAGACATTACGCCCTATTAATCGTTGCCTCTGTATTAACATGCAGATATACTGCACGCAGGCAAAGTGTTGTCTTGTGTCTATACTGCACGCAGGCAAAGTGTTGTGTAGCCCCACACTAAACCCGGCCTTTGCTATCGAGACATTACGCCCTATTAATCGTTGCCTCTGTATTAACATGCAGATATACTGCACGCAGGCAAAGTGTTGTCTTGTGTCTATACTGCACGCAGGCAAAGTGTTGTGTAGCCCCACACTAAACCCAGCCTTTGCTATCCAGACATTACGCCCTATTAATCGTTGCCTCTGTATTAACATGCAGATATACTGCACACAGGCAAAGTGTTGTCTTGTGTCTATACTGCACGCAGGCAAAGTGTTGTGTAGCCCCACACTAAACCCTGCCTTTGCTATCCAGACATTACGCCCTATTAATCGTTGCCTCTGTATTAACATGCAGATATACTGCACGCAGGCAAAGTGTTGTGTTGTGTCTATACTGCACGCAGGCAAAGTGTTGTGTAGCCCCACACTAAACCCAGCCTTTGCTATCGAGACATTACGCCCTATTAATCGTTGCCTCTGTATTAACATGCAGATATACTGCACGCAGGCAAAGTGTTGTCTTGTGTCTATACTGCACGCAGGCAAAGTGTTGTGTAGCCCCACACTAAACCCAGCCTTTGCTATCGAGACATTACGCCCTATTAATCGTAACCTGTGTATTAACATGCAGATATACTGCACGCAGGCAAAGTGTTGTCTTGTGTCTATACTGCACGCAGGCAAAGTGTTGTCTTGTGTCTATACTGCACGCAGGCAAAGTGTTGTCTTGTGTCTATACTGCACGCAGGCAAAGTGTTGTCTTGTGTCTATACTGCACGCAGGCAAAGTGTTGTGTAGCCCCACACTAAACCCAGCCTTTGCTATCCAGACATTACGCCCTATTAATCGTTGCCTCTGTATTAACATGCAGATATACTGCACGCAGGCAAAGTGTTGTCTTGTGTCTATACTGCACGCAGGCAAAGTGTTGTGTAGCCCCACACTAAACCCAGCCTTTGCTATCGAGACATTACGCCCTATTAATCGTTGCCTCTGTATTAACATGCAGATATACTGCACGCAGGCAAAGTGTTGTCTTGTGTCTATAGTGCACGCAGGCAAAGTGTTGTGTAGCCCCACACTAAACCCAGCCTTTGCTATCCAGACATTACGCCCTATTAATCGTTGTCTCTGTATTACCATGCAGATATACTGCACGCAGGCAAAGTGTTGTCTTGTGTCTATACTGCACGCAGGCAAAGTGTTGTGTAGCCCACACTAAACCCAGCCTTTGCTATCCAGACATTACGCCCTATTAATCGTTGTCTCTGTATTAACATGCAGATATACTGCACGCAGGCAAAGTGTTGTCTTGTGTCTATAGTGCACGCTGGCAAAGTGTTGTGTAGCCCACACTAAACCCAGCCTTTGCTATCCAGACATTACGCCCTATTAATCGTTGCCTCTGTATTAACATGCAGGTATACTGCACGCAGGCAAAGTGTTGTCTTGTGTCTATACTGCACGCAGGCAAAGTGTTGTGTAGCCCCACACTAAACCCAGCCTTTGCTATCCAGACATTACGCCCTATTAAACGTTGCCTCTGTATTAACATGCAGATATACTGCACGCAGGCAAAGTGTTGTCTTGTGTCTATAGTGCACGCAAGCAAAGTGTTGTGTAGCCCCACACTAAACCCAGTCTTTGCTATCGAGACATTACGCCCTATTAATCGTTGCCTCTGTATTAACATGCAGATATACTGCACGCAGGCAAAGTGTTGTGTAGCCCCACACTAAACCCAGCCTTTGCTATCCAGACATTACGCCCTATTAATCGTTGCCTCTGTATTAACATGCAGATATACTGCACGCAGGCAAAGTGTTGTCTTGTGTCTATACTGCACGCAGGCAAAGTGTTGTGTAGCCCCACACTAAACCCAGCCTTTGCTATCGAGACATTACGCCCTATTAATCGTTGCCTCTGTATTAACATGCAGATATACTGCACGCAGGCAAAGTGTTGTCTTGTGTCTATACTGCACGCAGGCAAAGTGTTGTGTAGCCCCACACTAAACCCAGCCTTTGCTATCCAGACATTACGCCCTATTAATCGTTGCCTCTGTATTAACATGCAGATATACTGCACGCAGGCAAAGTGTTGTCTTGTGTCTATACTGCACGCAGGCAAAGTGTTGTGTAGCCCCACACTAAACCCAGCCTTTGCTATCGAGACATTACGCCCTATTAATCGTTGCCTCTGTATTAACATGCAGATATACTGCACGCAGGCAAAGTGTTGTCTTGTGTCTATACTGCACGCAGGCAAAGTGTTGTGTAGCCCCACACTAAACCCAGCCTTTGCTATCCAGACATTACGCCCTATTAATCGTTGCCTCTGTATTAACATGCAGATATACTGCACGCAGGCAAAGTGTTGTCTTGTGTCTATACTGCACGCAGGCAAAGTGTTGTGTAGCCCACACTAAACCCAGCCTTTGCTATCCAGACATTACGCCCTATTAATCGTTGCCTCTGTATTAACATGCAGATATACTGCACGCAGGCAAAGTGTTGTCTTGTGTCTATACTGCACGCAGGCAAAGTGTTGTGTAGCCCCACACTAAACCCAGCCTTTGCTATCGAGACATTACGCCCTATTAATCGTTGCCTCTGTATTAACATGCAGATATACTGCACGAAGGCAAAGTGTTGTCTTGTGTCTATACTGCACGCAGGCAAAGTGTTGTGTAGCCCCACACTAAACCCAGCCTTTGCTATCCAGACATTACGCCCTATTAATCGTTGCCTCTGTATTAACATGCAGATATACTGCACGCAGGCAAAGTGTTGTCTTGTGTCTATAGTGCACGCAGGCAAAGTGTTGTGTAGCCCCACACTAAACCCAGCCTTTGCTATCGAGACATTACGCCCTATTAATCGTTGCCTCTGTATTAACATGCAGATATACTGCACGCAGGCAAAGTGACGTCTTGTGTCTATAGTGCACGCAGGCAAAGTGTTGTGTAGCCCGACACTAAACCCAGCCTTTGCTATCGAGACATTACGCCCTATTAATCGTTGCCTCTGTATTAACATGCAGATATACTGCACGCAGGCAAAGTGTTGTCTTGTGTCTATAGTGCACGCAGGCAAAGTGTTTTTAGACCACACTAAACCCAGCCTTTGCTATCGGCACATTACGCCCTATTAATCGCTGCCTCTGTATTAACATGCAGATATACTGCACGCAGGCAAAGTGTTGTCTTGTGTCTATACTGCACGCAGGCAAAGTGTTGTGTAGCCTTACACTAAACCCAGCCTTTGCTATCGAGACATTACGCCCTATTAATCGTTGCCTCTGTATTAACATGCAGATATACTGCACGCAGGCAAAGTGTTGGCTTGTGTCTATAGTGCACGCAGGCAAAGTGTTGTGTAGCCCCACACTAAACCCAGTCTTTGCTATAGAGACATTACGCCCTATTAATCGTTGCCTCTGTATTAACATGCAGATATACTGCACGCAGGCAAAGTGTTGTCTTGTGTCTATACTGCACGCAGGCAAAGTGTTGTGTAGCCTCACACTAAACCCAGCCTTTGCTATCGAGACATTACGCCCTATTAATCGTTGCCTCTGTATTAACATGCAGATATACTGCACGCAGGCAAAGTGTTGTCTTGTGTCTATACTGCTCGCAGGCAAAGTGTTGTCTTGTGTCTATACTGCACGCAGGCAAAGTGTTGTCTTGTGTCTATACTGCACGCAGGCAAAGTGTTGTGTAGCCCACACTAAACCCAGCCTTTGCTATCGAGACATTACGCCCTATTAATCGTTGCCTCCGTATTAACATGCAGATATACTGCACGCAGGCAAAGTGTTGTCTTGTGTCTATACTGCACGCAGGCAAAGTGTTGTGTAGCCCCACACTAAACCCAGCCTTTGCTATCCAGACATTACGCCCTATTAATCGTTGCCTCTGTATTAACATGCAGATATACTGCACGCAGGCAAAGTGTTGTCTTGTGTCTATAGTGCACGCAGGCAAAGTGTTGTGTAGCCCCACACTAAACCCAGCCTTTGCTATCGAGACATTACGCCCTATTAATCGTTGCCTCTGTATTAACATGCAGATATACTGCACGCAGGCAAAGTGTTGTCTTGTATCTATACTGCACGCAGGCAAAGTGTTGTGTAGCCCCACACTAAACCCAGCCTTTGCTATCGAGACATTACGCCCTATTAATCGTTGCCTCTGTATTAACATGCAGATATACTGCACGCAGGCAAAGTGTTGTCTTGTGTCTATACTGCACACAGGCAAAGTGTTGTGTAGCCCCACACTAAACCCAGCCTTTGCTATCGAGACATTACGCCCTATTAATCGTTGCCTCTGTATTAACATGCAGATATACTGCACGCAGGCAAAGTGTTGTCTTGTGTCTATACTGCACGCAGGCAAAGTTATGTCTTGTGTCTATACTGCACGCAGGCAAAGTGTTGTCTTGTGTCTATACTGCACGCAGGCAAAGTTATGTCTTGTGTCTATACTGCACGCAGGCAAAGTGTTGTGTAGCCCCACACTAAACCCAGCCTTTGCTATCGAGACATTACGCCCTATTAATCGTTGCCTCTGTATTAACATGCAGATATACTGCACGCAGGCAAAGTGTTGTCTTGTGTCTATACTGCACGCAGGCAAAGTGTTGTGTAGCCCCACACTAAACCCAGCCTTTGCTATCGAGACATTACGCCCTATTAATCGTTGCCTCTGTATTAACATGCAGATATACTGCACGCAGGCAAAGTGTTGTGTAGCCCCACACTAAACCCAGCCTTTGCTATCGAGACATTACGCCCTATTAATCGTTGCCTCTGTATTAACATGCAGATATACTGCACGCAGGCAAAGTGTTGTCTTGTGTCTATACTGCACGCAGGCAAAGTGTTGTGTAGCCCCACCCTAAACCCAGCCTTTGCTATCGAGACATTACGCCCTATTAATCGTTGCCTCTGTATTAACATGCAGATATACTGCACGCAGGCAAAGTGTTGTCTTGTGTCTATACTGCACGCAGGCAAAGTGTTGTGTAGCCCCACACTAAACCCAGCCTTTGCTATCGAGACATTACGCCCTATTAATTGTTGCCTCTGTATTAACATGCAGATATACTGCACGCAGGCAAAGTGTTGTCTTGTGTCTATACTGCACGCAGGCAAAGTGTTGTGTAGCCCACACTAAACCCAGTCTTTGCTATCCAGACATTACGCCCTATTAATCGTTGCCTCTGTATTAACATGCAGATATACTGCACGCAGGCAAAGTGTTGTCTTGTGTCTATAGTGCACGCAGGCAAAGTGTTGTGTAGCCCCACACTAAACCCAGCCTTTGCTATCGAGACATTACGCCCTATTAATCGTTGCCTCTGTATTAACATGCAGATATACTGCACGCAGGCAAAGTGTTGTCTTGTGTCTATAGTGCACGCAGGCAAAGTGTTGTGTAGCCCCACACTAAACCCAGCCTTTGCTATCGAGACATTACGCCCTATTAATCGTTGCCTCTGTATTAACATGCAGATATACTGCACGCAGGCAAAGTGTTGTCTTGTGTCTATACTGCACGCAGGCAAAGTGTTGTGTAGCCCCACACTAAACCCAGCCTTTGCTATCGAGACATTACGCCCTATTAATCGTTGCCTCTGTATTAACATGCAGATATACTGCACGCAGGCAAAGTGTTGTCTTGTGTCTATACTGCACGCAGGCAAAGTGTTGTGTAGCCCCACACTAAACCCAGCCTTTGCTATCCAGACATTACGCCCTATTAATCGTTGCCTCTGTATTAACATGCAGATATACTGCACGCAGGCAAAGTGTTGTCTTGTGTCTATACTGCACGCAGGCAAAGTGTTGTGTAGCCCCACACTAAACCCAGCCTTTGCTATCCAGACATTACGCCCTATTAATCGTTGCCTCTGTATTAACATGCAGATATACTGCACGCAGGCAAAGTGTTGTCTTGTGTCTATACTGCACGCAGGCAAAGTGTTGTGTAGCCCCACACTAAACCCAGCCTTTGCTATCGAGACATTACGCCCTATTAATCGTTGCCTCTGTATTAACATGCAGATATACTGCACGCAGGCAAAGTGTTGTGTAGCCCCACACTAAACCCAGCCTTTGCTATCTAGACATTACGCCCTATTAATCGTTGCCTCTGTATTAACATGCAGATATACCGCACGCAGGCAAAGTGTTGTCTTGTGTCTATAGTGCACGCAGGTTAAGTGTTGTGTAGTATCACACTAAACCCAGCCTTTGCTATCCAGACATTACGCCCTATTAATCGTTGCCTCTGTATTAACATGCAGATATACTGGACGCAGGCAAAGTGTTGTCTTGTGTCTATACTGCACGCAGGCAAAGTGTTGTGTAGCCCCACACTAAACCCAGCCTTTGCTATCGAGACATTACGCCCTATTAATCGTTGCCTCTGTATTAACATGCAGATATACTGCACGCAGGCAAAGTGTTGTCTTGTGTCTATAGTGCACGCAGGCAAAGTGTTGTGTAGCCTCACACTAAACCCAGCCTTTGCTATCGAGACATTACGCCCTATTAATCGTTGCCTTTGTATTAACATGCAGATATACTGCACGCAGGCAAAGTGTTGTCTTGTGTCTATACTGCACGCAGGCAAAGTGTTGTGTAGCCCCACACTAAACCCAGCCTTTGCTATCCAGACATTACGCCCTATTAATCGTTGCCTCTGTATTAACATGCAGATATACTGCACGCAGGCAAAGTGTTGTCTTGTGTCTATACTGCACGCAGGCAAAGTGTAGTGTAGCCCCACACTAAACCCAGCCTTTGCTATCGAGACATTACGCCCTATTAATCGTTGCCTCTGTATTAACACGCAGATATACTGCACGCAGGCAAAGTGTTGTCTTGTGTCTATACTCCACGCAGGCAAAGTGTTGTGTAGCCATCCATACTTATTCCATCATTAAACAGTAAACACATTCACTGTCCAAACAACCCTACACAAACAATTTCACGGTGAGATTTCTTGCTATTTGCAATAGTGACTCCAGTTCTGATATATCCATTAGCGTTTACGTTTATCTCACATTATTTGACGTTGCCTTGTTTGACATATGTGCTTCTCAGTGCAATGTGTAGGGTTGGAAATAACATTAAGATAAGTGTTTTCAAAAAGATTGGTATGCTTCATGAACGGGGTAACCAATAAGGGTAAATAGAGAAGTACAATCAACTATTACATGGCTTGGTATTTGTTACGGAGGAAACAGCCAACAAACAAACATGTCTTCACTAACAATGTCGAACAGGCAAATTTAATCGTTCGAAATTCGACTGTTTCAATCGCCGGGATACGCGACTACGTTTAAAAGGTTAACAATTTTTAAGTTACAAAATGCAAACCAACCATCAGAAACGTCTATTTAAAACCACTTTTCAAATCGTGTCCGTCTGTCTAATATCGAACGTAGCGCCGTAAGTTTGAACCTCGCCGCCCCGCACCAGCCTCGCGTTTGAATCTCCCGCCAAACCGCACAAGTTTGAATCTCCCGCCACGCCGCCATGACGTCGCTCAACGCGAACCTCCTGGAAGTGGGCCAGACCTTATTGAAGGAATCCAGAAGCAAAGCGACGGTTAAAGGTTAAAGGTGGCCCGTTGGTCCAGTCGTTAGCGTTCCTGCTTCCCACGCAGAAAGTCCCGGGTTCAAATCCCGCTTCAGGCAGAAGATTTTTAACTTCTATCATGGATTTAATTCCATCACTTATTTATTGTCTTAGGAATAAGTAAACGGTGACTTTGGAGCCGGCCTAGCAACGAAGCATTCAATAAATTCAAAGTTGTTTTGAATCGGCCTTGTTGATTCTGGCATCTGCCCGCAGGTGTTCGAACTGTCCAATCACTGATTCATATTTGAAATATTGATCTTTGATTGGTTATCGCTCACTCGTCGATGGTGTTCGGAGCCTACAGGGTTAGTTTAGTCGCTTTAAATGGAACTCGCCCACTGAAAATCACTCTTGTTACCGAGTGGGTAGACTGTAATGATTAACTATCACATTTGAAATATTGATCTTTGATTGGTTATCGCTCTCTCGTCGATGGTGTTCGGAGCCTACAGGGTTTATTTACTCGCTTTAAATTAAAGTCCCCCATTTAAAATCAGTCTTGTTACTGAGTGGGTAGACTCTAATTATTAATTATCACATTTGAAATATTGATCTTTGATTGGTTATCGCTCACTCGTCGATGGTGTTCGGAGCCTACATGGTTGGTTTAGTCGCTTTAAATTAAAGTCCCCCACTTCAAATCAGTCTTGTTACCGAGTGGGTAGATTTTAATTATTAATTAATTAATTTTATTTATTTAAAGGTTCCAAGGGGGCGCTGGGGGCTAAGAAAAGCGGCAGCCTCGGCAGCAAGAAGTCCAACAAGTCCAACAAGTCAGACAAGTCCAAAAAGTCCAAAAAGTCGTCCAAGAGCGATGACATCGTGTACGTCCCCTTCGAGGTGACCATAGCGACTGCGCAGACGGCGGTCTCGCTTCTGCGCACACAGGAAACGGTAGTGCTCGTCAAGGTCCTGTCCTCGCTCAACACCTTTGTGACCAAGGCGCGCGAGCACCTGTTGCTCGTACGGAGTCTGGACATTCTGGACGCGTTGTTGTCCAGCATGGAGCACAGGAACGAGTGCGTGCGCAGATACGCGCTCAAGATTATCTCGGAGCTCTGCGAGTTTCCTGACGTCATCGAGAAGATACGAGAGAGCCCCACAGCCATTGAGACGCTCTGTAGCATGTTGATCAACGACGTGAGTATATCTTTGAGTATAACGATAGGGTAGAGTATCAACGACGTAAATATATATTGCGAGTATAAATCCCGGGTTAAGTATTAACGATGTGAGTGACCCTTTGAGTATAACGCTAGGATATAGAGTGTTGTCTACCGCCTCTACCTCTACCACATAACATTATGCTAGTTGACTACTACAATTACGGCAACGAAAGTACGCGAAGTTATGTACAACACAGACTAGAGAAGTGCTGCATTGTGGCAAATACAAACATAAGTCTATTTGCATCTTGTTCTCAGTATTTTCCAGCTAATACGATGTAATATTGTTTGATATATCTTGGCGTAGTAATATGCCACGCGGATAACGAGAAGATGTGGATAAAGATATGGAGCAGCTCTACTATCGTCACCTTTCGTTTTATGGGCCTCAGTAGAAATTTGCCTGAAATCTACAATAGCATTAATTGTTCATTCGAAAAGCGTTTAAACACAGTTTAAGTAAAGGTCCATCCACAATGTAAATTAGCAGTAACAGTAACGTTTTAACTAATCATATTGGCTGATGAGAGCCCATTGTTGCTCATCAGCCAATAGAATTGGTTAAAACCTTACTGTTACTGTTAGTTTTCATTGTGGATTGCCGAACGTGGAAAGCGAACAAAACGTCAACCGCGAATGATGTGGACGGAGAAAGCCGAAAGGTCGACCTTTCATCATTTGGTCGATATACCAACCAACGACTGCTGACAGCTGTCCAGAAATTGACAATTATTTCACACTTTTTTCGATACTTGTACGGAGCCACAAAAAGTGTTAAGTGGTGATCGATGGTCTCCACTTTGACAGTGATAAATGTCAACAGTTTAGTGTGAACACTCACTGTACGTCAGACTTGCGGCAAATACAGTCAATCGAACACTGGACAACAAAGACATGAAACATTATTATTTCTGACGATTGAAAATGCGATTTTTATCTAATACGTTATTATGTAAATCATAAATAATTATGCTGTGAGCTTAGAGTTTTCATTTTGGGAAGATTAAAAACGACAACAACTCGAAGTTTGTGTTAGTTATTTTAAAACTGTTTTCAAAATCTAAATCTAAATCCCCCCCCCCCCCCCCCCCCCCTTAAAATCTGGGTTCAGCAAACTTGTCTCTTTTCACCCACTACCACTTAATTGATGAAAACGTGCGGTAGAATATATTCAGCCAACTCTGCCTGTCGTACGAGTACGATGACGTCACGCAAGGTTTCTGATCTCGATGTTGATTGCCTCTTAAACAATACATCATTTAAACCCCGTCTGGGCCCAGGGTGACTCTGCCAGTCGTGAGAGGCGACTAAAGAAGGTCCTACACTTTCCCTATTCCTCTACCATACCTGTTGAACAGTAGGAGCTTCTCCTAATTGACCCCTTCCCCCCCAACCTGCTACGCTGACATCATGGGATCTAGTTGTAGTACGTCGTTAAAGGATTAGTCAGATGATAAACTAAAAAATCACCAATGAGTCATAAGTGCATGAAATACAGTTATGTGTAAAATACAATTGATATGGGTTGCTTCAATGCAAGAAAAAAAATTGTGAACATTTAGCTATTCTATAAGATTCACTTCGCAAGCTCTGATGCATTTTTCTTTTAAAGCGTAGTACAGCTGTATCGGTTCCGAGGTCGCTAACGCCTGCCTGATAGACAGAGCACTCATTGTGTAATACGAGTCCAGCCAGCGCTCCGCGAAACACTCGGCGACTGCGGACAGTACTGCCCAAAACAGATTGCAACTTTTCTTCACACCAAGTCACAAGAAAATTAATTGCAGGGCATTTTGTAGAAGTACACGTTCGTACTAAGAAGCATGTTATCGGTAGAGAAACGATGCACATTAAACCTCCTGATCGATTTTTGATAAGTGCCCTATTTTAGCGGTGGTTTTACTATCTCGAGGCAACATTTTTTTCATATGGGAATTACCATGAGAAAAGTTGCTCGGTGCTACTTGGTAGCAACAAGCCAAAAATCGCGTTTTCTTTAATTTTTTAACCGCCTGCTTTTAAAGTATGGCATCTTTTAGTCATGTTTTCCATATTTGAGAGGGGACATATACAAATGATAGTGTTTTAGTTTTTCATCTGACTAACCCTTTAATAATCAAATTAAAAGAACGCCATGAAGCCCTGACCCGAAAGATAGTGTCTGACAACAGGTGTCTGTTTCAAGGAGAACGACAAGGTCATCTTCGAGTTCTCCTCAGAGATCCTGGCGGCCGTCGGCGGCAACATCGGCACAGTTCGGATGCTCAAGACGAAGGTTGTCGACGTGATGATTCCGCGTCTATCCTGTCTTGACCCGGATGTGCAGAAGAACTGTCTCCAGTTGATGATCCAGATACTCCGCGATCCCATTGGCGGAGACGCCCTCGTCAAGACCTCGAGCTTCGCGCTGTGTCCGCTCATCAAGCTCTTCACCAGCGACTACGAGGAGGTGCAACGCCTGGCGCTCAGGTAGACACCTTCTATATCGACACCTCTTAGCGTTAGTTCGTGAGCTGCTCAGGAGGTGCAACGCCTGGCGCTCAGGTAGACACCTTCAATATCGACACCTCTTAGCGTTAGTTCGTGAGCTGCTCAGGAGGTCCAACGCCTGGCGCTCAGATTCGGCCCCCGGCACTATGTAGACACCTTCTATATCGACACCTCTTGGCGTTAGTTCGTGAGCTGCTCAGGAGGTGCAACGCCTGGCGCTCAGGTTCGGCCCCCGGCACTATGTAGACACCTTCTATATCGACACCTCTTAGCGTTAGTTCGTGAGCTGCTCAGGAGGTGCAGCGCCTTACGCTCAGGTTCGACCCCCGGCACTATGTAGACACCTTCTATATCGACACCTCTTAACGTTAGTTCGTGAGCTGCTCAGGAGGTGCAACGCCTGGCGCTCAGGTAGCACACTCTGACATGTAGACACCTTCTGTATCGACATCTCTTAGCGTTAGTTCGTGAGCTGCTCAGGAGGTGCAACGCCTGGCACTCAGGTAGCACACTCTCACATGTAGACACCTTCTATATCGACATCTCTTAGCGTTAGTTCGTGAGCTGCTCAGGAGGTGCAACGCCTGGCGCTCAGGTAGCACACTCTGACATGTAGACACCTTCTGTATCGACATCTCTTAGCGTTAGCTCGTGAGCTGCTCAGGAGGTGCAACGCCTGGCACTCAGGTAGCACACTCTGACATGTAGACACCTTCTATATCGACATCTCTTAGCGTTAGTTCGTGAGCTGCTCGCTGTGTGAATCTAGCAGCAGTGACGAGATCAACATGGCTGCTGTTTGTTTGTAATTATTAAAATATTTCAATAATTGCCCCTAGGGGAGGAGGGTATTAAAATAAGCTTGCCAGATATAATTGGCTTGAACGTTAAATATGCTCTAACTTTAGAGCAGGCATATTTTAAGTCTAGAGCTTACAAGAGCTGTTCTTCATAATTTAAAAAACTTACAAAATAATAAAAAATAAAAGAGCAACCTGCTACACAAGGTATCTTTGATGAGTTAGAGTATTAGCTAAGTCACGTGGTAGGAACTTTGCACTATAGTGAGGAGGTGGCTATAAAAGAACGTATTCCTACTACCCTTAATTCATATGTCGGAGAGTAGAATGTACCAAACAAGATCTGGTGCTAAAATTTCTTGTCCATAAAGTCAGTTGTTGTTGACCAACCTGTTGAACCCCCCAGGGTGTTGGAGTACCTCACCCAGCGAACAAAGGACACGGCGCTCAACCAGAAGATAGTAAACGAACGCGCAATGGACGGCCTCATGGGTGTCTTAGAGACGATAGAGTGGAAGGACCTCCATCACCTGGCGCTCTGGTGCATCAGAAACTACTGCGACTCCGAAGAGAACCTCAAACAGTTCTTCCACTCCAACGCGCTCACACGGCTTGTTAGATACACCGAGGTGATCCAACAGCCGGACATCATCGAGTGTGCACTGGAAGTGTTGGTGCGCATAGCCAAGCTGCCAGGAGGCTGTGAGATCTGTGTCATGGCCGAGGTGCCGCAGTTGCTCATATTCTACCTGAAGGTGAGTTGACACGGCTTGTTGGATACACCGAGGACATGATCGAGTGTGCACTGGAAGTGTTGGTGCGCATAGCCAAGCTGCCAGGAGGCTGTGAGATCTGCGTCATGGCTGAGGTGCCGCAGTTGCTCATATTCTACCTGAAGGTGAGTTGACACGGCTTGTTGGATACACCGAGGACATCATCGAGTGTGCACTGGAAGTGTTGGTGCGCATAGCCAAGCTGCCAGGAGGCTGTGAGATCTGCGTCATGGCTGAGGTGCCGCAGTTGCTCATATTCTACCTGAAGGTGAGTTGACACGGCTTGTTGGATACACCGAGGACATGATCGAGTGTGCACTGGAAGTGTTGGTGCGCATAGCCAAGCTGCCAGGAGGCTGTGAGATCTGTGTCATGGCTGAGGTGCCGCAGTTGCTCATATTCTACCTCAAGGTGAGTTGACACGGCTTGTTAGATACACCGAGGTGTTCATCGAGTGTGCACTGGAAGTGTTGGTGCGCATAGCCAAGCTTCCAGGAGGCTGTGAGATCTGCGTCATGGGTGAGGTGCCGCAGTTGCTCATATTCTACCTGAAGGTGAGTTGACACGGCTTGTTGGATACACCGAGGACATGATCGAGTGTGCACTGGAAGTGTTGGTGCGCATAGCCAAGCTGCCAGGAGGCTGTGAGATCTGTGTCATGGCTGAGGTGCCGCAGTTGCTCATATTCTACCTCAAGGTGAGTTGACACGGCTTGTTAGATACACCGAGGTGTTCATCGAGTGTGCACTGGAAGTGTTGGTGCGCATAGCCAAGCTTCCAGGAGTCTGTGAGATCTGCGTCATGGGTGAGGTGCCGCAGTTGCTAATCTTTTACCTCAAGGTAAGTCCCGTCATTCCAAAAAGGTTAGAAACGAAGACTTGAGTATTTGGACAAATTTCCCCATTCGGCTCCGGAGTCCAGGAAAAGGAATGGCGTTATTTGGCTTAGTGGTTGAGTACGTCAATAAATAACAATAACTTGAAAGAGCTCAACTTCGCTACTATCCAAAAATATGTTGATCTAGTATTCTTACATTTTTATCTTTCATTGGTAAGCTATGACTCTGGCCTCTTTGGAAGTATGACTCCAAAATCTGAGCCAACAACTCAAACATCTTTGGAACCATTCTTCCAAAGTCTTTGACCACCGCCCGTGTAACGTGTGTCTCTCGGCTCGGCAGGAGGACTACGAGAAGGCGGCGAACACGGCCTGCCTGGGTCTAGTCACCATGATGTCAGACAACCGAGTGTTCGATATGGTCGTGGAGAGTTGCATCTCCCTGGATTTGCTCAAGATGATGCAGGACCCGACGAGGTCGTGGGAGGTCCGCAACTTTGCCGCCACTACCCTATACAGCATGATGAGGCGGGACAAGCGCGTCGTGGACCAGGTCTTCGAGTACAACGGCGTGGTGGGTACACAACCACTTGTTGAGTGTTCGGTAACACTGTGCGTTGCTAGCTGACTGTCATGGTGGCTGTCTATGCGATTACAAGACAGTGAAAAGAAGTATTTTGACAGACATTTAGGCGTATCAAAAAGCGTAGATACTTTCGTCTATTCCCTGTTGTGTAAAGAACTTAAAGAGCGACAAATTGTAAATTCCGTGGTCAAAGTCAGTTATTCCGTCAACTTTCAAAAGTAGTTCGTATAATATTTTTAAAATCACGTACACAATTCAATAAGTAGTTACTAAATTAATATAGCACTGACGTCGAGTACGTCGTTATCCATTAAATAATTCCTTTGCAAATTTGTGCAGAATTTGAAAGCAGAAAACTATTTTACCAGCGTAAGACCTAATGCGTCCCGTAAAGTTATTAGAACGTAACCTGTGTTTCTAGCCGGCGTTCTACGGTCTCTTCAAACCGGAGCAGCATCCGCCACTGGAGACCCTCTTCACGGCCGTCCACTGCATCGAGCAGATGGCCCACTACGAGGACCTGCGCATGAAGATGTTGGACGCGAACCTCATCGACGCGCTCCTGTCGCTCCTACACAGCAAGGCCAAGAACTACTTCCACCTCATCATTACCACGCTGCAGTGTCTCAGCACCTTCCTCAACGAGCAGATCGCGCGAGATTGGTTCCTGGCCGGCAGGGGCGTTGACGTCACTCTCGGCTTCCTCAACGAGTTGTTCATCCCGCTCAAGCTCGAAGCCGTCGCGATCATACGTCAGGCGGCCAATGACGACATCTTGTCATCCGCCTTCATCCACGGGGGCGCTCTCGACACGCTCATATCGGAGAGATCTCTCCGCAAGAAATATCCCATCTGGGAGGCGACAATCGAGGCGCTGTTCCAGAGCAATCTCTCCGCCAAGTTCGCCTACATCGGCCGGCTGGACATGAAGGACGTCACCAAGGACAACTTCTACATCACAGAAAGAATCGAGAAGAAGTTCCCGATACTCGAGAACATTCTCGACCAGAGGGTCGCGCCCATTAGACCAATCTACGTCGCTAACTTCAAGCAACCCCCAGGGCCACCGCCGATAAGGGACCGAGGAAGGCGACCGAAACGCCCCCCGAGGAAGCCGTCAAAGATGGCCCTGGACGCGGCAAAGAAGCTGAAGAAGATCCCGAAACCGGGCGGATCGCGCGGTTCATCAAAGAGTAAAATCAAAGGCGCGTCCCCCAGTCCATCACGGTCACACCACTCCCGCATCAACATGTCCACCGCCAGCCTGACCAAGGGGAAGAAGCTCAAGGGCGGAAGCGGAAGTCTGCGCACCATCGACAGCGTCGAGGGTCGCAAGGGACGCCGCTCGAAGCGCATGTTGAAGCGTCTCTCCTCCAAGCTGGCCAAGACGGGACAGACCTCGCTGATAGACGTGAACCACGGCCCCACACAGGAACAGTTCGACGCGGTCCTCGCGGCCAAGTACGGCGTCTGTCCCCCCGACTACAACCTGTACTATTACCTCAAGGAGCTGCAGACGCGCGTGGTCGAGCTAGTACACAAGCTGTGGTACGAGGCCAAGAAGATAGACGTGCCCGACCTGATTGCGCGTGCGCAGATCCTCGCCGTGTTCGTGGACGAGTGCATGAAGGGGGCGGAGGTGGGGGACGAGGATCTACGTCACAAACACGAGCTGCACATCAAGGAGCTGCAGAGACAGTCGGGCACCAACGTCATCCCCATTGGGCATGTCCGCGTGGGCCTGCATCTAGAGCGCGCCTTGCTCTACAAGGTACCGACACTTGCTGGCACTTGTTGCTTTAGGAACACTTTTAACATGTCCGCGTGGGGCTGCACCTAGAGCGCGCTTTGCTCTACAAGGTACCGACACTTGCTGGCACTTGTTGCTTTAGGAACACTCTTAACATGTCCGCGTGGGCCTTGCTCTACAAGGTACCGACACTTGTTGGCATTAACACTTGTTGCTTTAACATTTGCTGCTGTCTTCGAGGTAAGGCATCCCCATTGGGCATGTCCGCGTGGGCCTGCATCTAGAGCGCGCCTTGCTCTACAAGGTACCGACACTTGTTGGCACTTGTTGCTTTAGGAACACTCTTAACATGTCCGCGTGGGCCTTGCTCTACCAGGTACCGACACTTGTTGGCATTAACACTTGTTGCTTTAACATTTGCTGCTGTCTTCGAGGTAAGGCATCCCCATTGGGCATGTCCGCGTGGGCCTGCATCTAGAGCGCGCCTTGCTCTACAAGGTACCGACACTTGTTGGCACTTGTTGCTTTAGGAACACTCTTAACATGTCCGCGTGGGCCTTGCTCTACCAGGTACCGACACTTGTTGGCATTAACACTTGTTGCTTTAACATTTGCTGCTGTCTTCGAGGTAAGGCATCCCCATTGGGCATGTCCGCGTGGGCCTGCATCTAGAGCGCGCCTTGCTCTTCAAGGTACCGACACTTGTTGGAATTAACACTTGTTGCTCTAACAATTGCTGCTGTCTTTGAGGTCAGGCATTAACACTTGTTGCTCTAACATTTGCTGCTGTCTTCGAGGTAAGGCATTAACACTTGTTGCTAGAGGCCGGATGTAACCACTTGTTGCTATTAAGAGGCAAGGTATTTACTTGTTATTGTTGTTGTTGTCAAGGTGCTGGCGGACCGCATCGGGCTACCCTGCGCGCTACAGCGGGGCGAGTACGGCCGCACCTGGGCGGAAGTGGTCGTACCGGAAGTGTGTCATGTTGTTGTTGTTGTCAAGGTGCTGGCGGACCGCATCGGGCTACCCTGCGCGCTACAGCGGGGCGAGTACGGCCGCACCTGGGCGGAAGTGGTCGTACCGGAAGTGTGTCATGTTGTTGTTGTTGTTGTTGTCAAGGTGCTGGCGGACCGCATCGGGCTACCCTGCGCGCTACAGCGAGGCGAGTACGGCTGCACCTGGGCGGAAGTGGTCGTACCGGAAGTGCGTCATGTTGTTGTTGTTGTCAAGGTGCTGGCGGACCGCATCGGGCTACCCTGCGCGCTACAGCGGGGCGAGTACGGCCGCACCTGGGCGGAAGTGGTCGTACCGGAAGTGTGTCATGTTGTTGTTGTTGTTGTTGTCAAGGTGCTGGCGGACCGCATCGGGCTACCCTGCGCGCTACAGCGGGGCGAGTACGGCCGCACCTGGGCGGAAGTGGTCGTACCGGAAGTGTGTCATGTTGTTGTTGTTGTCAAGGTGCTGGCGGACCGCATCGGGCTACCCTGCGCGCTACAGCGGGGCGAGTACGGCCGCACCTGGGCGGAAGTGGTCGTACCGGAAGTGTGTCATGTTGTTGTTGTTGTTGTTGTTGTCAAGGTGCTGGCGGACCGCATCGGGCTACCCTGCGCGCTACAGCGAGGCGAGTACGGCTGCACCTGGGCGGAAGTGGTCGTACCGGAAGTGTGTCATGTTGTTGTTGTTGTTGTTGTCAAGGTGCTGGCGGACCGCATCGGGCTACCCTGCGCGCTACAGCGGGGCGAGTACGGCCGCACCTGGGCGGAAGTGGTCGTACCGGAAGTGTGTCATGTTGTTGTTGTTGTTTTTGTTGTCAAGGTGCTGGCGGACCGCATCGGGCTACCCTGCGCGCTACAGCGGGGCGAGTACGGCCGCACCTGGGCGGAAGTGGTCGTACCGGAAGTGTGTCATGTTGTTGTTGTTGTCAAGGTGCTGGCGGACCGCATCGGGCTACCCTGCGCGCTACAGCGGGGCGAGTACGGCCGCACCTGGGCGGAAGTGGTCGTACCGGAAGTGTGTCATGTTGTTGTTGTCAAGGTGCTGGCGGACCGCATCGGGCTACCCTGCGCGCTACAGCGGGGCGAGTACGGCCGCACCTGGGCGGAAGTGGTCGTACCGGAAGTGTGTCATGTTGTTGTTGTTGTCAAGGTGCTGGCGGACCGCATCGGGCTACCCTGCGCGCTACAGCGGGGCGAGTACGGCCGCACCTGGGCGGAAGTGGTCGTACCGGAAGTGTGTCATGTTGTTGTTGTTGTCAAGGTGCTGGCGGACCGCATCGGGCTACCCTGCGCGCTACAGCGGGGCGAGTACGGCCGCACCTGGGCGGAAGTGGTCGTACCGGAAGTGTGTCATGTTGTTGTTGTTGTCAAGGTGCTGGCGGACCGCATCGGGCTACCCTGCGCGCTACAGCGGGGCGAGTACGGCCGCACCTGGGCGGAAGTGGTCGTACCGGAAGTGTGTCATGTTATTGTTGTTGTTGTCAAGGTGCTGGCTGACCGCATCGGGCTACCCTGCGCGCTACAGCGGGGCGAGTACGGCCGCACCCGGGCGGAAGTGGTCGTACCGGAAGTGTGTCATGTTGTTGTTGTTGTTGTCAAGGTGCTGGCGGACCGCATCGGGCTACCCTGCGCGCTACAGCGGGGCGAGTACGGCCGCACCCGGGCGGAAGTGGTCGTACCGGAAGTGTGTCATGTTGTTGTTGTTGTTGTCAAGGTGCTGGCGGACCGCATCGGGCTACCCTGCGCGCTACAGCGGGGCGAGTACGGCCGCACCCGGGCGGAAGTGGTCGTACCGGAAGTGTGTCATGTTGTTGTTGTTGTTGTCAAGGTGCTGGCTGACCGCATCGGGCTACCCTGCGCGCTACAGCGGGGCGAGTACGGCCGCACCTGGGCGGAAGTGGTCGTACCGGAAGTGTGTCATGTTGTTGTTGTTGTCAAGGTGCTGGCGGACCGCATCGGGCTACCCTGCGCGCTACAGCGGGGCGAGTACGGCCGCACCTGGGCGGAAGTGGTCGTACCGGAAGTGTGTCCTGTTGTTGTTGTTGTCAAGGTGCTGGCGGACCGCATCGGGCTACCCTGCGCGCTACAGCGGGGCGAGTACGGCCGCACCCGGGCGGAAGTGGTCGTACCGGAAGTGTGTCCTGTTGTTGTTGTTGTCAAGGTGCTGGCGGACCGCATCGGGCTACCCTGCGCGCTACAGCGGGGCGAGTACGGCCGCACCTGGGCGGAAGTGGTCGTACCGGAAGTGTGTCCTGTTGTTGTTGTTGTCAAGGTGCTGGCGGACCGCATCGGGCTACCCTGGGCGCTACAGCGGGGCGAGTACGGCCGCACCTGGGCGGAAGTGGTCGTACCGGAAGTGTGTCATGTTGTTGTTGTTGTTGTTGTTGTCAAGGTGCTGGCGGACCGCATCGGGCTACCCTGCGCGCTACAGCGGGGCGAGTACGGCCGCACCTGGGCGGAAGTGGTCGTACCGGAAGTGTGTTGCGACAAGGACGACTGGGAACTGCCCATGACGCTGATGAAACCCAACTTCGTGATAGACCTCGTGGACCACGTGGGCGCGTTCATGCCGATCGGAGGAGCGGAGGCGCATGCGTACTGCAGCCTGCCCGGAGTGTTCGACTACCCGCCTGACTACCGCCGGGCCGTCTAGATACTCGGCGGTCATGCTCAACCCGCCTCGATGTACGAACATAGTAGAAATAAAACGAATTGTCGTTCTGACTTAATTCATGTAATAATATACTGCTTAACGCGTAGAGCAAGACGAAGCTAAAATTTCTCAAAAGAGACAGAAGCTCCAAGCGGTTTATTTAATTGAAATTCACCCCGGGATTTCTTGGATTACCGACCCTATTGAATGCAATAGTAATATTGGTTCTTGTAAAGGGTCCGCACAGAGTGGCAAGTTGTGCCTAGGATCGGCAGATAATTTAAATTCCTCACACCTATAATATATCCAGGAGTACCAATAAGTATCAAGATAGCGTGGTACGCAGTATGTCTGAGCTAAGTTAGCGTGGTACACAGTATGTTAGAGCTAAGTTAGCGTGGTACAGAGTATGTTAGAGCCAAGTTAGCGTGGTACAGAGTATGTTAGAGCCAAGTTAGCGTGGTACACAGTATGTCCTCGCCAAGTTAGCGTGGTACAGAGTATGTCCTCGCCAAGTTAGCGTGGTACAGCGTATCTCTGAGCCAAGTTAGCGTGGTACAGAGTATGTCTTCGCCACGTTAGCGTGGTACAGAGTATGTCCTTGCCAAGTTAGCGTGGTACAGCGAATCCCTGAGCCAAGTTAGCGTGGTACAGAGTATGTCTTCGCCACGTTAGCGTGGTACAGAGTATGTCCTCGCCAAGTTAGCGTGCGAGGGGGGCTAGGCGATAGCACATGGCACACCGTATATCTGCCAAGTTAGCGTGATACAGAGTATGTCTGAGCCAAGTTAGCGTGCGACGGGGGCTAGGCGAAAGCACATGGTACACCGTATATCTGCCAAGTTAGCGTGGTACAGCGTATCTCTGAGCCAAGTTAGCGTGGCACACCGTATATCTGCCAAGTTAGCGTGCGAGGGGGGCTAGGCGAAAGCACATGGTACACCGTATATCTGCCAAGTTAGCGTGGTACAGCGTATCTCTGAGCCAAGTTAGCGTGGCACACCGTATATCTGC
The DNA here is from genome assembly GCA_945910005.1 of Isoperla grammatica. NCBI lineage: Eukaryota > Metazoa > Arthropoda > Insecta > Plecoptera > Perlodidae > Isoperla > Isoperla grammatica. The sequence continues at coordinate 31,521,468 of OX246749.1, forward strand.
CAAGTTAGCGTGGTACAGAGTATGTCCTCGCCAAGTTAGCGTGCGAGGGGGGCTAGGCGAAAGCACATGGTACACCGTATATCTGCCAAGTTAGCGTGGTACAGCGTATCTCTGAGCCAAGTTAGCGTGGTACACAGTATGTCTGAGCCAAGTTAGCGTGGTACAGAGTACCTCTGAGCCAAGTTAGCGTGGTACAGGATATCTCTGAGCCAAGTTAGCGTGGTACAGCGTATGTCCTCGCCAAGTTAGCGTGGTACAGAGTATCTCTGAGCCAAGTTAGCTTGCGAGAGGGGCTAGGCGAGAGCACATGGTACACCGTATATCTGCCAAGTTAGCGTGGTACAGAGTATCTCTGATCCAAGTTAGCGTGGTACAGCGTGTGTCCTCGCCAAGCTAGCTTGCGAGAGGGTCTAGGCGAGAGCACATGGTACACCGTATATCTGCCAAGTTAGCGTGGTACAGAGTATCTCTGATCCAAGTTAGCGTGGTAGGTACAGCGTATGTCCTCGCCAAGTTAGCTTGCGAGAGGGTCTAGGCGAAAGCACATGGTACACCGATATCCCCTTCAATTGCAGCTATTGATTATTGTAACATTTGGCGCTAGGAGATCTCAGCGGAGGAGGTTTTTATGAAAACGCAACACGTGACGTGTTTGCGGGGGAGGGGGGGGGGGGGGTGACTTTCAACCAAACGAGCGTCTGCCAATCACAATACAGTTAAGACAACAAGTGTTTTACTCGCCTTAAATAAAGTGTATGGCTAAAGAAATCTGTTTCGGAAACAAATCCTTACAACAACAACATTTAAAATCAAACAACTGTAATTATAAAAATACGAGCAATCAATATCAGATATTATAAAAATGAATGAATGAAGGATGGAGTCGTTAAATATTAATGAGAATCTCAATAAAATTAGTGTCTGGTCGGATAGGTAAGTTTAGATGGTGGCAATAAGGCTAGACTTCTGTTAGCTTGTTATGTTCGACTTGACAGCTCCTTAGGAGTAGAATACGATAATACAGATATATATATATCAATAAAATTAAAATAATTGCGGGTTATTCCGCCACGTCCTACCTCCATACTGTGCCGACGTTTCAGGAACCTTATGGATCCTATCCTCAGGGCGTCGAGCTGTCAACTGATGTCTCCCGCGCTCGCTGATTTTAATTTTATTGACATAAATCCTGGCCATGAAAGCTTTAGTGTTTTAATATATATATATATATATATATATATATATATATATATATATATATATATATATATATGACAAACAGATACATGGAGATGTTGCTGAAGGCAGACCGATTAGGATCGAGTGAAATGGCAACAAGGCACAATTAAATTTATTGAATAGAATCAATGTGAAAATACGGTTTAGCCATGTTATCGGGATCGGATAGAAGTGAACAGCTTGTTATTCTCTGCGGCCTATGTGCGCAGCAAGTGTAACGCCAGCAACCCTATCTAGCGGCGAGCACGCGAAGCTGCCTATTAGCGCCGGCACGTCGATCAAAGGCCGCTAATTGGTCTATTTAACCGCCAGCTAGTGGTGTGTGTGTATGTATGTGTGTGTGTGAGGGGACCTTGGACCAGGGGGGGTGGGTTGTTGCGGGGTGCCAGCCAACCCCCGTTCCCGCAGATGGGAAACTATTCAGGAACTTGTTTTTCTAAAACCATATATTTTGCACCATTGTTTTTCATGTTTGCGACCAATAAACTTCCGGTTTATAAGTTCAAAATATAATAGGCTTCTCATCATTTTGATGTGAGTTGCAGTTTTAGAGGCACGACACACAGAAAGACAGAATTGGCAAGGGCAGTTAAGAAAAGGCGAGTCGAAAATTCAGCTTAATTTCATACCTAAAATGTTACAGTGATACAACTTAAAAAGAACAGAAAAAAACAAGAAATAAAAAATAGAAAATACGTTCTCGAAATATAAATGAACTTTAGTTGACCTAAAATGGTGGCGTTAGTTCCGAGCCAGCCTGTAGTTAATCACCGCCATGTGGATGTTTTATTAAGCGCAATTAATATCGCACCGGACGTCTATACGGTGAAACTTGGAGTGGGGGGCGGTGCGGTTCGATTAGTCGATCGATCATGCGGTCGAGATATCGCATTGATCAAAGGACGCTGGACGCGGTTTCTCAAAGGAGGGGGTCAAATTAATGGCGCGATGGAACTTGAATGCGGCTTGGAGCACTTCTAGCATCAAACAACCATAACGCGCTGGTAACGATAAACGATGTAACTAATACCACAATAACTATGTTCCTGCTAATAGAATTTATTATTATATTATTATTATTAACTCCAAGGAAAAAGTAGTAACTATAGACAAAGATTGTAATAATCCACGCTATGCGTTGTGATGAATATGTAGACATTAAGAGGCTGAAAGAAGAGGGGATAGAATGGAGAGACTGACAGAAGAAGGGAAAGAATGGAGAGACTGACCGAAGAGGGGAAAGAATGGAGACTGACAGAAGAGTGAACTCTTCACATTTTCGACGTAGTAATGGGGAGTCAAACATAGATGTCACATTGGCAAACAGACGAGGAGCTGAAAACATAACAAATTGGAAGGTTCTTGATGGGGTATCCACTAGTGATCACCGAGCGATATACTTTGAATACAAAAACTATCATGAGGAATTACAGATACCACACACCACAAGCAGATTCAATATAAAAACGGCTAATTGGAATAAGTTCGAGTCGGAGCTACGAACTCTAACGGAAGAGAGGCAATTGCTGGATGATGACTCTGCCGAAGAAAAGGAAGCTAAATTTACAGCGAATATCCTCACTGCATGCCAAAGATCTATGAAAAAGAGAGTAAGGAATAGTAGAACTGTCCCGTGGTGGAATAAGGAGCTATCCGAACTAAGATCGCAAGTGTTTGCGGCAAGGAAGCGCCTCCAAAAAGCTAGGAAAAGAAAGCTTGCGGAGAGAGATATCGTCAAGCTTATCCAAGCGGAAAGAATTATCAGAAGGCAATACACCCTCACCATCAAGAATAGCAAAAAGGAGTCATGGAGGGAACTAGTGAAGACCTGTGGGAACAACGACCCTTGGGGCGTTGTATACAAAATCACTAGAGGGCGTTTGCGCCAAGATGAAGTATTTAACACAGTGAAGAAACCGGATAACGTGGAAACTGACTCCTGGGAAGAGTCTTTTGCTGTCCTAATGGATAAGATGTTCCCGTGTGACGACCCTGAGGAGGAGCTGGAAGTACAAAAACAAATTAGGACTTCAAACGAAGCCTATGATGGCGAACCAGAGGACATAGAAGATTTGACGAGTGAAGAAATTGCGGATGCCATAAACAAGGCAAAAAGGGGGAAGACCCCAGGACTAGACTGTGTTGAAATAGAAGTCCTGGTGCGTGCATGGAAAATTATACCGGACGTATTCAAGAACTTGTTTAACACGTGCTGGCGGGAGGGCACATTCCCTACAACCTGGAAGAGAGGAGCTATCAAGGTAATTCATAAAAGTGCGGACAAGCCTGCAAATAGGGTGGAATCATACAGACCTATATCATTACTGTCTATGACAGGCAAAATCTTTGAAAGGGTAGTGGTGAATCGCCTCAACGATCAGTACTACCAGAGCGATATTATGGCTCCGCTACAATATGGCTTCAAAAAGGGTTGTACAACGGAAGATGCCATTCACAAAGTACTGGAAACAGTAAAATCATCAAATCGAAAGTATGTCATGGTGATCTTTGTCGATATTGCGGGCGCCTTCGATTCGGTCTGGTGGCCGAGTATAATGAGACGTGCGCGGCAGATGGGCTGCACAAGGAGACTCTGGAACATATTACAGGATTACTTCAAGAACAGAACAGCTGTAATAACAACTACAGACAAAAGTATGGAGAGAAAAATACAACGTGGGTGTCCCCAAGGCTCCATAATTGGGCCAACGGCTTGGAACATGGTGTTCGACGAGGACACAGCACGATATCAGCCAGACGTCACCACTGTGTGCTATGCAGATGACAAAGCTATTATTGTCGAAGGGGATTCAAGGAAAGCTTTGGAAGATACAGCAAATGAAGCATTACGACCAACAAACGAATGGAATACTACTCACAAGATGAAGGTCTCGGCGTCTAAGACCAAGTGTATGATGCTTAAGGGGAGATTTGCCAAAACCAGAAGACCCACAATAAAATAAGGGGATACTACCATAGCCTTCGTTGACGCGTACCTCTATCTAGGCATCATTCTGGACGAGAAGCTGACATTTCTACCTCATGTGCAGCATATGCGACAAAAGATAATGAAGACCTTCGCAATGACCAAACGACTCACAAGAAGAAATTGGGGCATGACCCAAGAGACAATGGGAATACTTTATGACTCGGTCGCGATGCCAATTGTGGCCTACGGAGCATCTGTATGGATGCATAAATGCATACAGGTGCGCATAAGGAGAATACTGTACTCTCTACAACGGTACCTGCTACTTCAGATTACGAGAGCGTGCCGCACTGTGTCAACAGAGGCCTTGTGCGTTCTTGCGGGGAAACTCCCTTTAGATCTGGAGATCCCAAGTAAAGGATTTGGATACTTCATCAGAAAGAACCTGCAAGTTACGTGGAATAACATCGAAAATCGGACAACTGCATTAGAAGGTCGCGAAAGGAAAACATACATTAGGTGTGAACGGGCACGGCTGAAAGAGGATTTCTACGACGCCTGGCAGGAAAGGTGGGATTTGTCGGAAAAAGGGAAAATCACGAGACTATTCATACCAGATTTAGAAGAAAGGATGGGCTGGAAATGGTTCCACCCGGGACTAGAGCTGACCTTCCTTATTACAGGCCATGGATCTTTACGTGTCAATCTACAAAGATTTGGACTGGAAGAGTATGATGTTGGTAGGTGCGGGGCACCGGAAGATGTCCGGCACATTCTGCTGGAATGCGAGGAGTATTCAGATATTCGCCAGGAAGTATTGGATGAAGATAAACTACGAGATACCAGAAGGTACGGAGAGCCGGGCCTGCTTCTCAACAACCAAGAGCTATACAAGAAACTAGAGGACTTCGCAACACAAGTATGGAGAAGAAGGAAAGAAGATCTAGAGCAGGATAAACTAGATGTGGAGGAGGAAGAAGGCGGATACACGATGACACCAGTGAAGAGGGACAAAAGAAGATCAAATATTCAACAGGGAAGGCGGAAGATCCAAGATGGAGAAGAATACCACCAAGGAACTACAAGTGAAGAAGATGAGGGAGCACCATCAACGCAGAAGACACGGCAGGGACCAGACACAAGAAGCAAGAAACACAAAGAGAAGAAGAACCAACCAGGAGGAACTGAAAACCAAGGAGAAGAGGAAAATGAAGAAGAGGAGGGAGCACCGACAACATATAAACCACGAACGAGACAAGTAACTACCAGCAAGATCCACCTTCCAAAGGATAATCAACAGGGAGAAGTCTACCATCAGGAGGAAGATCCAAGTGAAAAAGGGGAAGACACGCCAACTGATCAATATGAAACGTGCGAAGATGAAGATGAGGACAATAGGAGATGAGCAGAAGAAACAAGGACAAGCAAGGAAGCGAAGCATAAAGGAAAAAAGGGATAAGAAAAAGGAACAGAAATGAAAGAAATTGAAGCAAACGTCAAATGCCAGAAAGGCCTAAGCGCTGCAAGACGAAACAAACGAAAGCGTAAGCAGCATGAAGAGTTCGTCGCTAATGACGGAAAGAAAGAGATCTTTCTCATCAAGGAAGAACTGATAACGTATGAAAAACGCTGATGACAAGAAGACCTCTGGATGGAGGGTAGCTAATTGATGAAGACTCCTGCCACAAGACTAATAAAACAAGTGGAATAAAGCAGGGATGAGGACCTTGGTGTAGATAAGCCTCGGCTTAGGAGACACCAAGCGAAATGTTGTACTAATGAATGAAAAAAAATAATGAATGACAGAAGAGGGGGAAAGAATGGAGAGACTGACAGAAGAGAGGAAAGAATGGAGAGACTTGACAGAAGAGGGAAAGAATGGAGGAGACTGACAGAAGAGAGGATAGAATGGAGAGGACTGACAGAA
>OX246749.1:31530262-31720262 GCA_945910005.1 Isoperla grammatica
TATTTGAAACATTTTCAAGATTTTTTACGTAGTGGAATCAAAATTGTGACTTACCCATTGTTTTTATGCTCATGTCGACAGTCTAAATGCAAAAGCTTACTGCAGTAATCTTTGGTGCCCGCCAGAAAGTTTCCGCATGTCATTGATGCGTCACCCCTGCACTGCACTATTCAGTATAAATGTCTACAACTATCAGCCCTTACTTCTGAGGGTGCATCCCAATGTGATTTAGCCTGCTACCCACTAGTCACTAGCCTGCTAGGTGGCCTGCTATCCACTAGCCATACACGAGCTGTGGACACTAGCTATTCATCCACTGCCTAGACAAACACCCACGTGTGAGGTTATGTTGTACACATCAAAGCTGTATATTCCAGATTAATTAATGTAATTTAAGAAGAACATATTTGAAAATTGATGACGTATTATCAATGAAACATGTTTTTTGTTATCTACTATCAAATTCTGATAAATAAAATGATGATAACTCGAGTAGCACTTCGACTGTCATTGTTAGTCAGTATTCTAGTACAGTTTTCACCGACTACCCGCTACTGACTAACTTACCCACTAGCCTACTAACAGCTTTGGTCACCTGCTTGTGACGACACTTCCGTCAATTTAGGGCGTATCTCAACTCGAATGTTTGGTCTGCGTCGCCTACTTCGCCAACTAACACAACAATTACCAATTGTTTTTATTCATTGTTACTAATTGTTATGTTAGTCTGTTACGCTAGTCGACTAGCGAAAAACATCGATTTGGGACACAGCCTTAATCAGCGAAGCTAGTCGACTAGCGTGAAAAAAGAGCATTGGGACGCACCCTGAGCAGGGGAAGGGAACCCTTCCAGTATTCTCATCCCTTTACTGTTAAAACAACCGTAACTAACCCCACAACACAACACGGAGATGTGTATCGAGGTTGGTTGGCTCGCGCCCTCATGTCAACAGATACCCTCATCCCTTCCGCCGCTGCTCAATGTCTTGCTTCACTGCTCGGTCACCCCGCGCTGCGTCTTGTCTTATTCCATCCGCTCCGCTGCCGCACACTCGTGCATTCAACTCACCAGGCAAGGCCCGATTCCCGAGCCTGTTGCCTGTACGAGTCAACCCGCATACAGAACGAAGTCTCTAAGTCAAAAATGACAGAAAATGTTCATTACTTAATTAAATCTCAAGATTGCAACAAGAAATCGAAAATCTAAATAGACAGCGCACTGTGTTTTGGTAAGCCCTACAGACTGAATGAAATATTATAGCGTATTAGTTTGATTGATAAAAAATCGATAATTAGTAATACAATTAATTATAAATAAAAAGCATTTTGATTATAATGTAAGACACATTTAGAGCATTCAGTATGTAGGGCTTACCAAACCACAGTGCGCTGTTGATTCAGATTTCCGATTTCGAAGCCCATTCTTGAGATAAAATTTAAAAATGAAAATGTTTGCAGTTTTTGACGTAGAGTTTTCGATACCATGTACACATAATTATACCAAATTGTCAAAAAGTATCGAGATTTGGGGCTCCTGGCGGGATTTATCCCCGTAAGTAATTAATCTCGGAAACAACTTTCACGTTTGTTTACAAACATGGGCGTCGCGAGAGGGGGACGAGACGGTGCCTCCCTCCCCACCCCTTGAATTTAAAAACAATTAGTTTTACAAACTAAAACAAATATGTGTTTCAATTCATTTAATTCATAACCTACGAAATGCAGTAAAAAAAATGTTTATATAAATCCGTCCCGACTTGACTAACTACTTTTTTCATAATTAAGTAGCATTTCAACGTTATTTCTGTTATATACATTCTATTTACAATTGAAATATGCGTTGAAATAAGAAATAACAACACATAATTCGTTCAATATATTATAATTATAATTGCTTATTTCAAGAATCAAATCAGCACTTGAATTATATATACTTACCTACCCAGATCCTCATTGCCTACAAAAACAACCACAATTTTTGTTTTTATTTCCTGTACAGTACAGTAAGCGTTCTCTTCTACCTCCTTCATCACAACATGCATCACGGGAAGAAGTTGAAATAACAAAACGTATAATTGACAACGATTTCTGTGACTGTGACGGATGGGATGGAGGAAACCAATTCCCTAAACTAACCCTTATATCAATTGTAAACGACGCCTGAAATACCAACGGGGTAATAAAATAGTAGTCGGACAACTCAATACTCGAATATTTGTGAGTCCGGCGCGCTGCATCATGGGAACTGGGAAGGCCTTGAGGGCCGCATACCTGTCCATCTTGCGAGGCAGTGACTACCCTTACATAAATATTATTTTAAATTCCCCTGTCTAGGCCCGGCGACCGGCAGAGAAGGGTTTGGCCGTGGACACAATGGGTCACCCACTTGGCCTAGACAGCTGAGAGAGGCTACGGCGCTTCCAGGAGACATTGAAGTAGATATACGGCTAGACTGGTACTGTAGTCTGTAGAGAAGTTGCAGGTATGGGAGACCGTATGACAGGTAGAGTGCGCTGTGAGCGATGACGTTCAGTTTGCCTATTATATCTAGCCTAGCTACAGTTAAGTGTTCCAAATCTGATATAGTTGCTTTCGTCACAGGCGACGGGTTCGTAGCCAATCAGCGATCGGTATTGGCCCGGATGTGTCTCGGGCGGTTCGCTGGTTGGCTACGACTGCCCCGGATGTGACAAAAGCAGGTGTAAAGTAATCTTGGGTCCACTAACAACGACGTAACGTACGTATTGCAGGTGAATACCTTCTGAGGCACCTATAGTGCATTTTCTGAACAATTGCTAATACTGCTTATACTGATTCCGAGTTAACGCGTTTAAACATGAAAGCGTTATCTTATGTGTCTCTTGAACTTTATAAACAGTTATGCGTATTTATAAAGTTGCTTATGTGACGTTTTGAGGCTGTTAAACTGTTTTTGTATGTTATTTTTAATTTTTCTTATATTTTCAACAATATCTTCCTTCGATAGGCACAAATTTAGATTTCAATTGCTGTCTTCTGATTGGCTATTGACGAACACCAGCGTTAAGTGATGAAATGTACGGAATTGGGGCCCATGATGGACAAAGTATGAGAATAATTTTGAATTAATTAATTTCGAAATTAAAACATTTTGGCTGATCTTCATTGATCTAACTCGACGATGGAGAGTCACAAAGTACAAACCTACTCGATCCAACTCTACGACTAAGTTCTCACTCCATGACTGTCTGTGACCGTAATAATAATAATAATAATAATAATAATACATTTTTCGTAAGAATACCCGTTATAGGGTGCACACCAGCTTTACCCGATGTGCCCCTCTTCAGGTGACTAACAAGGTTATTAGGGTGTTTGGATAGTTGGGAAGGAATGTCCGAGGGCTGATAGTAAGACTCAATCCCAGCATTCGCCTTTACGACTGAGGAAAACCTCGGAAAAAACCTTCAGTCAGGACTGGCGGTGGCCGGAATCGAACCGGCGACCTCCCGAATTAGAGTCTCGCGTCTTACCGCTGAGCAACCTCTATCGGTCGGTACCGTAACAATATAGAATCCACAGTGGGGGTTCGAAATGTTACACTTCAATAATACCTCTTCCATCAGTTTCTCTCACATTACGATCCGTATATTTATGAGAGCATTTAGAGAGTCTTTAACCATTTCTAGGTTTCTATTATTTATTATAGGTGTAAAACTTGAACCCGACGTTGGTTTATGTTGAAAGTCCTCGGAAATGGGTCAACTGGAGCCGCTTTTCTTCTCTGCCACGTGGGGGGGGCTATTTTTATATTACTCCAACTCATCATGGGCACATGTAAGTGGGGGGGGGGGGGGGTTTTGTTACGTATAGAGTCTGATGATCTGGGTTAAAAATCGTATTATTACTTTTTTTAATTGTTTTTCGTTTATAGAAAATATGGTTAATTTTTTGGTTTACGATCGAACCGAATTCTTTTATTTAGATTCGATTTCCGGTTTTAAAGAATTCCATCCCTACCAATTAACATTATTCGTTTATGCTCGTTTTCATGCAATACACACATATATATATATATGTGAACTCCACTCTTTCCACTTTCTTTCCACTGACTGTCTGTTATATATGCATATTTAAATTTACATTGTCGGCTCAACCACAAGGATTCCGTTCCTTACGCGAGCTTCCCATAACAAGGTTTTCAGTTTTTTGTATGAATATATTATATTTTGTTTTCTTATGTTTCAATCACGTTTATTGTTTGTATGTACTGGCTGAAGTATGTTTGATTTGGGAATAAAATGATCTAAAAATTGAATTGAATTGAATTGAACGTCAACAACATCCAAATTTGTCTCATAAATTCTATTCAAAAATAGTATTTCATTCGGTTTGAAACGTTTCGAATGACCCGAACCCCGCAACACTTCTTACTCATATATTCCAGACCACTTATCCACCCCAGTGTCAGCGGGGCCTAAGCCTATCACAGCCTACAATGATGAATTACTTCCCTCTTCTGGACAATAAGCCTATTAATATCACCGTCAAGATATTCCATCCCCCCCCCCCTTTTCCCCTCCAACCCCTCATACCGTCACAGGGGACGGAGCGCGAAGAAAGTCGGCGAGGCAAAAAAAACAAATCAATAGTCAAAATCAACACATGTTGTGTTATAAAGTATAATAGATTATTAGTGGGTTGATTTGGGGTTAGTTCGCAGTTTAGACGCGAGAGGGCAGGAAACCAAGGGGTATTTCCCCCCCCCCCCCCTTCTTCAAATTGTTGGAGCTAAGAAAGTCAATAGTAAAAAATCAAGGCATGTTGTGGTTGTGTTATGAAGTATAATAGATTATTAGTGGGTCGATGTGGAGGGGGGGGGGGGGGGGGCTTCATGGTTTAGACGCGAGAGGACAGAAAATCAAGGGGGATTTACTCCTCCCCCTCCTTAAACCTTTACGGGGATGGTGCGAAGAAAATCAATAGCCAAAATCAAGCCATGTTGCTGTTGTGTTATGGAATACAATAGATTATTAGTGAATTGATCTATGTGGGGTAAGTTGAGAGGGCAGGAAATCAAGGGGGGACCCCCCCCCCCCTCCCTCTCAATCCGTCAAGGGGGCGGCGGTATGGTTAAAAAGAAATCACTATTCAATTTAAGGCACGTTTTTTGTTGTGTTATTGACTATAATAGATTATTAGTGAATTGATGTACGTGGGGTTAGTTTAGTTGAGAGCCCAGGAAATCAAGGGTGATTCGAAGACCCTCTTGAGGAATCAATGGAAGTTATTGGGGTGACTAACTATTGTTCTGGTCTTCATCGTAAGCGTAGAGGACGGATGTTGATTTATTTTATATTTTCAACGGGACCCACTAGGCTAGTGCACATTTAATATCTTATGTGATTGATGAATGATGATGATGAAGGGTGGAGGCGAAACCTGGGCCCGGATTCACAAGAGGGCCCAAGTCTTTTTCTGGTCTTATCTTATCTCTAAGACCCGCCTAACTTTTTTGAACCTTGTAAAACCAAACCCAGGTCACATGAAGAAGTTACTAATTCCTGGTGAGAACAAGGACATAATGAAAATTCCAGTAATATGTTTTAAAATCTGTTCTAAGATATTTTCCTGGTTTTTTTAAGATGTTCAAAGTTAGGCCGGTCTTAGTGATAAGACCAAAAAAGACTTACGACCTCTTGTGAATCCGGGCCCTGGTATATACGAGTACCTACATATAAAATGATTTACTCCTGTCCTAAAGTAACAAGGGAACTGAACAACATACAGTTCGTTGCCTAAGCAGTCATGAATGGGTATAAAACAAAAATATACAACAAATAAAAATATATTGCAATATTTATTTTATTGATATCTTGAAAACGCTTCAAGATATTGAAAAAGTGATTGAATTCCAAAATTTGACGAATTAAAAAAAACTTTCGAAAATTGGAATTATTTAATAAAATAATTAATTCCATAATTTATAATTATATTGCAATTAAAAAAAAAACAATATATAAAGGTTTATGAATTCATCTAATTTTTCGTGGTTTAATATTGCCAGCTACTCTGGAGGAGGGGGGGGGGGGGGGGGGGGGGAAGGGGGGTCTGCGCTTCGGCATTTCTTTGAGGTCACCGTCAATGCGTATTGTCAAGTTTATAATCATAATTGTCAGAGATCTGTATGAAAAGCATCAAACGGAGATTTTCAAGGAATAGGGGACTGTTTATCACTATCAGGATACAGGAATGTCTGAATGTGATCATATACCACCCAAATCAATAACGAACAATAAAGCTCTACGGCAAATTCCTAATTTTCACAAACGGAAAATAATTTCACAAAATGTAATCTTCTTTTAAAGAAAGTCGTATACAAACTTACCCCCTCCCCTCCCCCCCCCCCCCCCCCCCCCATTGTTAAGTGCGTGACATTTATTGCAGGAGTTACATCCACAAGACCACCTCGTCGAAGCTCATAAATTTAGTGTCTGTACAAAAGGACAAATATCTCAATTCTCCAAGTCAGTACCTACGTGTAAATAACAATATAGAACGAAAACCTCCGACCTATTCTGTCAATAGCGCTGTTTGTCCAGCTAGCTACTTTGGGGAACCTCATTTCTAAATGCTTTTAAATTTATTTTCACAAAGGAAGTCAAAATAATATGTCTTCCCCTAGAAAGAAATGTGTCTTCTTTCTTATGTTGTATCTTTGTGCCAATAAATATTTCTGTATTAAATTGTATTGTATGTTCTAATTTAATTGTTAAATGTGTGTGTTTAAGACGAAGCAACACATAAATAAGAAAGTTTAAAAAAACGGTAATATGCTACTTATTGGAACAAATACACAATCATAAGAAAGAACACTAAATGCTCCAGGGGATTAAATATTTTACATTACTTTGTGACAAATTCGAAACATTTCAAAGTAATAGACCATTTTAAAAATGATCCAGGTATCTATTCTTGTTCCTCGCACGACCCCCTAAGGCCTAAATCATTAAAAAACAACGTAGAACAATCAAACATGAGCTGTCAAATGTTATATCAAGGTTCATTGATGGACACAAGATCTTCATCTATAACCTTGATTTCACATTTTTAATTGTTGTGTATTGTTGTTCTTGAAGATTTAGAGGACCGTGGGGAGAAACAAGAATAGATTCCTAGATCATTCTAAGATGGTCTATTGAAAACTGCCCGAAATTGGGGGCACAAAACTCAAAACGACTAATGACATCCTATACATTCAACTTCCTTTTTAACAAAACCCCTAATTTCCATTTTTCGCGCAGAAAACTCCCAATACTCTAGGCTAGTCGATCATTCGTTGAACTGACAAACCCACCGATCATAGAATTGGTGACGTGAGCAAACAATAGATTATTTTTAGAATTGATCTAGAAAACCGTGATTTGCTCTATCTATGGGTCCTTAATAGTTATGTTGAGGTGCATTTTTCACTGTTGTGCATTGTTGTCATTGGCATTGAAGATCTAGAAGGCCGTGATTTGCTCTATCTAAGAGTCTTAGATAAATTCTGAAAATCATGTATTGACGGCGCAGAAGATGCATCGTATCCAACCCAAGGCGTTCAGTGTGTGTGAGTGTGTTGTCTTTGATGACCGAGTGCTTTGGGCCATCACTCAACTTCTTTGTGGCCGAGGCGTCATGAATGGAGGAGACTGAGAACGTGGGACAGTCAAAACCTCAAGGATTCCAAAGAAAGTGGTGCTTCAGTTTCTTTGACTGACCTTGAATCTGTTTTAGCTGGAGTGGCAGAGGTGACTGGGGCCCGTACAGAAGGCTCTAGCCCAAGTCATTCACTATTTATTTATTTTTATTTATTTATTTATTTTAATGTCTATCCTATTCAGTTACTAAAACTGATTTACAAAGGATTTTATTGATATCTTGTATCTTGACACCACTTCATGACACTAAAAATCAGTATTTCACACTTGGGATTTGGCTTCGTATCAGGGACGCGATTGAATTTAAAAACTTTTAAATATTGTTATTGCTATTTTATTAATTAATTAATTAATTATAAATTATTGAATGTTATACATATATTTTTTTTATTTTCCTTCTGTCTTCGTGTTCCCACTTGGCGATCGACTAACTCCCCCCCCCCCCCTCACATGGACTCCACTTATGACGACCCTCATGTGACCTACCTGTCGAGTACGTCGTAATAAAAAGAACAAAAGATAATAAAATAAATCCAAGCCGTTTCCTTTCATATTTATTTTATATCCCATTCAGTTAAGCATTAACCTAAATTAATTACTATGGGCTACATATTTTTTTAAATTTTGGTAACAAGCTTGTATGAAGTGATCTAATTAATCTTAAAAAATTAATAAATTAATATTAAATTACAATTCAAAAATATGAAATTAGTTTTAAATTAATAATAAATTAAAAACATAAATTAATAAAAAATGTAGATGTAAAGTAGAGTATCATGAATTTAAAACGTAAAATTGAGTGTATGCGCGATTAATTTTTGTAAAGTTTTGAACATTTTATAAAAGTTCGTTCTTGTATAGACAAATATTTAAGTAAACCAAAAATAGCCCCACAAACAAATTCTCTTCTCACGCTGTTGTCCAAGCTATGTGAGTCGCCCTACCCAACCCCAGAGAGACCCGCGCATGCCAGAAAACTACACGAACAGAGAACAGTCTCCATATATGCGTGGGAATAATGATGAATATGAGAGTCTTGTCTCCTTGCCAAGTATGCGGTGGTCATACTAAGTGATTGTGATACAGAACCGACCATAAGACACGACTTGTGTGTCCAGCTAAGACACCAATAACATCTGTTATAATTCTAGCACAGAATGTACATTCAGTAGCGACTATCAACCAACCAACGGTTTAGCCGCGGTCGCTTTGCCGGTTCCCAACCTCGGGCTAGGTCAGGAAGTGGATGGGTGACCACTCTCCTCTGAAACACTAGTGTTACCGTTGGTTAGAGCAGATTGGAGGGATCGAAAGCTTCGTTCTTCTCGTCAACAGTCCAAGTTAGTGGAGGAACCTATATGACTGGTCAAAGTTACACCGTTCTGTCGGATGGGACGTAAAGCCGATGGTTCCTTTGGTACTTCTCGACAGGAGTAGGCTACGTGCCGGTTCTAGGCTTCCCCTCCTCCCTTTCCCATTATCATTCATCAATCATCACTCGTCAGGCTAAAGAGGGCATTGTGCCCTACACTGGCCTTAATAACAATAAATAAATAAATAAATAAATAAGCGACTATCAACCAGTCTTCTTGTTGCAAACACTCATAGGTGTACGTCACATTTGTGACCAAACTTTGATGTTGCCTTATGAAGAAACAATAGACCTTTTTCAGAATTGATCTAGGACCCTTAGATAGAGGTAATCACGGCCCTACAGGGGTTAATTTGAGCCGGAACGCACCGGAACGCAGTTCCGATTCCTTTTCCGAAACCAGAACGCGCGTTCCGGTATTATTTCGTAACGTAGGTTACTCTCTAAAAACTCGTGAATTAATTCGTATCTCTGAAAATTTCACAACATTTTTTTATTTGTTCGTTTGAATGAAAGTTATTCAAGTTGAAGAATTACTCCTAGGTAGCCAGACCCAAATCAAATACATAGGCAATAACCTTCTGACTGACCACTGACACTAAACAGATAACTAATTAATAATTACATATTATCAGTGTTCACAATGTATAAATGTGGGCGGGGTTGGTGTCAAATTATATTTGACAAACAAAATATGCGTTCCGGTTCCTTTTCAATTACAAATTAAGCCCTGCCTCTAGATCTTCAATGACAACAATGCACAACAGTGAAAAATACACCTTAACATAACTGTCAAGGAGCCTTAGATAGAGCAAATCACGGTTTTCTAGATCTTCAATGACAACAATGCACAACAGTGAAACATGCACCTTAACATAACTATCAAGGAGCCTTAGATAGAGCAAATCACGGTTTTCTAGATCTTCAATGACAACAATGCACAACAGTGAAACATGCACTTTAACATAACTATCAAGGAGCCTTAGATAGAGCAAATCACGGTTTTCTAGATCTTCAATGACAACAATGCACAACAGTGAAACATGCACCTCAACATAACTATCAAGGAGCCTTAGATAGAGCTAATCACGGCCCTCTAGTTCAATTCTGAAAATCATTTAGTCTAGCGATCATCAGTGTCATAAACGTCATATATTATGACGTCACATCACCTACCTGCGTGCGCAACTCAGATATTAGCGTAACGTTATTAATTGATAATCACGTTAAATACCCTTGATAATGACATAGCCGCGTGTTTATTGGTCGCCGCAAAAAGCTTTCGAGAGGTTTTTCTACCTGCGACCGTTGATTCTAACACCTCAGACGACGGAGTAATAATTACTGTGAGTAGCTCTGCGTGTGTAGTCACCGTGTTTGGCCACTGAGCGCGCTAGTGAGAACGAATGAAGTGCTCAAAGTGGCAATGTCACGCAACAATCAGTAAAAACTATGAGTTTATTAACTTCCAAATATTGTCATCGATTATTGATTAATTCTAAACTATATTGATGTAATTATAGAACTAGTAACAATTACAATACTTAGGTCCTGTCTTACAATGTCCCAATAGCTACTTATTCGTCGAATAGCTCTAGTCGAGCTTGTTGTCTCCATGGCAACCACCAATCAAAACTCTTGAAATCCTCCAAATAGCTTAGGTAATTGCTACAAATAACTTTCCTATTAGGAGATTGTAAGACCGGCCTTTAGTAGTTTTTAGACCATTTCAAAAACTATCTAGGACCCTTTGTATGAGTATCATCACGGTCTCCTAAGTCTTCAACAACAACAATACACCACAATTAAAAATCAGTTTTTAAATGTTATATCAAGGTTCATTGATGCATACAAGATCATCATCTACTAACCTTGATTTTATATTTTTAATTGTTGTTCATTGTCGATATCATTAATTTAGCTGTATCTAAACAAAATCGCGATGTAACCATGTGTTCCTGGAAATAGCCATAAAACAAAATTCTCTTCCTCCTTCCCCTCCCATTCTCTTGAGTAAGACGGCGGGGGGGGGGGGGGGGGGGGGCAGCACCCCCTGAACCCCCCGGCATATCCTGATTACTATCTGTTTGCGAAGATCCACATAGTTTTGTTGAGTGGTTTGATGTGGCTCCACCTGCGAGCGACATTATCCCATAATTCTGTCCACGTGAGACTTACAATAACCCTATCACACATCAGACTGGTTCAAGACTGTAATTACACGGTTTTATTACCCCATTGTACCATTGTTTCACTCTAATAATCGGAAAGATGTCCAACTTCAACTAATTTAGTTTATATTCCACGTTTCAGTTGAAGTCAACACCGCAGGCAAGATTTTATGTATACGAGAGACGCTTTCTTTGTTCAACAAGTATTATAAGTTTAAGTAAGTCAGTGGTTAGGTTAAAAAAGGTAAAGAGGACCGACCTACGTCAAAAATGCAGAAAATTTTCATTTTTGAATTATATCTCAAGATTGAAACACAAAATTGAAAATCTGAGTAATCATAGCGCTGTGGATTGATAAATGTATTAAATATTATAATCAGTATGACTGTGATACTTATTCAATTAGTAATTTAAGAATTGTTTCATACTTTGAGGTATTGAAAAAGTGATTAATACGCAACATTTGGTTTTGTAACCGCTAAATAATGAATTTAAAAACTTTCAAATGTAGTAATTGTTAGGATTGTTATTTTATTTTTATTAACTCAATAATTTATAATTCATTAATGAAGTATTGAAATGACAATCGTAACAAACACAATATTTGGACATTGTTAAACTCATCGTTTAGCTGATAAGTTTTATTAATATCTTGAATGGTTTTAAAAATATCAATTAAAACCGTGAATTCAGTGAGTTAAATAGTGTTTCGTTTTTTCCTCTTTTTACATGTGCCTTTACCCTTTACCCTGACCCAGTCTTACAATGTCCCAATACACTAATTATTCCTCGAATAGCTTGTTGTCTCCATGGCAACCACCAATCAAAACCCTTGAAACCCTCCAAATAGCTCATTTGCTACAAATAACTTTCCTATTTGTTGTTTGTAATACCACGGCAGAAAATTTTCTTTTTTAATTATATCTCAAGATTGCAACAAAAAATCGAAAATCTACATCAACAGCGCACTGTGTTTTGGTAATCCCTACAAATTGAATGAAATATTATAACCATTAGCGTAGCTATTTCGATTATTAAATCGATAATCAGTACAAAAATAATTAGAAATAAAAACCATACTGATTATTATGAAAGACACATTTAAAGCATTCAGTATGTAGAGCTTACAAAACCACAGTGCGCTGTTGATTCAGATTTTCGATTTCGAAGTCTATATAATTAAAAAATGAAGATTTTGTGCGGTTTTTGACGAAGGGGTAGTCTTACTGTAACAACCGCGCCAAATTAACGTTTTTAATTAATATTTTGAGAACACTACACAATATTGAAAAAGTGATGATTGAACAGAACGTGGTTTCGTGAGAGCTACAATCCGGATTAACCTAATTTCAATTATTTCTATCATTACTGTTGTTATTTGAGAAATCAATTAAGGAATTAATTATAATTGATTTTTTCAATAGCAACCGTAATTATTGCAATATTCAAACTTTTGTTAATCCAGATTGTAGCTATTGGAAAACCGAGTTGTGCTCAATCATCACTTTTTCAATATTGTGTAGTGTTCTCAAAATATAAATTAAAAACGTTAATTTGGCGCGGTTTTTACAGTGAGACTACCCTTTACCGTTCGGTGGTAGGAATTTTACAGATGTATTGGCCGTCAATTAATAACTTTTAAACTAATAGCAGGATTATTATAAATATTTACCTACTTGTAGATGAATGTCATATCTATGCATGGTATCGTCACCAACCTAAAATAATGTACCCATTTTAAACAGATTCTCTGTATTATTTCGCCGAACATTTTTGACGAAAGTAATTTATTTGCATAATTCAAACATGAGTTTATTAATTTTTAGCAGGCGTATCACAAATGTACTTCATACCATGCGTAGATATGATATCCCTCTGCAAGTAGGTAAATTTTCATAATAATCTTATAATTTGTTTAAGAGAAATTAGTTGACTAAAAACGTCAAAACTACTTCCGAACGCTCTTAAAAAGGCATCATTATGTTGCTCCACCCATGTATGTACGCACAAAGCGCGGGGGGGGGGAGGGGGTAATGTAACCGGTACGCGCAGAGCGCTACACCCGTAATTTACACAGACTAGTCGTGTCAATCATAGCCTCATATGTCCAAGATTCCGAAATATACATTTGCAAGTTTTTCCCGCCGCGTTTCCGGCGAACGGTAGCCAACAGGTTGTTTGTTCTGAGAAGAGTCCGCTTTACAGTCTGAGCCGGGTAAGCTCTGACAGCATCTGTCGGTTGCCGGGACCCAAGCTCTACTTGATCTCCGCCTAGCGGAGGCTCGTCGAACTCCCAAGTTAGGTCGTCGCAAGGGAACCAAAATCGCCATTTTGGATCCCACTAAAAAAAACTGTTATAATAATTAAATATCCGTTGTAGATCATGGAATACAATACTTGAAACACCTAAAAGAGACATTTTGATAGAATACAATGATTAAAGATGATAAAATAAAAGATGATGATTTTTCCTTTTTAGGAGGTAATTCTATTTGACAGATCACTTCATTAATTGTTTTCTTTCACGTTTCTCCCATTTGAATAACATGTGATTTTTAACATTGTGGAACGGACTGCGATGACCTAAACTGGGAGTTCGACGAGCCTCCGCTAGGCGGAGATCAAGTAGACCTTGGCCGGGACCAAGGTCCGTCGATCCCCTGGCGGAGGTTCGGTAAACCTCAAAGTAAAGTCTTCTCATGGGCACGAGAATCAAAATTCTCGTGCCCACTACAAAACTGGTTTATTACTTAAATCTACTAATTTATGATGCAAAATTTGATTTCAGAATACTTTACTTAAAAATGTAGATAACCTACAAGTATAATTAAATTATTTTAATTAGATGTAATGCGGTTTTGAGCCAGAATTGTGTTTGGCAGATCAATTCATTTGTTTTTCTGAATGATTCTGCCATTTGAATAACGTGATTTCTAGCATTGTGGAGATGGATTGGACTACCTGACTTGGGATTTCGACGAGCCCCCGCCAGGGGATTTACGGACCTTGGCCGGGACGGCCGAAGAAGGGTTTATATCCCTTAAATAAAATAAATAATTTAATTCATATTTATAGAGTCTACCCACTCAGTAACAAGACTGATTTTCAGTGCGGGGATCTTTAATTTAAAGCGACCAAACCAACCCTGTAGGCTCCTAACACCATCGACGAGAGAGCGATAACCAATCAAAGAAGTATACTTCAAAAATGAAACATATGAATCAGTGATTGGACAGTGCGTGGGAACACCCGGGGACAAATGTCAGAATCAACGAGGTCGATTCAGAACAACTTTGAATTATTGTTTTACAATAGTTTTTATGTCTCATTCTCTATAGAGAAAACTGTGCTCTCATTTATTAAAAATACATATTGATAATTTTCAATAAAATATAATTAATGAATAATTATTAAATCACAACATTTGACAGTTTTTAAATTCGTCTATTAACCTGATTTACGGGTAAGAATCACTGTTTTCCGACCTATGCGATTCAAACGCGCCCACCAAACCAATATTGTAATTACTAAGATTATTTTAATTCAATAATTTATGGTTAATGAATTGTTAAAATTACAAGATTTGACAGTTTTTAAATTCGTTTATTTAGCTGATTTTCGGTTAGAGTTAGATACATTTAATCATGGCCCTCTAGATCTTCAATGATAACAATTCACAACAGTGAAAAATTCACCTTAACATAACTGTCAAGGACCCTTAGACAGAGCTAATCACGGTTCTCTAGATCTTCAATGACAACAATTCACAACAGTGAAAAATGCACCTTAACATAACTGTCAAGGACCCTTAGATAGAGCTAATCACGTCCCTCTAGATCTTCAATGACAACAATGCACAACAGTGAAAAATGCACCTTAACATAACTATCAAGGACCCTTAGATAGAGCTAATCACGGCCCTCTAAAATAGATCTTCAATGACAACAATTCACAACAGTGAAATATGCACCTTAATATAACTATCAATAGAGCTAATCACATTTTCAATATTTTGAAGCGTTCTCAAGGCATGTTAGTAAGATCCACAATGCGTCCAAGACGGCTACAATACACAATAAAGACACATTTTCCCAGTTTTTCTCTTGTTTCGTACGAAGCCGGCCGACAGTCCTCGAGTACAACAGGTTCCCGTTGTTCCGAGAACAGACGTGAGAGAGTGTATAGAACGCAGCGACAATGAGTTGAGTAAAGGTTGCAGGTGGCGGCCATTTGTCACGTGTCAGTCTTACTTCCATGGGAACAAGCTGGGCTCATTGAATTAGCGACAACGTGCAGTACCGGTCTTTGTTGTACTCGAACTGGGAGTGGCGGGGTGCACAGATAGTGAAATATTTCCAAGGGGTATCTGGTAGAAAGCCTCCCCCCCTATAAATAGTTTATAAATTTATATCATATTTTATTTTAAAGATTTTTTTAAAATTTTAATTAACATATATTTTTATTTAATTTTAATTTTTTTAATTTATTTACATAGTCTATCCATTCAGTTAGGCTTACACGAACTGACTTTCAGTGTAAGGGAGGGGGGTTAAATCTACACCAGTATTATATAGATAATTAGCAACGTGCAGTGCCTGTCTTTGTTGTAGGCTACAAAGGCAATAGGCATATACTGTATCTGGGAGTGGCGTGCTCAGATAGTGGAGTATTATTAACTAGGGTTTTGGGCCCTCTTCCCTCAAGTGTATCATCATTTTTCATAAATTCATAATTTAATTTATTGTTAGATTTTATATATTTTTTTTTAATTTCTTATTAAAATATTATATTTGTATTTAATTTTTAACTTTAAAATTAATTGTGTATGTTTGTTACAAGAACTGTTTTTTCTCTGTTGGGGGGGGGGGGGGGGGGGGCTACGTGTACACCAGTATCATATAGATAGATTGAAATTTACCAAATTTTAAATTTTAAAATTATTAAATAAAATGTTTATAAATTTAAAAAAAAAAAAATAGACCGAAGCGGTAATAATATTGGAATATCAAGCGACGTGAGACAGACTGTACAAATAAACGGAAGCAGCAGCAACAATGACTATGTGTTGCAGTGTGGCAGCCATTTGTCACGTGTCAGTCTTACTTCCATGGGAACAAGCTGGGCTCATTGAATTAGCGACAACGTGCGGTACCGGTCTTTGTTGTACTCGAACTAGGAGTGGCGGGGTGCACAGATAGTGGAGTATTTCCAAGGGGCGGGTCTGGTAGAAAGCCCCCCTCCTATTATTTTTTTCTATAAATTTATATAATATTTTATTTTAAAGATTTTATACAAATTTTAATTAAAATATATTTGTATTTAATTTTTAACTTTTAAATAAATGTATATGTTTGTTTCATTTGTAATATAAATTTATTTATATTGTCTACCCACTCAGTTACAAGAACTGATTTTTTCTGTTTGGGTGGGCCCCCCCCCCCCGTGTACACCAGTATATTGAATCTATTTCCAAATTTAAAAACCCCAGACCGAAGCCGACGTGAGAGATAGTGTATAGATGGACGGACGCAGAAGCAGCGACAATGAGTTGAGTAAAGGTTGCAGGTGGCGGCCATTTGTCACGTGTCACTCTAGCAGCCATGGGAACAAGCTGGGCTCATTGAATTAGCGACAACGTGCGGTACCGGTCTTTGTTGTACTCGAACTGGGAGTGGCGGGGTGCACAGTTAGTGTTATACTTCCAAGGGGGGTCTGGAAGAACCCCTCCCCCCTTTAAGTTTTTTATAAATTTATATCATATTTTATTTTAAAGATTTTTTTAAATTTTAATTAAAATATATTTTTATTCAATTTTTAATTTTAAATCATTTATTTACATTGTCTACCCACAGAGTGGACCTACACGAACTGACCACCTATCCATAGGTATAAACTGTATCTGGGAGTGGCGTGCCCAGATAGTAGAATATTTCTAAGGGGTCTGAAATTTATAATTTAATTTTGTCTTAGATTTTTTGTATAGATGTTATAGATTGGTATTTCATCTTTAACTTTTAATTTCATTTATATTGTCTACCCACTTAGTTACAAGAAGTGATTTTTTTCTGTTTGGGGGGGGGGAGGCCCCCCCCCCCTCTATACTGGTGTACGTGTACACCTCATATAGATAGAATGAAATCTACCAAATTTAAAATTTAAAAATTATTAAACAAAAGTTTTAAATTAAAAAAACCCCATCAGACCGAAGCGGTAATACTATTGGAATATAAAGCAACGTGAGAGAGACTGTATAGACTATAGACGGACGGTCGCAGCAGCAGTGACAATGACTATACGTTGCAGGTGTGGCGGCCATTTGTCATTTGTCACTCTCTAGCAGCTATGGGAACAAGCAGGGCAGAGCACTCATTGAATTAGCAACAACGTGCGATACCTTTCTTTGTTCTACTCGAACTGGGAGTGGCGCGCCCACATAGTAGAGTATTTCTAAGGGGGGTCTTGTAGAAAGCCCCCCCCCCCTCTAAATCTTTTGTAATAGATACTTTTTCAGAACTGTTCTAGGAGCCTTAGATAGAGCTAATCACGGCCCTCCAGATCTTCAATGATAACAATGCACAACAGTGGAACATTCACATTAACATAACTATCAAGGATCCTTAGATAGAGCAAAACACGGCCTTATAGATCAATTCTGAAAATACAACTGTTTAATGTTTTAATCCGGCCCTGTCTCTGGCAGATGGCGGCCATTTGTCACGTGTCGCTCTCTAGTAGTCATGGGAACAACTAAGGGGACCAGTGAGCGGTCATAAGAATTACATAGCACCTTCTAATTATCTACTAAGTGGTAACGGTTCGCCTATCTGTGTGGTACCTTCGTTGTTGTACTGTCTGTATGAATTGTTTAAATAACCCGGAATATTCAGGAGGGTACATTTTAGCGTTCGTTTAGACTTGGACAATATTTGAGCAACAGTAGCAACGCAACGAGTCTACCATTGATTTCTGGTAAATGTAGATATCTGCTTAGGTAGAGTGCACAGTTAGGCAAGTCCACTGTTTTAGGTTGCCAACCGAACGTTTTAAGGGTACGTTTACATAAAAAAAAACGCAGAAATTGTCATGTTTTCATTATATCTCAAGAATGTACCTCGAAATCGAAAATCTGAATAATCATAGCGCTATGGTTTGGTAAGCCCTACAGACTGAATAATGAATGCATTTCACATTATAAGCAGTATGACTGTGATTTTTATTTCATTACATAACTAATTAAATAAGTATCACAGTCATGTTGATACATTTAACATTCAGTCTGTAGGGCTTACTAAACTACAGCGCTATGATTACTCAGATTTTCGATTTTGTGTTTCAATGTTGAGATTTAATTTAAAAATGAAAATTTTCTGCGGTTATAACGTACCCATCGCTCTTAAGTTGGTACCAACGGACTCGACTGTCTTATAAGCATGGGAATACTTACGTTGGAGCAACTTTATACAGAGCACAGTATTTACCGCGAAGTGGTACAATACTTTTGTTCGAACTGTACTGGTACAGTCTACAAGCAAGTGTGTGACTTTTGTTCGAACTGTACTTGTATAGTCTGCTAGTAAGTGTGACAGTCAAGTCTGGTGATATACTGGGCTGCATTTCGACGCAGTTTGTTGAATGAATGAATGAATGTGCTCTGTTCCGTTGTCTGCAAACAAAGGTTCCGGGAAGCCATTGAACAACTAGAGATATTTCACACACTAGACTTCGATCATCTCCAGCTATGGTATCACAGCCAGGGCTGGTGCACGATTTTAATTTATATTTACAAAGAATATAAAACTTGTAAAAATAAAAAACAAAAAACAGAATAGAAAAATGAAACTTTACACTAAAAAATTATGGAAAACATTATCTTCAAAGAGAATCGTAAAATTTCATTTTTTAATTAATGTTTTGTGATTATTTTTCCCTCTTTTGTATTAATATAATAATTGTTATTGTTATGATTATGATTATTATTATTATTATTATTATTATTATAATTATTATTATTATTAATTTTATTATTATTATTATTATTTGTATTATTTGTATTGTTATTATTATTGTTGTTGTTATTATTGTTATTATATTTATTAATTCATTTATTTAACAAATAGAGATAAGTAACATCGAAATGCATATTAACTCTTTCTACATATCCTTCAATTTAAATTTGTATTACGTTTATTTTATAACATTTAATCATTATTATTATTCATATTGGTAGTTATTGTCACCACGCTGTCTACCACGGCAAGACGTAGGCATGTCTGTCTGTGGATGTGCAATACAGCTACCGTGTCTATAAGTGTCCTTGCCATCACCCTTGCAGCGAGTGTGGCAGAATGCCAGAGAGACGCATCAATGTGAATTACAATTATTATTCTATCACCTCGTCAGGTGTATTCGTCCGTCGTTCATGGCTGAGAACGTGGGAACAAATCAAATCAACACTCCTAAGTGTGTATATATACACTCCTAGGTGCATATACACTCCTAGGTGTATATACACTTCTACTCTACTGTAAATAAATAAAAATAAATAAATTCACATTAGAGTCTACCCACTCAGTAACTAAACTGATTTGCAGTGGGGGACTTAAATTTTTAAGCGACTAAACCAACCCTGTAGGCTCCGAACACCATCGACGAGTGAGCGATAACCAACCAAAGATCGATATTTCAAATACGAAACATATGAATCAGTGATTGGACAGTGCGAACACCTAAAAAAATTAGAGACCTTCTGAATATAAAAAATACTTAAAAACGATGGGTACGTTTCCCGCAGCCAATTGTCATGTTTTAATTATATCTCAAGAACGCATGTCAAAATCGAAAATCTGAGTAATCAGCGTGCTATGGTTTGGTAAGCCCTACAGACTGAATGATAAAGGTATCTAACATTATAATCAGTATGACTGTGATACATATTTAATTAGTAATTTAATAAAACCAAAATTACAGTCATACTGATTATAATGTTAGATACATTTATCATTCAGTCTGTAGCGCTTACCAAACCACAGCGCTATGATCTATAAAGGACAACAAAAGACAACACTCCATAAGCAGCGAGCTTGGCCACTCAGGGCGCTAGTGAAAACGAATGAAGCGCTCAAGTGGCAATGTCACGCTACTTTCTGACGAAGCAGCGTCGTTCTTCCTACTATACGTCGATAATGGCAAAATTGTGATAATTGTTTAATTAAATACCCCTTTTAAAAATGTTGGGCAGACTATGCATCCCTCAGTCCATCTTAAAAGACGCAAGGCGCCATTTAAATCAGGACACGTTTTAGACTTGCAAACAACAAACAACACACAACAAACAAAACAAAACTACAAATCAAAATAAAAACACAAGAAAAAATAAAAAAATAAAAAACACAAGATAATTCACAATAATATCCGGCAGTATTCACAACCGCAGAATACAATCTTCACCAATAAGTTGCTAAATTTGGCCACGTATAGCGCTGTATGTGCTAACACACGGTGCCTATAAAAACCTATGCTAAGCGCATCCCAAACCGCCTACATTCCTCCAGTTCACTGTAGCCACTACCTAACCAGGTGTCTTCTTACCTTTAGAGAGAATACTGTTTAAGTTATTAATTGCCATCTTTGAAATTTGTCCGTCAGTGAGCGTACAAACTACTTCCGGAAGCCGGGAGCGTTTCCGGTTGTAGATAGAAGAGTTGTCTGTAATTCCTTCTCATTCTGTCTGACTATCTGATGGGAAGTTACATTAGTCTTAACTTCTAAACAACAACCGGTCCGGCCCGCGATAAACAGTTGGAATTATGAGGGAGGGACAATGTTTTAGAGAATCTAGTCTACAGTTGGGTTAAGCTTAAGAAACAAAGGGATATATTTTTTTATTTTTTTGTAGGAATACCCGTTCTAGGGTGCACACCAGCTTTACCTGATGTGCCCCTCTTCAGGTGGCTAACTAGGTTATTAGGGTGTTTGTATAGTTGGGAAGGATTGTCCGAGGGCTGATAGTATGACTCAGTCCCAGCATTCGCTTTTACGACTGAGGAAAACCTTGGAAAAAACCTTCAGTCAGGACTGCGGGTGGCCGGAATCGAACCGGTGACCTCCCGAATTAGAGTCTCGCGTCTTACCGCTGAGCCACCTCTATCGGTAAAGGGATATAGAACTTCAGGCGACTCAATGGTGGAATGTAATTTGGTGGAATAGTAATTTGGTTGGGACGTTTCATTCTAATGTTTCGTTCAAAATCCAGCCTGTTTTTTTTTTTAGCATTTTTTCGATGCAAAAGCTTCATTGAAATCTAATTAAAAACAAAAATTTCGCGCGATTTTAACAATGCGGTAAACAACGCTTTGCACGTGGCTGGAGAACCTAACATATCCCCCCCCCCGTGGCTGGAGAACATATAGCTAACATACTCCCCCCCCCCCCCCACATGACTAAAGTTGGTCCCACCTGGCCTCAATGAAAGGCACGCTTATTTCAAACCCAATGCTTAGGACTAGAACAATAGGGGCTGTAGCCCACTTCTCTAACCGCCGCTGCTTTTAGTAGATCGAGTTGCAGCTGAACTGTAGAGTATTGAGGAAGAGGAACACGTGCCTTACTTAGCGACAGCTGATGAGAGAAAAAATATATTTTCCGGCGAGTAAGAATTAATTTTAAATATCGAGTCATTTTTTCTATAATTTTTTTCATAATTTTTCGTAGGGTGCACACTAGCTTTACCTGATGTGCCCCTCTTCAGGTGACTAACTAGATCATTAGAGTGTTGGGAAGGAATGTCCAAGAGCTGATAGTAGGACTCAGTCGCAGTATTCGCCTTTACGACTGAGGAAACCTCTGAAAAAACCTTCAGTCATGACTGCCGGTGGCCGGAATCGAACCGGCGACCTCCCGAATTAGAGTCTCGCGTCGCGTCTTACCGCTAAGCCACCTCTTTCGGTATTGTTTTCTATGAAACCATATTTGTAAATAATAATACAAATTTTATTTCGACTATTTTAAGCTTAGCACAGCGAAAACTTTGAAAATTTTACATAACCTATGCAACTTAGAATATTTTCTAATTATAAACCGCATAATAAGTTCTTTGTGAGTGTTAACACATACCTATAACCAACCACATTGAAGACCCGTACATTCTTAACTAGACTCTATATTTATATGCGGTTTACAACGTTGTACTTAACCACAAAAGCATTATTAAAGTGACATACAAATCATAGGTACTTTCTGCCCGCCTTTCAGAGTTGCATTTAAGTATGTATACCCACCTAAACCTGCCAAACCCCAGATTTTGTCTGTTTTAAAATTGCTTTAAATTAATTAAATGTTAATTGGCACAAAGTTAGATGTAGATGATGAGTTAGATGATTTTAGAGTTTTAGAGTTAGATGATGGTGTATTCCTAAAATATAAAGTGTCTAGGCGGTCGAATTTACTTGTGGACAGGGGGGGGGGGGGGGGGGGCAATTGTTTCAAGCGACTGGAAAAAGATTTTACAGAAATAAAAACTGAATACATAAAGAGGTTGCGGTAACATATTTTTTCTCAATTATAGATATTGTGAATACTTCATGGGTTCTTAAAATTTAAACAACAGTACTGTGAAAAAGCGCCTAGGCTAGCCTAGCCCCCAAATAAAAGTTCCTAGGCGGCGCCTAAGCCCGCCTAGGCTCGAATACACCACTACCTAACAAATTATTATTATTATTATTATTATTATTATTATTATTATTATTATTATTATTATTATTATCATTAATTGTCTATTCTTGTCATCACAGAAAAAAAAATTTTGACAAGTAACGGCGTCGACGCTAGCAAATATTATGCTAAAACACTTAAAATCCTAAAAAAAACTTGTGCCGCAAAGAGCCTTCTAAACACTAAATACTACGCTAACGTTTTAATTAAACTAAACTAACCCAACACTCAACTAAAACTAAACTAACACTAACACGTCACAGGTTTAAAAGTCTGCCACAGGTGCTTCTTGCACAAAATTGCAACGGAAGCTAATTTGGTATCAATCGATTCAGAAACAAAAACGGTTGCATATAAAAGGCATATAATAGTTTACGTTTTGACAATTTTAAAGCATTTTCAGCCGAGAGTAATTAAGCGCTTCTCAAGGTGGGTACACATTCAGCCTAGCCTTATAACTAGACCCTATATTTATAGGCGGTTTTCAACGATGAACTTACCACACAATCACTATTAAGTGACATACAAATCACAGGTAATGTTCGTCCACCAGTGACAGTTGCATTTAAGTTATGACTTCGTTTAATAGCCCGAAACAAAATTACTCAAAGCGAGACGGCGAGAACAATGATGTACCGAGGTCGTAATAGGTTCTTAGCATCGACATGCAACCCTTGACGTTGTAGTATTGAATATAAAATACATTTTCTAAAACGTTTTACTTTAATTGTCCCAACGAAAGTATTCTGATGCTTACGACACAGCCGAGTTCAAGGTGACAACTTAAATTTCTACCTCGCTAACTGTACAGTATCAATTTGCTAAATTATAAAATAAACAGGACAAACAGAACACAATTTCGAAAATTTACCTTCGAAATTGATTTGAATTGCTACCGTGGCGTCTTTTCACCATCCCACGAATAAGAAAATAAAAGTCAATCTTAATAAATAAATAAATTCACATTTAGAGTCTACCCACTCAGTAACGAAACTGATTTTCAGTGGGGGTCTTTAATTTAAAGCGACTAAACCGCAACCCTGTAGGCTCCGAGCACCATCGACGAGTGAGCGATAACCAATCAAAGATCGATATTTCAAATACGAAACATATGAATCAGTGATTGGACAGTGCGAACACTTGCGGAAAAATGTCAGAATCAACAAGGCCGATTCAGAACAACTTTGAATTTATTGAGTGCTTCGTTGCTAGGACGGCTAACTTTTATTCATCATCACTATCATTAAAAAAGACCGCAATAATATAAAGTTACAAAAATGTGTGTTAGGGTTCCATTTTTATTTTTAAAATATAAAATCACCATCGTCTCGATGGACATCGCTGCCAAAATACAAGACACGAAGTCCAATCATCACTTCACGTTTCAGCATCGTCCAATTCCTCCTCGGGCTAACTGAATCATCAAGTCCAGCCGCCACAAACCATCAATTGCCATCCGAGCAGGCCAGACTTCCCAGCCAATAAAAAACCTCTCCATTCACGACTCGACAAATCACAGATGCAAATATCGGTCTTGTAGCATGTCCAAACATGCACGATAATGAGTATTGTGTATTCTGTAGCAGCGCCACTCAACAAAACACATCTTTTTCTTCTGCTTTTGACATCAATTCTCGTTGTGGTATTCCCATGATCCTAGGTAATGCTGCGGAGAGTTATTGGCTAATCTAAACTGTGTCCGATGATATCTGATGACTGCGCGAAAGTTTCATCCGTTTTCGTATATACCCCCTTACTAGTCTAGTCCCAACGAAAGTATTTGCACACCGATCTCAGGTCATTGTCTACTGCCCCCTTCAACCGCGCCAATTGAAAGAAAATCTACAGATACCTGGCGTTGTTTCACACATTCGTAAATGCACGGTTCGGCTTAGTCGAGTGCACAGGCGGGTTGGCCACACCCACCGTTACAGGTAACCAACGGAAGGTCTTAAATTATCCCCAATAGACCCGTTTAGATTAGATGGTAGGAATTAGATAAGTGGAAAATTAAGTTGTCACCTTGGACTCGGCTGTGTCGTGAGCATCAGAATACTTTCGTTGGGATAACTATATAAGTGCCCCAACGTAAGACTTCTCCTGCTTATACGAAATAAACAAACATGCCAATTGGGGATGTCCCCCTTTTCTCTTTTATTCGACGGTTTTGCTACGATTTTGAAACCATGATTTCAACAAACTCTACTTTTAAAATGCATGGCTGTCACCATTTGTTCGTAGAGTCTCTAATTACCGGTTAATCGGAGTTTTAAAAGTTGGTGAACCTTTCTTCATTATTGTCGAAGAATGTATTTTTAGTCTAAGGCTCGGTATTATGACAGCCCGCTAGACATTAATTAGTCCAGGTCTACTTGGTTTCTCATGGAAACAACGCTTCTGCTTGGTGATTGCACTGAAGAAACCAAGTTAGTCCCCAACTAAATATTTAGCGGGACGTTATAATACCTGCCCTAAGGCCCGGTTTTTCAATTGGTCATTAACGGGGCTGTTAGCTGACGGTCCGTTATATGCATAAGGTTTATTGGGTTACAGATTACGGACCGTCAGCTAACGACCCCGTTAATGACCGATTGAAAAACCGGGCCTAAGCCTATTTACTGAAGAGTAATACCTAATACTTACGGAGAGGTTCCCATACATAAAATAGATCACAAATGCACTTTTCTTCTCAAAGATGAATAGACCTTTTTCAGAATTGATCTAGGACTCCTAGAAGTAATCACGGCCATCTGGATCTTCAATGACAACAATGCAAAACAATGAAAAATGCACCTTTACATAACTATCAAGGACCCTTAGATAGAGCGGATCACGGCTTTCTAGATCAATTCTGAAAATCATCTACTGTCTAGGCACCAGATAGTGTCGAACAGAGCATAGAGAGAGTTATTTGCTAGTGTTTTTAGTATTCATAAGTTTGCGGACGTGGTTACCGATAGTTATGTGTGTGACACATACAGATGTGGTCATGCATGGTGTGCTGTGAGGTGTCTGGAGTGCTAATGACAGAGCAGAGTGAATATAGCACCGACCATATATGAGGCTTGTCACTTGTCACACATCCTGTCCGTAGTGTGATGAACGCGTTTATGACGCGTGTAGAATACGGTATAGGCACCGTGTGTTAGTACACACAGCGCTATATGTGGCGAAATTTAGCAACTAACTGCTGAAGATTGCATTCCGCGATCGAAAATAGTGCCAGATATTATTGTGAAACTTTTTTCGTTTTGTTTTTATTGTTATATTTTTGCTTTGCTTTGTTGTTCTGTTTTGTCTTTATTTTAGTGTTTTATTGTCTTGTTTAGTATGTGTTTGTTGTGTGTTGTTTGATGTTTGCAAGTCTAAGGGCCGGTATTTCAATGTCCAGTTTAAATCTACTTTTCAGTTAAATTGTTTTCACCGTAACAACGGCCAATAGAAATACCGCAAACTGGGCTTACCTGACTGTTAAATTTACTTAACCTTTTAACTGGACATTGAAATTAGGGGCATAAAACGTGTCCTGATGTAAATGGCGCCTTGCGCCTTTTAAGATGGACTGATTGGATTCATAATCTGCCCAAAATTTATAAAAGCCGTATTTAATTAAACGATTTTCACGATTTGCCGTTATCGACGAAGGAAGAACGACGCTGCTTCATCTTAAAAGTTGCGTGACATTGCCACTTGGGCGCTTCATTCGTTTTCACTAGCGCCCTCTGTGGCCAAACTCGGTGCTTATAATTGGCCACTCAAAATATAATAGACGCATTCTGGTGGCAAGAAAATAAACTAGGCCTACTATAAGGAGTTTATCTGTCAATTGTTCATTGTTGCTTTATTGTTAAATCATGAATTGCGTATATAAGAAGTTTGCTTAGCAGCGCTATCTATAGCTTGATTTGGTAGCTTGAGTCTCCAATAGGTAATGTACTGCAGTTTTTTGAAAGCTCTGGTTTCTGGTGCAGCCGTTTTCGAAAACAGTTTCGAATCGCAACTTCAAATTGAAGTGAGATGAGACCAGTTTGAGATAAAATAAATTAGAACAAGTTTTAGAATATGGGCTCTGTGGAGAACCCACCAAAGAGCTTAGTTGACAGTTGGCACATTTTAAAGCAAGACTTTCCAACGCCGACGCAACACCAAAGAACTCATGAAAAGAAGACACTCCAAAGCAGACCACTAAACCAAACAGCTCAAAAAGAAAGATACCAGTACCGCGGATCGCGAATCGGCCTAGTTCATTCTGACATTTGTCCGTAGGTGTTCGCACTGTCAAATCACTGATTCATATGTTTCGTATTGGAAATATCGATCTTTGATTGGTTATCGCTCACTCGTCGATGGTGTTCGGAGCCTACAGGGTTGTGGTTTAGTCGCTTTAAATTAAAGTCCCCCACTGAAAATCAATTTCGTTACTGAGTGGGTAGACTCTAAATGTGAATTTTTTATTTTTATTTTATTTACACCAAAGAGCTCAAGTAAAGATACTCCAACGCGGACCGCTACACCAAAGCACTCAGAAAAAGAATTCTCCTCCACGGACCACTACACCAAAGAGCTCAAGAAAGACACTACCGTGGACTGGTACACCAAACAGCTCAAGTAAAAATACTCGACCAGCGACCGCTACACCAAAGCACTCAGATAAAGAATTCTCCTCCACAGGCCACTACACCAAAGAGCTCAAGAAAGACACAACCGCGGACTGCTACACGAAAGAGCTCAAGTAAAGACACTCCAACACGGACCGCTACACCAAAGCACTCGGTCGACGCAGCCACCCTGTCTGCCGAAAGATCCCGTTGTGTGTTATTGCCCGGCCCTATAATGAGGGTCGGGGGTTTTAAACGCCCCCTCCCCCTCCCCCTCCTCTTCACAGCTGTAGCAATAAATCACTTTCAGGGTCTGGGTAAACATCTTCTTTCCGTTGTCTCAGTTGAGAGTTTCGTGGAAATACCTCAATGGTCGGTCGGTCGCACAATGTTGTTTAGTATGTATGCATCGTAAAAACCTCAACAGGGGATAATCGACGGAACAAGGGTCGCCCACTAAATGTTGTAGCGACCATTTCCTAGAGGACAAGAGGTTTGGACAACCCCTGTTCGCGACATTTTGAAGTTAGTGAATTTTAGATTGCTGTTATTATCTTATTTTAAGCATGGTTCACAATTGAAACAAGAGTTGCAATAGTGATAGCAATAAGGTTTAAGCGAATTAGAACATGCAATAACAATGCTGTGGTTCACAACTGTCACATGTGGATTGAAATAGTCATAAGAAATGAATCAATTCCATTTCTTATTTCAACTTCCCATGATGCACCTTATGACGAACCAATCAGAACGCAGAAGAGCCATATGAGATGGTCAACTACGGAAATCAAAACAAAAACAGTTGTACCGGATATTTTGCTGTTATGATAGTAAGTACACAATTAAGGCGCTGCTTTGACTACTGAAATAAGCAACTAGTCGTCGGTTGTGAACCAGTTGCTTGTTATCTCCCTATTTCACTGTTGTTATTGTTTATTGTTTGTTCACTGTTTCTTATTTCAATTGTGAATCGGGCTTTACTAAACGCAGATAAAAACGTGAGCTGGATAAAGTCTACTTACATTCAGAGAGCTTGACAGCTGGTAGATCTTGGCGTGAGCAGATTGGACTGATTCTGAAACATAGTAATATTATACGAAAATAATTTAAGAGGACATCAAATAAAACACATAGAATAATTTATGTATTTATAGATTATTACATTATCATAGATTATTACATGTAGTTATTGTATTTGCCCTGTTGTGAATAAAGATTACACACACACATTTATATTTATACATATTAAAATACGGAGGCTTTCGTGGCCCGGGTTAATGTTTGTAAGATTAAAAATATATCGGGTTATTACGCCACGTCGGCCACACTCACCTAAAACCATGTTTAACATGTTTAACACCTAAAACATGGTTTTAGGTGAGTGTGACCGACGTGGCGTAATAACCCGATATATTTTTAATTTTACAAACATATATATATATACATAGTTATTTGTATTTATTGTCTATTGTCCCGTCCGGAATGCCCTGTAAAACCACCTGCTAGTATTGCACCACCTGCTAGTATTGCACCACCTGCTAGTATTGCACCACCTGCTAGTATTGCACCACCTGCTAGTATTGCACCACCTGCTAGTATTGCACCGCCTGCTAGTATTGCACCACCTGCTAGTATTGCACCACCTGCTAGTATTGCACCACCTGCTAGTATTGCACCACCTGCTAGTATTGCACCACCTGCTAGTATTGCACCACCTGCTAGTATTGCACCACCTGCTAGTATTGCACCACCTGCTCGTATTGCACCACCTGCTACAGTACTATTGCACCGCCTGCTAGTATTGCACCACCTGCTAGTATTGCACCACCTGCTAGTATTGCACCACCTGCTAGTATTGCACCACCTGCTAGTATTGCACCACCTGCTAGTATTGCACCGCCTGCTAGTATTGCACCTGCTAGTATTGCACCACCTGCTAGTATTGCACCACCTGCTAGTATTGCACCACCTGCTAGTATTGCACCACCTGCTAGTATTGCACCACCTGCTAGTATTGCACCACCTGCTAGTATTGCACCACCTGCTAGTATTGCACCACCTGCTAGTATTGCACCACCTGCTAGTATTGCACCACCTGCTAGTATTGCACCACCTGCTAGTATTGCACCGCCTGCTAGTATTGCACCTGCTAGTATTGCACCACCTGCTAGTATTGCACAGCCTGCTAGTATTGCACCACCTGCTAGTATTGCACCACCTGCTAGTATTGCACCACCTGCTAGTATTGCACCGCCTGCTAGTATTGCACAGCCTGCTAGTATTGCACCACCTGCTAGTATTGCACCACCTGCTAGTATTGCACCACCTGCTAGTATTGCACCGCCTGCTAGTATTGCACCACCTGCTAGTATTACACCACCTGCTAGTATTGCACCACCTGCTAGTATTGCACCGCCTGCTAGTATTGCACAGCCTGCTAGTATTGCACCACCTGCTAGTATTGCACCACCTGCTAGTATTGCACCACCTGCTAGTATTGCACCACCTGCTAGTATTGCACCACCTGCTAGTATTGCACCTGCTAGTATTGCACCTGCTAGTATTGCACCTGCTAGTATTGCACCTGCTAGTATTGCACCTGCTAGTATTGCACCGCCTGCTAGTATTGCACCACCTGCTAGTATTGCACCACCTGCTAGTATTGCACCACCTGCTAGTATTGCACCACCTGCTAGTATTGCACCACCTGCTAGTATTGCACCACCTGCTAGTATTGCACCACCTGCTAGTATTGCACCACCTGCTAGTATTGCACCACCTGCTAGTATTGCACCACCTGCTAGTATTGCACCACCTGCTAGTATTGCACCACCTGCTAGTTTTGCACCTGCTAGTATTGCACCACCTGCTAGTATTGCACCACCTGCTAGTATTGCACCACCTGCTAGTATTGCACCACCTGCTAGTATTGCACCACCTGCTAGTATTGCACCGCCTGCTAGTATTGCACCTGCTAGTATTGCACCACCTGCTAGTATTGCACCACCTGCTAGTATTGCACCACCTGCTAGTATTGCACCACCTGCTAGTATTGCACCACCTGCTAGTATTGCACCACCTGCCAGTATTGCACCACCTGCTCTTATTGCACCTGCTAGTATTGCACCACCTGCTAGTATTGCACCACCTGCTAGTATTGCACCACCTGCTCTTATTGCACCTGCTAGTATTGCACCACCTGCTAGTATTGCACCACCTGCTAGTATTGCACCGCCTGCTAGTATTGCACCACCTGCTAGTATTGCACCACCTGCTAGTATTGCACCACCTGCTAGTATTGCACCGCCTGCTAGTATTGCACCACCTGCTAGTATTGCACCACCTGCTAGTATTGCACCACCTGACAGTATTGCACCACCTGCTAGTATTGCACCTGCTAGTATTGCACCACCTGCTAGTATTGCACCACCTGCTAGTATTGCACCACCTGCTAGTATTGCACCGCCTGCTAGTATTGCACCTGCTAGTATTGCACCACCTGCTAGTATTGCACCGCCTGCTAGTATTGCACCACCTGCTAGTATTGCACCACCTGCTAGTATTGCACCACCTGCTAGTATTGCACCACCTGCTAGTATTGCACCACCTGCTAGTATTGCACTACCTGCTAGTATTGCACTACCTGCTAGTATTGCACCACCTGCTAGTATTGCACCACCTGCTAGTATTGCACCACCTGCTAGTATTGCACCACCTGCTAGTATTGCACCACCTGCTAGTATTGCACCACCTGCTAGTATTGCACCACCTGCTAGTATTGCACCACCTGCTAGTATTGCACCACCTGCTAGTATTGCACCACCTGCTAGTATTGCACCACCTGCTAGTATTGCACCACCTGCTAGTATTGCACCACCTGCTAGTATTGCACCACCTGCTAGTATTGCACCGCCTGCTAGTATTGCACCACCTGCTAGTATTGCACCACCTGCTAGTATTGCACCACCTGCTAGTATTGCACCACCTGCTAGTATTGCACCGCCTGCTAGTATTGCACCACCTGCTAGTATTGCACCACCTGCTAGTATTGCACCACCTGCTAGTATTGCACCACCTGCTAGTATTGCACCACCTGCTAGTATTGCACCGCCTGCTAGTATTGCACCACCTGCTAGTATTGCACCACCTGCTAGTATTGCACCACCTGCTAGTATTGCACCACCTGCTAGTATTGCACCACCTGCTAGTATTGCACCACCTGCTAGTATTGCACCACCTGCTAGTATTCCACCACCTGCTAGTATTGCACCACCTGCTAGTATTGCACCACCTGCTAGTATTGCACCACCTGCTAGTATTGCACCGCCTGCTAGTATTGCACCACCTGCTAGTATTGCACCACCTGCTAGTATTGCACCACCTGCTAGTATTGCACCACCTGCTAGTATTGCACCACCTGCTAGTATTGCACCGCCTGCTAGTATTGCACCACCTGCTAGTATTGCACCACCTGCTAGTATTGCACCACCTGCTAGTATTGCACCACCTGCTAGTATTGCACCACCTGCTAGTATTGCACCACCTGCTAGTATTGCACCACCTGCTAGTATTGCACCACCTGCTAGTATTGCACCACCTGCTAGTATTGCACCACCTGCTAGTATTGCACCGCCTGCTAGTATTGCACCACCTGCTAGTATTGCACCACCTGCTAGTATTGCACCACCTGCTAGTATTGCACCACCTGCTAGTATTGCACCACCTGCTAGTATTGCACCACCTGCTAGTATTGCACCACCTGCTAGTATTGCACCGCCTGCTAGTATTGCACCACCTGCTAGTATTGCACCACCTGCTAGTATTGCACCACCTGCTAGTATTGCACCACCTGCTAGTATTGCACCGCCTGCTAGTATTGCACCACCTGCTAGTATTACACCGCCTGCTAGTATTGCACCACCTGCTAGTATTGCACCGCCTGCTAGTATTGCACCACCTGCTAGTATTGCACCACCTGCTAGTATCGCACCACCTGCTAGTATTGCACCGCCTGCTAGTATTGCACCACCTGCTAGTATTACACCGCCTGCTAGTATTGCACCACCTGCTAGTATCGCACCACCTGCTAGTATTGCACCGCCTGCTAGTATTGCACCACCTGCTAGTATTACACCGCCTGCTAGTATTGCACCACCTGCTAGTATCGCACCACCTGCTAGTATTGCACCACCTGCTAGTATTGCACCACCTGCTAGTATTGCACAGCCATCTAGTATTGCACCACCTGCTAGTATTGCACCACCTGCTAGTATTGCACCACCTGCTAGTATTGCACCGCCTGCTAGTATTGCACCACCTGCTAGTATTGCACCACCTACTAGTATTGCACCACCTGCTAGTATTGCACCACCTGCCAGTATTGCACCACCTGCCAGTATTGCACCACCTGCTAGTATTGCACCACCTGCTAGTATTGCACCACCTGCTAGTATTGCACCACCTGCTAGTATTGCACCACCTGCTAGTATTGCACCGCCTGCTAGTATTGCACCACCTGCTAGTATTGCACCGCCTGCTAGTATTGCACCACCTGCTAGTATTGCACCACCTGCTAGTATTGCACCACCTGCTAGTATTGCACCGCCTGCTAGTATTGCACCACCTGCTAGTATTGCACCACCTGCTAGTATTGCACCACCTGTCTGATGTCGGAAGAGCCCGCGAGTTTATGGTCCAGGAAAGAAGGGCAGCTACAACGACATCTCCAACTACTGTTCGCAAGGTAGTTTATGAAGAATCCGTTCGCGACAGAAAGAAACTGAACAGGTTTAGTGGTTTGTTTTTTGAAAAAGCTGGTATATACGTAGTATGGCAGTGGATCCAGTCTAGGATTGTTGCGGGTTTCGAGTGTTGAGAAAAAACACAAACTGACTTCTGTTCTGTTACGGAGCTGTATATGGACTGGGGCCAGTGGCGGTGTGGGCTTTGGACGTGACTCCAGTGGCGGTGTGGGCTTTGGACGGACTCCAGTGGCGGTGTGGGCTTTGGACGTGACTCCAGTGGCGGTGTGGGCTTTGGACGGGACTCAAGTGGCGGTATGGACCGGGGTATTTATACAGTTATCTTAAAAGTGTGTTATTGTATAATTGAAGGGTTCTTGTGGAAGGGATGAAATGGATTGATATATCATACGTTTGTTTGGTTTGATTTTCTGGGGTTGTTTCAGTTTTGTTTGTTGTTGTATGTATAATTGAATGATTAGATTAAACTTATTACTGAACATACGTTCCCGAAAATGTCCGACAGGATACCCTGTCGGACATATAAGCTTGGTAACTTTCGTAATTCTTGCTAGGGTAATATTGTTTTGTATATGTACAAAATTTACGGTTTAATGTGGGAAATAAAATATCCATCTATCTATCTACGGCTGCGAACACTCATTGTATTGAAAATAAATAAAATTTTAAATAAATTAACAAACAAACAAACAAACAAACAAACAAACAAACAAACAAATAAACAAATAAATGTATAAATGAATGAATGAATTAATTAATTAATACATAAATAAATAAATTAACAAGTGTATATTCTATAGTGTATCCACTCAGCTACAAGAACTAACGTTCAGTAGGGCGACATTTATAAAATTTGTCATGTCCTTCTTTGCTATAACGACTAAATTTTAGAAGTAAACAGCACTGCCCGTGTTCCCGCCACTGTAACATACAGAAGCTACCGGAGACGGAAATGGGCGCAGAGCCTCTCACCGGGGAGGGAAACGGAGCCACACAGCTTCACCTCAAGGCCGCTCTCTCACAACAGTCACAGATCGATTACGGCTCAACAATAGTGATTCATTACATTCGGATATCGTCAGAGCGAGCGTGGAAACAATTTCTTCGTTAGCCGTTGTGTGAACTGCGCAATCATCGTCGTGTATAGCAGTGGACCGAGCAGCGTCCTTGAGGGACGCCCGTGTGTGTTTAGAACGGTGCAGGGGTCACGTCACGTGATCGCCTGACCTGGTCCGGGTTAATTGATGACTGAAGGAGGTATTAGCGGTGAAGTCAGTCAGTCAGGGCAGTAACTAGGGGTTGGTAACCCGGGTAAAAAAAACAGGAGGATACCATTTTGACTTGCTAATGCCACTGTTAATATCACATCAGTCACCAGTAACAAATGTTATTAAAAAAAAATGACTCAAATTCGTTGAAACACTCAAATCACGCTATAAGAATTTAACACATTTCCGGGGCTGTGCGTCCCGGACCCGCATGGGCTTGGGGGCCTGCCCCAGACCCTCTATTGTACTTTGCCCGGGTGATTTTCATACCCTAGTTACAGCACTGCAGTCAGTTATTGTTATTAAATATTCAGTGATTCACACATAATGAATAGGAGTAGACGAAAAAGAGCACAGCTCAAAACGCAAGAAATCACTGCCAATCCAAACTAAAAGTAACTAAAAACCAAGTATAACAATCAACATAAAATAATATAATAAAACTTGGAAACCGTTAACTGTTTTCTTATGAAGTATGCTAGTAACGCGTTCTTATTGTCGGATTCAGAAAATGGTGTCTTGCAATTTTCAATACAATAATTACAAATGTTTAAGAGTTATTTTATAATATTATTATGAAAAATATTATCCCTATATTGTTTTATTGATTGCAATTTATTTGTATTTGCTACAACAGTAGTACAATGGTAAACCGTGATAAAACGCACTTTTATTGGTTGCTTCACATAAACCTATGCTGATGCAGTAACCAAAGTAATCGAACACTAGTTGCAAATTTAACAGAAAATAACAACGAAAGTACGCTTTATTTTATGGTAGTTTCCATCTTGTTACATCACCATTCATCCTTTGTGTGCGAGTCATCAAAGTCGAGATACACCTTTTCCAATCTGATAGTAGTAATAATATTCTCTAGTCGTAAAGATAAACC
The DNA here is from genome assembly GCA_945910005.1 of Isoperla grammatica. NCBI lineage: Eukaryota > Metazoa > Arthropoda > Insecta > Plecoptera > Perlodidae > Isoperla > Isoperla grammatica. The sequence goes on from OX246749.1 coordinate 31,565,717, forward strand.
TTTACTCGTGATGTTATTTGCTACCAACATAACAAACAAGCAAGCGCAAAGTTCATGTTGTTTCATTCCCCTTAAGTTTAATAGCCCTGCTACTAATACCATCCAGGCAGTAACCATTATAGAAACGGTACTTCTACGTCAAAAACCACAGAAAATGTTTATTTTTTAACCATATTTCAAGATTGAAACAAAAAATCGAAAATCTGATTCAACAACGCACTGTGTGTTGGTAAGCCCTACAGACTGAATAAAATATTATAACCATTAGCGTAGTAATTTTGTTTATTAAACCGAATAAAATGTATAAGAAATAAAAATTATTCTGATTATAATGTAAGACATAATTTAGAGCATTCAGTATGTAGGGCTTACCAAACCACACTGCGCTGTTGATTCAGATTTTCAATTTCCAGGTCCATTCTTGAGACACAATTTTTAAAAATTTAAATTTTGTGCGGTTTTTTGACGTAGAGGTATCCTTCACTCTTAACCATTAATAGAAGGTGGGTGGACATTAATTTCAAACAACCAGCACGCGATAGCAACAGCAAATAAATTAAATCCGCATGACACAGTGTACAAGACAAAGCGAATAAATGAGTAAATGAATGAATGAATGAATGAATGTGGTTCTCAGAGTGGACAAAGCAAAAGTATCACTCATGTGTTTATCTGGCCGAGGCAATTGACAAGAATTGATGCGGCCATCTCTTGTGTGTTTGCGATAAGACAGTGAGATTGGAGCCGCTAGTGACGTCACGATTTGTAAATCCAGCGGTTACATATACAAGCAGGCTATTGATTACAAATTTTTACGATTTTTTTTTTTTATCACCTAAACAATTAATTTAAAAACATTCGAATATTTTAATTGTAACACACAATTTTTATATCTGTTTCAATAATTATAAAATATTTAATAGATGATTTTTAGAATTGATCTAGAGGGCAGTGATTTGCTCTATCTAAGGGTCCTTGATAGTTATGTTAAGGTGAATTTTTCACTGTTGTGCATTGTTGTCATTGAAGTTCTAAAGGGACGTGATTAGCTCTATCTAAGGATCCTAGACCAATTCTGAAAAAGGTCTATTGAGAACAGAAATAACAATTTTCGTATTTGAAAGTTTTTAAATTTATTGTTTAGCTATTACAAACGAAACCAAATCCCGGGTAAGACAAATCACTTGTTCAATATCTTGAAGATTTACTTCTGTCTCTGTCTGTATATTAGGCGAGGTAATGGGACAAGGATCTAAAACCAGATAATATGGTAATTCATTCCGTACATGAAGTTTCTAGAGTGAAGCAGGATTGTAACAACTCGACATTTCGCTGTACACTGGTTTTCGATTTAAAACTCAAGGATGGTTTCTATTGATTTTTTAAATCTACTTCGAAATGTTCTTTTACTAGTCTCAACGAATCTATAGGGAGTATTCACGTGACGTCACATCGGCCATATTGGAGGCCACCTATAGTACTATTTCAAGTTTCATTTAGCTGTCATTAGAAAACGAATAATATTGTTTTCGGGGAAATATGACAAGTTTGAATACGTATATCCCCCAATCAAGTGTACAAAAATGATTATTGTATGCTTTTGTAAACGATTAAAAGAGTAATCGAGACAAAAGAGTGTGTTTATGTTGATTTTAATTTTTAAGTAATAATAACAAACAAAAGTTAGAGAACAGTTGAATTTGCACCAAACGCCAGCTGAAACATAGTAACAATGAACTACCAATCACATCATGGCATTGTGGCCTCCAATGTGGCCACCATGCGCAATACGTAGGCTAATGCCGACATCAGTCCACATCATGCACGCTGTTTCAACGAACATTTCTGTTCCCCTTACGCTTTTTGTATATAGTTTTTTTTGTTCCATATAATTTTTTTGAAAAAATAGAAAAAGTCGTTATGTATTTCCTCCAAGTTGGTAAAAATGAGAGAAGACGTGCAGAGTGAATAAAACTGTCCAGTGTCCACCCACCCACCCACCTTGCGACGAACCTATTACAGAAATGATTTACTAAGCTTACCACGCCGGTACTTATTTTATTTATGTCCAAATCTAATGGCTTATATACACCTCCATATACGACAACTGTGTGCTGGATAGCCAGTTCATGATGTATAGAATCTTTTATATATTTTTCTTACACTTCTTTTTCTGTTTCTTAGAACATTGTTCACTTAATAGTCTTTTTTTAAATCTTTTTTCACATTTTTCTTCTTTACGATTTTTTTAATGGTTACTTTTTTTATTTTTCTGACTTTTTAATATATTTTTTTAAGCGCATTGAAGGTATATATTTTTTATTAAAACAGATAGTTGTTATATTTCCCCGAAGCGAGTGAGATGGTGTAGCGGGGGGCCTAGCCAGTGAACAGGGGTGCACTTTATTGTATTTTTTATATTTTTCAAATTTTCTTCTTTACGATTTTTTTAATGGTCATTTTTTAAAAACATTTTTCTGACTTTTTAATATATTTTTTAGCGCTTTGAAAATATATTTTTACTAACAAAAGATGATTGTTACATTTCCCCGAAGCGAGTGAGGTGGTGTAGCGGGGGGCCTAGCCGGTGAATGGGGCGCCGACACCGCGTGTTAGTGAGGTAGTGAGGTAGGAAGCAAGGTGGACCCAAGACTCCGACCGAGTCAACTCTACGCGGCGGTTGTCTCTCTGGTTTTGACGGCAACATGAAGTCGGTTCGCATTCCTGACATTCCGGGTCCGTCACTGGCTATACTGCTTTCCAGGACAACCTTAGCGCACCTTACACACTCACGAGCACTCACACGCACTCATACGCGTTCATCACTGGCTATACTGCTTTCCAGGACAACTGTAGCGGCTCTTGTTAGAACACGCTCACGCGCACTCACACGCGTTCATCACTGGCTATACTGCTTTCCAGGACAACTGTAGCGGCCCTTGTTAGAACACGCTCACGCGCACTCACACGCGTTCATCACTGGCTATACTGCTTTCCAGGACAACTGTAGCGGCTCTTGTTAGAACACGCTCACGCGCACTCACACGCGTTCATCACTGGCTATACTGCTTTCCAGGACAACCTTAGCGCACCTTACACACTCACGCGCACTCACACGCGTTCATTAGACGCTATACTGCTTTCCAGGGCAACTGTAGCGGCCCTTGTTAGAACACGCTCACGCGCACTCACACGCGTTCAACACTGGCTATACTGCTTTCCAGGACAACTGTAGCGGCCCTTGTTAGAACACGCTCACGCGCACTCACACGCGTTCAACACTGGCTATACTGCTTTCCAGGACAACTGTAGCGGCCCTTGTTAGAACACGCTCACGCACTCATACGCGTTCATCACTGGCTATACTGCTTTCCAGGACAACTGTAGCGGCCCTTGATAGAACACGCTCACGCGCACTCACGCGTTCATCACTGGCTATACTGCTTTCCAGGACAACTGTAGCGGCCCTTGTTAGAACACGCTCACGCACTCATACGCGTTCATCACTGGCTATACTGCTTTCCAGGACAACTGTAGCGGCCCTTGTTAGAACACGCTCACGCACTCATACGCGTTCATCACTGGCTATACTGCTTTCCAGGACAACTGTAGCGGCCCTTGATAGAACACGCTCACGCGCACTCACGCGTTCATCACTGGCTATACTGCTTTCCAGGACAACTGTAGCGGCCCTTGTTAGAACACGCTCACGCACTCATACGCGTTCATCACTGGCTATACTGCTTTCCAGGACAACTGTAGCGGCCCTTGATAGAACACGCTCACGCGCACTCACACGCGTTCATCACTGGCTATACTGCTTTCCAGGACAACTGTAGCGGCCCTTGATAGAACACGCTCACGCACTCATACGCGTTCATCACTGGCTATACTGCTTTCCAGGACAACTGTAGCGGCCCTTGTTAGAACACGCTCACGCACTCATACGCGTTCATCACTGGCTATACTGCTTTCCAGGACAACTGTAGCGGCCATTGATAGAACACGCTCACGCACTCATACGCGTTCATCACTGGCTATACTGCTTTCCAGGACAACTGTAGCGGCCCTTGTTAGAACACGCTCACGCACTCATACGCGTTCATCACTGGCTATACTGCTTTCCAGGACAACTGTAGCGGCCCTTGTTAGAACACGCTCACGCACTCATACGCGTTCATCACTGGCTATACTGCTTTCCAGGACAACTGTAGCGGCCCTTGTTAGAACACGCTCACGCACTCATACGCGTTCATCACTGGCTATACTGCTTTCCAGGACAACTGTAGCGGCCCTTGATAGAACACGCTCACGCGCATACACACACTATACAGTCATACGGAACCAAAAGCTTCGGTTGCTATACCCGACGATATAATTATTATTATTCACTGGAATTCACTCGTTAAAGTCGTTCCACAGCAGCCTTGTGGATTCTGACGCCATAGATAAGTGAGCCATTGGCCAATCAAATGTCAGTATTTGAAAAAGCCACCCGCTGATTGGCTCAGACTCACTCATCTATGACGTCAGCGTTCACAAGGTTGCTGTGGAACCATACTATACTGGCCACGCCGTAAGAAGCAAGGTGTCGCCTAAAATTCTGAGAAGAGACGGTCGCTCCACACGGTCTATTTCAACGGTATTCAACTCGAGATTGCTCGATAGCTGTATTGTAAATGTCCACTGCATTGACTGCACCAACCGTGAATGGAATGCGACCCCACTACGTCTGACAACAGGCGAGCGATATTATCACTACAATACCTGAGGCAGGAGAACGGGATGTAACTAGATTAAGGTTGGTATAGTTGTCACACGCGTCACTTCACTATTACATAATCCGTGACGAATACCCCTTGCAGATTAACGCGATGGGACTATACGATCGTTTAAATCAAATGTTTAAGTCGAATCTATTGACGAACTACCGATACGAAATCGTGCCTAGTAAATTAAGGCATGTAGTACTGGATAGAATGGCAACACCCACAACCCAAACAAAAAACCTGCTCACTCAACCGTCCGCCCAAGTTGAACTGTAAATGAGTATAGCTTGTTTTATGACATTGTTTCAACTGGTCCCGCGTCAGTCTCCGATAGTTACAGATACCATCATACATGTTGTAGTAGGGGCATTGAGATCATGTATATATACCTGTATAACCCAGCACACTTGATACGTGAAACAATATGGGGACAGGTGCGCACCCTGGGGAACACCTTACAGCTCGCAATATTAAACCAACCCGGGCAGTCTCCGATAGTTATAGTTACGATCATACATGTTGTAGTAGGGGCATTGAGATCATGTTTATATACCTGTATAACCCAGCACACTTGATACGTGAAACAATATGGGGACAGGTGCGCTCCCTGCTGAACACCTTACAGCTCGCAATATTAAACCAACCCGGGCAGTCTCCGATAGTTATAGTTACGATCATACATGTTGTAGTAGGGGCATTGAGATCATGTATATATACCTGTATAACCCAGCACACTTGATACGTGAAACAATATGGGGACAGGTGCGCTCCCTGCTGAACACCTTACAGCTCGCAATATTAAACCAACCCGGGCAGTCTCCGATAGTTATAGTTACGATCATACATGTTGTAGTAGGGGCATTGAGATCATGTATATATACCTGTATAACCCAGCACACTTGATACGTGAAACAATATGGGGACAGGTGCGCTCCCTGCTGAACACCTTACAGCTCGCAATATTAAACCAACCCGGGCAGTCTCCGATAGTTGTAGATACCATCATACATGTTGTAGTAGGGGCATTGAGATCATGTATATATATATACCTGTATAACCCAGCACACTTGATACGTGAAACAATATGGGGACAGGTGCGCACCCTGCTGAACACCTTACAGCTCGCAATATTAAACCAACCCGGGCAGTCTCCGATAGTTGTAGATACCATCATACATGTTGTAGTAGGCGCATTGAGATCATGTATATATACCTGTATAACCCAGCACACTTGATACGTGAAACAATATGGGGACAGGTGCGCTCCCTGCTGAACACCTTACAGCTCGCAATATTAAACCAACCCGGGCAGTCTCCGATGGTTATAGATATCATCATACATGTTGTAGTAGGGGCATTGAGATCATGTATATATATACCTGTATAACCCAGCACACTTGATACGTGAAACAATATGGGGACAGGTGCGCTCCCTGCTGAACACCTTACAGCTCGCAATATTAAACCAACCCGGGCAGTCTCCGATAGTTATAGATACCATCATACATGTTGTAGTAGGGGCATTGAGATCATGTATATATACCTGTATAACCCAGCACACTTGATACGTGAAACAATATGGGGACAGGTGCGCTCCCTGCTGAACACCTTACAGCTCGCAATATTAAACCAACCCGGGCAGTCTCCGATACTTATAGATACCATCATACATGTTGTAGTAGGGGCATTGAGATCATGTATATATACCTGTATAACCCAGCACACTTGATACGTGAAACAATATGGGGACAGGTGCGCACCCTGCAGAACACCTTACAGCTCGCAATATTAAACCAACCCGGGCAGTCTCCGATGGTTATAGATACCATCATACATGTTGTAGTAGGGGCATTGAGATCATGTATATATACCTGTATAGCCCAGCACACTTGATACGTGAAACAATATGGGGACAGGTGCGCACCCTGCTGAACACCTTACAGCTCGCAATATTAAACCAACCCGGGCAGTCTCCGATAGTTATTGATACCATCATACATGTTGTAGTAGGGGCATTGAGATCATGTATATATACCTGTATAACCCAGCACACTTGATACGTGAAACAATATGGGGACAGGTGCGCTCCCTGCTGAACACCTTACAGCTCGCAATATTAAACCAACCCGGGCAGTCTCCGATACTTATAGATACCATCATACATGTTGTAGTAGGGGCATTGAGATCATGTATATATACCTGTATAACCCAGCACACTTGATACGTGAAACAATATGGGGACAGGTGCGCACCCTGCAGAACACCTTACAGCTCGCAATATTAAACCAACCCGGGCAGTCTCCGATACTTATAGATACCATCATACATGTTGTAGTAGGGGCATTGAGATCATGTATATATATACCTGTATAACCCAGCACACTTGATACGTGAAACAATATGGGGACAGGTGCGCTCCCTGCTGAACACCTTACAGCTCGCAATACAGAATAAGCCACGGTATTCAAATCAAATCAAATCGGTGTTCAAATCCCGGTTCAGGCAGAAGTTTTTTAACTTCTAATATGGATTCAGTTCCATTTCTTCTTGTCTTAGTAATAAGTAAACGGTGACTTTGGAGCCGTCCTAGCAACGAAGCACTCAATAAATTCACAAAGTTGTTCTGAATCGGCCTTGTTGATTCTGGCATTTGTCCACAGGTGTTCGCACTGTCCAATCACTGATTCATATGTTTCGTATTTGAAATATCGATCTTTGATTGGTTATCGCTCACTCGTCGATGATTTTTGGAGTCTACAGGGTTGGTTTAGTCGCTTTCAATTAAAGTCCACCAAATGCAAACCAGTTTAGTTACTGAGTGGTTAGACTCTAAATGTAAATTTATTTATTTATTTTATTTATATCTTGAGAACTATTTAAGATATTGAAAAAGTGATTCTTATCCGATAATTGGTTTTGTAGCGGCTGTGACCTATAAATTTAATAACTTTCAATTATTGTAATTGTTATGATTGTAACTTATTGAATTAACAATTTAGAATTGATTATTTAATTTTTATAATAAATAATAATTTTATAATTTATATATTTAAATAAAATGCATTTATAAATTTTAAAATATAATTTTATATAATTAAATTGATTGAAAATTAATTAGTATTCATTAACTGATTACTGAAATAAAATCGTAGAAAAACAGTAGGCATATTTGAAACTTTCTAAATTAATAGTTGAGCTGATACAGAACCAAATCGCGCATAAAATCCTGTTTTCAGTATCTTCTCAAGTTCTCAATAAGTATATATATCACTAAAAACTAAATGCTAGTAGATGATTTTCAGAATTGATCTAGAAAGTCGTGATTAGCTCTATCTAAGGGTCCTTGATAGTTATGTCAAGGTGCATTTTTGACTGTTGTGCATTGTTGTCATTGAAGATCTAGAGGGCCGTAATTAGCTCTATCTAAGGGTCCTTGATAGTTATGTCAAGGTGCATTTTGTCATTGTTGTCATTGAAGATCTAGAGGGCCGTAATTAGCTCTATCTAAGGGTTCTTGATAGTTACGTCAAGGTGCATTTTTCTCTATTGTGCATGGTTGTCATTGAAGATCTAGATGACCGTAATTAGCTCTATATAAGGGTCCTAGATCAATAATAATAATAATTTTTGTAGGAATCCCTGTTATAGGGTGCACACCAGCTTGACTTGATGTGCCCCTCTTCAGGTGACTAACTAGGTTATTAGGGTGTTCGGATAGCTGGGGAGGAATGTCCGAGGGCTGTTAGTAGAACTCATTCCAAGCATTCGCCTTTACGACTGAGGAAAACCTCGGAAAAAACCTTTAGTCAGGACTGCCGGTGGCCGGAATCGAACCGGCGACCTCCTGAATTAGAGTCTCGCGTCTTACCGCTGAGCCACCTCTATCTAAGGGTACTAGACCAATTCTGAAAAAGGTCTATTCATCTAGTTATCTCTCCTTTACCCCTAAACGAGTGCGTCGTTATCATTGCATGTATCAACAACCGTTGTTGTGCGTGTTAACACTTATACGATGATTGTTTATAGAATTATGAAAAGTGATGCGGCTGTTATGCACGAGGTAAACATGCGTGTGGTGTGGCCAAGGCTGTCATTGGCCATAAAACTAATACACACAATAAAACTGTGTTTACACGGATGCGCTAAGTAGCTAACCAGGCTGAAAACATTGACTTTATGAATACAATCATTTGATAAGCGTGAGAATTTCTGTCTTGTTATAGTATCTTGAAAACAAAATTCAGAATTTTAAAATTTTAGAATTAGACGGGGCTAGATTTTATGAAGATACACAAATTAAAGATACAAATAACAATAATAATGATAATGATAACAATAAACAAACAATAATAATATAATACAAAATATAATATAAAAATATAAATAATAAAACATAATAAAATAATAAACAAAAAACGATACAATAGAAAATACAAATATTTTCAAAACATAGATTGGACAATTTGAGGTATTATTTCAAAAACTCCCAACCCAAAAAATAATAATAAGTCTAGTCTTACAGAATAATTAAATTAAGGCGACAGATGTGGTCCTGTCATGTTCGTGCATAAGAAGGAATCATTTCTACAGATTATTGCTCCTAATTGATGTATTTATCTGTAAACTCACTGGTTGATTAAGAAAAACATACATACATCATTAGAAAAACCCATCGGGTTATGTCCTAGCCTTAGAGTGAAGGCAGGTTTTCGGGAGACCCTTTCCCTTCATCAGGCGACAGAAGGAGCGAAGTAATGTGTATATACGAACACGGATCAAACGTATACCAGTCACCAGTACGGTAGGAAAAGACGATCTATAGGTTAGTGTGCGCTAGACATTTATTAATTATATCCATATTATATATTATTATAACACATGTTTACGGTACTTATTCATTCACACAGTTAAATAATACATTTGCAAAGTTTCATACATTAATTAATTATATCCATATTATATAACACATATTTACGATACTTATTCATTCACATAATCTATTTGCAAAGCTTCAAACATTAATAAATTATATCCATATTATATAACACATATTTACGGTGCTTATTCATTCACATAATATATCTGCAAACCTTCAAACATTAATTAATTATATCCATATTATATAACACATATTTACGGTGCTTATTCATTCATACAGTTAACTAATCTATAATGCAAAGCTTTACAACTGTAACTTATACAATTGAAAGCGTGTCTACTAAGATCCCAGGGAATGATTTACTATTGCAATATCGAGACGGGTCGATGTATTCTAGTCGGATAGTAGTCGCAGTAAATTATAAGGTAGTGTGAGAGACGAGTTCCTCCCTCTCAATTTAATAAACTAACTTTTAACACGCGAGCGTTCATTAGTGTGGCTAATAGAGGTTGGTTAGAGCCGGCTCCGGTGACGCGTTAAGCGACACGCTGTCGGGACGGGTGACCGAAAGGTTTCTTTAAACGGGGGGGAAATGTCAATTCAAGCGTGTGTACTCATCAATTTGGGGGGGGGGGGGGGAGGGATATATGCCTACAAATTTAATATTAGAGTGTTACCACGTACCGCAACAATTTATAGCTTCTCAACTTTTTATAAAATATGTTCACAAGAGGTCCTAAGTCTTTTTTTGGTCTTATCTCTAAGACCGGCCTTACTTTGAATCTCTTTTAAAAACCAGGAAAATGTCTAAGAACAGATTTTAAAACATATTACTCGAATGCTCATTATGTCCTTGTTCTCACCAGGAATTAGTAACTTCTTCATGTGACCTGGATTTGGTTTTACAAGATGTTCAAAGTTAGGCCGGTCTTAGAGATAAGACCAAAATAAGACTTAGGACCTCTTGTGAATTCGGGCCCTGGTCAATGGTTATACTTAGGTCCGGAAAGTGGGTTGAATAGTCAAAACGTATTGTTTGTAAAAATGAAATAAAATAATAATATATGCTTGTTGCTCTCTTGAATTATACACACACAAAAAAACAGTATTTTCAAAATTAAAATTTTAAAATTTAAGTATTCAGGTTTTATTCAATGGTGTTGATTTAAAAGAGTTAGATACATGCCATGCATTCTCGTTCTCTCTCTCTCTCTCTCACCCTCCTCTCTCCTTCTCTCCCTCTAACTTACCACAATATCAAGTTTTTCGAGGTGTCTACAATCCCTTCATCGGCCGCAACTCGCACCGATAACTGCACTACCTCTCCAACACACGTACAAACAAACACGTCTTTAACAATCAGTGGCTTCCGCACACACCTGCATGTTTTTCGAGGTACCCGTAATCCCTTCATCATTCACAAGATGATCCACTCCCGTTCCAACACACGTACGAACACTTCTATAACAATCAGAGGCCTCCGCACACACTAGCATGTTTTTCGAGGTACCCGCAATCCCTTCATCACTCACAAGATAATCCACTCTAGTTCCAACACATGTACCAACACTTCTATAACAATCATTGGCTTCCGCACACACTAGCATGTTTTTCGAGGTACCCACAATCCCTTCATCACTCACAAAATAATCCACTCTCGTTCCAAAACAAGTACTAACACTTCATAACAATCAGAGGCTTCCGCACATGCTAGCATGTTTTTCGAGGTACCCACAATCCCTTCATCACTCACAAGATAATCCACTCTCTTTCCAACACACGTACAAACACTTCAACACTCACCAACGCGTCATTACCTCTTTAAAATGATTATAAACTAACCTACAATTCCCTTAACCGCGTCCACATGCAGAAGAACGACGGACGAAGCACTCTGAGTTTAAATATATAATATAACATGGCCTTCTTTATTGCGTCTAATAGAATAAACATAGGCATTGAGTGGGGCCCCTCCCCCTTCGTAATACATATAATCTTGCGGTTGGTTCCTTAAAGTGACTCGAAGTAAATTATAGGGTAGACCGGTGAAGATTGTGGTCTGGTCTGGCCTAGTCTTGTCTAGGCAGAGCTAGTTTGGTTTCAAAACACTTGTCATTGTATAGTTACACTAGCGGTAACACACGTAACTAAACGTACAATGTACACACACATTTATTCATGTAGCGCAATGATTTAATTTATTACTCATGCATTTATCGATCCATTAAATAATAAATTAGTTAATTCAGGTAAATATTTATGTATGTAACATACGGAATAAAAAAAACTATACTTAGATTTAAATTTAAACACTTAGAATTTAAAGTTAGTGACTTAAGTTGCAGGTTTATGTATTTGTGTGGTGTTTTAACCATTTATTTATGTGTTAATTTATGTATGTATTTATTTATATATTTATATATTTCTTTATTTATTTTTTTATTTTTTTTATTTTTTCCTGCATTCTTATTTCGTTCTTTCATTCTTCCTTCCTTTCTCTCTTTTTCATTCTTTTTCTTTCTTTTCCCTCACCATGTTTTAGATTCCCTTACAACGACCACGGCGATGTGCAATATGGATAGATATACATGATTCGATCGAGTCATATGACCTACGATGGCGAGGACACCATGCAAACACAAAATATCAAGTAACTAGTATGCCTAAATCCTAATATCAGCAACAAACCTCGTAAATAGAAGGCTTGTCGGTGCAGGGTACCGAACTAACGCCCTCCCCTGCGAGTCTCTCGTGATAGTACCGAGCCCTCATTCCAGAGCGGTTTTAGCTGGTTATAATAAAAATAATAATAATAATAATAATAATAATAATAATAATAATAATAATAATAATAATAATAATAATAATAATAATAATAATTATAATTATAATAATAATAATAATAAATAATAATAATAATAATAATTATAATAAAAATAAAAATAATAATAATAATAATAATAATAATAATAAATAATAATAATAAATAATAATAATAATAATTTCTCCATCCAGGTGGTGGTTTTCGTGGTTTTCCACCGTACGAAGAGCGAATGCTGAGATGAGTACAAATCGGCCACGACCGTACATAGCATCCACAGTTTGGTTTGGCAAAAATAATATGGACAATGATATATTTAATTAGTTCTAAGTAGATTTTAATATGGTAAACACATGGAAATACTTGACATTTATGTCCGCACAACATGTTTATGCCGGTTTTGACCAAGTTTGTATGTATTGCAACAATAAAATAATAATAATACTAATAATAATAATAATAATAATAACAATAATACTAATAATAATAATAAAAATAATAATAATAATAATAATAATAATAATAATAATAATAATAATAATAATAATAATAATAATAATAATAATAATAATAATAATAATAATAATAATAATAATAATAATAATGAGTCTTTATTTTTAGTTTAGCGAAGCTTAAGGCCATGAGGCCTTTTCTACTAGGTTATAAAGTAGCGCCCCCTATTCCGTACACTCCGGGCGCACAATTTGCAACCGGTTGCAACTTACACATACTAGAATGAGGACCCTGATGGCGATGACGGGTACCCCACCTCTAGCTGACTCAGCTATGACGCGCTGCTCGCCCGGTCAGCTGTCATGTAATGGACGTGTAATACAGCCCATGCGGGACATTGACGGGGGCTACTGTTGTACTCAGAGAACTAGTTAGTTACACAGGTGAGCACAGAGTAGGATCTGAATGAGTGGACAATTACCCTGTTTACATGGCGGACTGAGTCCGGTACTGGGTCCGGTCCAGGGCCATGTAAAAACCTAGAAGATGGGACCGAACCGACTGGGTCCGGTCCGTCAAAAAAGCTAGACCGTACCGAAAGACCGACTCAGTCCTATCATGTAAACGGGTAGAACGTACTGAATGAAGAACTGGAACTTTGAACGAACGGTGTTTGTAGGTGAATAAGATGGAAAATGATTGTAGGTAGTTGCCATCAACAAAAATCAAGTAAAATATTTACAACAGCTTGTAACCTTTTGTTCGCCGGGATGCATCTTTAAATTAATTTTATATGGCTGAAGAAAAAAAGTAGGGTTATGTACGACCAAAACGAACAAGTGTGGCGCGAGACCGAAATCAAGTTTGGGAACACCTGCATATAAACGCAAGCGACCATGACAGGTCTCAGTCTGGTACTCAGTACGGTCCGCCATGTAAACATAGCTAATATGGTGTATTCACGTATTGCGCATGGTGGCCACATTGGAGGCCACAATGTCATGTGATTGGTATAGTTCATTGTTACTATGTTTCAGCTGGCGTTTGATACAAATTCAACTGTTCTCTAACTTTGGTTTCCTATAATTACTTAAAATCAACATAAACAAACTCTTTTGTCTCGATTACTCTTTTAATCGTTTACAAAAGCATACAATAATCATTTTCGTACACTTCATTGGGGGATATAAGAGTTCAATTTGTCATATTTCCCCGTAATCAATATTATTCGTTTTCTATTGACAGCTAAATGAAACTTCAGCTAGTACTATAGGTGGCCTCCAATATGGCCGATGTGACGTCACGTGAATACTCCCTGTATCCATCCACCCAAGAAACCTCGGGCTAGGTCAGGAGGTGGATGGGTGACAACTCACCACCTCTGAAACACTATTGTTACCGTTGGTTAGAGCAGATTGGAGGGTTCGAAAGCTTCGTTCTTCTCGTCAACAGTCCAGGTTAGTGGAAGAACATATATGACTGGTCTCAAAGTTACACCGTTCTTTCGGATGGGACGTAAAGCCGATGGTCCCCTTGGTACTTTTCGACAGGAGAAGGCTTCGTACCGGTACCAGGCATCGCCTCCTCTCTTCCTCATTATCATTTATCAATCATCACTCGTCAGGCTAAAGAAGGCATTGTGCCCTACACTGGTCTTAATTGTAATAAAGTAAAGTAAAGTAGTATCCACCCATTGATCTTGATCTTGATCTTGATCTTGATCTTGATCTTGATAACTACTAGTGTCCGAAAATGGTTCCAATGCTCTTTGTTGTTTTTTTAATTATATTATGTTGTATTTATGTATTATAATGTATTTATAATCATGTATTAACTGTAAGTCTTTGACTGACTGACTGATGTTTTTTTTATTTTTATTTGATTTTATTGTATTACATTGCATTTGTGGGGCAGTAGGCCCGTTGCTAATAAATAATACTACTACTACTACTATATATGTATATAATGTGTATGTATTTATTTGTTTTACTTGTTGTATATGACGATCGCAAAGGCTCAGTGACGGATGTAAGTGCTACTCCAGCATTCAAGTCTCCATGTTAATTGAATAGGGGTTTTGTAATGTTCTATCCACGCAACAAGTCTCCATGTTAATTGAATAGGGGTTATGCTATGTTCTATCCACGCATTCAAGTCTCCATGTTAATTGCATAGGGGTTATGTTATGTTCTATCCACGCATTCAAGTCTCCATGTTAATCAAATAGGAACTGTGTCTATTCCTGCATTCAAGTCTCCATGTTAATTGCATAGGGATTATGTTATGTTCTATCCACGCATTCAAGTCTCCATGTTAATCAAATAGGAACTGTGTCTATTCCTGCATTCAAGTCTCCATGTTAATTGCATAGGGATTATGTTATGTTCTATCCACGCATTCAAGTCTCCATGTTAATCAAATAGGAACTGTGTCTATTCCTGCATTCAAGTATCCATGTTAATCAAATAGGAACTGTGTCTATTCCTGCATTCAAGTATCCATGTTAATCAAATAGGAACTGTGTCTATTCCTGCATTCAAGTCTCCATGTTAATCAAATAGGAACTGTGTCTATTCCTGCATTCAAGTATCCATGTTAATCAAATAGGAACTGTGTCTATTCCTGCATTCAAGTATCCATGTTAATTGCATAGGGATTATGTTATGTACTATCCACGCATTCAAGTCTCCATGTTTATCAAATAGGAACTGTGTCTATTCCTGCATTCAAGTATCCATGTTAATTGCATAGGGATTATGTTATGTACTATCCACGCATTCAAGTCTCCATGTTTATCAAATAGGAACTGTGTCTATTCCTGCATTCAAGTCTCCATGTTAATTGCATAGGGATTATGTTATGTACTATCCACGCATTCAAGTCTCCATGTTTATCAAATAGGAACTGTGTCTATTCCTGCATTCAAGTCTCCGTCAACCTAGACGGCAACCGTTTAAAAACCTTATCATTATCCTCATCCGCACCCGCCTCATTAAAACATACTTTCTTGCAATACTGTAATTTTGTGTGAAAATATTTACACTGTTATCTTTTAACGAATTTCATCTCATCACCTAATAATATTTTTAGATTTCATGATCATACTCTTTTATTTTTGCAGTAAACCGGTGAATAAAAATGATTGAGCACCTTTTAAAAGGGTAACAATTCTGATTTTCATCAACTCGCACCCGAATCCGACCTCAGAAAATAACTTGAGGATCTATCTATCCAATGGAAAGTATACCTTGCAACAAGAGCGCTCATCAGCGCAATCTCTTGACAACTCTGTGACATAGCTTGTATGTTATTTCCACCACAATCCCTCGACAACAACTGAAATGCACCAGTTATAATGATAATAATAATAACAACGCAATCTATAACAAAGATCTCTAGACATTTAACTTTAAGTAGCTAAATTGGTTGTTAGCTGTCATAACAATGGTGTATCCCACTTTTATGCCAGCTCATCTAATGACAGGTTTTAGTCGTCCGGTGTCATTTCTCGTAAGGCGGTGTGCGGCAGCCATGGAGGCTACATTATAGACAACAGCTGGATGGTAGTCAGGTGTTTTTAATAATAATAGTCTCAGGGTAGTCAATTGTATAACGTTACCTTTAAAATGAGGGACCGGGAGGGAGGGAGGGGGGGGGGGGGGGGAATTTGGCCTAGGCTGACTCTGCCAGTCGTAAGGGTTCCTCGTAGGGCGCTTCGCGGCAGGTTTTAAGTACATTTGTGACAAGCCTGCTCAAAAATAATAAACTAATGTTTGAATTATGTAAATAAATTACTTACGTCGAAAATGTTCGGCGAAATAATACGGAGAATCTGTTCATAAATGGGTAAATTATTTTTGAATAGGTTGGTGACAAATTTACTTAATACTATGCATAGATATGACATCCCTCTACAAGTAGGTAAATATTTATAATAACCCTACTATTAATTTAAGAGTAATTAGTTGACGGCTAATACATCTGTAGAACTCTTACTTCCGAACGCTCTTAAGAGTTTGAACTATTTATCTGTATATATAAAAAAAAAACGTGCAAAATAATGTTGAATAACAAAAAAACTTTTCAGTCTGCTGTGTACAGTGATTGCCCTGTAAAGAGCGCCTCCCAGCCGGCAGGTCAGCAGCGAGCGCTCCCGGCGGCCACAGAACCAACCAAACCAATGCACTCAACTCAACCAACTGTAGTTGTCGCCGCTCTGAATCATTTTCTCACACCGACTTCTTGATTGGTTTCTTTAGCAAACACGAGACGACGCACTAATGTCTTTGGAATTCTCGCTCCGCAATACAAAGAGATTGGAATGCAGACTATGTAGAGTGATGATGGTCGCGAAGATGATTGCAGTAGCGTAGCGTAGTGAGTTGAAGAGTTGGGCTCGAGGCTTCTAGAGTGACTGACTCACTGAGTCACACAGGCTATAGTTTAATGCCGACATTACAAGACTCAATACTTTCGTCAAACTTATTGAATTCAAGAACAAAAGCGAATCAAAAACAATTTGTAAAAAACTGCACAATATAGCTTCTATTAATTAGTTCTATTAATTCTATTAATTTAATAATTTAAGTTAATACTTAGTTAAATATTATTACATTATTCAGTACTCCGCACAGCAGATATTATACCTACTGACTCTCAAGACTAACTTCTGTCAGTAGGTATTGATCAACGTAAAAACAAATGTATGGTAATTTATATTGATTTGTAATATGTGGTAACTGAATAAAACAATTGAATTGAAATTGAATTGAAATGATACATCTTTGTCCTTGAATTCAATAAGTTTTACGAAAGTATAAAACCGTGTAATGTGGGCATTTCTTACCATTATAAATATGTTAAGGTACATGTTTTTTTTTTGTTAATGTAATTCCAGTGATAATGTATTGCGAAACATTGAAAAGTAAAAACACATACCGTATTAATCCAATAACTTCTCCGCCCACTTATTTTTCAGCTCATATTAATCCAATTTCTTCTCCGCCCAATTTCAATTCAATTCTCAATACAATTTCAACTCTTATCTCATTAATCCAATTTCTTCTCCGCCCAATAACTTCTCAGCTCATATTAATCCAATATCTTCCCGACTCAGCTCATATTAATCCAATATCTTCCCAACTCAGCTCATATTAATCCAAGACCTTCCCAACTCAGCTCATATTAATCCAATACCTTCCCAACTTAGCTCATATTAATCCAATATCTTCCCAACTCAGCTCATATTAATCCAATATCTTCCCGACTCAGCTCATATTAATCTAATATCTTCCCAACTCAGCTCATATTAATCCAATATCTTCCCAATTTAACTCATATTAATCCTATACCTTCCCAATTTAACTCATATTAATCCAATATCTTCTCAATTTAACTCATATTAATCCAATACCTTCCCAATTTAACTCATACTAATCCAATTTCTTCCCAATTTAACTCATATTAATCCAATATCTTCCCGACTCAGCTCAACTTTATCCAATATCTTCCCAATTCAGCTCATATCAATCCAATTTCTTCCCATTTTAACTCATATTAATCCAATATCTTCCCAACTCGGCTCATATTAATCCAATATGCTCTAACCAATGCAGCATATCATATCGACGGACGGCGGAGCGACTGACTGACCGGCCGCGTCTTCTTGTTGCAAACCAGTTAGTTCCCTCTGCTCTCAAGCTAGCAGGCCCCGCAGCGCGGGCGGCGGGTCTTACGTATACCAGGGGGGGGGGGGGGGAGACATTCCAGCATCGCTGATGATGACAGAGTAAGTAAGCGGTCGGTAGGTAGATAGGTCTGTATCCACCACGGATCAAGAATATTCTAAAGAATTGTGAGAAAAGTGCTTTGAGATTTCTTTTTTTTTTTTGTGTTTTTTTATATTACCCTTCGGTTAATTTTCTAAGTCGTCCGGCAATATCTTGAATCAAACCACCTTGCCTGTCTGTCTGCTTGTCTGTCGTTCTCTCTCTCTCCGCTCTTGGTCTCTCTTCTTCTTCGTTCGTATATTTGGCTTCTCAGTGATCAATCTTTTTTCTTTCTCTCTCTCTCTATCTCTCTCTGAATTGTGTTTATTGGTTTTTATATTTACGCTACTATAATGTACGTTACTTCTTTATTTCTTTGTCTGTCCTCTCTCTCTCTCTTTCGCTCTCTATTTGTCACGTTATTCGTTCATATATTTGCGCTTTTCTATATAATGTCCATTCTTTTGCTCTCTGCCTCTCTCTGCCTCTCTCTCTCTCTCTCTCTCTCTCTCTCACACACACCACACCTCTCTCTGTCTCTCTGTCTTGTATATTGGGCAGTTACATGAGATGGTATCGGCTATAAAAGTGGATCTCTTGTCTGCTCACTGTGAAACCAGAATTGATTCCCAGTGAGTGAATCGATACTGCTACATGACTGACGGGCCTCGTGGTAGGTAGGGTACCTTGTCTAGGGTACAATAGGACCCTCGTAGTAGGTAGGGTACCTTGTCTAGGGTACAATAGAACCCTCGTTAGGTGTATAACTAGGTATATTATATGTTATGTATATGTATCTATGTTTACATGTAGATGTAAATCGAAGTGAAAACTGAACCTTGTTTACCCAAATACATCCAAAATTGATTTCGGTCTCGCCTGAATATACCTTTTCGCAAAATATCTAAAATAAACGTCACATCCGTTAATATGGGTACGTTTACGTCAAAAACCGCAACAAATTGTCATATTTGTCAAAAACATAAACGTCAAAAACCACAGAAAATTGTCACGTTTTAATTATATCTCAAGAATCATCTCGAAATCGAAAATCTGAGTAATAAGCGTGCTGTGGTTTGGTAAGCCCTACAGACTGAATGATAATTACATTATAATCAGTATGACTGTGATACTCATTTAATTAATAATTTAATGAAATAAAAATCACTCTCATACTGATTATAATGTCAAATACATTTATCATTCAGTCTGTAGGGCTTACCAAACCACAGCGCTATGATTACTCAGATTTTCGATTTCGAGATGCATTCTTGAGATATAATTAAAACACGGCAAATTGCTGCGGTTTTCGACGTCAACGTACCCATCGTCATTACGACGGGCAGAGCTACCTTGGCCAGAGAGATCTACATCGAGACAAAACGAGGGACGGTGGACTTTGATGAGTCGCAAAGAAGACGCTGGCATGAAAATGTATTAATGAAGGAAAGATATCATATCAAAATAAAGATAAAATAAAGATAAGAAAGATAAAAATATTATTGCTATTGTTTTTAACACTCTTTTATCATGTTTTCAACTTCATTGTGCGCATTGTCTCTTTCACTGGCATTCTTTGTACTTTGTTTTTTTGTTAATGTACTAATTTTATGTAGTATTGTGAAAAACACATATGTAATGTGTTGCTTGTTTCTGTGTTTTTATTGTTATGTTTATTATTTCACGCCAAATGGCAGAATACGCTGTATGTGAAATATTGAATAAATAAATAAAAAGGAAGTGAGCAGGACGTTGATGGATGAGAGTGATGTATATGATTAATACTAACGCTGATGAGCCCAGGCCGGGACCGGAAGGAATTATAGCGGCCACGGTAGCTGCTTGAAATATTAAGCCACGGGAAGTTAACGGTATTTTATTATTGAGAAGTTAAGAGGTGTTCAAGATATTGAAAATAGTGAATCACATTAGAGACTTGGTTTTGTATCAGCTAAACAATGAAATTAAAAGTTAAATATTCTTACTTATACGATAATTAATTAATTAATTAATTAATTAACTAATTAATTATGCAATTAATTAATACCAATAATTAATAATTATATTATTATAATTATATAATTATAATATTAATAAAAATAAATTAGTTATTAATTGTAGAAATACCAATAAATGTAACAATTTCAATATATACAAGTATTTAAACTAATTTTTAGCCACTCTAAAAACAAATAATGAAGCAATTGTTCAATATCTGAAAGCGTTTTGGAGATACAATAAAAACCGTTAAGGTTACGTTCAAAAGTTCTTTAAATATGACACAAATTAAAAAACAAAATGTTCATCTTGTAGATTATTTAGTGCTCTAGCTATGAATGTTTCTTTGTACCAATAAATGATTACTTAGGGCCAGTTTCACCAAACTTTATCCGGCGATTTTCTGTTAATCAGAGTTCAAAAATGGCGCCCGGTAGAAGCCACCGTGGATTTTTTATGTAGGCCTAATGTTTGTTGAAACCAATCCGAGATGAGTAAATCGGTCGAAAAAAGTTTAGTGAATTCGGACCTTAGCAAGCTGGACTCGTCTTTATACCTCTACGTAAAAAACCTCAGAAAAGTTGATTTTTTAAACTATATCTTAAGATTGCAACACAAAATCAAAAACCTGAATCAGCAGCGCCGTGTATTTTGATAAGCCCTACAGACAATGAAATATTATAACCATTAGCGTAGTTATTTTGATTATTAATTCGATAATTAGAAATAAAATTAATTAGATCTAAAAACGATACTGATTATAATGTAAGACACAACTTAGAGCATTCAGTTTGTAGGGCTAACCAAACCACAGCACGCTGATAGCTCAGATTTTCGATCTCGATGTGCATTCTTGAGATATGATTAAAACATGACAATTTACTGCGGTTTTTAAAGTAAACGTACCCATCTTTCTTAGCCGAGTAGGAAATACAAGACAGATCAATAAATAAATAAAAGCCAACCGCAAGATTGCGACACCACTTGATGCAGATAATACTCGATATGACAGATGAAAATAGTTGAGTGCATAGACTAGATGAAAGAATAGAAACTTGCTTGAAACCAGTCAGGCTATGCACAGATTGATTCACTGAGGAATGTCGTAGGTCTGTTTACAGAAGTCGAGCTCCGAGTAAAAGATCGGGATGACCTTCGCGGGTATGATCGGCTCTGACCGGAATCGAACCGACGCCCTATCGTGCTTCAGTTCAATGTGTTACCGCCAGGCCATCTCTATGGGACCAAGGGTACAATTTATTTTTAGGTGGCTCGTTGGTCCAGTGGTAAGCATCCCTGCTTCCAATGCAGAAGGTCCCGGGTTCAAATCCCGCTTCAGGCAGAAGTTTTTTAACTTCTAATATGGTCAATTCCATTACTTCTTGGCTTAGGAATAAGTAAACGGTGACTTTGGAGCCGTCCTAGCAACGAAGCACTCAATAAACTCAAAGTTGTTCTGAATCGGCCTTGTTGATTCTGGCATTTGTCCGCAGGTGTTCGCACTGTCCAATCACTGATTCATATGTTCCGTATTTGAAATATCGATCTTTGATTGGTTATCGCTCACTCGTCGATGGTGTTCGGAGCCTACAGGGTTGGTTTAGTCGCTTTAAATTAAAGTCCCCCACTGCAAATCAGTTTAGTTACTGAATGGGTAGACTCTAAATGTGAATTTATTTATTTATTTATTTTATTTATTTTATTGTAATTAAGGCCAGTGTAGGACACAATGCTCTCTTTAGCCTGATGAACGATGATTGGTGAATGATAATGAGGGAAGGAAGAGGGGAAGTCTGGTACCGGCACGTAGCCTACTCCAGTCGAAAAGTACCAGGGGGACCATCGGTTTTACGTCCCATCCGAAGGGACGGTATAACTTGTATACCAGTCATTTATAGGTTCCTCCACTAACCTGGACTGTTGTCGAGAAGAACGAAGCTGTTACAAAAGGTTTCGAACCCTCCAATCTGCTCTAACCAACGGTAACTAGTGTTTCAAAGGAGAGTGGTCACCCATCCACTTTCTGACTAATTCGATAGCAGTTAGGGGTTCAATTTTTAAATTTCGGACTCACAACATTCATACAATACTCTTTATTACTATTTTCAATTATGTGTTTCTCTCTGTTTAACTTTCTCCCTCTCTCAGAGACTTGTCAAAGTAAGGATTATAATTTGTAAATGTGTAATATTATGTTTATTTGTTTATGTTCTATACATTTTAATTAAAAGTTCTCATATTTTCAAACAAAAATCTATTTACACATTTATTGGTTTCGTGTATCGATCTGTGATCGAAGTCCTATAAATTAATTCATATTACAACTAGTCATTATATGCCCAATAATAGTTAGTGGAATCGAGAACTAACTTCCAAAAGATACTGTCTAGTTAGTTAATTAACATCTATCATATTCATCTGTGTTGGGGAGGAGTTAAGGAAAGTATTCTTCGATGTATTGTCACAAGAAACGTACCGAAATTGTGAGGGGGACTGCTAGAGCTGCCCACATCCCCCCTTATAAAAAAAAACACTCCAGCATGTTACCCATGGTTTCAGTAGTGACAACACAGACTTCTGTCGCAGATTAGAAAGTGTTAAACGTTTATTACAACACACAATGATGGTAACTATGTCGTCCTTGATGGCGTCTATATATAAACATACTCACAGCCACCTCTATTATCAGCAGACACTAGAGGGCGGTACCTCTATCCTCTACTCTATGACATAACAAGTACCGGGGCGCCGCCCTGGCTAGTCCTGTATAGTTGTCCCAAGACTACCTTACACATGCTTTCGTCACAGGCGACTAGTTCGTAGCCAATCAGCGATCGGTATTGGCCCGGGTGTGTCTCGGGCGGTTCGCTGTTGGCTACGACTGCCCCGGATGTGACGAAAGCAGGTGTAAAGTAATCTTTGGTCGACTATACAATACACACGGGCCGTTCTTCCATTACATACAAGGTTTACTGAAAGAAATTGGGTACTAGCTTCTACGTCAAAAACCACAGAAATTGATTATTTTTTAATAATATCTCAAAAATGCTATTCTGAGTCTGCCCCCCCCCCCCCCCCCCGCCATTCTCCCAAATACGTGCTCTGATAAACAATTTGTATTAGGATAAAAGACAAGTATACATACATTGATTTAGAAGATATAGAAGAATTTTCAGTTTATGATTGTCAATGAAAATCAGTTCTTGTAATAACTGAGTGGATAAGCAATAAATACTAGCTTAATTATTGCAAAACAATACAAAAAAACATAAATGAATTAAATCTCATCGAGAAAATATATTTAGTACTTCCTAAACTCAAAATCACCATTTCCTCCAAAATTTTCTCTAATTATTTAAATTTATGTTTTTTTTTTAACTGATGTGGTTTTGTAGTGACAAGAATAAACAATTACAAACAACTAACAATAAGAATGGTAATTATTATAATCTGGTACAGATGAAAATCACTTATTGTAACCGAGTGGGTAAAAAACAAGAACTACAAATTGATTTATTTATTTAAAACGTACCAAAAATAAATATATATTATATTTCTAAAATCAAAATCACGCCGCCCCCCCCTTACCCCCCACTAATGAACCCCCTCCCGCGCAGTATCACACCACTAATACCACCACTAATACCAGTCATTAGCCACCGGTATTACCCAAATTACACGTCCAACTCCACTTACTCTTAAAAGTCAATATTCATTAACTCCGGCGGACCCTTTTCAAGGTACTGCGCGTCCTGCAAACATCGTGTTGTGACCCAGTGTGAGATGCGCGCGCAGGTCACAGGGCTGTGACGTCATCGGACCCACCGCGGGCGGTCATTACAGCTGGATGGGCCTGCTCGAGGCTAGAGTGTCTTCATTAGAATAGATCAGATGGAATCAGTGGCGGATCTAATTCTTGACTTCACGGGGTGGGGGGGGGGGGGGGGGAGCGGGGGGGAGTAGCACTGTTAACAAGGAAGGACACCTCTACTTAAAAAACCACACAAAATTTTCATTTTAAAATTAAAATTATATCACAAAAATGGGCTTCGAAATCGAAAATCTGAATCAACAGCGCACTGTGGTTTAGTAAGCCCTACACATTGAATGCTCTAAGTTGTGACTTATATTATAATCAGTATGTTTTTAAAAAAATAATTAATTTTATTACTAATAATCAAATCATAATCAAAATATTATGCTAATGGTTATAATATTTTATTCAATCTGTAGGGCTTACCAAAGAAAAGTGCGCTGCTGATTTAGATTTTCGATTTCTTGTTACAATCTTGAGATTTAATTTAATAATGAACATTTTCTGCGGTTTTTGACGTAGAGACTACCCTTCGGCTCGGCAATGGAAAGGTCGCAAATGTTATTCTAAACGACACAAAATTAACGGTAGGCCTATTGTATAGAAGATTTTTAGAATTTATCTAGAAGGCCCTGATTACTTCTATCTCAGGGTCCTTGATAGATGAATGACAACAATGCTAAACAATCACAACTAGTTTTCAAATTTTATGTTAAGGTGAATTTTTCACTGTTGTGCATTATTGATGTCATTGCAGATCTCAAGGGCCGTGATTAGCTCTATCTTAGAGTCCTAGAACAATTCTGCAAAAGGTCTACTAGAAATATTAATTGAAAGTAATAATACGCTATAAATGCTTATTATAAAGGAAACATAGTAGAACAGGTAAAACGTTATTTAAGACCTAGTAATTGGACTATACACTGTTCCTTGTCAGATAAAAACAATTGAAAACCGCAATGGACCATACCGCAAAGGGGTTCGAAATATTGCGGTTTTTAATTGTTTTTATCTGACAATGAACAGTGTAAAGTCTAATTACTAGGTCTTAAATAAGTTGTAAATGTACGACAAACTGGTGGAAGCTAAATAAACAAAATCTTATCTTATCCTAGCTTACAAGTGAAAAGTGTAGGTTAGTGTAGTGAAATCAAACGCAGCGTTCGTTATTACTTGTCTGGTTGTATTAGTGGGGGGGCCGCCCAATAGACAGTTGAAGCTCATCATATTACGACCGGGGCGCCGTCACCGTGAGCGGGATAATGCGGCACTAATGAAGCCGTGGCCCACTCTGACCTTCAGAAGTCTCGCTGGGTCAAAGAACATCAGATGGAGGCCATTAATTGAATACCCGTTGATATTGAGATAAGTGGGTGATCAGCAGCGGCGTGCGGTAAGGTCTCACTCGTACCGCACGCCACTGGGGCATTTATAGATGATTTTCATTATTGATCTAGAAAGCCGTGATTTGCTCTATCTAAGGGTCCTTGATAGTTATGTTAAGGTGCATTTTTCACTGTTATGCATTGTTGTCATTGAAGATCTATAGATGGCCGTGATTAGCTCTATCTAAGGGTTCTAGATCAATTATGAAAAAGGTCATTGATAGCTACTGTCGTGGAAATCACAGTGTACTTGAAATATTGCAAGGCGGTGTTTTAGAGTTTAGTGTTTTGTTTCCTAATACCTCCACATTTTTAAAAACAGACAAATGCGCATGTCAAGGTACGCAAACGATATCTTTCTATGTTCACACTTTGAAGTCATAGACGTTTTGTCACCATCTTTGAACAAAGATAAGACCAACTCAGACAGGGCCTAAATTTTGATCTTAAGTGTTTGTTATCTACTAGGGTTTCTTAGCGACGTTGAGTCGAGGGTATGGGCACGTCTAGAGTCCTAAAGTTAGGCCAGACCTAAGTTAAGACTTATTGTGAACCCGGGCCCAGAAGCTAGGTTTCCTTAAAGCGACGTTTAGTCGTCGGTATGGCCAGGTCTAGTGTCCTAAAATTAGTCCAGGCCTAAGTTAAGACTTTTTGAGAATCCGGGCCAATGATATGTAACACCTATAGTAGGCTAGATCACCAGTCCTTCAACCTTCCACTCAATAGCGAGCGTGGCAAATTGAAGCCATGTTGAATTGGGCAGTTGACAGGCTACGGTGGACCTTTCAGTACTGCTAGCGCTGCGAGCGGCAGAAAGTCGCGTTTGAGACTCCCATGGTAGTTGCCCAATTCAAGATGGCTTCTAATTGACACGCCTGTGGCTGCTAGGTTGTTAACACATCTAGCCTACTATAGGTGTTTCATACAATGATATTCAACACCTATAGTAGGCTAGATGCGCAGCCTAGCAACCACAAGCGTGTCAATTAGAAGCCATCTTGAAATGGGCAAATAACACAGGTGGGAATAGGAAACCTTTAGTGCGACTTTCTGCCGATCGCAGCGCTAGCAGTACTGAAAGGTCCAAATTAGCATGTAAACTGCCCATTTCAAAATGGCTTGAAATTGCTACGCTCGCTACTGAGTGGAAGGTTGGGGGACTGGTATCTAGCCTACTATAGCTGTTACATATCATTGATTCGGGCCCAAAAGAGAAGAGTTTAGAAGTCAATAGCTATGTTTACATGGCGGACCGTACTGAGAACCAGACTGAGAACTGTCATGGCCGCTTGCGTTTATATGAAGGTGTACCCAAACTTGATTTCGGTCTCGCGCCACACTTGTTCGTTTTGGTGGTACATAACCCTACTTTTTTCTTCTGCCATATAAAATTAATTTAAAGATGCATCCCGGCGAACAAAAGGTTACAAGCTGTTGTAAATATATTACTTGATTTTTGTTGATGGCAACTACAATCATTTTCCATCTTATTCACCTACAAACTTCGTTCGTTCAAAGTTCCAGTTCTTCAGTCAGTACGTTCTACCCGTTTACATGATAGGACCATAGATATAAATATTGTTACCAAGATACGTAGCTCACTGCTATCTGGACGTACCTAAACTGATTCTCTTTTGTGATTTCAACAATGGATTATTCTCGGAACGTCGCCATATTGTATGTTTAGAAATTATTATTTTCAATGCTGAAATGACTACTTTATGTCCAATGGGTATACAAATACTTGCATACTTTCTTTTTATAGCCATCAATATCAATGACATACGCCAGGCGATGTATAACACATTGAAAAACACACATGTTAAAATGTAAACAATCAGGCAATCATACAATATGGCGGGTATCGAGGAACGAGCATAGGTCCTCGGACCTCCATTCAGTTACGTATCTTGGTAACAACATTTATATCTATGATAGGACTGAGTCGGTCTTTCGGTACGGTCTAGCTTTTTTGGCGGACCGGACCCAGTCGGTTCGGTCCCATCTTTTAGGTGTTTACATGGCCTGGACCGTACTCAGTACGCCATGTAAACGGGGTTATTGAAGAGCTTTGAAAGTTGGGACAAAGTTGTCGCGTATGGCAACAGTGGAGCGAAAGGGCTAACTAGACTGAGTCGTCACAAGCGCACACTGCATTCCTCAGCACGTGAAATATTAACGACCATGCACGGGTTTTATTAGAACCATAACTTAGGCGCAGCAGCAATAGGCGGGATTTTATTACGATAACTAAAAATCTTGATGCTGCTGCTTTCTTTCGTTTTTTTCTTCTTTCTCGAGAAGAAAAAACAACAAAGTTTGATTTTTAGTATATTTTTACGGCTTGTCTCGAACATGTAAGGACGTTTTGGTTGTTTTTTTCTGGCTATTTAATCTGACTAATAATTTCGTTTATTAAACAACATGTCAAGTTTAGGGTTATGTTTAGATTCTTTTCTTGCTAATTATTTACTGTTTTTTTTTTTCAAATGTTGAAATAAAATACGTTACGTGTATGGCTTTCATTTCATTTCATTAAATTTAATTTAATTTCATTATATTCAATTAAATTAAAGTGCATTTCATTCAGTTTCATTTCATTTCATTGCATTATATTCAATTTAATTAAATTGCATTTCATTAACTTTTATTTCATTTCATTTCATTTCATTTCATTTCATTTCATTATGATAGAAATGTTCACTCATAACATTTTATTTATTTATCTATACATTTAATTTGTATATATGTGTTTATATATTTTGAACGTACATCCAAGTCAATACTACAACCACTTCAGCGCACTAGACAATCTAAAATAGCAAAAGTCTTCGGTTTTTATTCACACATACCCTCCCCCCCCCTCGTCCCCCCCCCCCTCATTATATCCATCATAGTCAATTATAAAACCAATTTATATTAGAGAGGCAGTACCCCAAACGTACGTGCCTAACTGACTACACCACTCTGGCTAATAACACCAAGCCACGCCCACAACCTAATTAATTATCTTTGTAATGGGATTTTAAACGGATTTCACAGATCCGTGTAAAAACTTCGATAACAGTGGGTGTGATGTTAGCCGTTGTCAATTTTGTAGGTGGCCGTGTCGGGTAGTACTGACATGCGCTGGGCTGGCGCGATGCCAGCTTACCTAGGGCGTATATTGAGAAAGATTCGAGATATTGAAAAAGTGATTTGCACCCGCGATTTGGTATTGTATCGGCTATAAACAGTGAATGGACTTTTTCAGAATTGATCTAGGTCTAGGACCTTTATTAGATAAAGCTAATCACGGCCCTCTAGATCTTCAATGACAACAATGCACAACAGTGAAAAACCGATCTAATTTCTGTTTTGAATTCAGTTTTTTTTAAAATTAATTACAGAAATGAAAATCGAAATAAATACAATATTTGAGAATTCCAAAATTCATTGTTAGAGTTGATTCAATATCTTGAAGCGTTCTTAAGATATCTATTAAAAAAAAACTCGCGATTTTTAGCGACTCAGGTCCAGTGTTGGTATTATTAACAACAAGCCCCGCCCACAAATGTAATTAATTACCTATGTAATGGGATTTTAAACGGATTTCAACGTTCGGTGTAAAAACTAAAAAGTGGGTGCGATGTTTGCGATGTTAACCGTTGTCAATCTTGTAGGTGGCCGTGTCGGGTTATCTCTAGTACTGACATGGGTTGGGCTGGCGCGATGCCAAGGTTGGGCGTGCGGCTGTGTCTATCTTTCTACGCAGGCGCGAGAAGACAGAGTCTCGGAAAGAGCGAGAATTTTATTAACATGATATTTAAGTGATCAGCAGTCTGGGGAAACACGAGAATTTTATTATTAACAACAGGATACGTTAGTGTAGAAACATATTTTTTTAATTTAATTATTAAAATTTTGATGGTTCTTCTCTCGGTAATTGAAAACCAAATTATCTATAACATCATAGAACAATAATTTAAAAATATACACATCATAAATTGTCCACTGAAACCTCTTCTCCTAAAAAAATATATATTTTCTTGAAAATTGATATTTGTCAAATTACATCTTGACCGCAGGATTTTTTTATGACGGTTGGTTCGACTAAATTGATTTTTTATCTAAACTCTCAAAGCAATAAAGTAAAAAAAAATATAATAATAAAAACAATACAAATCATTTTACTAATTAATATTTAAAAATTCATCAAAGCTTCTGTATTCATTTTGTAATGAAAATATCAGTAACCTAATGTTTCTCAAAATTAAATAATTTTCTATTCTTCTAGCAACCCTCCATCTCATTCCCTCACACCATCACCACATTTTTTTTTTAAATGTTAAATAGATACGCCAAAACAAAGTCCTAGATTATAAAAAAATAATTTTAAAAAAATTCAAAAATCAATCAACACTGCTCGTCTTCACCCCAACAGTTTTCGAACTGCACCCCGGGAAAAAAAAAATGCTTCACCTATTTCATGCATACTACAGGCGGCAAATATCAAAGCCAAGTAGACCCAACCATCCACCTCCACCTCCAAAAACAACAGTCAATGTTTCCACGTTGCATAGTAGCTACAATAGTAATTAAGATAATAGCCTTGTTACAAGATAAGTAATTAGTGCGACCGCCTCGTCTTCACACGTTGGCCCGTGGAGGGGGGAAGAGGGGAGGGGAGGGAGGCAGGGGAGGTAATCACGTGACCAACAAGGACGCTTTGTCTACTACTACTACGGTACAGATCATTCACGCGATACTGTGTGCACGTGTTATAAATATAGTCCAGTCGCGTTAACTTGCAAGGTGTTGTCGTCACGAACTATGTAATAGTAAAGTGACTTAGTGAATATATAGTCCCGTCGCGTTTACTTGCAAGGTGTTGTCGTTACGGATTATGTAATAGTGAAGCGTGACGCGTGTGACAACTACCAACCTAAATCTAGTGGCATCCCGTTCTCTTGCCTCAGGTATAGTCGCGTCGCGTTAACTTGCAAGGTGTTGTCGTCACGGATTATGTAATAGGGAAGTGACGCGTGTGACAACTACCAACCTAAATCTGGTTACATCCCGTTCTCCTGCCTCAGGTATTGTAGTGATATAGTCGCGTCGCGTTAACTTGCAAGGTGTTGTCGTCACGGATTATGTAATAGGGAAGTGACGCGTGTGACAACTACCAACCTGAATCTAGTTGCATCCCGTCCGTTCTCCTGCCTCAGGTATTGTAGTGATATAGTCGCGTCGCGTTAACTTGCAAGGTGTTGACGTCACGGATTATGTAATAGGGTAGTGACGCGTGTGACAACTACCAACCTAAATCTAGTGGCATCCCGTTCTCTTGCCTCAGGTATAGTCGCGTCGCGTTAACTTGCAAGGTGTTGTCGTCACGGATTATGTAATAGGGAAGTGACGCGTGTGACAACTACCAACCTAAATCTAGTTGCATCCCGTTCTCTTGCCTCAGGTATTGTAGTGATATAGTCGCGTCGCGTTAACTTGCAAGGTGTTGTCGTCACGGATTATGTAATAGGGAAGTGACGCGTGTGACAACTACCAACCTGAATCTAGTTGCATCCCGTCCGTTCTCCTGCCTCAGGTATTGTAGTGATATAGTCGCGTCGCGTTAACTTGCAAGGTGTTGACGTCACGGATTATGTAATAGGGTAGTGACGCGTGTGACAACTACCAACCTAAATCTAGTTGCATCCCGTTCTCGGGCCTCAGGTATTGTAGTGATATAGTCGCTCGCATGTTGTCAGACGTGGTGGGGTCGCATTCCATTCACAGTTAGTGCAGTCAATACAGTGGACAATAACAATGCAGCTATCGGGCAATCTCGAGTTTAATACCGTTGAAATAGACCGTGTGGAGCGACCGTCTCTACTCAGAAATTTAGGGGATACCTTGCTTCTTACGGCGTCCCCAGTATATACATCTATATTTATTGACTATACCTAATCGGCCATCGGTAAAAAGAACTATAGGAGAAGTTTTTTCTACATCAACTTTTCCCCCTCATTCTATCTACACCTACGTTTTTATTAAATACTCTTTAACCTAGTCCGCGCAGGTGTTTCCACTGTCCAATCACTGATGCTCATATTTTCATATTTGAAATATCGATCTTTGATTGGTTATCGCTCACTCGTCGATAGTGTTCAGAGCCTACAGGGTTGGATTAATCAGTTTAAACTAGGAAAACGCTCTGTTTGACGCGTTG
Source organism: Isoperla grammatica (assembly GCA_945910005.1). NCBI lineage: Eukaryota > Metazoa > Arthropoda > Insecta > Plecoptera > Perlodidae > Isoperla > Isoperla grammatica. The sequence goes on from OX246749.1 coordinate 31,597,812, forward strand.
ATAAGCGAGCGCGTCAATATCTACGAACTTTCTGGCGAAAAGATTTCAATGCTAATACAAACAACAATTAACAACAATTCAAGAATGCGCATTGCAAAAATGTTTCTAATTTCCATAGCTATTATACTTCCCGACATTGTTGGATGCAGTGCAATGTACGTTGCTAAGAATTTTCGCTGTCATGTTTTCGACGCGGTCCGCAACCGTTACTAACAGTTATTGACAGCAATAGAAATGTAATTTCTGCCTCTTATACGTATCGTATCGCGTTTACGTTAGTATATTCGTAACCGGACAAAAATTTACTATAACATAGCCACCTCACATTTTGCCGTAACTGTGTTTCAAAAATATATTTTCGAGTAACTTTTGTGTAACTTTGCCAATATTTATCAGATCGCCATTACATTAACATATTCGTAACCGGATAAATCTGTAAAAAAATCTGGCTAACTCACATTTTGCCGCCGTTTTGTTTCAGAAAAATATTTTGCAGTAACTATGGTGTAACTTTGTAACTTTTCGAACGATTTTGCCTCAAAACTATACACCTTCAATCCACATCGAGGCTTGTAGATGGTCCAAATTTCAAGTTGATCGGACTTTCCGTTCGACCGCTATCGACGGACATAAAAACAAAAAAAACAAAAAAAAAACAAACAAACAAACAAACAAACAAACAAACAAAAAAACAGAACGAATTGCCATAAGAGTCAAGTGGAAACGCTCGCTTCGCTCGCTTAATTAAAGTCCCCCACTGCAAATCAGTCCTTGCAAAGACTGATTTTCAGTAGGGGACTCTTATAAACAAATTAAATATAAATATAAATTAAGAAAATATATAATATAATATATAATATTTTTATTATATAATAAATGATAAATAATATATAATAATATAAATTAAATAAAAATATCAAATAACAAATAAATTAAATAAAACCAGATTTAGAGTGAACCATGGGTAAAGATACTAAATATGAATTTAATTATTTTATTTATTTATCACACACACACAGTAGAACTTTCCTCTCCCACCTATGACGTCACATAATCCACTCAATGTCTGGTCACATCCAACCAACGAATTATATCTGCAATAATCGCAGACAACACAAACATTAAAAACCACCACGACCTTGAATGTATAATATTTTCGCATTACCTGATTTCTTTACCATATAAACGAGCTGTAAATTATATTTCAGAGTTTTATATATGTGAGGCCGGGGCTATAAAATGCCCCCGTCGCCTACCAGAAACAAACATGGTTGCTACTTGGACACTGGCCTACAATAGACGATTTTCAGAATTGATGTAGAAGGCCGTGATTAGCTCTATCTAAGGGTCCTTGATAGTTATGTCAAGGTGCATTTTTCACTATTGTGCATTGTTGTCATTGAAGATCTAGATGACCGTAATTAGCTCTATCTAAGGCTCCTTGATAGTTATGTTAAGGTGCATTTTTCACTGTTGTGCATTGTTGTCATTGAAGATCTAGAGGGCCGTCATTAGCTCTGTCTAAGGGTTCTAGACCAATTCTGAAAATGGTCTATTACTGCTCACTAGGCTAGGTATGACTGTAAAAGTTACACAATTTGCGTTTTTTCTGTTTTAAGTTGCAGTTATACCTTTAATTTCAGTTAAGAAAACGAAACATCCCAATTATGACTGAGTGTGACGGATTTCAATTAAAACGGATCTTCTCGATAAAGGCTTCTTGCAAGCTTGCTTTAAAACAATGAAACAAATTAAATGAATCGATGGACAAACAACACGCTGTCAAACAATAAAATATTCTGATTTTGAAAACAAATCTTCAAAACTAACAAGAAACATATAAAACTTCCACAACTTGGTTGCCCATCATTAAACGTTTTAACTGGTGAGCAGTTACTATCGCCATACCTAGTTTTCTTCATAATGTTACAATTTTATTATTTTGACAGCTCGTTGTTTGTCCATCAGTTCGATTCATTTGTTACATTGTTGTAGTTCGGCTGTGACGTCAGTTGCAAGTTCCCTATTTATAGTTCCCACGTGTCGTCACAGCGGCCATGATTGCGATACAATAGGGAACACGCGTATGAAAATTGTTATCGATTTTTAAATACCTTGTCTCTCATTTAATAATTTTGTGTCTTTGAATTTTGAAAAACGGATCAGTCTATGCCTCAAAATAATTGGTTTAGTAACGATAAATAAAAGGGCGCGAAAAACGAGCCGCCGCCATGTAGAGTGGATTTGACGTCATGGGTTTGTACTTTGTACGCTCACCGCCTCAGCGATTGGTCTGTTACGCCAAGTCTACAGAACCATTGCGTCACAGCCACCTGTACGCGTTTCAGATCCCCAGTTTAAACATCAATAAATGCGACCACATTAAACCTATTTAAAAATTTCTTTTTTACGTGCGACTTGCATTAATATACTTTTTGTATCTAATACTATTAAACTAAGTGTTTGGTTTAACAAAAAAAATCGTACGCGTGTTGCCTATTGATGAGGACCAATCCTAGATCATTGGCAAATACTATTCAAATTTAATAAATAAGCCTAATTTAGAATTGAAGAAGTAAACATAATTACTAAAAATATAAAAAATACCAAATATAAAAATTGTATTTAAAAAAACAAGCTAAATTTTCAAGAACTAAGAATTGATGTGTTCTACCGCCACAGCCTTGAATTGTTTCTCCATGGCAACGTCAAAGTTTGATCACAAATGTGGCCGCCACGCGCAAAGATGTGACGTACGTGCAACCTATGAATAGACTAGTTGAAACTATCGGCGACATTAGCAAATCTGAATCGAACCGGCGACTTCCCAAATTAGTGTCGCCTTCAACCGGCGAACCACTAAAGAAATACAGAAACCACGATGTTCAAACCATCCTTGCAGCCGACACTAAAAAACAAAACAATAACAACAACAACAACGACGACAACGACAGCAAAAGATCGTTAATCTTAACGCCAGCCAGACCAGACAACGCTGAACTGAAGTGAAGAAAACGAACAAGAAAAAAAACGAAGTTTTTGAACTTTTCACCGAGATAATTTACCTACCGACACTTTCAATTAGGATTTCGACGTGCTCTGTTTTGTACGACGAGAGCTTTGTATTGTGTTCGCTAGATGGGTTCGCTGGTTGGTTGGTACAATGATGAGCACAGACGATCGGTCCACTGCGCAGATGTTGTGCGCAGAACATGCGCAGACCAGCCGGCAAAATTAACGGTATTTTAGGCGATATCTTGAGAACGTTTCGAGATATTGAAAAAGTTTATTTATTTTATTTATTTTGTCTTGTTTCTTTAACAAAATTATATTGTTTGAAACCCATCTTTTATATTAAGACTAAGGCTTACGTTATTGAACTTTACCAAGTAAATCAGTATAAGAGATAAAGAATACAGGTTAACACATAATAAACATCAGATATTGCATAGGCCTAATATAAATAGGAATTGACAGAACATACAAGATGCAATAACATGTAATGCATTAAACAGTGCCTATCCACATGCACATAATATATAGACCTATACTCATGCTGTCACAACCAGATATGGTTAGTCTAATAATACTAATGTCTAGAAGGTAGAAATAAAATGATGCCATGAAGACATTTAAGGGTGATGATAAGTGATTCTTTGAAGGGATTTGCGTTTTTTTATCAGCTAAATAACGAATTTAAAAAGTTTGACATTTTTTTTTAATTCGTTGTCATTTCTTTATTCGATTCAAAAACGTCTGATTAATAATGAATCCTAAAAATGATGATTTTTTAACGTTTTTGAATTCGTCATTTAGCTGACAATACAAAAGCAAATCGCCGTTTAATTATCTAAAACAGTTCTCAAGTCAAGATATCAATAAAAAAGCATTTACCTTTATACCTTTTGTCTTTCTTTCCTTGTACTCTTAAACCGACTAATTTGTCACCCTCTCCACCTATTCTCTCTCCATAATTCGACTACTAAGTCTGAAGACCTTATAAAACCACAAAGTCTTGTATTCGCAGTCCTTAGATACGGTGTATACGTTGTTGATTGGTTAAAAACTATAGTTTCACGAGGGGACCTATAATTCGCTAATATCTTCAGAACGCTTTTAGTGATCCATACCCAGGGTTAATTTATATATCAGCTAACCAATGAATGTTAAAAACTAACAAATAATGTAATCCTTTTTATTATATTTTTGTAATTAAAAGTTATTGCGTATATTGGGCACCCCCCCCCCCCCCCCCCCCCCCATTTGACCACTGACCACTGTTCTGTAGGTCTTCTGGTCGCATTTTTTGATATGGTATAGTTGATTGATAAAAAAAGATAATTTTGCACGTCCCTAATATATTGTCTCTCTCTCTCTCTCTCTCTCTCTCTCTCTCTCTCTCTCTCTCTCTCTCTCTCTCTCTCCCTCTCTCTCTCTCTCTCTCTCAGGCCTTTCTCTCTCTACATTTTCTTTTTTCCTACGTATACGCATATGTATTTGTGAGGACTTGCCATATAAATAAAGTTATATAATATTTACTTAATGTTCTAACCTTTGAATTAATGTATGAACGAATGGGATGGGTGAATGGCTATTTCTAATTAGCATTATCAATTTGATTTAGCTAAGTAATGGATATTTAAATGCAATTCTAACTGAAATTGTATTTTTCTTGTATTTTCTAAGTTTGTTTTAAGTCTTAAATGTATTTTACCACGATGTATCTACATAACGGTTAGATTGAAGAAAAGGCTTAACTGGCCTTAATCCCGCCCAAAATAAAGTCCTTAAACAATTAATCTCTCTCTCTCCCTCTCTCCCACTCCTCTCTCTACTCCTCCGGCTCTAGCAGAGGACAGGAAATGACCCGTCCCTCCTCAGAGTCCCAGCAGACTCACAGAAGATACTTGATTAATCCACAAACGTCTGACATCCTCCCGACCACAACAGACGTACAACCCAAACGGTCGGCCATGATTACAATTCATTTTTTGTGCACACAACAAGTAGCCGGCTCTATAATAATGAAGGTCACTAAGGTAATGATGATGATGATGGTGTTGGTGATAATGACATTTGGTTACAGCACATCTTACGGTGGCGGTGGTCTAGCTGGACCCTATTTAAGATAAATTCACACACTTTTTAAGCGAGCGAAGCGAGCGTCTCCACGAGACTCTTATGGCACTTCGTTCTGTTTTTGTTTTTTTTTTTTTGTGTGTGTGTACTAGACTCTTATGGCACTTCATGCTGTTTGTTTTTTGTTTTGTTTTTATGTCTGTCGATAGCGGTCGAACGGAAAGTCCGATCAACTTGAAATTTGGAGCATTCAAAAGCCTCGATTTGGATTAAAGGTGTATAGTTTTGAGGCAAAATCGTTCGAAAAGTTACAAAGTTACACTCAATAACTGTTAGAAACGGTGGCGGACCGCCGCGAAAACACTAGACAGAATGACAACGAAAATTCTTAGCAACGCAAATTGCACTTGCACTGCATTCAACAATATCGGGGAGTATAATAGCTATGGAAATTAGAAAAAAATTTGAAATGCACATTCTTGAATTGTTGTTAATTGTTGTTTTTATTAGCTTTGAGATCTTTTCGCCAGAACGTTCGTAGATATGGACGCGCTCGCTTATCAACGCGTCAAACAGAGCGTTTTCTAGTGCTAAGGATAAGGCTAACTAAACTTTGTCCGAGGCAAAAATGAGAACGCCGCAGGGCATTTGTTTCACTGCATTCATAATAAGTTGTTTGTACACCCCGAGTGCGACCGCAGTTTCCTTGAATTTGGTGGTTCCGAACTGTCAAAACGTAATCAGATATAATCGTTTGTTTGTTATGTGGGTGCCAATATTATTTGACTAGATTTTGTGTTTCCAAGAAATGTGCGCATGGTTGAACTTCTGTTATGGCTTCCGGTAAAGAATTCGGGGATTTCGTCTCGTGTTTGTGCTAGCCAGGTATTGGGAGTGTACATACATCAATTGTGAAATGCCAAGATCGACGAAAGATCGACTGATTTTCTTGTTCTCAACTAAGCCACGGACCCACAGTATACTTGAAATTGTAATGTGTACTTTGTACGGCAATACAACCTTCGGTAGCTGAATTCACTCATATGATATAGTTAGGACAAAACTTGATGTCGTGCAACCTCGAAGGCGTGATTTTGAACGCTTAATTAGATGATTTTCAGAATTTGATCTAGAGGACCGTGATTTGCTCTATCTAAGGGTCCTTGATAGTAATGTCAAGGTGCATTTTTCACTGTTGTGCATTGTTGTCATTGAAGATGTAGAGGGCTGTGATTAGCTCTATCTAAGGCTCCTAGATCAGTTCTGAAAAAGAACTATTGCTAGTTTTGTGAGTTCCTTATCAGAAAAATTGTAAACTTTTGTATTTTCACATACAATCTAGCAACACATCAAATGCTAACAAAGATACCTGTCCTGTACAGCCTAAGCTAGTTAGATAATAGAAGATATTTACTACTCACGGTCAGCAAACATTTCTTACGGTTCCATGATGGCTGCTACTAAAACAAAAGAAACAGGAACATGTTAATAAATAACATAAATATGTAACAGAACATAATTACGAATTCAACTATCCAGAGCAGTTAAAAAAAGAAAAATATTTACACCATATTGTTTTAGAAAAAAGAAATGCCTATTCACTTTTAAGCAGGTTGCTTAGCAGCGCCGTCCATGTGTTAAAGTGGACCCAAGATTACTTTACACCTGCTTTCGTCACATCCGGGGCAGTCGTAGCCAACCAGCGAACCGCCCGAGACACACCAGCGCCAATACCGATCGCTGATTGGCTACGAACCAGTCGCCTGGGACGAAAGCATGTGTAAGATAGTCTTGGGACAAATATAGTTTCAGTTTCCAATAGGAGTTTCTCTATAAAGTTGCCCCAGCGAAAGTATTCGCATACCGATCTCAGGTCATTGTCTCCTGCCCCTTTAAACCGCGCCAATTGAAAGAAAATTAACAGATAACTGGCGTTCTTTCACACATTCGTAAATGTATGCGGTTCGGCTTAGTCGAGTGCACAGGCGGTTTGGCCACGCCCACCGTTACAGGTAACCAACGGAAGGTTTTAAGGACCTGTTTAGATTAGATGATATGAATTAGCGAAGTAAAATATTAAGTTGTCACCTTGGACTCAGCTGTGTCGTATGCATCAGAAAACTTTTGTTAGGGCAACTTCACTATGATTCTTTAGGTGGCTCGTTGGTCCACTGGTTAGCATCCCTGCTTCTAATGCAGAAGGTCCCGGGTTAAAATCCCGCTTCAGGCAGAATTTTTTTAACTTCTAATGTGGATTCAATTCCATTACTTCTTAGCTTAGGAATAAGTAAACGGAGTTTGGAGCCGTCCTAGCAACGAAGCACTCAATAAATTCAAAGTTGTTCTGAATCGTCCTTGTTGTTTCTGGCATTTGTCCGCGGGTGTTCGTACTATCCACTTTCCTACAATTCATATGTTTCGTATTTGAAATATCGATCTTTGATTGGTTATCGCTCACTCGTCGATGGTGTTCGAAGCCTACAGAGTTGGTTTAGTCACTTTAAATTAAAGCCCCCCACTGCAAATCAATTTAGTTACTGAATGGGTAGACTCTAAATGTGAATTTATTTTATTTTATTTATTTATATCCTCTACCTAAGTATAGCCTAAGTATAATACAGACGGTTTGTCCACACTAGCGCATGTGGGCATAAATCAATGCTAATGACATTGACTGCGTTACTTTCCTACAAGGTCTGCATAGTTTTGTAATAAATACGGGTGGCATTAATCATGTTTTATTGCAGTTAACATACACAAACCACGCTAAGAAGAACTTATTGACTGTGACTGTGTAAAACCATTTCACTAAACGAATACCTACTATGAGATTTTACAAGACAGAAAACAGTACATTCAAATTAGAAAATATCATTAAATGAATGAAAAGTTTGTTACAATGGATGATTTTCAGAATTGGTCTAGAATTTCGTGATTTGCTCTATCTAAGGGTCCTTGATAGTTATGTAAAGGTGCATTTTTCACTGTTGTGCATTGTTGTCTTTGAAGATCTAGAAGACAATAATTAGCTCTATCTAAGGGTCCTAGATTATTTGAGAAAAAGCTTTATTGACTAATCTATCTATTGACTAAAAAAATGAATTTTTTACATTAAAACCCAACGTTTCGAGTTGTAAAATTTAATTTCACTATCTATCAAACTTAAAGAGGATGTTTCAACTAATTCGTATGAATTGCTTAAGCAAGAGAGAGAGAGGACTGATTGATTGATTTTTGTTTAATTCCACTGTCAAGATTTAAAGTCCGTGTGACCTTTTCTTACATCAGACAGACAGACAGACAGTCAGACAGACAGACAGACAGACAGACAGACAGACAGACAGACAGACAGACAGACAGACAGACAGACAGACAGACAGACAGAGAGACAGACAGACAGACAGACAGACAGACAGACAGACAGACAGACAGACAGACAGTCACGTGACCGCGACGAATCACAAATCGCGCCACGAACTCGAGTATAGTTTTTAGTCTTGTGTCGTGGACGGACGAGTGTTGGTCATTGTCTGGACTCGCTGGAGCTGGAAACAAAAACACCGGAAGGCGGCCTAGTCCTAGGCCTAGGCCTAGGCCGGCTCGTTCCGGTTCGCGACCAGGGCAATCGCCTCCCTCGATATATTCGAACAGTCATTCACACGACGTTCGTTAGTTTTAGCAGCATTCACTATGGCAGCATTGTATAAATGAAGGACATTGCGCCAACCTTTAAATGCGCAAGGACACTGAGTAAATTCTTAAGTGAATTCGATCACTTTCCATAAAAGAGGAAATCACAATATTATTTTAAGACTACCATTTTATCAATCATGTGTAATTTACGTAGTTTATGAATTATTTTACTTGATACAGATACATTTTTCATTTAATTAACGATTTTGCACGTTATTACAGGATTGAAGGAAAGAGATAAGTAGGTGGTAAAAGGGAGAAAAAGGGAAAGAGGAGAACGTGGACTGCCTTTAGTCTGGCTTCTCCACCTCGACCTGTCCGTCTAGGGTGGCCCTACCAGAAGCATGCGCTTCCACCGCGGCATAGATCTCGGGATGAGCAAAGCACGCAAACCTGCCTAACACGATAAGGTAGCAGTCTAGCAGCGAATGCTCGCCCACTGGTGTATTAGCACCAAGTGAAAAAGAGACAAGGAAGAGTGTGAGCAAAAATGCAGGGGTAAATTGCGGGAGTAGCTTGCTTGAGTAACATGCGGGAGTAACTTGTGGGAGTAACATGCGGGAGTAACATGCGGGAGTAACATGCGGGAGTAACATGCGGGAGTAACATGCGGTAGTAAATAACGGGAGTAACTTGCGGGTATAACTTGCGGGAGTAACTAGCGGGAGTAGCTTGCGCGAGTTTCTCTCAGAAGTAACATGCGGGAAAAACTTGCGGGAGTAACCTGCGGGAGTAACATGCGGGAGTAACATGCGGGAGTACCTGCGGGAGTAACTTGCGAAAGTAACATGCGGGAGTAATTTGAAGGAGTAACTTGCGGGAGGTACATGCGGGAGTAACTTGCGGGAGTAACTTGCGTAAGTAACTTGCGAGTAACTAGCGGGAGTAGCTAGCGGGAGTATCCTGCGGGAGTAACTTGCGGAAGTAACTTGCGGGAGTAACTTGCGGTAGGTACTTGCGGGCGCGGGAGTAGCATGCGAGATTAACTTGCGGGAGTAACTTGCTCGGGTTCGGCAAACTGCATTTCGAGTATCTAATCTAACCCATGCGGAACTGTGTGTTAAAACAGTGAAGCGTGGTTTTGACTGAACATTTCACTAGGGTGGCTCTACCAGAAGCATACGCTTCCGCCGCGGCCTAGCTCGCGGGCTCACCAACCAAACCACCCAACCCTGCCCACCACGATAAGGTAACAGTCTCTTAACAAACAGGAGCAGCGGTGACTTCCTAAAATATACTGTGCCTAGGCGGTCGAATTTACGTGGGGGGTGGGGGTGGGGGGGGGGGGGGGCTGATTTTTTTAAGTGGCCGGAAAAAGATTGTACAGAAATTAAACATGAATACATGATTGAGGGGACATTTTTGGGCAGTAGTTCTGTCCAGCGGTAATACATGAATTAAGAATTTCTTTTTGGATTTACGATGCTAATAAGCCCAAACGTGTGTAGATAGATAGAGCAATAAAATCGGACGTTCTGGATTATATTTGAGTTACATATTTTTCTCAATTATAGATGTTGCTAATACTATATATGGGTTCTTGAATTTTAAACAACAGGGCCCAGATTCACAAAGGTGCCTAAGTGCTAAGACGTCTTAGTTTAGGCAAATCTTAGTGATATAAATCACCAATATGTCGTTCTGCAATGCTATAAAGATAAAATATAGTAAAATATGAACAATTGAACTAATAATATTTGATTTCTGAATGTGTATTAATACCTAGACATGATTTATCTTGATTCATCTAGCTAGGATTTGCCTAACTTAGGACAACTTAGAGTTACGCATCTTTGTGAATCCAGGCCCAGTACAGTAAACAAGCGCCTAAGCTCGCCTAGGCTCGTATACACCACTGGGGCCGGATTCACAAGAGGTCTTAACTCACGACAGGTCCTAAGTCCTGCTGTACCGTATGTGCTATTATAAATCCATGGTAGGCTCCTACACTTCGTGGAAATCACAGTGAACTTAAAATATTGCAAGGCGGTGTTTTAAAGTTTAGTGTTTTGTTTTCTAATACCTCCACATTCTAAAAACAGAAAATGTGTGTGTAAAGGTAAGTAAACGATATTCATTTATTTTCACACTTCGAAGTCATAGACGTATTGCCACCATCTTTGAAGAAAGATAAGACCAACTCAGACAGGGCCTAAATTTTGGCTCAAATGTTTGTTATTTACTAAGGTTTCTTAGCGACGTCGAGTCGATGCTATGTGTAGGTCCGTATCAGCCAATGGCGTAGTGGTCCTAAAGTTAGGCCAGGCCTAAGTTAAGACTTTTTGTTGAATCCGGGCCCTGGACAGGAAGATGTGTAAAATATTTAGATCCACGATATAAGTTCTACTTCTCCGACTGTAGCTGTGACCGTTGTTACTTAAACGATAGCTATATTTACATGGCGGACCGTACTGAGTACCAGACTGAGAACGGTCATGGCCGCTTGCGTTTATATGAAGGTGTGCCCAAACTTGATTTCGGTCTCGCGCCACACTTGTTCGTTTTGGTCGTACATAACCCTACTTTTTTCTTCTGCTATATAAAATTAATTTAAAGATGCATCACGGCGAACAAAAGGTTACAAGCTCTTGTAAATATTTTACTTGATTTTTATTGATGGCAACTACAATCATTTTCCATCTTATTCACCTACAAACATCGTTCGTTCAAAGTTCCAGTTCTTCAGTCAGTTCGTTCTACCCGTTTACATGATAGGACTGAGTCGGTCTTTCGGTATGGTCTAGCTTTTTTGGCGGACCGGACCCAGTCGGTTCGGTCCCATCTTTTAGGTGTTTACATGGCCTGGACCGTACTCAGTACCGGACTCAGTCCGCCATGTAAACAGGGTTGATGATCGAGTTTACCATATTATCGTTAACTTAAAGCTTCTCTTACTGTGGTATTGTACGCGGATAAGACAGATTGTATAATGTTTATGAGCTTCTCGGTTATAATAAAAATAATAATAATAACGACTTACTTAATACACGTAGACTAACCGCGCTTACATAAACCTGCGCACTTGCATTCTTGAACAGCTATCATGGACACCTCACAATACCTGAGCTTGACCGGTGATGGTGGTAAAGACGTTTATGGTAATGGTTATACCTACTCTGCGTGCCAACCTAAGAAGCACCCCGCCAATCAAGGGCGACTTAGCAGTCGCCTCCTTTGTTGCCAGTTGTTAATGTCAATCTTGTCTAAAATCTCAAGCGGCAGTCAACGGGGTCCGGACAAACAGTTACAAAAAGGGGACCTTTCCCTATATATCCAATAGAAGGTCTTAACAGCGAAGGATACCTCTACGTCAAAAACCGTAAAACGTTTTCATTTTTTAATTATATCTCAAGATTTAAACACAAAATAAAAAATCTGAGAAATCATAGCGCTGTGGTTTAGTCAGCCCTACAGACTGAATGATAAATGTATTTAACATTATAATCAGTATGACTGTGATAACGATTTCATTAAATTACTAAGGAAATCTTTATCACAATCATACTGATTATAACGTTAGTTACATGTATCATTCAGTCTGTAGGGCTGACTAAACCACAGCGCTATGATTACTCAGATTTTCGATTTTGTGTTTCAATCTTGAGATATGATTAAAAAATGAATATTTTCTGCGGTTTTTGACGTAGAGGTATCCTTCGCTCTTAAATTATGCCTAATACACCAATTTCAAGTAGACATTAAGAACAGACGGGTAGAAAGTTAAGTTGGAGCTATTGGTCTCGGCTATATCGTAAGAATAAGACTACTTAAATTCAGCAAACTTTATCTCAAAACTTCCCGATAACCCAACCACTATATCACATTTTATAACTTTATTAAAACCCCCAGAATCCTCCATCGAATTCATTTCATCTATGCGTCAGAACTACAACGTATGTTTCCAACAAGATTCCTACAATAACATTATCATTACATTAGAGTTGACCACATAAAAGGTTGTCCGACAATGTATTAATTTACATTCCCAAAAGAACACAGATATGCTAAGCTACCAACCACAATAAAAATAACCTATATTATACAATAAAAAAGTAATTACATTATTTTTTTTTTCTTGTTCGCCTATCAAAATTCTTCTATCCAAAACATAACTGACCAATTTTAGAATTCCTCCACACATACTGACAGACAGTGAGCGGATGTCTCATGGATACAATGTTATTTTCTCTCATCACCATCATGATTTGGTAGTAATTAAAAATTAATTACAGGTAAATTCCGGAGTAATTCGCAAGTAAAACTCGTTCGGGGATCTACAAAGCATAGTTGTCGGAGATATGACTCACATTACATCACCTTTATGGGGCCTAATGGCTTTATTCTGGGAGTTGGGACCGGCGTGACATGGTGGCTACCTATGCTGCAGATACACCTAGGTGGGGCCTCTCGTGTAACTACTACACTTAGGCCAGGACAATGCATACTAATACATAATATGAATATGCATAATATGATATAATTATAATAATAATAATAATAATAACAATAATAATAATAATAATAATAATAATAATAATTATAATAATAATAATAATAATAATAATAATAATAATAATAATAATAATAATAATAATAATAATAATAATAATAATAATAATAATAATAATAATAATAATAATAATAATAATAATAATAATAATAATAATAATATAATGATATGATAGAATAGACATTAAAGAAGTAAATAAACGAATAAATGTGTGTGAAGCAGCGTCGTTCTTCTTACGTCGCTAGTGGCAAAATTGTGAAAATTGTTTAATTAAATACGGCTTTTAAAAATTTTGGGTAGATTATGACTCCCATCAGTAAATCTTAAAAGGCGCAAGACGCCATTTAAATCAGGACACGTTTAGACTTACAAACAACAAAGAACACACAACAAACACAAACAAAACCAGACAATAAAAAAAACAAAAACAAACACAAAACAAAATAAAAACACAACAACAAGATATTTCACAACTAATATCCGGCACTATTTTCAACCGCGGAATGCAATCTTCACCAACAAGTTGCTAAATTCGGCCACATATAGCGCTGTGTGTACTAACACACGGGGCCTATATATATAGTTGGACCACGCTGTAAACGACGCACGGACCACCGTCATAAAACATAACCAGTTTGGTGCTTAAATATTTATTGATACAATAAAGATAAAATACAAAAGTCAAGGAATGCGGCTCAATTTGGTATTATACCACCATCATAATATTGCCTGCGGGGCCCAGATGCAACGAGGACTCGCTTTCAAACCCCGGATTGTGTAAACTCTGTATTATATGGTAACATTGTTTTATCTAATAGGCTACTAGCAACACCAAAAGACAACAATGAAACAAATGAATTGAATCGATAGACAAACAACAAGCTGTCAAAAAATAATGTCTTCTGATTTTGGAAAACAAAACAAAAACAAACAAATACACATACAAAACTTAGTCGTTGTCTATCATTAAGAGTTTTAAATGGCGAGCAGTTACTATTGCTACACTTGTTTTTATTTCTATGGTTGCAATTTTATTATTTTGACAGCTGATTGTCCATCAGTTCAATTCATTTGTTCCATTGTTGTCTTTTGGTGTTGCTAGTGCCCTATAGACCATTTCAAAAACTATCTAGGACCCTTTGTATGAGTATCATCACGGTCTTCTAAATCTTCAACAACAACAATACATAAAAATTAAAAATCAGTTTTCAAATGTTATATCAAGGTTCATTGGTTCATTGATGCATACAAGATCTTCATCTATACTAACCTTGATTTTATGTTTCTAATTGTTGTGTATTGTCGCACATGTAGATTTAGAGGACCGTGATGATAATCATACAAAGGGTCCTAGATAGTTTTTGAAATGGTCTAATTTCAAGGACAAAAAAGCATCAATAAAAACAGTAATTGTTGTACCTTACTATGTCTTGACTGTTTTTGATGTGTCTTGATCCTGAATTCAAGAAAATATATGAAAACATTTCGGCCGTTTAATCAGGCTTTAGATATTACTAAAAACCTTTAATTTTGCTAAGTTAAACTAGATATCATTTGTAGAAAAATACTAACTATCTGATCGCTCACAGCGCAGCACTACTGTCATACGGTCTCACATGTATTGTAAGTTAACAAAAAAAAAAAAAAAAAACAACACAAGATTGAAATATTACGATTCCGTTTACGACCAACCAGGGATGGGGTGGGGTGGGGTGGGAGTCGAACCTATGACCCTCCACGCAAGAGTCCCCAACGCAGGTGAAGTAGTCGCCACTCAGAGACATAAATCATCCGTGTGGTACATCCAGATGTCCCTGAAACTATTCCCCGTCCTAAAAACATTCGCCCCGTCCGTCCGTCTGTCTATCTGTATGTATGTCTGTCTGTCTGTCTGTCTGTCTGTCTGTCGTTCTGTCTGTCTGTCTGTCTGGCAGTTGGTTACCTGACCGACCACCTTAATTAATTGCATTCTTTTCTTATATACATTGAAATATTTCACAATGGTGACTTTGATGTGTTTTTACTCTGAAATTCGCAGTCTGGACAGAAAACACAAAACACAACGGTAGCTGATGGGTGATATTCGTTTTGTGTATCATAGAATAGAATACACATAAGTAATAATAATAATAATAATAATAATAATAATAATAATAATAATAATAATATAATAATAATAATAATAATAATAATAATAATAATAATAATAATAATAATAATAATAATAATCATAATAACAATAATAATAATAATAATAACAATAATAATAATAATAATAATAATAATAATAATAATAATAATAATAATAATAATAATAATAATAATAATAATAATAATAATAATAATAATAATAATAATAATAATAATAATAAAAGTGAATAGTAGAAGTAGCAGAAAATGTTCATTATTAGATTATATCTCAAGATTGCAACAAGAAATCGAAAATCTTAAACAGCAGCTTTTGGTAAGTCCTACAGACTGAATGAAATATTACAACCATTAGCGTAGTATTTTGAATATAATTCGATAATTAGTAATCAAATTAATTATTTATAAAAAAATACTTATTATAATATAAGTCACAATTTAGAGCATTCAGTATGTAGGGCTTACTAAACCACAGTGCGCTGTTGATTCAGATTTTCGATTTCGAAGTCCATTCTTGCGATATAATTTAAAAATGAAAATTGTGTGCGATTTTTGACGTAGAGGTTAGAGGTCTGCACGGGTACGGGCTTGGCCCCCGGCCCGCGGGCCCGGGTACGGGCCTTGATATGTTTATTAAGACGGGCCCGGGCCGGGCCTGGGCCCACAAATAACTGAACGCGGAGGGATTTTTCGGGCTTTTCAAATTTTTTTTAATTGCAATGAAATAAAAGTAATGTTATTTTACCAACATTTCCAAAACTTAAATCAAATCCGAAATAGTATAAACTTCCGGTCACAGCATTTGTGTTGTAATTCTTTACGTTACAAACTATCACTGGCAATAGTATCTAGAATTTGGTTTCATCTAATTTCCGTTTTGTTCCCACCCTGTTGTTTGTATTCCTTGCCAAATACTATAGAAATCAACTTGCTGTTGAACGGGCTTTTACGGGCCAATTTACACTTCAGGCGGGCCTGGGCCGGGCACGGGCTTTGATTAGCTTACTCAGTACGGGCCGGTACGGGCCCGGGCTTGAAATACCGGGCCCGGGCCGGGCCGGGCTTTTATATTTGGGCCCCTGGGCAGACCTCTAGTAGAGTTGGGTCTATTCTTCCCTGTTAACATACCAAAATCGGTTGTTCCACAAGGTAGGTACATACGGACATACAACTGTTATATTTTATTTGCTTGAACGAACTTCTACATTACATCTAATGAACTTACCTACACTGGCGACGCCGTAAGAAGCAAGGTGTCCCCTAAAACTATGAGAAGAGACGGTCGCTCCACACGGTCTATTACAACGGTATTTAACTCGAGATTGCCCGATAGCTGCATTGTTATTGTCCACTGTATTGACTGCACCAACCGTGAATGGAATGCGACCCCACCACGTCTGACAACATGCGGGCGATATTATCACTACAATACATGAGGCAAGAGAACGGGATGCAACTAGATTTATGTTGGTAGTTGTCACACGCGTCACTTCACTATTACATAATCCGTGACGACAACACCTTGCAAGTTAACGCGACGGGACTATACACTATACAGTACTTGTAAACCCCGACACCACAAAACAATTACCTTACAACCAACAACAATATACTTCTAGTGCATGAAGCAATTTCATTTATATAAGCGTCGTAAAGGCCAATCTTCTCAATTGTTTATTGTGTGGAAGTTTATTGTGAACGACGAGGCTCATTGCTCATTGGCTGTACCGTTATAAATGACGAGAGCTATAAAGGAGATTGATGTATGAGTGGGTGAAGTGTAGTAAATATAGGTGGGAGGCAAAGAGAATTCTTCCTACTTAGTATTAACTGGGATACTGTCAAATGAGGAAGAACTTTAAAACAACTTTATGGAGAAACCAATAGCGAGAGGAATGGCATGTGATTGATAGTTCATTGTTACTATTTTACCAAGGTTTACTTAATCTCCGCCTAGCGGAGGCTCGTCGAACTTCCAAGTCAAGTCGTCGCAAGGGAACTAAAATCGCCATTTGTATCCCACTAAAACAACTGTTATAATAATTTAATATACTTTGTAGATTATGTAATACAGTACTAAAAACACGTATAAGATACATTTCGATAGAATATAACGATTGAAGGTCTTAAAATATGACGATTTTTCCCTTTTGGATGGTAATTTTATTTGACAGTTCACTTCATTTGTTTTCTTTCACATTTCTCCCATTTGAATAACATGTGATGTTTAACATTGTAGAACGGACTGCGACTAAATATTTTAGTAAGGTATTTGCTGCGACGACCTAACTCGGGAGTTCGACGAGCCTCCGCTAGGCGGAGATCAAGTAGACCTTGATTGTTACTACATGTATCAGATGGCATTTGGTTCGTTGTCTACTGCCCCTTTCAACCGCGCCAATTGAAAGAAAATCAACAGATATACTAGTCCCAACGAAAGTATTCGCATACCGATCTCAAGTCATTGTCTACTGCCCCTTTCAACCGCGTCAATGAAAGAAAATCAACAGATATACTAGTCCCAACGAAAGTATTCGCATACCGATCTCAGGTCATTGTCTACTGCCCCTTTCAACCGCGCCAATTGAAAAAAAATCAACAGATATACTAGTCCCAACGAAAGTATTCGCATACCGATCCCAGGTCATTGTCTACTGCCCCTTTCAACCGCGCCAATTGAAAAAAAATCAACAGATATACTAGTCCCAACGAAAATATTCGCATACCGATCCCAGGTCATTGTCTACTGCCCCTTTCAACCGCGTCAATGAAAGAAAATCAACAGATATACTAGTCCCAACGAAAGTATTCGCATACCGATCCCAGGTCATTGTCTACTGCCCCTTTCAACCGCGCCAATTGAAAAAAAATCAACAGATATACTAGTCCCAACGAAAGTATTCGCATACCGATCCCAGGTCATTGTCTACTGCCCCTTTCAACCGCGCCAATTGAAAAAAAATCAACAGATATACTAGTCCCAACGAAAGTATTCGCATACCGATCCCAGGTCATTGTCTACTGCCCCTTTCAACCGCGCCAATTGAAAAAAAATCAACAGATATACTAGTCCCAACGAAAGTATTCGCATACCGATCCCAGGTCATTGTCTACTGCCCCTTTCAACCGCGCCAATTGAAAGAAAATCAACAGATAGACTAGTCCCAACGAAAGTATTCGCATACCGATCTCAGGTCATTGTCTACTGCCCCTTTCAACCGCGCCAATTGAAAGAAAATCAACAGATATACTAGTCCCAACGAAAGTATTCGCATACCGATCTCAGGTCACTGTCTACTGCCCCTTTCAACCGCGCCAATTGAAAGAAAATCAAGAGATACCTGGCGTTCTTTCACACATTCGTATATGCATGCGGTTCGGCTTAGTCGAGTGCACAGGCGGTTTGGCCACACCCACCGTTACAGGTAACCAACGGAAGGTCTTAAATTATCCCTAATGGACCTGATTAGATTAGATAGTAGGAATTAGCGAGGGAGAAAAATAAGTTTTCACCTTTGACTCGGCTGTGTTGTAAGCATCGGTAAGACGCGAAACTCTAATTCGGGAGGTCGCTGGTTTGATTCCGGCCACCGCCAGTCCTGACTGAATGTTTTATCCGAGGTTTTCCACCGTCGTAAAGGCAAATGCTGGGAATGAGTCCTACCAGGACTCGGACATTCCTGACATTCCTTCTTGGACATTCCTTCCCAACTACCCAAACACCCTAATAACCTAGTTAGTCACCTGAAGAGGGGCACATCAGGTAAAGCTGGTGTGCACCCTATAACAGGTATTCCTACGAAAAATTGTTATTATTATTATTATTATTATTATTATTATTATTATTATTATTATTATTATTATTATTATTATTATTATTATAATTATTATTATTATTATTATTATTATTGTTATTTTATTGTTGCAATACATACAAACTCGGTCAAAACCGGCATAAACATGTTGTACGGACACAAATGTCAAGTATTTCCATGTGTTTACCTTATTAAAATCTACTTAGAACTACTTAATATATCATTGTCCACATTATTTTTTCCAAACCGAACTGTGGATGCTATGTACGGTCGTGGCCGATTTGTACTCATCCCAGCATTATTATTATTATAAAGCATCAGAATACTTTCGTTGAGACAACCATACAACACACAGTTCCTCAGTCAGTCGCTACTCAATGTAGTCCGACCGTGGGACCCGAGCGCGACTCAAGCTCAACACTACCGACCTCGATATACGACCGTGAAGAATTAGGGGCATTATCAAACGAGCCAACAATAGATTCGACTCGACAACTAACTATAGTCATGTATTCGGCGCAATCCATTTACGTCTAGACTTAGTACAATGCATAGAGTATAGATATTCTTAGTTTGACATAGTTCCAGGGCCGTAATTAGGGTATGGAAATCATCCGAGTATGTTTGGGCAAAGTACAATGGGTAGAGGTACGTGAAAATAGGGTTATGGTTAGTAATAATAATAATAATAATAATAATAATAATAATAATAATAATAATAATAATAATAATAATAATAATAATAATAATAATAATAATAATAATAATAATAATAATAATAATAATAATAATAATAATAATAATAATAATAATAATAATTGTTCGTAGGAATACCCGTTATAGGGTGCACACCAGCTTTACCTGATGTGCCCCTCTTCAGGTGACTAACTAGGTTATTAGGGTGTTTGGATAGTTGGGAGGGAATGTCCGAGGGCTGATAGTATGACTCAGTCCCAGCATTCGCCTTTACGACTGAGGAAAACCTCGGAAAAAACTTTCATTCAGGACTGCCGGTGGCCGGAATCGAACCGGCGACCTCCCGAATTAAAGTCTCGCGTCTTACCGCTGAGCCACCTCTATCGGTTTGCTATAATAGATGCTATACAAGTACATTTAAATTTTTGAAAACGCTATTTTTAACTTAAAACTATGTTTTTCTGGGCGTATTTTATGTTAGTTTGACATTGTATTCTGACATTGTGTGGCTTGGTTTCAATTCTATTCATGTTAATGTTTCCCCTGTGGCATAACTGGTAATTAAAATTGCAAAGTAACCCCATATAAAAGATGTTTAAGGTAGGGAAAAAATAGATGCTACAAAGTGCTATAAAATGGTTAGTTTTGATAATGAAACTGCTATGAATCCATTATCAAAATGCTATTTTCACGTACCTCTAACAATGGGGGATCTGGGAGGGAGGACCCCCCCCAGCCAATGCGGGTGGGGGGCGCGTAGCCCCGAAGAAATTTGTCGATTCTTAGAGTGTGATTGGAGTGTTTTAACGAGTTTAAAGCATATTTTCAAATAAACTTTAGTGCATTTAAGTTGCGGTTAATAACATTAATGGTGGTATAAGCAAAAGACTTTTTTCAGAATTTATCAAGGACCCTTAGATAGAGCTAATCACGGCCCTCTAGATCTTTAATGACAACAATGCACAGCAGTGAAAAATGCACCTTAACATAACTATCTAAGACCCTTAGATAGAGCTAATCACGGCCCTCTAGATCTTCAATGACAACAATGCACAACAGTGAAAAAGGCACCTTAACATAACTATCTAGGACCCTTAGATAGAGCGTATCACGGCTTACTAGATCAATTCTGAAAATCAGCAATTCGAAATGGTCTACTCATGATTTTTTACCCTGGTTATCAACCCCTAGTTACAGCCTTGCACAGTTTGAAGCTCCATCCCCTACTTATGTGACCACCGGCCAGCATAACAATTATGAATGATTATAAATAATATAATTAGGAATGTCAACGATAATCGCATATCGATAGATATCGTATATCGATGTTATCGCGATATGGCTAGCCATATCGCGATAATCGTACGATCTTAAATTATGTGCGAACTATCGCGATAATTTGTTATTGTGGTTGCGATTATCGATATGGAATTTCATATCGTTTGACATTCCTAAATATAATATTAAGTGAATAAATATGATATGATTGTCGGGTTGTCACGGGGGTAAGGGGTGGTCACATAGCGATGGGGGGGAGCGGCAGACTAAGAACATCTCAAGTCAAGTCCATTTTTAGTGGTCAATAAAGATTGAGCATACACTAGTGTAAAATGTTGTCAGATTAGTGTAGAAAAATCAACAATAGCTCAAGCCTCAATAGCACAAGAATCAATTCCCAAAATAGCCGTGTTGCCGTGTTTTGTTTCGGACAAATATTGAACATGCACCAATCAAAGAAAGATACAACAATGCAGTTGCCTGAAAACACATTGTTTGTCCACCTGTGATGTCACAACCACCTCAATTGAGTATTGTGCTATTGAGGAGGCTGTGACATCACAGGCGGGCAAACAATCTGTTGCCGGGCAACTGCATTGTCGTTACTTTCTTTCATTGGTCTATATTCAATGATTAGATATTTTTAGAATCGTGTCTTGTTTTTGGTTCGGAAGTTGAAAACCTTCCTTGAAGCAAGCAGAGCGCGGTTTTACGAAGATCCAACCGAAGACCACAGAATGAATTTAATTACAAAGTTAATGAATGAATTGAATTGATTGGAATTAACCGTAAAGGAATGAGTTTTTTTTTTTTCGTGGTCCGCGTCCTCAAAGACACAAAAACAGTCTTCGCCGAGTAGGTTTCCCATGACCGCCGTGAAACCACCCACTACGTTCCCTCGGCCCAGTAACAATAGAGTCTTGCTGCCGTGGAGCGACGGCTTCCGTTCACGGTTGACGCCGACGTCGATTAATCGATTCATAATCGTTTTCGATTAATCGAAGTCGATGTAAATTTCAAACGTTGATTTTTCTTTTTTTAGAATCAGATCGAGGGAAATGGAATGAATTAGTTGGAAGATGAAGAAGAATTGGGCATTGGGCATGGCGTCAATGTCACTCTGCAGTGCGGCGCACCTAAAAAGGTTGTGCTCTGTCTAATAATTAAAAAGTGAAAATTTTGTGCGTTTCTAAACGTGGAACTATAGCTGACTAGACTAAAAGTGGAATATCAACTTTAATTTCGCGAAGTTTGCCGATATTATCCACGCAAGTGAACGAGTAATAGTGACAGTACTGTTAATTGCTCTAGCCACATCACTAAGATGTTAATGTCTATGTCAGCACAGCGGGGGTCCGAGTCAACATCTCACGCGAGACAACTAGATGAAGCTCATAACGAGGTGGGACGCTCTAATTAACTCATCGTACTACAAGTGTGAAACAAGTTGATCATCACGTACTTGGATTCACGAAAATAAATGTTTAGCACTGTTACTGTTGGTATGTTTTATTTTATTTTGTCCCACAAAATAAAAATATGTCCCTTAATTATTTTATTATTAAAAACTTATATTTTATAATTCTGTAAATATATTTTGTATGTTTGTCTGTAGTATTAGGTAATATGTTCCTGTACTCAAATGTGTATAGTTTTATTTGACATGTACATTAGCATAGTTTTTAGATAATAATAATAATATATTTAGTTAAGTCATAGTAGGGCATCAAGCATTGTACATGTAAATAGTAAAAAAATACTATCTGAAAATTGTAATGCTTTATAGAAACCCTTAAATAATTAATAACAAAAAATAAATAAATAGCCAGTTCGTGGTTCCATGGAATCATTTTAACAGTCAAGGTCCGACCATTTAAAAACAGAAGTTCGGTATAAGATACGAGCCCCCTATAGCTAACCCCTAGTCCACCACTGCTTTACCCCCTAAAGATTCTAAGAGGCCTCTAGATGCGCCCTCTAAGCCCCCCCCTCCCCCCTCTAGTTACATCCGGTCCACCACTGCTTCAACAAGATACTCGCGTAGAGGCCAGCATCGACCGCCTAGGCCCAACACTGACCAACACTTGTTTAAGGGCGAGGGGTCCTCTACGTCAAAAAACGCAAACAATTTTAATGTTTACATTACATTATATCTCAAGAATGGACTTCGAAATCGAAAATCTGAATCAATAACGCACTGTGGTTTGGTAAGCTCTAAATTGTGTCTTACATGATAATCAGTACGTGTAACGGTATATATCCAATTAAGTTTTTTACTAATTATCGAATAATAATCAAAATAGATACGCTAATTGTTATAATATTTCATTCAGTCTGTTGGGATTACTAAAACACAGTGCGCTGTTGACTCAGATTTTTGATTTCGAAGTTCATTCTTAAAGGGGTTCTCACCCGCTAGATTTATTTTTTACCATATGATCTACTGCACCACACCAATCGATAATGAACCATTAAACATCGTGAGTTGAAACCTGTGAATTGTTATTAATTAATGAAATTTCTGGTTAACTGCCGCGGCGACTGTTGGTGTCAGCCGGCTTTTGGTGCGAGTGTACTCGAAGTGATATATCTAAAAAAAATAGACGGCCTTGGTGTACTCCATTCGACACCGCATAGCAGACCGCGTTCATTGTGCATGCGTTGACTATTTCCCCTCCCAATACTACTCTCTCTCTCTCTCTCTCTCTCTCGCTTGGCTTACTTGACACCAACTCGACAGTCGACACCCGCTGACTCGACGTGCACAGCAACGCACAGCAACGCTCAAAACGAAATGGAGCACCCGATTACACATCTTTATTTTGTACCTGAACGGAAGTTCCGATTACAAAACCAAAATATACGAAATACGCAGAAAAGAAAGACGCAGCGAAAAGTATTACATCATTTTTTTTTTGGAGCAGAATCCTCCAAGGTCCCAAGGCATACAGGTCGTCCCAATGCTATTTCTTATGGGAGATTTTCGCCGATGGGACCTAGCTCGAAAATCACTAACTTTGATATTTTTTTCCGGGGTTATGGTGAACCCGATTTCTTTTCATTTAGTCGCTAATTTCATAGCTAATCAGCCTTAGTTAAACATATTATTTTGGGGTAGCGGGTGAGAACCCCTTTAAGATATAATTTAAAAATGAAAATTTTCTGCGGTTTTTAGTGTAGAGAGATACAGGTACCCTTTGCTTTTAAGACACTAGGAGACGTCTAAATGTGCCCTCCAAGCCCCCCTAGTTACACACGGTCCGCCACTGCTCCCCCCTCAACAAGGCTACTCATTGTCCGCCTAGGCCGCCCCATACAACAGCGCATGACTCGACACTAGAACAGCCCAGGCTCAATGTTGACTTAGCTGTCACTTCGCCCACTCAGACACACTCAATGGAACTGTTTAGTTTCGTATTAATCAAAAGCTACATTCAAGATCTAAGCTAACAGTTGGTTGGTTGGTAGATTGACTGAGAGGGCAGTGCATTTTTATATCGTTACGCAGCGCAGACAATCATGATCATGGTCGCTAGGATGAAGATCCGAGTTGTTTGGTGTAGAGTAGAACTAACAAATGTTGGGTCATTGTGAGAAGTGCGAAGTGAGCGCGGTATATATCACGAGTGAGGCCAGTA
This sequence comes from Isoperla grammatica, assembly GCA_945910005.1. Taxonomy (NCBI): domain Eukaryota; kingdom Metazoa; phylum Arthropoda; class Insecta; order Plecoptera; family Perlodidae; genus Isoperla; species Isoperla grammatica. Next base: position 31,622,669 of record OX246749.1, read on the forward strand.
CTCATTGCACACAGATGGTTGGCTTGCGATTATATAGGCACACGACACTAAGCAGTGGCGGAGATTATTGTAACTAGGAGAGTAGGTTATTTTTGTTGTTATACTTAGAGTATATTAGTGTGACGTCACGATTCCCGTGTCAACCAATGACGAACCGTATTTGTGACTCCAAACAATCATGACAGTTGACAGACAGTTAATTGTGTTTGCAAACATTGTAGCGAGGGGTATCCGTTCAGATATTTCGTTTTCCTTAAAGGCATATTGTCATCTAGCGTTGTAGTTAAACTATGTCAGACCTTGAATTATTTTAAGAATTTAGGAACAAAAATGAAAGAAATCGGTCCGTATTTAAACAAGTTATGAGCAATTTTAATCAAGAATGTTCATTGGGTGACGTCACACGCGTGACGTAGTTGGATGCGAGCTGTGCCGCGCTCTCTCATCCCGCTGCTGGCCATCCATGCGCGCCCCACCGCCCCCGACCGCTATCGGACAGTTGAAGGGTGTATGTTCGAGATGCCGTATGTTTGGCTTGGAGGAACTTGTATTGTCATCGTATTGAATTAATTGTCATCGGTGTGATCACTCTCACTATCATTGACAGATTCACATTCGTCAAAATATTCTGTTTCAAACGATTCGTCGTGGTCGTTTATTTCATCGGTTTCACTTTCCGAACTTGCACAAAACGTCATCCCCTCCGCAAACTGGTTGGCTCTTATTAGTGTTTCAATATCATGCTCAAACTTTATTTCTATCTCTTTAGGTTTATTCTGAAATGTTTCGTGATTTAGTGAGTCGTCATTACATAAACATTAATCGTAGAGTAGTACAGCGTGATGTGGAGATGTACTTTGGGCACTTTGGGTTTGAATGTTGTCAATAAGACTATGCTTGTTTCGAGCGGCAAGGTAACATGCACTGCGCTCTGTTTTCAAAGGGGTATCAATGCAACCTCTCAATTTGACAGACGGTACTGCTCAGTTTTTAGCACACGTTTCGATTTTTTTTTCATTAGATTCATTTTCCATTTTCAAACTATTGGTAATTTCATAGTCGTCTTTAATGAAATGTTCGGAACATACACGAGTGTATTTGCTTGGTAGGCCTACAGAGCTCTTACTATTAATTTTCGATAGCCAGTTTTTATGTCGCACTTGCTAAAAACCCAAAGGCACTGGAGATTTGTCCCTGTTTGGAAAACGGTGAAACGACATGTCGATCGGGCTTACAAGACTGTTATTGCATCCGTACGCACAACAATTTAATACCATGATTACTGATTAATATAGCTGGTGCGATACGTACACTATAGTCTATATGGCCATTTACAATAATAACATAACAGTTTTGACACTTTCAATGTCTGTTATGCTTAATGCCTCCACGACAAGCATAATGAAACTACAACTACAAATAAATCAACTAGAACCTAAAGACGTACTCTACACAATCCACTTGTCCGTGCACTCTCTTAATAAACTGCTGGATATTAGCACTCACATTAGTTATTAATAAAACTATTCATTGTACATCTCTTGAAGCAAATCTGAGAAACAACCATCCATACAGACTGTCAAGTGTCAACCCCTTACTGCACCACGCAACGGGTGTTCCTACCCGAGTCGCGCCTCGCCCAGCCGCTCGGCCCGCATCCAACAACGTCACATGCCCTGAGGCGCGCGTCAAAACAAATCATTGTAGGGGGAGTAGGCTTCGTCCAAAGTTGCCATAAACTGCGGTTTTCTTATTTTTTTAATGTCTATTTGAAAACAAAAACTACTTACTTGTATGTGAAAATAGGCCTTTAAAGGCTGGTCCACACAGATTTTTAAGACATACGATTTAAGGTTTAACGCGTAGTCGTAAAGTTTGATCATAGGAAACACGTACTGGCGTTCACACAAAGTTTTAGTTTTAAGACGTTGTTTTCATTGTTGTTTTTAAAACAACGTCTTAAAACCTTATGCATTATGTCTTCAAAATCTGTGTGGACCAGCCTTAACACTAAACAGTGAAAAAGAAGTTGATTAAACTGATATGTCAAGTATTGTAATGATACAATTACTACTTTAAATAATAACTACGTTTCAGGAAAGTTGTTTGGAGTTAGATAGCTCGTCCGCCATTTAATCTGACGTCATCACTAATACAGTCTATTGTTTTACGGCATATGTTAGGTCATATAGAAACCATGTTGATAATAGGGAAGGCTCATAAAAAATAAATATTCCTCAAAGTACCTAAAAACAGAAGGCAATTATCAATAAGTACGGGCTATATAATTTTTATGTCTGAGAAGTGTATATTTCCAATTCTATTAGCTTTGAAAGTTTGAAATTTGGAACTTACCGCTCCGTAATTGAAAAACGGCTCGTGACGTCATAACTCTTGTCAACAACTGCCTCCTTGAAGTATTCTTAATAATATCAAAGATATTAAGTTGGACATTTTACAATATCTAGGATGCAGTGACTTTACAACAATGTCTTTTATACCACTGTTTTCTTCAGAAAATACATTTTGATACAGTATTTACCAAAACGTGTTTAAAATAATGCAATTATTTAACATATTGTTGTAAATTAATGTTGAACAGTGTTCATTTACTAACAAGAAATAAACGTTGATTCAGTTAAAGTCTTATGAGAGCAATAATCTACTAAATTGTGGGATTTCAGTACTATTTGTATGATATAAAATGATTGTTTCCAGAGTTATGACGTCAGAACCTTATAATCACGAGCAAGATGGCGCAGGTCCGTTTCTGAGCGTGTTTTGACAGCAATATCTTTGACTTGCTGTTAAAGCGATGTTAATGCACCTTTCGAGCCGAAACCAAATAGTTCCCGTTTATTTTAACTTGAGGTAACCAGTAAGCAAATAAAAAAAATGTGTGAGCCTTCCCTATTGGAATTCGTAGAGATAAAACAATGTTATAGACTTGTGTTATTAGTTTAATGTTTCACACCGACTTAAGATCCTTATCTACTGCCCGTTTCATGCACGCACGCTGTTTCAACGAAAAATCAACAGATTCTTGTCGTTCTTTCACGCATTAGTAAATACAGTCTATCGGTCTTACAATCTCCTAATAAGAAAGTTATTTGTAGCAATTAAGCTATTTGGAGGATTTCAAGGGTTTTGATTGGTGGTCGCCATGGAGACAACAAGCTATTCGACGAATAAGTAGTTATTGGGACATTGTAAGACTGGATCTTAGCAGTGGTAGAAATTATTGTAACTAGGGGAGTAGGTTATTTCTAGTGCCATTATTTTACCACATATGTTAGGTCATATAGAAATTAGAAACCATGTCGATAATATTGGAATTCATTGAGAAAAGAAATTGTTAGACTTCTGTTATCTCATACCGACCTCTGAGCCTTATCTAAAGCCCATTTCATGCACGCTGTTTCAACGCAAATGAACATATTCCTATAGTTCTTTAGTATAATAAATTATTAAATTATTAAAAATTATTATTTATTATTAATATTATTATTAAAAATTATTATGATGTTAAAAATTATATTATAAAAAAAACATATATAACTGCAGTCTAGCGCTTAGAAGACTGCACAAGTGTTATTTATTCTCACGGGCGATGTGTTACAAATATCCAGGTATTCAATCCAAGGCCGTTAATTCTCATTAATGGATCTGTTTCAATTAGATGGTATAGAAACGAAATAAGTGAAAAATTTTGCTCTATCCGGTGACTACATTGTTTGCAAATGTTACACATTTTCAGCCCTTTTGCAAAACCCCTTGGACGGAAGACCGTTGAATGAATAAGAGAGAAAGTAAGAGGGTCTTGGCCCCAACTGCGCTCGTACACCTGTCATGTTCCTGCATGAGAAGGAACCACTCTTACAGATTATTGATTATTGATTATTGATCTGCCTGAGAGTGATAATTTATGACAATTTATTATCTTTGGTTGATTAACTGTGGGAGTGACCAAAGAGGCTTGTGCACTCTACTAAGCGAAAGACTTCCGTTACGCTTGTATGAATGAACGCGAGGAATATGTTGATTTAGTTGAAACAGCGTACATGAAGGGGCAATAGATAAGAATGTGAGGTCGGTATGAGAAAAGTTACATAGTTGGAAATAGAGAAGTTGACAATTAAGTTTCTACGATAGATGATTTTCAGAATTGATCTAGAAAGCCGTGATTAGCTCTATCTAAGGCTCCTTGATAGTTATGTTAAGGTGCATTTTTCACTGTTGTGCATTGTTTTCATTGAAGATCTAGAGGGCCGTGATTAGCTCTGTCTAAGGGTCCTAGACCAATTCTGAAAAGGTCTATTAGAGTCGGCAGTTTCGTATAAGCGTGAATCCAGTTACATTGAGACAACTTTAATGAGTTTGGTTAAGGATGGTCCACACAGATGTTTTAAGCATAAGATTTAAGGTTTAACGCGTAGTCGTAAAGTTGGATCATAGGAAACACGTACTGGCGTTCACACAAAGTTTTAGTTTTAAGACATTGTTTTCATTGTTGTTCTTAACAACAACGTCTTAAAACCTTAAATCTTATGCTTAAAAACTCTGTGTGGACCAGCCTTTACATGGAACAGTGGGCGTGCCTGATCCCGCTTGTGTATTGTACTAAGCGGAATACTGCATTCACGAATATGTTACTTAAAGAATCACAGCAATCTGGCGATATTCGTTGAAGCAGTGTGTATGAGTGGCGGAATAGATACAGATTTGAGCTCAGTATGAGACTTTAGTTACAATAAGTAGACAATTAAGTTGCTACCATTGAACATGTCAGTTTCGTGCGCAGGCATGATCCCGGTTACCTCGGAGACAACTTTAATTAAAAGCGCACTCACGCACGCACTCACTCACGCACGCATTCACCAAAACGTCCGCCATCTTGAATTCTACGGCCGGTCCATGCACAGTTTCCCAGTAGTTAACCGCGACAAAAACCAACCATCTCCCTCTCTCTCTCTCTTGATCGAGCCACAGAACACAATGGCTCATTAGGCCATTAATTGTCACCGCACACACTCGGTCGGGTATCTTCGGCTTTTTCCGTCGGCTCGACTCGCTCTCAGAAATGTCAGTCGGCGGACGGACCGAACGGGGGGGAATGTCAGTCGCGACAAAAAGTCGTCTCTCTTCGAGTCTTATTGTTGGACAAGACAAGGTTGTTGGTTGTTGGACTGACTGACGGACTCTCGGGTCGACTCCTCGACATAATCGATGTTTCTGTTGTGATGTTGTGGTCGATGTCGAACATGGACGCGGTCGAGATATGACGAGGGGGTGGGGGAGGGGGGGATGTGGAGTGGGTTATCTCACATTGAGGGGGGGAGGAGGAGGTGAGAGGGGTACGATGCTAGCGATGATGACGATGATGATGATGATGATGACGATTATGACGACGACGACGATGATGACTATGACGACGACGACGATGATGACTATGACGAGTACGACGACAACAACAACAACAACGACAACGACAAGTTCAATACAATGTGTGGCTCATGGTCTCCTCTAGTGGGTGTATCCTGCTTCCATTGTAGAAAGTCCAAGATTCGATTTCCGAACGTCAGTAGGCAAGAACATAATAATCAGATTCGGACGACATTTTCTACACAACTAGCATTTGAGCAAGAAATAAATGAACTGTCTAGCCTAGAATCTAGACACAAACTGCCCGAACGAAAATTCATATAGCTAGCATTAATAATATACATAAACACGGTGCCACCCAATCGCACTTCGAAACTTCCTTTTTTTCCGAAACTACCTACTTTTGAAAGAAGTTTATACTCAATGACAATAACAAGAAGACGACATGTATTTTGTTGTTAAGTCTTCCAGTGAGTTTTCAGATAGAGCAATAATCAATAATCTGTAAGAGTGGTTTTCCCTCATGCAGGAACATGACAGGTATATACGAGCGCAATAGGGGAAGACCCTCTTACTTTCTCCCTCATTCATTCAACGATCTTCGGTCCAAGGGGTTTACAAGAGGGTTGAAAATGTGTAATATCTTACAAAACGTTTTGCCACCAGATAGAGTAAAATAGATAATAAATGTCTTGTCTTTCTCTTGGTATACACATAAGAAATCTTTCATTTGGCCAAGTTCGATAAGGTAAAGAGCTAGGATAATATAAGTATAAGGTCAGGTTTGATTCGACATTTTGGGTTAGGCTAGAAGCCTATTTTGAAACAAAATCTTTCGCTAGGTTAGGTTATTCCATAACTTAGTGTGAAATCCCTTTAAGACAGATTAAGCTATAGTTCGTTATATTTTATTTGGTTGCCTTAGGTTCTTCCATAATTAAAGTGTCTAGTGTCCTCCTAAGTAGTTTCACTTAAGTCGATTAGGCTAGGAGCCTAATTCTTAAGATTATACTTAGTTAGCTCAGCCTTAGGTTATTCTCCTAAGTAACCCACCTAAGTGTCTATCTTCCTCTTAATATACACATTTAAAAATGTATTTAATTTGGTTAGGTTAGGTAAGATTATGTTAGGCAAGGAGCCAATCTTGTTAGAGTAGATTCTGTAGGTTATTCCATAACTCAGTGTCCAGTATTATCCTAAGTATAAACATTATAAATGAATTTCTTTTAGGTAGATTAGATAAAGTAAGGTTAAGTAAGGATAACACAAATGAGGTGAGGTTTGACAGGTTAGACTAGCTTAGTCTAGGAGCCTATTTTGTTAAGTTAGGTTATGTCTAGTGTCTTCTACATAAGTACAGACCTAGGTGTCTTACCTTGCTCTGAGTATAGACATTAAGAAAATGTCTTTCATTTGTCGCAACATGCCTGGCTACATTTAGTTACTTCAAATGCAGTACGTAGTAAGTGAGGTTATGTCTAGTGTCTTCTACATAAGGCAGACTTACCTTGCTCTTAGTATAGACATTAAGAAAATGTCTTTCATTTGTCGCAACATGCCTATAGATACATTAAGTTACTTCAAACTAGGAGCCTATTTTGTTAAGTTAGGTTATGTCTAGTGTCTTCTACATAAGTACAGACCTAGGTGTCTTACCTTGCTCTTAGTATAGACATTAAGAAAATGTCTTTCATTTGTCGCAACAGCTTATAGATACATTCAGTTACTTCAAACTAGGAGCCTATTTTGTTAAGTTAGGTTATGTCTAGTGTCTTCTACATAAGTACAGACCTAGGTGTGTATTACCTTGCTCTAAGTATAGACATTAAGAAAATGCCTTTCATCTGTCGCAACATGCCTGGCTACATTAAGTTGCTTCAAATGCAGTACGTAGTAAGTTAGGTTATGTCTAGTGTATCTCCTTCACTCTAGTAGCAGACCTAGGTGTCTTACCTTGCTCTTAGTATAGACATTAAGAGCAAATGTCTTTCATTTGTCGCAACATGCCTGGCTACATTTAGTTACTTCAAACTAGGAGCCTATTTTGTTAAGTTAGGTTATGTCTAGTGTCTTCTACATAAGTACAGACCTAGGTGTGTATTACCTTGCTCTTAGTATAGACATTAAGAGCAAATGTCTTTCATTTGTCGCAACATGCCTATAGCTACATTCAGTTACTTCAAATGCAGTACGTAGTAAGTTAGGTTATGTCTAGTTTCTTCTACATAAGTACAGACCTAGGTGTCTTACCTTGCTCTTAGTATAGAGATTAAGAAAATGTCTTTCATTTGTCGCAACATGCCTGGCTACATTTAGTTACTTCAAATGCAGTAAGTAGTAAGTTAGGTTATGTCTAGTTTCTTCTACATAAGTACAGACCTAGGTGTCTTACCTTGCTCTCAGTATAGAGATTAAGAAAATGTCTTTCATTTGTCGCAACATGCCTGGCTACATTTAGTTACTTCAAATGCAGTACGTAGTAAGTGAGGTTATGTCTAGTGTCTTCTACATAAGGCAGACTTACCTTGCTCTTAGTATAGACATTAAGAAAATGTCTTTCATTTGTCGCCACATGCCTATAGATACATTCAGTAACTTCAAATGCAGTACGTAGTAAGTGAGGTTATGTCTAGTGTCTTCTACATAAGGCAGACTTACCTTGCTCTTAGTATAGACTTTAAGAAAATGTCTTTTATTTGTCGCAACATGCCTATAGCTACATTCAGTTACTTCAAACTAGGAGCCTATTTTGTTAAGTTAGGTTATGTCTAGTTTCTTCTACATAAGTACAGACCTAGGTGTCTTACCTTGCTCTTAGTATAGAGATTAAGAAAATGTCTTTCATTTGTCGCAACATGCCTGGCTACATTTAGTTACTTCAAATGCAGTACGTAGTAAGTGAGGTTATGTCTAGTGTATCTCCTTCACTCTAGTAGTAGACCTAGGTGTGTATTACCTTGCTGTTAGTATAGACATTAAGAAAATGTCTTTCATTTGTCGCAACATGCCTGGCTACATTTAGTTACTTCAAATGCAGTACGTAGTAAGTGAGGTTATGTCTAGTGTATCTCCTTCACTCTAGTAGTAGACCTAGGTGTGTATTACCTTGCTGTTAGTATAGACATTAAGAAAATGTCTTTCATTTGTCGCAACATGCCTGGCTACATTTAGTTACTTCAAATGCAGTACGTAGTAAGTGAGGTTATGTCTAGTGTATCTCCTTCACTCTAGTAGTAGACCTAGGTGTGTATTACCTTGCTGTTAGTATAGACATTAAGAAAATGTCTTTCATTTGTCGCAACATGCCTGGCTACATTTAGTTACTTCAAATGCAGTACGTAGTAAGTGAGGTTATGTCTAGTGTATCTCCTTCACTCTAGTAGTAGACCTAGGTGTGTATTACCTTGCTGTTAGTATAGACATTAAGAAAATGTCTTTCATTTGTCGCAACATGCCTGGCTACATTTAGTTACTTCAAATGCAGTACGTAGTAAGTGAGGTTATGTCTAGTGTATCTCCTTCACTCTAGTAGTAGACCTAGGTGTGTATTACCTTGCTGTTAGTATAGACATTAAGAAAATGTCTTTCATTTGTCGCAACATGCCTGGCTACATTTAGTTACTTCAAATGCAGTACGCGCGCATGGTGGACGCCGAATAGGAACCACTTTTTGTCGCACTGAGCTGAACTGAGTCGAGCATTGCCAAAAACACACATTTTAATTTCCGTCGCCGCACTAGTAGAACCAGAGTAAATATCTCATGTAGGTATATATGACGTCATTGCTCACATCTATACAATATAGCATACACGCTTTTTACATGTCGGATGGATTTAGACATGAGTTGATGGGGACGAGTTCAAGTTTTGAGAAACGTTACTTTTGATGTGTGTAATACTTGGTAATACTTAACATTAAGAGAGCAGATGGTTTATATATACTCAAGCCCTATCTTTAACGCACTATGCAATTTTCTTCACGTGTATGTGTATTCTTTATTATTATAAATAGTTTTAAATAAATAGTTATAAATAGTATTATAGTAGTATAAATGTTTAAATAGTTTGTTTTGTTTTTGTTGTTATTGTTATTGATGATTTCATTATTATTAGTTGTTTGCATAGCCTAGTTATATTTAAGGTCATCCTTTGTAAATCAGTGTTTATAACTTTATAGGATAGACATCAAATAAATTATATAAATAAATAAGTATCCAGGTATAACAAATTTATTTCTGATCAAATGTTTTTTTTTACGTGTTCTTTTAACTCTAGTAGTACCATTTGTTGTGTAATGTTTTGCTACTTAATTTTATTTGGAGTTTTAGTACATTCTTTAAGATTGATTGATTAATGGGGCTTAACGTCTCATATTTTTGCAACAATGGCTAATTGAGACGATGAGCGGGAGATAATGACGTTGAGAAAGATGATGATGAAGAATAAAGCCACATCCGAATCAGATCCATTGTACGTCGCGTGGGTCGTCATACGGGAGTCCAGCAAGGGTGGGCAGGGCCAAGTGGGAGGAGAAATATTCAGTGGGACAGTGGGGGGGGGGGGGAGGACAGGGTCTCCTTTTGTCGCCTCTTACGACTAGCAGAGTCACTCTGGGCCTATTCTACCCCGGGCCGAGACGGGTCAGTAAATTCTTTAGTTTTGTTGTCTTCGATTCTAATTTATTTTATAACTGGATACGACAGACAAAAAATAAATAAAAAAAATACATTAATTGATAAATAATTTTAAAAAATTAAGTGTTTACGTAAGAATTGAAGTATTTTTTTGTTCAAATCTTTAAAATAACATTCAACAAGAAAGTTTTAGAATAATGCGTATCATCAAGATCCCCACCCATAGGTATACTTAAAAAAATAGTGCAAATTCGCCAGTGAAACAAAACAAGACAAATTCAATAATATTTCAATGTGTCGAATTTTCCAAATACTATTAATGTAGCCTCCTTTTTGGAATATCTTCGTCATCATCATCGATAGTCAGTAACAACAAACCCATGTTATGTTCTCAAACACACAATGATCTGTTGTCCGTGATGAATCTTCAGAGCAAATCCTTTTGATGTAAAATTTCTTATTCGTTGTATCCTACATGTTTTTTGAAGCTCCATCTCAGCGAAGCTACTTTTTACTCGGCCCCCATTTGCAGAACATTCAGGAAACAGCAGAAGTAAAAGCAACGGTTTAGCCGAGCGGTGGCTTAGCCGGTTCACATAAAATTACCAAGTTGGTCTTCCTGATTCTAATGTAGAAGGTCCAGGGTTTGATTCCCGCTTTGGGATGGGTTTTTTAAACTTTGTAACGTGAATTTAATCCATATACACAGTGTCAGAAGCGTTGTGCCAAGGACTTATAAACGCTATTATCTCATACAAGGTGGGGTTTCTGGCAGTTTTGTATATATCTGCCAATTGAAGGGCTAATTCCAATTACGACAGTGTCCATGGCAAATAACCCCCCCCCCCCCCCCCCCCCGTCTGCTATAAAATCAACAGTATACGTGTAAATGGGTAGAGTTAGAAGGCGTCAAGGCACTTTACACGAAACTCCAACACAAGGTGGGGTTTAAATATACACAAATATTTATATATACTAAAAAATATATATAAATACTTATAAAATATTTATACTTTGATATTTATTAAAGTCCCCCACTGCAAATCAGTTTAGTTACTGAGTGGGTGGACTCTAAATGTGAATTTAATTTTATTTATGTATTTATTTATTTATTAATAGGATTTTTACCGTTTTCTCTTGATTTTTAATTGAAAGTATTGAACTGATATTTTAAGTAGGCCCACCTAACTGTCAATATACAACAACATCTGGCGTTCTGTGTGACGCTTAATTTAATTTCTTCAACAATAACATTTTCACAAAATGCTTCCTGCATCATCTTCGTATCCCATTACCGTGCCTTCAAATTCAAATTCTAATACCAAATCTCCATGTCTTTTGACTTTTTATTGAAACCTTACCTTCTGTCGGTATAGAAACTGATGCACTGTGAATGGTGTTTAATGAAGTAGGCCTACACTGCACACACACGTGCACATGCTTCTAAATATTCCAATCACAGAGTATTGACTATTGACAATTGATTGAGCCTTCAGTTGATCTTTTGTACGTGTTTTTAGAATGCAGAGGTTCATAACATGCATTGCAGGTTCTTCTGAGTTTAACTACTTCTTCATGTTGCTGGGGGTGATTTTATCTTTAGAATTTTTATTCACTTATTAGCAATTGCCAACAATTTTTTTTTTTTTTTTAAATTAAAATTTTGTAAGGTTTTAGACGTGACGGGACAAAAACCACAGACCATTTTAAATTTCTAATTATATCTCAAGAATTCTACTTGGAATCGAAAATTTGAATCAACAGCGCAATGTGTTTTGGTAAGCCCTACAGACTGAATGAAATATTATAACCATTAGCGTAGTTATTTTGATTATTAAATCGATAATTAATAATAAAATTAATGAGAAATAAAAAACAAACCGATTATAATGTAAGACACGATTTAGAGCATTCAGTATGTAGGGCTTACCAAACCACAGTGCGCTGTTGATTCAGATTTTCGATTTCGAAGTTAATTATTGAGTTATAATTTTAAAATGAATACTGTGTGCGGTTTTCTACGTAGAGCCAAAACAAAAACCACAGAACATTTTAATTTTTTAATTATATCACAAGAATGGGCCTAGAAATCGAAAATCTGAATCAACGGCGCACTGTGGTTTGGTAAGCCCTACATACTGAATGCTCTTAGTTGTGACTTATATTATAATCAGTATGTTCTTTTATAAATAATTGGTTGTATTACTATTTATCGAATTAATAATCAAATTAACTACGCTAATGGTTATAGTATTTCATTCAGTCTGTAGGGCTTATCAAAGCACAGTGCGCTGTTGATTCAGATTTTCGATTTTATGTTGCAATCTTGAGATATAATTTCCCAATCAAAATTGTCTGCGGTTTTTGACGTAGAGCTACCCTAAAACAGGGTTTTTCCATTTAAAAGATTATAAGATACAAGGTTTGTTAGCCAATAGAGGTAGCTCAGCGGTAATACGCGAGACTCTAATTCGGGAGGTCGCCGGTTCGATTCCGGCCACCGGCAGTCCTGACTGAAGGTTTTTTCCGAGGTTTTCCTCAGTCGTTAAAGCGAATGCTGGGATTGAGTCCTACTATCAGCCCTCGGACATTCCTCCCCAGCCATCCAAACACCCTAATATAACTAGTTAGTCACCTGAAGAGTGGCACATCAGGTAAAGCTGGTGTGCACCCTATAACGGGTATTCCTACAAAAATTATTATTATTACAAGGTTTGTCCGCCAGAACGGACGTATAAGTTGTGCTCACTTCGCCCCGGGCCCATATTTCCCGGTCAAAGCACTCAGCGAGCAAGACTACACTCTATACGCACTAAACACGGGCATTAAGAATTATTCGGTTAAACAAATTAATACCTACGTAATTTATTAGGCGACGGCTAAACACTCACATCCTTTCTAAAATACGTTGCAGACGCTTTCGTTTTTTTTAAATAAATGTTTACAAAATGGCGGCAAAGACACGTTATAGGTAATATAATAAAATAATGGCAATTAAAATCATAACGGAGTTGAACCGTCCTTTCGGATGGGACGTAAAGCAAATTCAAATTCTAGTAGTCTTATTCAAGTTCCCCTTGGTACTTTTTGACATGAGTAGGCTACGTGCCGGTACCAGGCTTCCCCTCCTCCCTTCTTCATCATCATGCATCGTTGTTAATCATCCGTTGTTATACTGGTCACTGTTAAATGGCATAAAATGCTGTATGGGGCCAATTCATCAATAAATAAATAAATAAATAAATAAATAAATAAATAAATAAATAAATAAATAAATAAATAAATAAATAAATAAATAAATAAATAAATAAATAAATAAAATAATATAATGGCAATTAAAATAAAAACAAAACCACATTTTTTACTCTTATATGAGCAAATTTGTAGCTTCTTTAACATATCCCGAAGAATTGCGATTTTCTGTTTTCAACCAGCGAAATTTCAATCTTTAAAAACACATTTTACGCATATCTCTACATATATATATATATATATATATATATATATATATATATATATATATTAAAATAGGAGGCTTTCGTGGCCCGGGTTAATGTTTGTAAAATTAAAAACATGTAGGGTTATTACGCCACGTCCAGTCGTTCTGACGAGGGGACCCAGAGCGGTCTCGAAACGCGGCAACATGGTTTTAGGGTGTGACCGACGTGGCGTAATAACCGGACATATTTTTAATATTACAAACATATATATATATATATACATTTGTAACTCCGTGGTGGGTGTTTTTTTTTTTTTTTTTTTTTTTTTTAGTGAAGTGAACGCTGAGAAGTAACGGTATATGCACTACTGCTGTGTAAAGTAGACAAAGTGGGTATACGCCGAGGGTTGAAGTGGGGGTTCGGCCCCCCCCCCTGTTTTGCCGCAGGAGATTGTTTCAGGGTGTTTTGTAATAAGCACGTTAAAATGGCTTTGGGGGCAGGTCTGTCCTAGATTGAGGACCCATGCTAAAATAATAATTGAGCATTTACTTAAAACAAACATTGGATGACCAAAAATAAATACAAAACACACCAAAACGTAATTCGTCAATATGCATAAATCGATAAAACCAGGGGCGGTACGGCATAGCGCCCCACCACTTTAACCACACTGGTGTTGGTCCGTCTTTTTGATCGAGACGAGTATACCCCCCCCACCCCCCTCGGCGAGGTTCGGTACCCAAATGACTGGATCACGACTTATGAACTGTGAAGGTAGCCTCCATCAATTCCAGACTCACTTCAATCTCCGCGCCAATTTTATACCGAACTTATCGCTTGCTTTCTCAAGTATACAGCTGCTGCTATTTATTAACAATTCTTTGTATTAAATTAGTTGCCAAAATAACATCGGTAAGAATTTCGTTTCGTAAAACTTTCGCGATTCTTATTGAATCATTTCTAGTAAGATGTCAAAAAATGTATTTTAATTTAAAATGTGAAGTGGATCGTAAGTTATCCCGACTGGGCCTATTTTTATGGTGATTAGATGGAGATATACTCTGAGTTTAAAAATCGCATGACATTTTCATTTTTGAAATTATACCTCAAGAATGCTATGCGAAATCGAAAATCTTAGTTTATAACGCTCAGTGGTTTGGTAAGCCCTACTGATTAAAATATATACAAATATATTACAATCCACAGGGAAGTTATTTTTTTGTATTAAATGTATAATTATGAATACAAATTCAATACATATATTAACTATAATAGACCTTTTTCAGAATTCATCTAGGACCCTTAGATAGAGCTAATCACGGCCTTTTAGATCTTCAATGACAACAATGCACAACAGTGAAAAATGCACCTTAACATAACTATCAAGGACCCTTAGATAGTGCTAATCACGGCCCTCTATAATAGATCTTCTATGACAACAATGTACAATGACAATGTACAACGACGAAAGATCGACTAATTTTCTTGTTCTCAACTAAACCACGGACCCACTGTATAGGGCACTAGCAACACCAAAATACAACAATGGAACAAATGAATTGAACTGATGGACAAACAATCAGCTGTCAAAATAATCAAAATTGCAACGATAGAAATAAAAACAAGTGTAGCAATAGTAACTGCTCGCCATTTAAAACTTTTAATAATAGACAACGACTAAGTGAAAGTTTTGTTTGTGTATTTGTTTGTTTTTTGTTTTGTTTTCCAAAATCAGAAGAAATTATTTTTTGACAGCTTGTTGTTTGTCCATCGATTCAATTCAATTGTTTCATTGTTAGCAACTTTACAAACCAGTCCAACTGTTTCTCGCACTGTTTGATAGATACAAATGGTTCCATGAGATGAGACGTGTAAACGTTACTTATGTAAATTAAGCCTATACGCGATGACCAGCGTTGAATTGATTTAACGCACGCTACGCTACGATACGTTAAGCTACGTTACGCTACGCTACGTGAATAAGTTGTCAGGGAAAACGTGAGGGTCATAGTATGAAGCAAATGAAGACAAGACGAATATTTAGTTGATTACACTCGTCACAGGGTTTCTGTAGAAGACATTGAGGAAAATTATAAGTATCTGAGATTTGTTTTGTACACACGCTATTTTATAACTTGAAAACCTATCAAGTATTGATATAGTTACAACTGTGATTTCTAAAATGAATGAATGAATGAATTATTAATGATTGAATTGATTGAATCATATTGCATGTTTTTAAAAGTGATTCATACGAAAGATTTGGTATTTGTGGCAGCTAAACAAAGCAGCTCAGAAGATTGACAATCATACTTTCGTGAAACGTCGGGCAGTGTTGGATAAGTGCAGCAATGCAACAACACTTGAATCTTTGACCACTCGTGACGAAAACCCCCCACATACGGTTCACATCACATATTTTACAAGTATGCATTCCGCCATTTTGTTCTCGGCATTACCCCCCCTCCATCACCTCGATGCAGGTGTCCATTATATCAACTATGCAAGCAATAATTATTTAGCAAAATTATATTGTCTATGTTGCGTCTTCGTCCTTCCCGTCGCCTCCATAAGACTAAGATCAACTCCACCATAGACAGAACAGAACCAGTCTAGATATAATTATTGCCATCATACGAACATCGGATGTTGAGTTGACGTATGAGCTATTTATTGTAATCGCCTAATTTTACGCGTGCAACATTTATACCAGACTGGCAAACATCCAAATTGTAAAATATGCCGACTACAATTACTAGACGTAAAAATTTTAAGTACTTTGTCATAATTTATTATGTAGGTATGTTGTTGAAAATTAGAAATAGTTTTTGATTTGGGCGGAGCCGGTATTAATAATAATAATATATTATATCGTCGTATTTGTAAAATGTTGATATTTTTTTAAAACATTTTTTGTCTGTTGCACGGATATGTAAGTATTTTTTTCAAAGATGACGAGCTTTTTGTTTTTGTTTACTTATTGACTTTGAATATTTCATTTTTTTAAATTATTTTATTACAATTCATAAACAAATTACACCTTCTTCAAATTGAATAAATAAAAAAACATAAAGTTCACCATCTTTACAAACCCCGAAATGTAAATATTTATTGAGTTTTAATAGGGAACCCGCAACTGACGTCACATCCGGACTACAACAATGGAACAAATGAATTGAACTAATGGACAAACCATCAGCTGTAAAAATAATAAAATTGTAACCATAGAAATAAAAACAAGTGTAGCAATAGTAACTGCTCGCCGTTTAAAACTTTTAATAATGGACTACAAATAATGACTACTACAAAGTGAAAGTTTTGTATGTGAATTTGTTTGTTTGTTTTTTTTTTTTTTTTTCAAAAATCAGGAGAAATTATTTTTTGACAGCTTGTTGTTTGTCCATCGATTCAATCTATTTGTTTCATTGTTGTCTTTTGACGTTGCTAGTAGACTATAGGCTATTTCCATTTACTGGTGCTTTGACCTTATAAACAATACTGTGGTATATTGCAAAGAAAATCTCAGGGTGAAATATTACTTGTAGTTTCGGTTCTTTTACTCGTGTCGTATGACAGGCAGAGCTACCCTGGACATGGGACATCCCGCGCTCATTTTATTAAAACATTAAAACAAAGTTCTTGCTTGACACAATCTCATGTCAAACGAAATCAACTGTGTGAATGAATTAGTAAACCAGAAAACGTAATGGAACCTTTTCGGGTACGAACATTAATAAATAAAAATCTTGAACCGATATTTTATACTCTCACCAAATTTGAACCCGAATAGGAAATTTTAAGTTCGATTCCTTGTTTATGTCTGTGATAATGAATATGACCGTTTTCTAAAATTTCTTCTGTAGACATTTCATCAATTTTTGTATTTGACATAAAGTTGGACTCCTGGGCCCAGATTCACAAAAGTGCTAAAGTGATAAGACGCCCTTTAAGGTTGGAATTCATAGTCGGCCCCTACACCTAGGGGCACCCATTGTTGCTATGGATTTGTTTTGTTTATGGGAAATAACATGGAAACAACTGTTACCTTGGTAACAATGGGCGCCCCTAGGTGTAGGGGCCGACTATGAATTCCAACCTTAGTGATATAAACCACGCACATGGCGTTCTTCAATGTCATAAAGACAAATTTAAGAACAATAACAACAATTTAACTTTAATATTGTATTTGTGAATGTGTAGCTACATCCAGAGATGATTTATCTTGATTTATCTTTTTACCTAACTTAGGACAACTTAGAATTGGGCATCTTTGTGAATCCATGCTCTGCTATTTCGTCAGCTGAGAAAAGTTATATTGTGACAACTTTACCTGCGGCCTAGACGGGTAGTCTCGACTTAGGCCAGGATTGGTGACACTACGCCAACGTATGAAACCTAGAATTGCGCACAAGTTTTTATTCATGAGGCCGACTGGAGCTATAACCAGAGCCAATAACCGTACTAACTTTCGTGGGCAATCCTCAACCTGATCCCCTAACCTAACCGAATTTCGTGGGATGTCAGGTAGCTGGGCAAAGTCACTTTGATTCAGTGTAACCCATCCTGGCCTTATCCAACTTTCCTAGACGGGCGACAGTGCTGCTCTCTATCAGTGCGATCGTAGCAAATACCGCTGGTTACTAGGGTATTTGATCGTAGTTCAGATCGGAGCAGAGGGTGGAGCGTCTGGAGCGCAGCCAGATCGCTCCAGATCTCTCACAGATCCGACTTGCGGATATAAAAACAATAATCTTTATAGTTAGACAGCAGTAAACAACGTCACATGCTTCTCTGGCTTAACACCATGTTGTACTTGTAAGTGTCTTGCGTTGGCTAAGCTACTGTGATTTCATTATCAGAGCAAATAGAGTTGGGCGAGTTTTTAAAGAGTGGTTTCTAGTTTCTGTCATCTTTACGTGTACATGTACACTCGGATATATGTACACGATACGTTATTAATCATTTTCTCGGACATAAACTAAAAAGAAAACTCTTTTGTTTTGTAAAAACGTGTTCTGCACGGTCTTGTATTCTTTTGTATGGGTTATTTTTTGTATTAATCAATTCAATTTAACTTACACGTCGTATTGAAATTTACGGTCAAACCTATCGAGATACGCATTTTATACTATAGAACTGTTTGGTTAGATATTTGTTTCGCGCTTAATCCGGCAACTTGTTGTTAAGAGCGAGGGGTATCCTAACGTCAAAAACCGCAGCAAATGTATTTAAAGAGAAAGGATTTAGGCCTAAGCTATAGGCCTAGGCCTAGGCGAGTACCTAAGTTAAGCCGAGACTCATAGTAAACGCCAGGTATCTGTTGTTTTTCATTGAAACAGCGTGCGTAAGGTGTGCAGTAGAGTAGAATCTCAGGTCTGTATGAGACTATTATAGTAAAGTTCATAATCATAGAAAGAAGAAAGGCTTTTGAAGGTTTAGACCTAGGCCTAGCGGAGACTCACACAAGACGCCAGGAATCTGTTTTTTATCGTTGAAACAGCGTGCGTTAGGTGTGCAGTAGATTAGAATCAAAGGGAAGCATGAGACTATTATAGTTAAGTTCATAATCATAGAAAGGAGAAAGGCTTTTGAAGGTCTAGGCCTAGGCCGAGTCGAGACTCACATTAAACGCCAGGAATCTGTTGTTTTTAGTTAAATCAGAGTGCATTAAGGCTCAAAAATTAGAGAAAAAAATAGAGGCAAAAGATTAAAATCTAAGATCAGTATGATACTATTATAGTTAAGTTTATAGTCATAGTAAGGAGAAATGCTTTTCAAGGTTTAGGCCTAGGCCGAGCCGATACTCCACATTAAGCGCCTTAGCACAACTACCTTGATTGTCAATTGTGATTCTAATTGTGTCTCAGTCGGCCGGATTACACCGCCTATACGGTTGGCCGGGGGATTACGAGCCGAGGCGCCGAGACTAGAGTGCGTGGGTGCGAAACCCACGGAAGATATGGATTTCAGTCGAGTCGTTTGAGTTGTTGTTGCACGAATACTCTGATCCGTGTGACGTCAGAAGGTCGGGTTGCTGCTGGAATCTAAGTAGCATGATGAGGCGCTTTATAGACATGATGTATGATATATGATTAGTTTCCTTTTCATTTTATTGTTCTTTGCCAGTTTTTCCACCTTTACAATCAATTTTTAACGTTCGGTTGTTTGTTATTATTTGGCTAAGCTTCAAATTTCACTTCTTCCTTTTATGATCGTTTTCTTCGATTTTAGTGATATTTGCCTTCGTTCTCTTCGCTCTTCTGTATTATTTTATTTCAATCTATTAATGCGGTTATTTATCTATTTGTTTTCTAGTTTGAATGTGTAATGCTCTATCTTTTTAAGCTAGCTCTGTAATATTTGTTGATTTCTTTATAGCTACATTTTGCGAGGACTTTTTATAACAGTTTTCCTTGTATATTGTAGAGTTGACTTCATTGACCTTTTGAAATCAGTTTTACAACTTTTATTATTATTTTTTATTATTATTTATTTTATATACACAACAGAATTGTACAATTCCACAAAGATGTCAAAAAACTGAATATAATTGACAATTAAATAAATCAATAAACTTAATACCCGAAATATTTGTAAGTAAAATTTAAAGAGGATTGAATATCAGCGATGACGATAGATCTCTTAGAAATTTCATATACAGAAATACAACAACTCATTTACTCTTTCTATTTATTTAGCAGTTGCATTATTCGTGCAATGTCAAACCAAAGATGTGATATCCAATGACGTAATTGTAAAAATAACAGATCATTCAGTCAATGTTATCTTTAAAATACAAAACGGCAAACCGGGAACTAAGAACAACAAGATGAAGAATATGGCAACGACTATATTTAGTTGAACATAAGTCCCACACTTTCAACACAATAAAGCAAACCTCCTCCTACTAAAATAAACACAAGAGTTCAATGGCGTGGTTTTACGACAACCTTTCTTTCTGTCTCTCTATAGGGAGTATTCACGTGAGTCACAGCGGCCATCTTTGTGGCAAAAATTAGTATTGACACTTTTGAGCGGTCGATAAAAGAAGAACACATTTAACCCCCAGAAATATTCCTAGTTCCCACGTGACGTCACAGCGGCCATGATTGCGACACAATTGATGAGGAGCAATCCTAGATCATTGGCAGATACTATTCAAATTTAATAAACATGCATTATTTTGAATTTAAAAAAGTAATAAACAAATCACAAATTACAACAATTCTATCTCAAAAACAGGCTGAGTAAGAATTTCTGTGTTCTTTCTACCACAACAAACGGGCTTCAATTGTTTCTTTATGGCAACGTAAAAGTTTGATCACAAATGTGGCCGCTACGCGCACAGAAGTGACGTACGTGTGCAAGCAACCTATGAACAAGGTGATTGATTGCTTAGCAGTGGTTAGCATCCCTGCTTCCAATGCAGAAGGTCCCGGGTTCAAATCCCGCTTCAGGCAGAAGTTTTTTAACTTCTAATGTGGATTCAATTCCATTACTTCTTGGCTTAGGAATAAGTAAAACGGTGACTTTGGAGCCGTCCTAGCAACGAAGCACTCAATAAATTCAAAGTTGTTCTGAATCGGCCTTGTTGATTCTGGCATCTGTCCGCAGGTGTTCGCACTGTCCAATCACTGATTCATCTGTTCCATATTTGAAATATCGATCTTTGATTGGTTATCGCTCACTCGTCGATGGTGTTCGATGCCTACAGGGTTGGTTTAGTCACTTTAAATTAAAGTCCCCCACTGCAAATCAGTTTAATTACTGAGTGGGTAGACTCTAAATGTGAATTTATTTATTTATTTATTTTATTTATGTGTTAGGTCCAGTCTTACAATGTCCCAATAACTACTTATTCGTCGAAAAGCTTGTTGTCTCCATGGCAACCACCAATCAATCAAAACCCTTGAAATCCTCTAAATAGCTTAATTGCTACAAATAACTTTCTTATCAGAAGATTGTAAGACCGGCCCTGAGTCTGTTTGTTCTAGATATTAATTTTCGTAAACTTTGTTCAGTGAGTTGTTGCAAAACTTGAAAAACTCTTATATTTCATGTTGAGCTTACAACTGACACACGTTTAGTCCATCAATATGGCCGATGTGACGTCACAAAAACCACCTTGATAATCGTCACGAAGTACATAACTCTCATAAAAACCCAAAACCAGCCACGTCTGATGTCTTCGTTAAGCCTAAATACGTTACAGTCTTAAGTCGAGAGACGACCAGTTAAATTTGTCCAACCTACTTAAAAAAAAAAAAAGTTAAAAAAACCTGCCTAACTAATCAATAAAGATGTACATATAAATTGTGCAACTTTTCCCCTTCTCCCCTCAACAGGTGAATAACCTTTTGAAAAACTTACTTTTTACGTGTCCCACTAAATCAAAAATATAGACTTTAACAAGGAACAAAGTTAAGTCAAGCGAGTGTGTGTCTAACATATCATTCACAATAGACATATATACAATGTTGTGACATTATCCTCATGAAGGGGAGTAATGATAATCTGGCAACGTTGCATATTGTCTGCTTTGCAATGTGTGCTCTGTGAGAGGTCAATCTTTATTAATTGTGTGTGTACCGTTCTCCTTGTGCTAATCCTTACCTCAGCCAGCCAGGCAGGCAGGCACAGCTTAGAAGTTTAAAGGATTAATAGTAATACCACTTGACATTAAGCTGGTGTTTATACTTAGCATAGGTCATTATTACATATCTGGTATATACAGCTGCACAAGTTCATGGGTTGGTCGCTCTTGTGTCGTTTATTCTTGCATTCAAGTCTCCATTGCATTCAAGTCTCCATGTTAATTCATGGGGGTTCTGTGTTACTCTTGCATTCAAGTCTCCATGTTACTTCAATGAGGATTCTGTGTAACTCTTGCATTTAAGTATCAACGTTGATTCAATTGGGGTTTTCTGTAAAAAGTGTTCTTAGTATTTGTATCCTACTTCTGTTTTCATCTAACTTTTTCACAAAAAACAATAGCGCGATATATGATTTACATTGCCCACTCACTCCCCCACCTCTTATTTTTAACATCCGCCTAGCACCATCATATGACTGTCCGTTATGACAGTCGTTCCGCTCAAGTACCTTGATTGCCCCCCCTCCCCTCAAAATGCGTCTAGCATTTGATCATGCATCTATAACCACCTTTTCCCTTAAAACATTGTGATATAATGTGTACATTGTTGAACTACACGCTTTATCCACGTATTTCGACCACGCCCTCCCATCCCCAAGGCCCCACAATTAAAGGTTTTTAATTTTATCCCATACATCTGTTTTAATCTAACCTTTTCACGAAAAACAATACTGATATGAATTACATTGACCACCCACTACCTTTACTTTAACCTCCCCCTCTTATTTTCTTAATCCCCCCTAGCAACATGACTGCGCTATGACGTAGTTGGACAGTTGTTCCGCTCCAGAGCAAATAGCCCATCCCAGCCCCCCCCCCTCGGCCCCCCCTTCCAATTTAACGCAATAAAACAAGCGGAGCTCGGTCGCTCGCTCTCATAAAGATTTCAAACCATTGATGTCTGGTTCGATGGTTCGTATCCAGTCAGTATACCAATCATGCAGTCATTTAAAAATTAAATCGCGCCTTAAGGACACGATACTTGTTCTTGTACAGTCTGTGTAGAAAGTGGGACCGCGTAGCGTTCGATATGCGGTTGGTGGATGAGCAGGTGGAAAATATAGTTGCGAATTATTTTAATAAAAACTCCAGAACGTTACAAGTACCGTATATCATTTTCCACTGAGTATTTATTATTATTATTTCTATTATTAATTGTCTATTCTTGTCATCACAAAAAAAAGTTTTGACAAGAAACGGCGTCGACGCTAGCAAACATTGTGGCAAAACACTTAAAATCCTAAGAAATCTTGTGCCGCGAAGAGCCTTCTAAACACTAAATACTACGCTAACGTTTTAATTAAACTGAACTTAACTAAAACTTAACTAAACTTACACTAACACGTCACAGGTTTAAAAGTCTTCCACATGTGCTTCTTGCACATGGAAGGGACATTGCTTACTTGACAGTCTTTAAGTGCGTTTGGCAAGCTGTTACTACGATCTGACTACTAAATCTATTGGCAAATCAGTGAATAAGTAAACTAACCACACAAATCGGCTGTGGGCCGCCATTTTTGCACTTTGGCCACGATTTGAGGCTTTTTGTTCTACATTGTTGGTATAATAATAATTTTTCGTAGGAATGTCCGTTATAGGATGCAGCCTGATGTGCCCCTCTTCAGGTGACTAACTAGGTTATTAGGGTATTTGGATAGCTGCGAAGGAATGTCCGAGGGCTGTTAGTAGGACTCAATTCCAGCATTCGCTTTTACGACTGAGGAAAACCTAGGGTAAAGCTTTCAGTCAGGACTGCCGGTGGCCGGAATCGAAACGGCGACCTCCCTAATTAGAGTCTCGCGTCTAAGCCACCTCTATCGGTATTGTTGGTATGTATTTACTTGGCTAGGGGCTAAAATGGCCGATAATTTCCAATACCGGAAATGAGAATCGCAGACACGCTCTTCAACGATATTGGAGGTTCTTTATGATTCTAAGTCCATGGTTTGTGTGCGCATGGTGCTAGAAAATCGTTTTTCACCGACTCTAGTTCATTTTAAACACTCCAGAATCCTTTGCATAGTTTCACCATCTACATTTATTTCCGAATCCACTTAACTTTGTTAATCTTCGATTTAATATCCGGCGCTGTTGGCCGAGGCCGATTAGACGTTGGTCTAGTAAACAGCGGTCTCTGCGTTCCAGGTTTGAATCCTGGCTTGGGCATGTGGATGTCATGTGGTGTCTTTTCATCCTCATAATCACCCACTCATCGTCTCGATTAGCCTCGTTGCAAAAAATATGGGACGTGAAACCCTATCATCATTCGATTTAATAATCCCGGTTTCGTAACCGTAGTTCCAACCAACATTAGATAGAAAATGCATGGCAAACACCATGTTTGTTGGAAGAAAACCTCCGATTAATGGCTAAACTAGGATAAAAAGTTTGGCGCAACCGGGCCTCCGAGTCAGAATGAACCGTGAGTGGACCATTAAAAAAAAAACGAGTCCACATTTAAAATCAGACTTCAGTATTTCACAGATAAAAATCAATAAGCTTTGAGAATGTTACCTCTTTCTCCATGTCTTCCTTTTCCTCTCAGTTTTCTTGTGATATGGTGACAAATCTGAAAAAATAAAGAAATCGATTCAAAGCAATCATTTTTCCAAAGAGATTTCATATTTCTACGAAGTCAGATATGTAAAGTGTTTAATAGTTAATTAAACAAAGAATTGTTTTTGACTTACGGTAGAGTGCTTTAAGTATTTGCATGAGACGGTTACATATCAGACATTTATACGATCTCCCAAGAATCTGTTTTTTTCGTGATTATTGGTTTTTAACGACGTACTCGACAACTATAGTTGAGAAACTGTAAGAATGACGGCCCCCTCCATATCCCCTCCACAGCTACCCGACCCCCTCAACTCTGTGACAACCTGACAAAATGAAATACGTTACTGAAAATCAGTTTGTTTCAGTTGTTTAGTTTGTTGTTTCATGGAGTTGGGGGGGATCGGGTAGCAGAGGAGGGGGCCGTCATTCTTACAGTTTCTCAACTATACATCATAAGATGTCGGGGGTGATTGGAGGAAAGGAAGAAGTAGGAGGAGAACGAGTAGGAATCATATTCAAAGAAGATAAGGAGAGAATAGGGAAATGGTGGGACCTTACTCTCCCATCTCTTACCATAGGCAGAGGTGAAACCCTGGGTTGAAACAGCGTGTATAAAAGACTGTAGTTAACAGGGAAGGATACCTCTACGTCAAAAACCGTACAAAAGTTTCATTTATTAATTAAATCTCAAGAATGGACTTCGAAATCGAAACTCTGAATCAACAGCGCACTGTGGTTTAGTAAGCCCTACATACTGAATGCTCTAAATCGTGTCTTACTTTATAATCAGTTTAGTTTTTATTAGTAATTAATTTTATTACTAATTATCGATTTAATAATCAAAATAACTACGCTATGGTTATAATATTTCATTCAGTCTGTAGGACTCACCAAACCACAGTGTGCTGTTGACTCAGATTTTCGATTTTGTGTTGCAATCTTGAGATATAATCAGGTCGAGAAAGTGAAGTCAGACGAAATGCAGTCCACTTCCTCCCCACTCTCTTTTTCTCCCTCATCCCCTATCCTCCCCTCCCACCCACTTGCCCCTTTCCTCCAAACACCCCTCTATTTCCTCTTCATATTTCACCCACTCATCGTCTCGATTAGCCAAGTTGCAAAAATATGAGACGTTACGCCCAAATATTAATCAATCAATCTCTTGAGATATAATTTTAAAATGAAACTTTTCTGCGGTGTTAACGTAGAGGTACTGAGGTCGGCATAAGACTGTACATAGTAACGTTGTGACTAGTATAAACCACAATTAGTATGAGAGATACTAAACAGTCTCTGCTCTCGGCGTTGAGCTAATGTAATTATCGAGGGATTTGTTTCCAAGACTCGATCTGTGTTCAGATAGCGTCCGTGCTCGCCTTCCTCTGCTCTTCGCCGTTTGATCTCCTCATTAACTTGGTGGATTAGATTTTATTAATACTTGTTTATAGGACGGCGCGGGTCTGCAGCCGCTAGGACTTCTGGGCTCGTGTCTGGGGCCACGTACGGTCGCTAGGTCGCCATTGACGACCGTTAATTTATTCTGGCGCAACTAAGGTGTTTCTTACTTTTGTATCCAGGATCGAAAAAAAATGTATAATTAGTTAATTTTTAATTTCTATTACTATGGTTCAATAATATGTCAGAAAGAAGCTTAAATTATTAAATTTGAATTCTTTACTAAAAAATACGGTTCTATTGTCCTCGAATCGATATCTAAAAAATAGTAAAATATAATTTTTAACCTCTTCTCTGTCTGTAACTTCCAAACTAGCAATTTTACGACAAATGTCAGTCTAGGCCACTTATGTTTTAGTAACGTATTCTACATTTATGGAGAAAACATTCCGCGGAACGCGATAACGTACTCTCTAAAAATGCAAAAAACGAACTTCCCGCGCGAAAAAAACGATTTTGCGCGCAAAAAACATATTCCCCCCGCGGAAAACGTAATTTCTCTGCGAAAGACGAATTTTCACTTCGAAAAACGTATTTCCACAAGGGGGAACGTTCACCAGTCGCCACCACCACGAGCAAAGACTTGCCCCCCTACACCCCCCCCCCTCTCTCTCTCTCTCTCTCTTTCTTACTCGCGGCCGTGCAACTGATCGGAATGTCGCTTCCACGTCCTCAGAACATCCACGTCGAAAGAAAGCTCCCGCTCGCATAATATATATAATTATGTATTTTAAAAACTATCTCTCCATCGCATCAACCTCATTTTCATATTCCCGCTAACAAAACATTAAAAGTAAAAAATAAATATTATATATATATTTTTTTTCTTTCTTTTCTTAAATAATAATTACGTACGTAGGTAGAAAGACCGGGATTGATACAAACTAACAGAACGGGTTAAGTTGCGATAAAATCCATGAAAAATATTCTTAATTCCCTCCGGCTCGATTTCCTATCAGGCAGACAATTTTAACATTACCTACCTGAGCCATAAACGCCTAAAAAAAATGTTTTGAGTAAATTCTTCTCGTGTTCGTATTAATCTCTATTTAAAAATCTTAATGTTCTACAGAAGTGTATGAACAGACCTACGCAAATAAAGAAAATTACAGTAATATCTATTAATCTGAGGATATTAACTATATAGTCAAATATGCGGTGTATAGAATCTTGAATCTTGGGGTCTCTAATAAGGTAGAGACGATTGGATATCTGATTGACCACTGGTCAAACCTTATTCGAGTAGGTTTAGACCGGGGGTGCTTTTCGTCGTTTTAGATGTTGTCTGTCTGAAGGAAACCGTTATAAGTATCTAGACACGTGGAGGTTCACCCTACCATACAAGATGGTGCTTGTGAGATTGTTGTGGTGAGTTCTTATTTGTATAGTGATCTAATGTCGTTTAAAATTTCTTCATGAGCTGAAATGTTTAAGGGTTAAGTGAACAAATTTTTTTTTTATTCTTATAATTATTGATATCTTGAAAACGCTTTATCGAGATACTGAAAAAGTTATTCCTTTGCGCGCATTTGGTTTTGTATCAGATAAACAATTAATTAAAAACTGCCAAATATTGTTATTGTTAGGATTTTAACGTCCATCTTTATAAATCAGTTTTTATAACTGAATAGGATAGACATTAAGTAAATAAATAAATAAAATTCAATTTAATTTAATTTACAGACAATTTAATCGTCTCGATTAGCCTCGTTGCAAAAATATGGGACGTAAATCCCTAAATATCGTCATTATCATCACAAACAATTTCAAAGGTTTTAGATTCGTTGTTTCGCTGAGATAGAAAACGGAATTCCGCGTAGGAATTACTTTTTCAATGTTTTAAAGGATTCTCAAGTTATCAATAACATATAGTTAATTCTGTGTGAATAGTTTAATAACGTATAGATACAATTATGTATGGAGTATGTATTTACCGGGGGAGTTTTTCGTTTTAGATATTGTGTCTGGAAGAAACCGTTATACGTATATAGACGCTTGGAGGTGCACCCTACCATTCAAGATGGTAGTTTTGAGATACTTGTGGTGAGTTCTTATTTGTATAGTGATCTGAAATCGTTTAAAACTACTTCAGAATTTGAAATGTTTAAGAGCGAAGGGTACCTTCATGTCAAAAACCGCAGAAAATGTTCATTTTTTAAATTATATCTCAAGAATGGACTACGAAATCGAAAATCTGAATCAACAGCGCACTGTGGTTTAGTAAGCCCTACTAATACTCTAAAATTATAATCAGTATGGTTTTTGTTAGGTTTGAATTTGTTTTTAATTTTATTGCTTATAATCCAACCATCCACACTTTACACGCAGTATAAGCACCGTGTGTTAGTACATACAGCGCTATATGGGGCCAAATTTAGCAACATTATTTTGTTTTATTTTTATTGTCTTGTTTTGTTTGTGTTTGTTGTGTGTTGTTTGTTATTTGCAAGTCTAAAACGTGTCCTGATTTAAATGGCGCCTTTTAAGATGGACTAAGGGATGCATAATCTGCCCAAAATTTTAAAAAGCCGTATTTAATTAATCAATTTTCACACTTTGCCATTATCGACGTAGGAGGAAGAACGACGCTGCTTCACCGTAAAGTTGCGTGACATTGCCACTTGAGCACTTCGTTCGTTTTCACTAGCGCCCTAAGTGGCCAAACTCAGTGACTAAAGAAACATCAAACACGCCTATAGGCACCAAGATTGCCCACTGAGGGCGCTAGTGAAAACGAATGAAGCGCTCAAAGTGGCAATGTCGCGCAACAATCTGCTGAACCAGCGTCGTTCTTCCTACGTCGATAATTGCAAAATATTGTGAAAATTGTTTAATTAAATGCAGCTTTTAAAATTTTTGGGAAGATGAGGAATCCCATCAGTAAATCTTAAAAGGCAAGCCGCCATTTTAATAAGCACACGCTAAAGACCTACGAACCACAAATAACACAACAAACACAAAAAAACAAGACCATGAAAAAAACAAAAAAACACAAAACAAAACAAAATAAATACACATCAACAAGAAAAAACAAACACAAAACAAAAAACAAGATATATTACAATAATATCTGGCACTGTTTTCAACCGCAAAATGAAATCTTCAGCAGTAAGTTGCTAAATTTGGCCACATATAGCGCTGTATGCACTAACACACGGTGCCTATATCAACCATCAGCGCGAGTGAAACCAATGAAAAAAGTCTATTTTCTTTCCCAGCCCAAGACATAAATAACACTGACATAAATCATGTAGTATGTCAGACAACTGACATAAGTGTAGACACAACCGGCGTGTTTAACTTTCTGTCGCCATTAAAGTTTGGTCGTGCATCAATTGACGGCGCTTAAAGTTCGCGATGTAGACTTTGACCGGTAGATTCTCGGTATAATATAATAATAATAATAATAGTAATAATAATAATAATAATAATAATAATAATAAAAATAATAATAATAATAGTAATAATAATAATAATAATAATAATAATAATAATAATAATAATAATAATAATTAAAATTAAAATAATAATAATAATAATAAAAATAATAATAATAATAATAATAATAATAATAATAATAATAATAATAATTATAATAATAATAATAATAATAATAATAATAACAATAACAATAACAACAATAAAAATAATAATAATAATAATAATAATAATAATAATAATAATAATAATAATAATAATAATAATAATAAATAAATAATAATAATAATAATAATAAATAAATAATAATAATAATAACAATAATTATAATAATAATTATAATAATTATAATAATAATTATAATAAAAATAATAATAATAATTAAATCTTTATTTGTACAAAAAAAGCAGTTACAACTTATTTACCAGTAGATTCTCGGAATGTTGACTGTATGTTCTCCTACCCAGAGAAACGCTTGTTAAAATTGATTTTAACTGTTTTTAAAATTTTAACAAAGCAAACAAAACGACAAAAAACAAAAACAACAAACATCAAAAGTAAATAACCTCTAGATAATTAATTATTGTTCTGTCTAATGACAGTTTCTTTGAAAAAATAAATAAGGAAATATCAGGTCTAGGCTCTAAGCTTAATTAGTAAAACGAATGGCAAATCGAAATACTGAAATAATTAAACAATCCCAATAGATGATTTTCAGAATTGCTAGAAAGCCGTGATTTGCTCTATCTAAGGATCCTTGATAGTTATGTCGAGGTTCATTATTCACTGTTGTGCATTGTTGCCATTGAAGATCTAGAGGGCCGTGATTAGCTCTATCTAAGGATCCTAGAGCAATTCAGAAAAAGGTCTATAGGCCTTTTTGCATTTTACCTTTTATAGATGACTCCTATCGGATTTAGAAAGGTGTGTCCCTTGAATAATGATGCGCAATATACTTCACAATTACAAAACTATTAAATATATTATATATTATTCCTAAAAACATCATGAAATTAAATTATTAATATTATTTCTGTTGCTATTGTTATGAGAACCGTGAAAAACGGCACTTTAAGGAAAGATTGCATCAAATAAAGCTTTACAAAGTAGGCTGAAGTCCTCGGTACAAATGTATAGACTTTTATTTATAAATAACCACGAAACAACGCTCTATTTAAAAGTGTTTTGTCTCTTGCGCCATCTCTATTTATAATTTTTGTAAGAATTTTCAAAAATCCCCCAACCTCACCGTTGAAAAAAGGTAAAAAAAAAAAAAATCTAAAAAATCTCGACATAAAATAAGATTCCAAAAGGGTGCGGTCTAAAAACTATACCGGAATGCAAGTAAAGATTTTATCACCGTACAAAACCACACGGTTAGTTTTACTACTCAATAAACGGTTCTACAACATGAGGTAGGCCAGCCTACCATTACACACCTGACGAAGCAATCGTAAAGATCCGAAAAAAATCATATACTAATAATAATAATAATACAGTCCACAGTTAACAAAATCAATAAATTAATTTTAAAAGGTGGTTGCCGGTTAACAGGCGTGACAAATAACACCGTGAAACTAGTAACGTTTGACGTACGTACGTACGTACGTAAATACGTTTCATTTAAGCTGTCGTTTTTCATCTACGTTTTCTACCACAAATCTGCACAACCACGCACCATACGATGGGATTTACATTTTTCAGTACTAAACTGTGTACAGAACATTTTCTTGACTGGTGTTTTAATTTTTATCACTTTACTTTACTGGTAACTAATAAGTTATGGAAGACATTACTGCCAACGTAAATAAAACGTAAAAAAAAATATCGTACACACTTCTTCAATTTTACTTTATTACTTCTTGTATAGTCATTCCAGTATATTTAGTGTTTAGTTATTTTTATAAGTATAGTTTCGTCACGTTAACTTGCATGGTTACGACGTCATAGATTATGTAATGGTGAGGTAACGCATATGGGAGAAAGAACTACCAACATAAATCTAGTTGTATCTCGTTTACTTGTGCTCGCTTGGAATGTGCCTATTGACAACGCCTGCCAACAGACGGGCTGGTAGTACCACTACAATGGGTAGGCGTAACAAGTGCACAGAGAGCGTAGCGAGCGATCCGGCCAACACTCACTGAATATTGGATACACACAATTTTCAAAAATAAGAATTCTTAAGTCATTGCAAAACTATTTGACTTCTTTGGAATTTGTGTATAATTTTACAATAATAAGTAGTGCACTGGCTTCTAGAGGGGTTTTCGGTGACTTCCAGCAGGCAGTGCTCAGTGGCCGGATCACTCGCAACGCTCTCTGTGCACTTGCTACACCTCCCCATAGCGTAGCGTTCTCAAAATCAAACTAGAAAGTTAATTTGGAGTGTTTTTTTATAGCGAGAGACGAACTATATCGTTATTGAGAACGAAGAACAGTTCCGCATTGGTCTCTCTACACAATTACACCTTCTTCTTCTTCTTCTCAGCTCTCGGCTTGTAGTAATGATCAAATTAAGCCGGAAGGACAGTAATATAACAATAAAAACACCGATCTATCTATCCATCACAAGTGCTGCACTAGAATACATTGATTTACATTTTATAGGACAATATATCTGGTACAGTCGCCTCACAAAAGGATTGCAACAGTTATTGAAGACTCAAACTAACAATTGATAGCGCTGCTTAATAATCTCCGTATCTACGAACAGTCGAAAATATAAACATATTTACGTTTTAAATTTTGCTCCCAAAATTGACTTGTATGCATTAGATGATTTTCAGAGGGCCGTGATTAGTTATATCTAAGGGTCTTTGATAGTTATGTTAAGGTGCATTTTTCACCGTTGTGCATTGTTGTCATTGAAGATCTAAAGGACCGTGATAAGCTCTATCTAAGGGTCCTTGATAGTTATGTTAAGGTGCATTTTTCACCGTTGTGCATTGTTGTCATTGAAGATTTAGAGGGACGTGATTAGCTCTATCTAAGGGTCCTAGATCAATTCTGAAAAAGGTCTATTACTCTAACAAGATCAATTATATTCAAAAACTGTAAACACATTATTTAGAGGCGCAACATTTGAATAGTTAGCTTTGTGCAACTTTACTGTCTGTCTATCTGTCTATCCGTGCTATGTCTATCCGCTTATCTCGTACAGATCAATGTTTATTAAACTCTCACCCAGCTAAAGTCTAAGAGGATCAGATATAGTCTCATATTTACATGGCTTAAAGACATTTAATCCTAATTCGTATAAACCTTTTGACATATTTCACAATAAGCTCGGGGATTAAGTCTGTTGGAAATTAAACATTTAATACGAGATTATGTTGCAAGTGTTAAATACAAAGGATGGGTGTTGGGTGTACCACGAGGCTTAACGCAGCACAAATACGGTGGGAGTGTTCTGTATTTAGAACTTATTATATATTGGCATTAACTTATGTATTCGCATACCACGAACCAAATTTTTGCTCTAGAGTTGATATGAACAACTCCAGTAAGTAAAGAAAAGAAACTATTTTGGTTCTCACTATCATGCTCATCATTAGTCAATAAGTTGACAGATAATTCCAATAATTTACGAACCAAATTCGCCTACCAAAATCATATTCGTCGTCCATCTACCAACAACTCCAGTAATTAACATCAATAATTTTTCTATACCTTTCTTTCAAATTCTGAACTAAATTTCAGGCGTCAACTTTTGCACCCATAATCAGACTAGATCAAGCTCAGACTCTCCCAAAATTAGAATAGAAAACCTTAAATGTTCACGAACTGCTGCCGCAGACTCTTAATTTCGACTGTTAAAACCATAATATCATCATCAATCGACAGCCAACTCCCGAAATAAACATAATTTTTCTATACCTTTCTTTCAATTTCTGAACTAAATTTCGGGGCGTCAACTTCCGCACCCATAATCAGACACAACACAACCAAGGTTAGACTCTCCCGTGGTTCGTCACTCCACCGCGGGCAGCGCGCGATGCGTCATGTGGGCGTGGTCAAAGGTCAAGGAGTGACCATCGTCCGTTATGCATAACCATTATCTCACATTATTAGGCCTTTATTTGCAACAGTATTCATAGGTTGCACACGTACGTCACATCTTTACGCGTGGCGGCCACATTTGTGATCAAACTTTCACGTTGCCATGGAGAAACAATAGATGGTTATCAGAATTGATCTAGCAAGCTGTGATACGCTCTATCTAAGGGTCCTTGATAGTTATGTTGAGGAGCATTTTTCACTGTTGTGCATTGTTGTCATTGAAGATCTAGAGGGCCGTGATTAGCTCTATCTAAGGGTCCTAGATGAATTCTGAAAAAGGTCTATTGAAGGCGGTCGTGGTAGAACACATACATTTTTAGTTCTTTAAAATTCAGTATGTTTTTGAGATAAAATTGGTATGTGAGGTAATTGTTTATTTGTTTATTACTTATGTTAACTTCTTAAATTCGATATTAGTCTTGTTTATTAAATTTGAATAGTATTTGCCAATGATCTAGGATTGGTCCTCATCAATTGTGTCGCAATCATGGCCGCTGTGACGTCACGTGGGAACTATGAATACAAATCCCACACAAGTGAAAATTGAACATAGAGACATACACAGACATGAAAGTATGCAACTTAATATAATAAACACATTGATTCAGCAATGAGGATGATTTAAAAGTGAGGTACAATGTAAAGAAGGTCGAAAAAGAAATTTTAAAGTATATAAGATAAAATAAATTGATATAACTATTAACACGTTATTCAAATTGACATTTACCTCAATTGTGGTTTGGAGTTCTATAGTGGCAAATATACAAATTTGACGATCTTCGTTATATATATCGCATTTCAAAATTAATTATCATTGAAAAACGTTTTCATTTTCTCCAAGTTTAGCATTAATTATTTTAAATGTATCATTTTCTAGCATTTACTTTATTATTTTCGTCAAAACCTTGAATATTAGCGAGTTTCTTGCACTTCAAATAGATATTTATTTACTTATTCAATATTTCACATACAGCGTATTCTGCCATTTGGCGTGAATTAAAAAACATAACAATCAAAACACAGAAACAAGCACAAAGAACACATATTACACATGTGTTTGTCACAATACTACATTACATAAGTACAATAACAAAAAAAAACAAAGTACAAAAATGCCAGTGAAAGAGACAATGCGCACAATGAATTTAAAAATAAAAATTGTGTGTGCGGTTTTTTTAAGTAGCGTAGAAGTCTCCCTCGCCGCTTCGCTTCAAGTCTAGCCTACTTCATCAGCGATTTGTCCCAGTCACTCTGCCCTCTAAACGAACATAACGAGCGACGCCAGCCCAGCCTAATTACCAAATTAAAATCTCTTTAATTAAATAATGGTAACTTAGGCTACTCTGGTGGTTAGCGAAGATTTTGCATTCATTATATTATAGATCATTCTGGAATAAATTATCAGTATGTTTTTTTAAACATAGGTAGAGAAATATTTGGGTCAACCTACAGAGATAGGTTATTTGTAGGGATACGTTCTTTTAGCGTTTTAGGTTTTAGATGCTAAATTGGTCATTTATTGGTTTTATTTTTTAAAACGCTACAAAATACTAATTTTTAAAAAAATAATGTGTTGCCATTCCTATTGAGATCTAGTAAAGAACTGTATTTTAACCCCTTAAGAAGTTCAAAGTTACAACTGAATTGATTTTAACTAGTACCTGCACATAATTTTTCATTAGAAGTGCAAGAAACCCCCTGACATATAAGGTTTTGACGGAAAGAAAAATACAAATGCTACATTTAAAATAATGAATGCTAAATTTCGAGAACATTTTTGCTAAAAAGACGTATCCCTAGTTATTTGCCTTGGCGGTGTTGTGGCGTTCTAGCTGGTGGGTTTTACTATGGACACGGGTTCGAGTACCGCTGAGGTTTATAAACAGTTTGAATGAACAGAGAAAAACAATTTGATGTCAGCTGTCAATTGAGTGACCACAAGGATCCAGCATACTAGATAATTAGAAAAATACATATTAAATACAAGGTTTTAGTGACAACTAATGCAAGGGAGGGGGGGGGGGGGGGGGGAGGGCTGGAGCTGCCCCCGAAATCCCATCTTTAATAAAATACTCTGGAAATCGTCAAAATTTCCTCAAAAAATTGAAAAGGTTTACTTATGAACTTCTCTACTAATATTTTGCAAAGTCGGGAAACACTCCCGTATAGGTGAGATTGTTTAAGTTGTAACAATATAGTAATTTTACATAATGTTAAGGTCAAGTCTTACAATGTCCCAATAACTATACTTATTCGTCGAAAAGCTTGCTGTCCCCATGGCGACGGCCAATCAAAATCCTTGAAATCCTCCAAATAGCTTAACTGCTACAAATAGATATCTTATTAGGAGATTGTAAGACCGGCCCTTAATCTAGAAATTACTTTAAAATCGTACTTAGCGCCGTTGTAACCCGTACCCCGTTCAACAAAGCACCTTATTACCTTCTTCTTAAACACATTCAAACCAATTAAAAAATACGTATCTTAAGAGCGTTCGGCAGTAGAAGTTTTACTGATGTATTGGCCGTCAACCAAACTCTTAAACTAATAGTAGGATTATTATAAATATTTACCTACTTGTAGAGGGATGTCATATCTTTGCATGGTATTAAGTACATTTGTCACCAACCTATTCAAATATAATGTATCCATTTTTAAACAGATTCTCCGTATTATTTCGCCGAACATTTTCGATGAAAGTAATTTATTTGCGTAATTCAAACGTGAGTATATTATTTTTGAGCAGGCTTGTCACAAATGTACTTAATACCATGCGTAGATATGACACCCCTCTATAAGTAGGTAAATTTTCAAATTAATCCTATTATTTGTTTATAAGAAATTTAGTTGACTAAAATCGTCTACTACTGAACGCTCTTAAAAAAAATTACTTACGGCGCTATTGTGGGGAACATCCCTCCCCCATTGTGTCGTTTGTTGAGCATCTTTTTACAATTATATTGTACTCTGGGAAGCCCTCCCCGAAATATATTACCCGTCTGGGCACG
This sequence comes from Isoperla grammatica, assembly GCA_945910005.1. Taxonomy (NCBI): domain Eukaryota; kingdom Metazoa; phylum Arthropoda; class Insecta; order Plecoptera; family Perlodidae; genus Isoperla; species Isoperla grammatica. The sequence goes on from OX246749.1 coordinate 31,659,300, forward strand.
GGGAAGAATAGCCCCAGAGTGACTCTGCTAGTCGTAAGAGGCGACGAAAGGAGACCCTGTCAATTTCCCCCCCACTGTCCTACTGAATATTTCTCCTCCCACTTGGCCCTGCCCACCCTTGCTGTACTCCCGTATGACGACCCACGCGACGTACAATGGATCTGATTCGGATGTGGCTTTATTTTACATCTTATCTTTCTTATCTTCATTATCACCCGCTCATCGTCTCGATTAGCCATTGTTGCAAAAATATGAGACGTTAAGCCCCATTAATCAATCAACTGAAATATATTCCTGCGTACGTCACTGAGTCACTAGATAGGGGGGGGACAGAGATAGGCCGGCCTGAAGTACTCCGGCCACCGTTCTGTCAGTCAGGCTAGTCAGTCTAGGCTACAGCCTGTCAACTTGTCCGAGTAGGAGACGCAAAGACTACCGGCCGAAGACGACACGACTCCCGCCGAACATGGACGAACACTTCCGGACTTTGAGTAGTGACGGACGCGCAGTCGCGACAACGTCTCGGTTTGTTTGAAGACGAGGGAGGGCGAGATGGCGCATCCCCCCCTTTTTGGATTTGACTTAGCCTCTGGATTCAAACGAATCGTTTTTTTTGTTTTCTTTATCGACGAAATAATATTATTGTACCTAAAATGGCTTGAAAGGTGAAATATATGGGAGGGCAAAAGGGCGCACCCCCCTTTTGGATTTGACATAGCCTCTGGATTCAAAAACGAATCTTGATTTATATTCTAGAAAGGTTATCTTAATTAGCAAAATAATATAATTGTACCTAAAATGGATTGAAAGGTGAAATATATAGTAAATGAACAACATGCATAAAAATGATGGCCGTACAAGGTGGGAACAAAAACTATAGTAATCAATTATTCTATTGCACACATTTTCTTAGATGTTTTTAGATTTTACTACAGTGCCAAATTTCCCTTTATTTATGTTAAGTCTACGTTATTGTTTTGAAATGCTTTAAAATAGTTACATGGTAAAATAAAGCATAATATGCTATCTTCTAGATAATTTAGTGCTCTTTATTATGAATGGTTCTTCGTTTTAATTAATATTTACGTTTCAAATTGTTGTTGTAGCAATATACCTTTCACAATAGATGATTTTCAGAATTGATGTAGAAAGCCGTGATAAGCTCTATCTAAGGGTCCTTGATAGTTATGTTAAGGTTCATTTTTCAGTTTTGTGCATTGTTGTCATTGAAGATCTACAGGGCCGTGATTAGCTCTATCTAAGGGTCCTTGATGAATTCTGAAAAAGGTCTATTAAATCAAAAGATTTGAAAACAAAGTATTTATATTTTTACAATCTTAAGGCAATTTTTACAGAGAAAAATCGTGGGTTCCGCGGGCTGGTTAGATGAACATACACTACAGTCGTAAATACTGTCTATGTGCAGCTGTGATTATCCTAGGCGTACACCACACTGCGATGCAATACGTGACAGATACGATACGATTGTAATACACATTCATCATGCCTAAGTTAGAAACGAAGAAAATGCCGTGTTATTTACCTCGGCGATAACCTATAATTTTGTAATTTTGTATTTATTTTATGTATATGACATTTATTTATAAAACTGATTTACAAAGGAGGTTGACACATAAATAAATACAACGATAAAATAAACAAAAGAAAGAATGATAAAAGTAATGAACACAAATCAAGTTAATGTAGCAAACAAAAAAACAAAAACAATAGTAGAGAAAGAGAACGAAAGAGAGAGAGAGAGAGAGAGAGAGAGAGAGATTGATTGATTGATTGATTGATTAGCGTCTTTATTTATGGCGGGATTAATGCCTGTTAGGCATTCTCTACCATCCAACCATTTTATAAGATACATACAATAACAATACAGACATAATATAAATTTTGATTCCTAGATCGATACAAACATATAAAATTATGATTTAGATAAATTAACAGAGAGAGAGAGAGAGAGAGAGAGAGAGAGAGAGAGAGAGAGAGACACAGAGAGAGAGAGACCGAACGACGAATACTTCAAATAAATATTGAAAACATACTTAACTAAATAGACATATACAAAAAAGGTATTAAAATAGTAAATTTAAGTGCCAGAAAGGCAGTCAATTGTAAAATGGAACTTTGGAAGTAAGAAAGAGAAATAAGTATTCGTGCAAAAAAAGCAAAGGATTTGTGTATTTATTTTATATAAGATATGATTGTTCAATCTCTGATGTCTGGTGACGTATGCCCCGTTTATCCGCCATAAACATTTATAAACATACGAAACGTGCAGCTCAATCCTGTCTATAAACAAACAAAAATTCATTCAAATTCATCGTAACACAAAACATTACCATGTCCCAGTAAATTGATCCTAATCTAAGTTATTTAAACATAAAACAAACCTACCGCATGCAAATAGCCTATTGTGTGACAATCAAAGAGACTGTGGGACCCATGAATACTCTTCTGCTAGTACAATATCATTTAAACACTTGACTTTTCACAAGCGGCAGCGCCCAATAAATTGCCCATCACACATTTACTGCAACAAAACACACACAGAGACAAATGAATGCAGCACGCGATATATAAGAAACTATCCGTACACACTAAACGACCCAAGCAAAACAAACTTCAAAAGGAGTTTGATTCTAATATTATAAGCGTTGTTATTTTTACATACAATAGGACACTAGCAACACCAAAAGACAACAACGAAACAAATGAATTGAATCGATGGACAAACAACCAACTGTCAATAAATAATTTCTTCTGATTTTGGAAAACAAAACAAAAAACAAACAATTAATTACACATAAAAAACTTTCACTTAGTCGTTGTCTATCATTAAAAGTATTAAATGGCGAGCAGTTACTATTGCTACACTTGTTTTTAATTCTATGGTTGCAATTTTATTATTTTGACAGCTGATTGTTTGTCCGTCGGTTCAATTAATTTGTTTCATTGTTGTCTTTTGGTGTTGCTAGTGCCCTATATAATAATAATAGTAGATGCTTTCTATATAGTGCGATATAAGCTAGCAGCAGCGCTTGGTAATGTGTAAACAAGTAATTACTTTGCACAGGGCATACTAGACACAAATTTGATTTCATATAGGGAGCTTGCAATAACGTCATTTCCGGTATCGCACGGTAACCATACTGATCTGTACTCTGTAAACATTTGTTTACGTTCTTCCGACACTTCATTGTTGCAATATTGCAGATGTCTTTTGACTGACACATCAACTGTTTTCAAACAAAGGTTCCGTATTATGCCTGAAAACAAAAAATAACGCGTAAACTCTGTTTGAAGACAATCATTTGCATGTGTTATCATTTTCTTGAACTTTTACCTACACACATCAATCTATACGGCTTGAAACTGTGATATTTCCTGGATAACCTATGTGTCTTCTATTGACATAACAAATGTAAACAAGCAATGTGTACCTCATAATGGCTGCCAAGTGACGTCTATTGAAAGCTTTACCTATATGCTTCCTGTGGCTCTTCAATGAAAAGGTATTTACGTTCTCACTACATGACCTGATGCATTTATGGTGACATATGCCCCGTTTTCCCGCCATAATGTTGCACACAACTTTTTTCTGTATTTATATATACGAAAGTTCATCTCCAAGTGGTCAAAATGTAACATTTCCATGTCTAGTAAATCGATATGCAAATAGCCTATTGTGTGACAATCAAAGGGACTGTAACATCCTATAGCACCCATGAATACTCTTTAGCTAGTAGAATATCATTTAAACAATTGACTTTTCACAAGCGGCAGCAGCGCCCAATAAATTGTCCATCACACATCTACTACGGTGCACGCAAGTCACACAGACAGACAAATAAATGCAAAGCCATGATAGAAACTAAACAGCCCAAGCAAGACAAACTTCCAAAGGAGTTTTAATTCTCATATTCATAGTTCCCACGTGACGTCACAGCGGCCATGATTGCGACACAATTGATGAGGACCAATCCTAGATCATTGGTAAATACTATTAAATTTAATAAATAGGCATAATTTAGAATTTAAAATGTAAATATAAGTTAAAAAAAAATTACCACACATACCAATTTCACTTGAAGACCGGGCTGAATTTTGCAGAACTAAGTTTTTATGTGTTCTACCACAACAGCCTTCAATTGTTTCTCCATGGTAACGTCAAAGTTTGATCACACATGTGGCCGCCACGCGCAAAGATGTGACGTACACATGTGCAACCTATGAATTATTAGCGTTGTTATTTTAGCAAACAATAGGGAACTTGCAACTGACGTCACAGCCGAACTACAACAATGTAACAAATGAATCGAACTGACGGACAATTACAACGAGCTTGCAAAATAATAAAATTGCAACATTATGAAGAAAACGAGGTATAGCGATAGTAACTGCTCACCAGATAAAACGTTTAATGATGGGCAACCACGTTGTGAAAGTTTTGTGTGTTGCTTTGTTTGTCTTTAGATAGAGCCCGGCCCTCTAGATCTTCAATGACAACAATGTACAACAGTGAAAAATGCATCTTAACATAACTATCAAGGACCTTATCACGGCTTTCTAGACCAATTCTTAAAATCATCTGTTCATTTACTCCGTTGTTGTAGTCCGGATGTGACGTCAGTTGCGGGTTCCCTATTGTTTGAATGTACAACAATGTTCCGCTCTACATTATGCATCACTCTGGACCCCTCCACCTTCACGTATACCCACCAATAAGTGTCCACCAGTCAACCGAACACGCAGCCACGTCGAACACTCCATCTTATATTCTAATTTCATTGTGTGTGTCTCTTTTATTCACTACTATACAGATTTGCATACTTGCCTAGGCCGCGAGAGCAGAACAGAGCGTCATCATGAGGCAGACAAGTTGGTAGGTCCCCGCTTAGAAGTGCATCAGTGTGAACTAAACTGAATGAACAATGGGCATCTCTTTGCAATCAATCGTTTTGGAATTGTGTTTGTCTTGCTGGCTAGGCCGTCGTTTAGTGTGTCGTTAAGACATATAGCTGTTTATGTATATATCGCGTGCTGCATTCATGCATTCATTTGTCTGTATGTGTGTTGTAGTTGATGTTTGATGGTGCAATATATTGGGCGCTGCCGCTTGTGAAGAGGCAAGTGTTTAAATGATATTGTACTAGAGTATTCATGGGTCCCTTGTCACTGCGACTGTCACCACACAATGGGATATTTGCATGCGGGTATTAGGAGCAATTTCCTGGACATGGAATAGATGATTTTCAGAATTGATCTGAAAAGCCGTGATTTGTTCTATCTAAGGGTACCCTTGATAGTTATGTTAAGGTGCATTTTTCACTGTTGTACATTGTTGTCATTGAAGATCTAGAAAGTCGGGATTAGCTCTATCTAAAGGTCCTGGATAGTTATGTTAAGGTGCATTTTTCACTGTTGTACATTGTTGTCATTGAAGATCTAGAAAGTCGGGATTAGCTCTATCTAAAGGTCCTTGATAGTTATGTTAAGGTGCATTTTCACTGTTGTACAAATTGTTGTCATTGAAGATCTAGAAGGTCGTGGTTAGCTCTATCTAAGGGTTCTTGAGAGTTATAGTCGATTTACAGCTACGCGTTGTGAGCGAAGCGAAGGCGCGAGCTCCAATCAGTGGCCGAGTTTGCGAGAAACTATTAACTTCTTTGCGTGAAGCTCGGCCGCTGATTGGAGCTCGCGCCCTCGCTTCGCTCGCAACGCGTAGCTGTAAACGTACCATTATGTTACGGAGAATTTTTCACTGTTGTGCATTGTTGTCATTGAAGATCTAGAGGGCCGTGATTAGCTCTATCTAAGGATCCTATTCAATTCTGAAAAAGGTCTATTGAACTGATGGACAAACAACAAACAAATGTAGTCAAAAATCTAGTCCAGACAAGGTCGGATAGTGATCTTCTTTCTCTCAGGTACATGACACATTTTAACCTCACACTCGTTCTTCTGAATGTAGAATGTATTTGATTATGCTTCAATGTAACCGTTAATTAATTTAAATGCAAAAGTTGCCCCAACGTAAGTATTCTTATGCTTACGACCTAACCGCGTCAAGTTCTACTTCTCAAATTCCTAACCAGGCCCCCTAGGGACAGTTTTCGTCCTTCTGTTGGTTACCTGGAACGGTGGGCGTGGCCAAACCGGTGTGCGCGCACTATACTCAGCGGAAGACCACATTTACGGTCGTGTGAAAGAACGCCGGGGATCTATTGATTTTCATTGAATTACGTCACCCATAAAAGGGGAGTAGATTAGCATCTGAGGTCGACATGTGACTAACCGATAGAGGTGGCTCAGCGGTAAGACGCGAAACTCTAGCTCGAGAGGTCGCCGGTTCGATTCCGCGGCCACCGCCAGTCCTGACTGAAGGTCTTATCCGAGGTTTTCGTCAGTCGTAAAGGCGAATGCTGGGACTGAGTCCTACTAACAGCCCTCGGACATTCCTTTCTACCTATCTAAATATCCTAATAACCTAGTTAGTCACCTGAAGAGGGGCACATCAGGTAAAGCTGGTGTGCACCCTAGAACGGGTATTCCTACGAAAAATTATTATTATGTGACTAGTTACGTTAGGGCCAGTATAGGGCACTAGCAACACCAAAAGACAACAATGAAAATAATGAATTGAATCGATGGACAAACAACTAGCTGTCAAAAAATAATTTCGTTTGATTTTGGAAAACAAAACAAAAAACAAACAAATACACATACAAAACTTTCACTTCGGCGTTGTCTATCATTAAAAGTTTTAAATGGCGAGCAGTTACTATTGCTACACTTGTTTTTATTTCTATGGTTGCAATTTTATTATTTTGACAGCTGATGGTTTGTCCATCAGTTCAATTCATTTGTTCCATTGTTGTCTTTCGGTGTTGCTAGTGCCCTATAATCTACAATTCTTGTTTTTCTCTCCACAATTTCAGTGTAACTTAATACTTATTATGTGACGGATATCACACTGTGCACAGAATATAATCTCACCCACATCCTAAACAATAAACCAGGTTGTAACAAGCGTCTAACTACTACAAACAATAAACAATAAACAATAAACACAAACAGCTCCCTCGTACTCGACTGTATCGCTATAAAACATTTGCATGCGTTCGTGTTTTTATTACTTCGCGTCTATAGGGGGAGTCAAGTAAGCTTGCTTGGCCCTATAGTGCGAGTCAAGTAAGCTTGCATGGCCCTATAGTGCGAGTCAAGTAAGCTTGCATGCAGAGCTGGGCAGTATCGAAAATACATGTATTTGAAAAACATTTGTATTTTGTATCGAAAATGCCTGAGCTTAAGGTATATTGTATTTTGTATCAAAAATAAATTTTTCAAAGTATTTTTTGTTTTACAAAATACTTCTCTCAACAAAATACATCTTCGCGACGCGACGAGCCCGATGGCAAAGTGGCAACAAATCGACAAATTGTTTCCAAAAACTTGAAATTCTGAAAGCCAATGGCCAATGGGCGCAATGAGTGTAATTTGAATCAAGCTAGTGCTACCATCATTGTTTGTATTGCACTGTCCGTTACATGATGAATAAATTAATGTTCCTGACATACAAACTAAGCACTTGCTTTTGTTAAACCAATATACAAAAATAAAAAAATAAAATGTTGGTTTTATTTATTTATTTATTTATTTATTTATTTATTTATTTATTTATTTATTTATTTATTTATTTATTTATTTATTTATTTATTTATTTATTTATTTATTTATTTATTTATTTATTTAATGTCTATCCTATTCAGTTATAAAAACTGATTTACAAAGGAGGACCTTAGGTTGTTCTTCATTTCCTGGTGGTTGTAGTTGTAGCATAGGGAAATGTATTTTATTGTAAGTATTTTTGAAAATACAAATGTATTTTGTATCGAAAATACATGTTTCTGAAAGTATCTTGTATCTAAAATACAAATATTTGAGTATTTTGCCCAGCTCTGCTTGCTTGGCCCTAAAGTCTATATAGTCTAGTAGGAGGGGGTGGGGCGGTTATAGCTTAGACAGTTAATTTAACGACGTACCCAGTATAATTGCTGGCTTCATCGTGGGTGTGAGGGGTGAGGGGTGAGGGGAAAGGGGGGGGGGATGCGTCTCTACCACGAAGAGAGAAGGGTCTCCTAATAACAGTACCGAGAGATTCACAGTAAACACAAACCTAGAGATCACCCATTTTCGGCGAATTAAACGATTATTAATGACTTGAGCTCTTCCAAGACAGATTCAATAGATACCGATGTGGTGATAATTACGATACTTGTCTGGGTGCAATACTAACTCATCAATGAAGCTGTGTAATTGTGTTTCTAGGTCAAAGCATCGACATTCCTAGATGATCGGCCTTGAGGTAAGAAGTGTTGCATTTGTGTTGATGAGAGATGTTACGTCATTTGTATGATTGCTGCCATGTATAATAACATTAAAAATAATAATAATTATAATAATAATGATAATAAAAAATAATAAAAATAATATTTATAATAATAATAATAATAATAATAATAATAATAATAATAATAATAATAATAATAATAATAATAATAATAATAATAATAATAATTTTTGTTGGAATCCCTGTTATAGGGTGCAGCACCAGCTTTACCTGATGTGCCCCTCTTCAGGTGACTAACTAGGTTATTATGGTGTTTGGACAGTTGGGAAGGAATGTCCGAGGGCTGTTAGTAGGACTCAATCCACAACATTCGCCTTTAAGACTGAGGAAAACCTAGGAAAAATCCTTCAGTCAGAACTGCCGGTGGCCGGAATCGAACCGGCGACTTCCCAAATTAGAGTCTCGCGTCTGACCGCTGAGTCACCTGTATGTTATGACTGGGTTTGATTATCTCTGTATTATTACTGATTACTGAGACCTTCTAAGCACAGAGAGAGAGAAACAATGTAATGTCAGCTGTCCAACGTATGTTGGGTGACCACGAGGATCCTGGGCCCGGATTCACAAGAGTTCCTAAGTCTGAAGGGTAACTCTGCGTCAAAACGAAAAAAAGATCGTTTTTACTCAAGAATGGGCTTCGAAATCGCAAATCTGAATCAACAGCACACTGTGGTTTGATAAACCCTACATATACTGAATGCTCTAAATTGTGTCTTACATTATAATCAGTAAGGTTTTTATTTCTAATTAATTTTGTTACTAATTATCGATTTAATAATCAAAATACTATGCTAACGGTTATAATATTCCATTCAGTCTGTAGGGCTTACCAAAACAGAGTGCGCTGTTGATTTAGATTTTCGATTTCGAGTAGCATTCTTGAGATATAATTTTAACACTAAAATTAAAATTGTCTGCGGTTTTTGACGTAGGTATCCTTCACTCTGAACTCTAAGACCGGCTAAACTTTGCACCTCTTGTAAAACCAGACCCAGGTCACGTGAAAAAGTTACTAATTCCTGGTAGGAACAAGGACACAATTTGAACATTCCCGAGGTCTGTTCTCAGATATTTTCCTGGATTCACAAGAGGTTCAAAGTTAGGCCGGTCTTGGAGATAAGACCAACAAAAGACTTAAGATTTCTTGTGAATCCGGACAGTATTGTTTCTCCAAATTAGGCCCTACCTACACTTAAAGGAGATTCAATTTCAATATCATTCAAAAACATGAAAACAACTGTAATAGGTATAATTCTTTCGTCGCAAAATACTGAATTCTAAAAGATAAGGACGTAGGAAGCGAAATCCGTGGAAAGGTATTTTAATAGTCCTTGTTATTATACGGATATGAAATGAAATGAAATATGTTGTAAAAACAACCTAAAACACCAATTAACACAAAACTAGAAGAAATTCCAACTATATATTTAGTGAACTATTTATTCATTAGTAATAGTAGGGTTATACCTACATAATTTTCTACTTCCTCAGATGTTGGAACCCTTCGAATAAGCGGTACAGTTCACATCAACATAATAAACCCGTTTAAAAACGTAACCGTTCCAAGAATAATAGAAATTGAAATACATTTTATTGGATTAGTGTTACTTTAAAACACGGGCTCTATTTTAAAACAACACGGTATAATTGAAACTGTATTTTCATTTACCATAGCGTAACTACATAAGAGTAACTACTACACGGTTAGCCTTTCAATCTGAACAACTGAAACCGAACTTGGATCAATTTATCTTATCAGTATTCTAGTGTTAATCAAAGGTAACTCGCGAGACTCCAATAGACCTTTTTCAGAATTGATAAAGGACCCTTAGATAGAGCTAATCACCGCCATCTAGATCTTCAATGACAACAGTGAAAAATTCACCTTGACATAACTATCAAGGACCCTTAGATAGATTAAATCACAGCTTTGTAGATCAATTCTGAAAATCATCTCTAGAATAGGCCAATGGTTCGATTCCGAACACCGAAAATCCCAACTGGATGGTTTTTCCGATGTTTTCTCAGTTTCAGTCGGACATGTCATAACGTCCTCAGTCTATGACACGACCAGACATGTCATAATGTCCTCAGTCTATGACACGACCAGACGTGTCAGAATGTCCTCAGTCTATGACACGACCAGACATGTCATAATGTCCTCAGTCTATGACACGACCAGACGTGTCAGAATGTCCTCTGCTCTGACATGTCTGGTCATGTCAGCCGTCAAGGTATCTATATCGAAGTGGGAGTCTGCTCAATAGTTTAGCGAGAGTTCGAAATTCCGATCCCGGTTCTCAACTTCTCATACATAATTAAATTATGAAGAACGGGTACGATTTTATTAGTAGCTGTGGGCGCGGTGATGGTTCCAACAACCATAGACCTCGATACACGCTCAGTTCCAACAAGCATAGACCTCCATACTCTCAGCCATCTTTCAGCCGATACTTCTATACCGATCAGTCATAATAACAACAATGATAAACAACAATGTATTCTATAATGTGTATTCTATAATGTATTCTACAAAGTATTCTGTATTGTATTCTGTAATGTGTATTCTATAATGTATTCTACAATGTATTCTGATATGTGTATTCTGTAATTTATTCTACAATGTATTCTGTAATGTGTATTCTGTAATGTATTATATAATGTATTCTACAATGTATTCTGTAATACGTATTCTATAATGTATTCTGTTATGTATATTCTACAATGTATTCTGTAATGTATATTCTACCATGTATTCTACAACGTATTCTGTAATAAATCCAGACATATTGAAAGTAAATAATAATAATAACAACAACCATTTTTCAGAAGAATATCGTCTCGATTAACTTCGATGCACACACAAACAGCGATGAAATTCATCTCCAGCCACCATAATGACCCCATCCATATTGCAAGTATTCACTATTCAGCAATGCGTGTTTGTCTGTCTGTCTGAACTCTGTCTGCTGGGTTGGCTCCGTTGCCGTTAATGCTATAATGACTATAATTGTTTCAATACAGCTATGAGCGGATAACTGCTGGAAGAAAACTGACTAACTGTGAATTGTGAGCTAGACTATCCTATTATATGCTCGGCAATATGTGTTGTGTGGGTTGGATTAAGAGCGAAAGGTACCTCTACATCAAGAACCGCAAAAAAGTTTCATTTTTTACGAAGAATGACCACCAAAATTAATGTTTTTTTATTATGTCATGAGAACGCTAACAAATATTGAAAGAGTGATTCTGGCTACACAATGGGTTTAAAAACATTCACAGTTTGTTATCGTTACGGTTGTTATTTTATTTATAATTTAATAATTAATAATAACTAAAATGATAAAATAACGATCCTAAATTTTTTTTTTTTTTTTTACTTTTTAAACCCATTGTGTAGCTAACACAAAACTAAAGGAAAGATCAGAATCACTCTTTCAACATTTGGAAGTTTTCTTATGGTATAATAAAAAAAACATAAATTTTGAGCGGATTTAATACCCATTACCGATCTCAATAATGCTACTCGAAATCGAAAGTTGAATCAACAGCGCACTGTGTTTTGGTAAGCCCTACAGACTGAATGAAACATTATAAGTATAACCATTAACGCAGTTATTTTGATTATTAAATCGATAATTAGTAAAAAAATTCATTAAAAGTGAAAACAATACTGATAACAATGTAAGACACAACTAAGTATGTAGGGCTTACCAAACCGCAGTGCGCTGTTGATTCAGATTTTCCATTTCGAAGTCCATTCTTGAGATATAATTTAAAAATGAAAATATTCTGCGGTTTTTGACGTGGACGTACCCTTCGCTCTTAAGATAAAATACTCAGTTGGATAAAGTTGATACCATGATCTTAAGTTAACTTCATCTGTGTTCCATCTTATTGACAGGGTAAATTATTGTTCGTAAAGTACAAACTGTGATCTTTAGTTAACTTCACCTGTGTTCCATCTTATTGACAGGGTAAATTATTGTTCGTAAAGTACAAACCGAGATCTTAAGTTAACTTCATCTGTGTTCCATCTTATTGACAGGGTAAATTATTGTTCGTAAAGTCCAAACCGTGATCTTAAGTTAACTTCATCTGTGTTCCATCTTATTGACAGGGTAAATTATTGTTCGTAAAGTACAAACTGTGATCTTTAGTTAACTTCATCTGTGTTCCATCTTATTGACAGGGTAAATTATTGTTTGTAAAGTACAAATCGTGATCTTAAGTTAACTCCATCTGTGTTCCATCTTATTGACAGGGTAAATTATTGTTTGTAAAGTACAAATCGTGATCTTAAGTTAACTTCATCTGTGTTCCATCTTATTGACAGGGTAAATTATTGTTCGTAAAGTACAAACCGAGATCTTAAGTTAACTTCATCTGTGTTCCATCTTATTGACAGGGTAAATTATTGTCCGTAAAGTCCAGACCGTGATCTTAACTTAACTTCATCTGTGTTCCATCTTATTGACAGGTTAAGTTATTGTTCGGGCCTTCCCGGAAAGGTTCGGCCGTCTTAATTAGTAACCAGAATCGCAACAATTAGAAGAGATGATCGGATTAATAGTCGGACATTTATATTTATTATTGGCGATTTATATCCTATTGTTTTAATGTCCGCGGGCTCAGTTTCTCACTTCGAGATTTGGCGGGAAGAAATATTCGCTGCGATCATAGAATATTGGTGCTAAAATTCAACTGTTTTGAATTTATAGATTGTGTAGGTACATTTATTTTATTTCTGTAGGGCTTACCAAAGCACAGTGCGCTGCTGATTTTGATTTTCGATTTCTTGTTGCAATCTTGAGATATAATTTAATAATGAACATTTTCTGCGGTTTTTGACGTAGAGACTACCTTTCGCTATAATTTTCATTTTTGTTGTTGCAGTGTTTCAATTTCGTTTTGTTGTTTTGTTTTGTGTTTATTTAATGTTGTTTGTTGTTCGCAAGTCTAAAACGCTTCCTGATTTAAATGGCGCTTTGCGCCTTTTAACAGGGAAGGATACCTCTACGTAAATTATAATATATTTTCTATAATAATTAACGTTTTAGAATTAAATTAGAGATACATGCAAATATCATTTTCAATTGCCATTTTGTAGCATCTTTTTGACCTTCGAAAATAAAGTTTTCTCACATTTGTATTTCTAAATTATGTCATACTACTAAAATTTAAAAGATCAACTAAATTGCATTAATCATAAGCGAAGTATAAATATATGTTAAATACAATGAAATAATAAATTCAATAATTTTAATTTGCAAAACATTCATTATTAATATTTCAAACACAAACAGCCATTAAAAATAATTTTAAATTTATTCTAATACTGTAAAATTATACTCTAAAGAAATGCGAATTTTCAATCAGCTTCAAGTATTTCACCATAAAATTAAGTTTAGGTAATAACTTTCCACTTCGGCGTCACCGTATGCTGCAAACCCCCTCACGCTATCGCATTCTGGGCCCCGCTAGGGGCAAGGGACCATATGGGCACCGCATCAACCCATTACTCTGCCAATTATTCAAATGGACGGCACAAAAATGTACGAATGCAAGTCAAAAATTTCTGCAGGTAGTAAAATGTCAAGAATGTTTCTTCTTAAATTCTCAGTATTTTTTTTTTTATCGTAAACGTTTTGGGGTTTATGGTTGTGAACACGTGAGAGGTGTTTCAAGTAGATAGGTGGTCGATTACTTTCGATTGGTAAATGGGGCAGTGTCACTTTTTGACATGATTTCGTTTAACAGGGCCCGGATTCACAAGAGGTCCTGAATCTTTTTCTAGTCTTAAGTCTTAGACCAGCTTAACTTTGGGCCTCCTGAAAAACTAGACTGGGGTCACATGAAGAAGTTACTAATTCCTGGTCGGAAAAAAGGACGCAATGAACGTTTCAATAATATGTTTTTAAGTCTGTTTTCAGATATTTTCCTGGATTCACAAGGGGTTCAAAATTAGGCCGGTCTTAGAGATAAGACCAAAAAAGACTTAGGACCTCTTGTGAAACAATTTTCACACTTTTCCGATTATCAACGTAGTAAGAAGAACAACGCTGCTTCATCGTAAAGTTGCGTGACATTGCCACTTGAGCGCGCTTCATTCGTTTTCACCAGCGCCCTCAGTGGCCAAGCTCGCTGCCTATAGCGTGCGTGTGTACGTATATACACGCGCATTATAGCATAAACCACTAAACAAAAAACAACCTAAACGCACATCAACCGGTCGATCGGTAAGTCATGGGAATTCGCTAAGAGAAAATGCAATAAAACTAAACCTACCTACGATGAAATTAAATTTAGCCTAGTTTTTTCCTTTCCTCTAAATTGCCGTGGGTTATCATAGTTATAAGGCATGCGCCAAAAGTCACGAGACGTTCATAACACGCAACGGTGATGCTTGAAGAGGTAACGTTTCTAGGAAGACGAGGTTAGTAACTTATCTACAAGGCGGTGTGCTTTGGATTTACTTCCCAGACCTACGATTGACCAGCGTGGGTGAAGAAACGGTTCTTTCTGTTTGTTGAAACTACTTTAATACTGACACAAAGTAAAAAATAAAATATGTCACTTGGTTATTTTTATTCGAAATTGTTTCATAAATATTTCTCTTTTTTGATCGTTATAGATGAATTTATAAAATTGATCTAGGACCCTTAAAATACGGAGTTAATAGATGGTTTTTAGAATTATTCTAGAAAGTCGTGATTTCTTCTATGTAAGGCTCCTTGATAGTTATGTAAAGGTGTATTTTTCACTGTGGTGCATTGTTGTCATTGAAGATCTAGAGAGCCGTGATTAGCTCTATCTAAGGATACGAGTCCAATTCTGAAAAAGGTCTACGGAAAAGGTTACGGAAGTTCAGTTTCGCAGGGGTACAAAAAAGTGTACGGTCTTCTAAATCGTGCACCTTGACATAACATTTTGTAAGCTTGTTGTTATTGTTGTACATTGATGTTGTTATTGACGAATTAGAAGACCGTAATTAGCTCCGTATAAGAGTGATTCGCTTATGGTTGCTATGGAGTTTGTTGTTTTTATAGAAAATAGCATCTGATTTGATATTTGGAGTTCTATGTATAACTTAGCTTGGAAGGTGAGTACAATAATAATAATACTAATACTAATAATAATAATAATAATAATAATAATAATAATAATAATAATAATAATAATAATAATAATAATAATAATAATAATAATAATAATAATAATAATAATAATAATAATAATAATAATAATGAGTCTTTATTTTTAGATTGGCGAAGCTTAAGGCCATGAGGCCTTTTCTTTTGCTTGACCAAACATATTTCGTTACAATTTGTGGTGACAATAGTGTTTACAATAACTAGATCTAAAACTAATATTGAAACTAATACTATACAATCGTTATACTTATACTTATAAATGATTACGGAAGCACATTTAAATAAAATAAATAAGCACAAAATAGCCTGTTTTGCCAGCAACACAAACACACCTATATTTATATGTAATAACATTTAAAACAGAAGTAAAAGTTATGAAAAATAAGTAATGAAAGTAATGTAAATATTCTTAAATATGGTTAATCTGTTGTCTTCAATTGGCGGGATTAAGGAGACAAGAACGGTATTTTTGCTTCAACGTAACAACATTATCTAGTATGGATGGTTTTTTCAAATATTTCAAATATTTTTTATGTCGACCCAAGATATATCATTGACTTGATGTAAAAATGAAATGTTACACACATAACAAAATTTAGAATGGTTTAAAATTTCTAAATGTCTAACTAAGTAGAAGGCTCTTCGCGGCACAAGATTTCTTAGGATTTTAAGTGTTTTAGCATAATGTTTGCTAACGTCGACGCCGTTTCTTGTCAAAACTTTTATTTTTTATTTTGTTGTTGTTGTGATGACAAGAATTAACAATTATTATTAATATTCATAATAATAATAATAATAATAATAATAATAATAATGATAATAATAAAAATAATAATTATAATAATAATAATAATAATAATAATAATAATAATAATAATAATAATAATAATAATAATAATAATAATTATTATAATGATTATAATAATGATAAAAATAATAATAATAATAATTATAATAATAATAATAATAATAATAATGATAATAATAATAATAATAATAATAATAATAATAATAATAATAATAATAATAATAATAATAATAATATTACTTCCTCATATATATTTTCTTATATTATTTCTTACATGTATATATATTTTTCTTATATATTTTTATTTATATTTATAGTTCAATTTTATTTATTTCTTTTTTTTTATTTTTTTATATTTTTATTTATATTTTTCTTATATATTTTATTAATCCTCGCGGGTAAAATCAAAATAATAGTCGATATCTGTGACGTACTCCGCCAATCCTACCACTCAATTACGTCGGTCGGGTATTTGCATGTTGTACTGTGATGGCAGTCGGCCGTTTCTTGGAAATTAATTACCCACATTCCTTTGAATACATTACAATATCAACATTCACAGTTTTATAGCGTTGCGATGTACGTTTTACCTGACTTACACGCTATTTCCACATTCACAGTCAGATAGACAGATGATTGTTTCTAAGGTTCTTTAAATCTTCTTCAAGAGCTATAGGCTACTAGCAACACCAGAAGACAAAAATGAAACAAATGAATTGAATCGATGGACAAACAACAAGCTGTCAAAAAATAATTTCTTCTGATTTCGGAAAACAAAACAAAAAATAAATAAATACACATACAGAACTTTCACTTAGTCGTTGCCCATCATTAAAAGTTTTAAATGGCTAGCAGTTTCTATTGCTACACTAGTTTTTATTTGTATGGTTGCAGTTTTATTATTTTGACAGCTGATTGTGTGTCCATCAGTTCAATTCATTTGTTCCATTGTTGTAGTCCGGATGTGACGTCTGTTGTGGGTTCTCTATAATCGATAGAGATTTTTAGGTTTAAAATTTCTAACATTTAGGTGTTGCAGGTGCGGGTTGAGATTTGACTTGTTGGTTGTGGATAGCAAAATCCTGACCCGCGCAGGTCTCTACCTTACTGTGCACTATCAGACTTTATCTGGTGGTGACAAGATTTTTTTTATGTTATATTAATTTCAGAAATTAATTATAATTTTCAGAAATTTTGTAAGCCCCTTAGACCGAAAACCGTTGAATGAGGGAGAAAGTAAGAGAGTCTTCCTTCCCCAATGGACCTTTTTCAGAATTGATCTAGAAAGCCGTGATTAGCTCTATCTAAGGATCCCAGATAGTTATGTTAAGGTGCATTTTCCACTGTTGTGCATTGTTGTCATTGAAGATCTAGATAGCCGTGATTAACTCTATCTGAGAGTCCTAGATCAATTCTGAAAAAGGTCTATTGTAACAATCGCGAAATTAAATCCCCGCCAATTCACCAGCCGAAACCTCTGCTTGGAATGCCGACCACTCATTCTCTTGCCCGAGGCCGCTCACGCTTTTTGCAGGTCAAAAAGTTTAGCACTTGTGCACAAACCCATGCAGCATGCACACTGCACAGATAAACCGCGTTAATTATTTGTTAATTGCTTCGTATCGTTATTTGTGTGGGTTACTGACCCGAGTGTTTTATGGCGGGCAATATTGGTCAAAACACCTGAAATATAGACATAGCTTTATAACCCACGATTTCTGTCAGTAGTTTTAACTTTTAATATGCTTGAAAATTGTCAAAAACAAAACCAAAATATCTTATCGGCTAGAGAATTAATGTTCTTTCTATAGGATTGCTTTTTTTTCGTCAAATAAATATTTACGTTTTTCAAAAGTTCTTTTTTATGTGTTGTTGCAACATAAATTTCCAATAAAAAATAAAATAATAAAAAAAAACATTTTGGAAAGAGGAATATTTATAAAAAAAGGACATAACAAATCTCTAGAGGATGACATATTTTGGTTTAATTTTGACAATTTAAAATCATTTCAAAGCAATTTTAAATCGGGAGTATTGCAGGGTGGGTGAGAGTTTTAAATTTTGATTACTTTTTAAAATTGATTCGTATCGTTATTTGTGTGGGTTATTGACCCGAGTAGGCAGTGTTTTATGGAGGGCAATATTGATGCGAACATCTTAAATATAGACATAGCTTTATCTTGCCATAGCTATATATCCTGCGGAACCACATATTTCTTTCGGTGGAAATCGCTTCAATGCTTTGAAATTGTCATAAACCAAATAAAAATATCTTATCGCCAAGAGAATTTAATGATCTTTTAATGGGATTGTTCTTTTTTTGTCAAATAAATATTTCCCTTCTTTGAATGTTATTATTAATAGGTTGTCGCAACATACATTTCAAATAGAAAATAAAAAATAAATAAAAAAAAAATTTTGGAAACAGGAATATTTATAAAAAAAGGACATAACAAATCTCTAGAGGATGACATATTTTGGTGTAATTTTGACAATTTTAAATCATTTCAAAGATATTTTAAACCGGGAGTATTGCAGGGTGGGTGGAGAAAGAGTTTTAAATTTTAACTACTTGTTAAAAGTGCTTCGTATCGTTATTTGAGTGGGTTACTGACCCGAGTAGTCTAATAGTCAGTGTTTTATGGAGGGCAATATTGGTCCAAACATCTTAAATATAGACATAGCTTTATATCCCAAAGTTTGTGTCGGTAAAAATTGATTTAAGATGCTTTAAAAATAGTCAAAAAGCAAACCAAAATATCTTATCGCCAAGAGAATTTAATGTTCTTTCTATGGGATTGTTTTTTTGTCAAATAAATATTTTTTCAAATGTTCTTTTTTATGTGTTGTTGCAACAAACAAACAAAAAATTAAAAAACAAATGTTTTGGAAAACAAATATTTATAACAAAAAAACGCCATTAAATTCCCTTAGTTTATGACATATTTTGGTTTAATTTTGACAATTTTTTGGTTTAATTTTGACCTGAAATATATAGACACATCTTTACAGGCAGCGATTTCTGTCTGTAGAGAACAGCTTTAAATTAAATATTTTTTAAATATATATATAAATAGAATAGAAAATAAAATATAAAAATATTTAATATTAAATATTTTACGAAAATATGTTATTAAATATTTATTTATTGAAGCACGGAAACATTTATCAAAAAACATTAAACTTTTCTTTATAGACGTTGTGTTTTCTACTCCCTACTATGACCTAAACATTAAACAAGACACCAAATTGATCATCCTAACGCTACTAATACTCATTAGGCGTCGGTCGTTCAATTTCTCAATACCCTATACTTATTACATGAAGCAATTAAAACAGATGTGCCTATTAACCGTGTGCAAATATAACCACACACACACACAGGCAAGATTAACTAGGCGCATTTAAAGATGAATCAAGAGGTTAAAAGAAAGATATAAACAACTCATCACTCACTCGATATCAATCAACCAACCTCTTTGGATTTTTTTTTTTTTTTTTTTTAACCTCGCCGTTTTATAATTGGTATTAATACAGTCGTTGGTTGTTATGAGTTGACTCGTCTCTCTCTCTCTCTCTCTCTCTCTCTCTCTCTCTCTCTCTCTCTCGCTCTCTCTCTTGCGTGCTAGTCACGACCCATAGTTATTGATAGCTCAGTGGCTAGAAGGGGGGCGGGGGGGGAGGGGGGGGAGGGGGGGGGGGGGAGGCAGTGGCCCCTACATGATTTATATCACCTATTTGTATATAGAATTTGTTGCAGTATAGACTACGAAAATAATTTTCATAATTAAATTTAGCTATAGGTATTAATTTTAATTAGTTAAATGGTTTAAATCTGATAGTGTGAGCGAGGATGAGATGTTTGGGTGATTTATGTGGTGAGCTAATGAAAATATTAGTCAAGCGGGCGGAGAGAGAGAGAGAGAAAGAGAGAGAGAGAGAGAGAGAGAGAGAGAGAGAGAGAGAGAGAGAGAGAGAGAGAGAGAGAGAGAGAGAGAGAGAGAGAGAAAGAGAGAGAGAGAGAGAGAGAGAGAGGTGTCTTCATGGTGAGCGGTGGAGGCGTGTGTGGGAGGTACGTGCTTCGCGCCTTGCTTCCTAAACAGCGCGGTAGAAACAGCGCAGGACCAAACAGCGCGGTAAAAACATCACAGTATAGACATTTTTTATGTAAAGTGAATATAATAGATAATTTTCAGAATTTGTCTAGAAAGCCGTGATTAGCTCTATCTAAGGCTCCTTGATAGTTATGTTCAAAGCATTTTTCACTATTGTGCATTGTTGTCATTGAAGATCTAGAAAGCTGTGATTAGCTCTATCTAAGGCTCCTTGATAGTTATGTTAAGGTGCATTCTACACTGTTGTGCATTGTTGTCATTGAAGATCTAGAAAGCTGTGATTAGCTCTATCTAAGGGTCCTAGATTAATTCTTAATATAAGTTATATTGTATTTAAAATGAACATACATCGAGAAAGCATAAAGTGAAGGAATCAAATCAAGTCATACAATTATTCCACTATCAGTTTAATGAAAAATTGATAACACCATAGTAGTAGCTGGGTAAAAACGAAGACTAAATTAGTTTATCAATTTCAGTTTATTGTGATTAAAAATATCGACTTTGCTTGATACATTAACGTATAGTACTTTAAAAATGTTTTAATTAACAACAACAAAACAACTCATACAATAAAAAATGTGTTTCCTGTCAAATCAAACTTCATCAACTTAACCTGCAGACGATTTAGTAAAGAACTACGAAAAAATGTTAGGCCTATATCCCTGCCCAGGGACTGCTACCTTATCGTAGTGGGCAGGTTTGTGTGCTTTGATGATTCCTGGAGCCATGCCGGCGGAAGCGTATGCTTCTGGTAGGGCCACCCTAGCCGGACAGGTCGAGGGGGAGAAGCCAGACTAAATGCAGTCCACGTCCTCTCCACTCCCTCTTTCTCCCCCTTCCCCTATCCTCCCCGCCCTCCTACTTGGCCCTTTCCTCCAAACAACCCCCTATTTCATCTTCATATTTCACCCACTCATCGTCTCGATAAGCCAAGTTGCAAAGATATGAGACGAAAGCCCAAATATCTATCTCTCTTAGGCCTATATCAGATTTTATTAGAACTTCCTCGAATAGTGTTAACCAGCAAGTTTATGTCTCTTCAACTATATATAAACTATATTATCTTACAACTTGATTACTATACGACTCCTACACTCTGATACAGGTGCCGTGCGCAATAAACACATCTGCCGCCCTGTGGCTCCTATATAGACTACAGCACCTGCATTCCGGCACCTGCATTCCTGCAGTGCATAACTCAACAACATGGCTGCCAACACCACTGCGTCTCTATCAGTAATTACACCAACCAACGAATGCAGGCAATTTTGGTATCCGTTATCGCAGGATAAAGGTATAAACGGATTTCCTCAGGCAAGACATGTTCGATAGCTTGGTTTGGTCTACAACGGCTCTAAAGAATTTGTGGTGAACATACAAAACATATAATGATAACATTCACATAAAAATCTTCGGTTAACCGGTAATAGGTGTGTACGAACAAACATTGCCATTGCCATGTTTATTGAATAAAATGTTTGTCAATATGATGGTTACTAAACCGAGATAACTGATTTTAAACGAAATAATTTTAACAAGTCCCGGAAATTTGAATAAATTCTGTTTTTTTTTTTTGCATTTCGGATACAAAAATATGTAAATATGTCTCAAATTTACAAAAAAATTTTGTTTGCCATTTTTGAGAAAAATTAATCTAGTCGCAAATTTTTGTTTTATATACAATTCAAAATTTCACAAAAATGTATAAATCTTATTTAAAAAATCACAGAACTTATTGTGTATGTAAAAAACAAAGAATAACTGAAAGGGTTTGTTAAAATTAAAATAAACACATACTAAATAGTAAATAGCCTATTACAAAAATTCGTGTGCCTATTTATAACTATATTCATCTTATAACGGAGCGGTGCAGCGAGAGAGTGTGCCTATTTAACAGACAGCAGTTAGCATAAACCGCATCGCGTGATAACCAGGCAAGCAGAGACACTCAGACGTCTGCACAATAAGCACAACCACAACCGTAACCGCAAACCGCTAACCGCTAATTGTTGCACGGGCATCTGCAAGTGATTGCGTGCATAACGTATAGGTGTGTGCGGACAGATAGTTAAACGTAGCTAAAAGAGTGTTAGAAACTAAACGGTTATTTTTCATTGTTTTAAAAATATATTTTAAAGACAATGAATAGGCAGCTCGCCATAATAGAAACAACGGTTAAGCCGCGGTCGCTTAGCCGGTTCCCATATGAACACCGAAGTTAAGCAACTTCGGGCTAGGTAAGGAGGTGGATGGGTGACCACTCTCCTCTGAAACACTAGTGTTACCGTTGGTTAGAGCAGATTGGAGGGTTCGAAAGCTCCGTTCTTTTGGAGGGTTCAAAAGCTTGTGTAACAGTTTCGTTCTTCTCGTCAACTGCTCGGTAGTCCAGGTTAGAGGAGGAACCTATATCACTGATCAAAGTTACACCGTCTTTTCGGATGGGACGTAAAGCCGATGGTGTAATTGATTTTTAACTGTATTTAATTGATAGTAATAATAAGCTAGTAAAGTGTAAGTAAGCTTGTACATACGACAATAATAGCTTGTTCACTCATAGTAGAGCATCACGAATTTTACATGTAAACACTAAAAATAATATTTAAAATTGTAATGCTTTATAGAAACCTATAAGAAAAAACAGCATGTCCTCTTATCCATACAATATCTCTACATCCACATTGACCCCAGATGCGACCCTGTAATCTGTCCCCCGGTAAACTGACCCAGCGATAAACTGCGCCAATGTAAACTGCGCCAATTGTCCAGCTGCCTGACATCCCACGAAGTCCAAGGTTAGGGGGTCTGGTTGAAATTGGTACAGTTTACATTGGCGCAGTTTACCGCTGGGTCACTTTTCTGGGGGACAGATTACACTGACCCCCCCAGATATATACATACATGCTATACCCCACGATCCCATCACATACCGTATATAATAATATCCCCCCTGCCCCCCCCCCCCCCCTCGACCGACGAGTGCATCGGCGTCCTCTTCTAGTGATGTCGTCGAAGGCCCCACTCACATTGACCCCAGGTACATACATACATGCTATACCCCACGATCCCATCACATACCGTATATAATAATATGCCCCCCCCCCCTCCACCCCGCGCCCCTCGACAGACGAGTGCATCGGCGTCCTCTTCTAGTGATGTCGTCGAAGGCCCCACTCACATTGACCCCAGGTACATACATACATGCTATACCCCACGATCACAGCACATACCATATATAATAATATGCCCCCCCCCCCCCTCCCCTCGACAGACGAGTGCATCGGCGTCCTCTTCTAGTGACGTCGTCGTCGTCGACGGCCCCGCCCCCATTTCGTCGCCGCCGGCTCCGTCCTTGCTCGTCGCTCAGCTCAGATATCGATCTGTAGCTATCGGGAGTGATTTTCCTGTCTGCCGTGTGATGGTTTACGAGACTTGGGTGCAGCGGTGCATTTCAATGACGCATTAGTGGGCTGCACTTCTCATAGGCTCGCATATAATATAGTTACCTCCCACTCCGACTTACGTGTATGCACTTTATCCATGTATACTTGTAGGTATTAGCTTCCCCTACTGACCTCCCCACCCCCCTCTCCGCCCTCAACGTCTATGCACTAAAAAATTATGGAGGATACTCTGATAATTAAGGTCCATTCACGATTAAACTTAACCGTAAACTTACAACTTAAAGTAAGGTTTGGCTTATGGAAGATCACACGATTGTTCACGACCAAAACCTAAACTTGGTTTTGGGCTACGGTTAAGTTTGGAACGATCAAACTTTAAAATTAAAATAAACTTAATAGTAAGAAAGAACCTATCAGCGCCAGCCGCAAGGCCTAGGCTAGCTAAATCGAAAACGGAGCCGAAACATGCTCAGAATTTATTTGAAGAAACGTTATTAAATGAGTTTATGAAGACCTAGCGTCTACGTTTAAGTTAAAGTTTACTACTAAGTTTTTATCGTGAATGAGCCTTTAGAGACTTCCCATAAGTCTGTATAGTTGCCTCCCTCTGCACCACCACTTAGCTATCTACACTTGGAGGTACTAGCTTCCCCTAGAAGGACCTCCCCCCCCCCCCCAAGAAATGATAGGGGGATCTATTAGAGACTTCCCATAAGTCTGTATAGTTGCCTCCCTCTGCACCACCACTTGGCTATCTACACTTGGAGGTACTCGCTTCCCCTAGAAGGACCCCCCCCCCCCAAGAAATGATAGGGGGATCTATTAGAGACTTCCCATAAGTCTGTATAGTTGCCTCCCTCTGCACCACCACTTAGCTATCTACACTTGGAGGTACTAGCTTCCCCTAGAAGGACCCCCCCCCCAAGAAATGATAGGGGGATCTATTAGAGACTTCCCATAAGTCTGTATAGTTGCCTCCCTCTGCACCACCACTTAGCTATCTACACTTGGAGGTACTAGCTTCCCCTAGAAGGACCCCCCCCCCCCCCCCAAGAAATGATAGGGGGATCTATTAGAGACTACACGTACATAGTTGCTTGATATCCCACCATAAATCGCCTGCACTGTATCTATATATCTATCCATAGATATAAATGTTGTTACCCAGATATGTAACTGAATGGAGGTCCGAGGACCTATGCTCGTTCCTCGATGCCCGCCATATTGTATGATTGCCTGTTTGTTTACATTTTAACATGTGTGTTTTTCAATGTGTTATACATCGCCTGGCGTATGTTATTGATATTGACGGCTATAAAAAGAAAGTACGCGAGTATCTGTATATACCCATTGGACATAAAGTAGTCATTTCAGCATTGAAAATAATAATTTCTTAATATACAATATGGCGACGTTCCGAGAATAATCCATTGTTGAAATCTCAAAAGAGAATCAGTTTTGGTCCGTCCAGAAAGCAGTGAGTTACGTATCTTGGTAACAATATTTATATCTATGATCTATCTACTTGAGAGAGATAGAGACTTCCTCTACTAAGGACTCTCCTCCCCCTCATTTCCCCTACACTAGCTAAAGTTGTTCGAACGGAAACAGTCCCATGCTTATAAAATAGCGGACATAAAACATATACCAACTAAATTTTCTACTTTTTTAGTTCTCTAGTTTCTACCATAGACTTGAAACACTTTTATAAGAGATACTTTACCACCTTGGGTTGGAAACCTAGAAACTCCAAACACAGCTAGCGTTGAGAAATCATTCATAAAAGGGGAGAAGAGATAGATACAAAAATCTGAGGACGGTATGAGACAGTACGTTTAAAGAAAACTAGAAAGAAAAACAAATATCTTTGAGGCAAAATATTTTCCGTGCGTATAAATACATTGTTTCCGATTATGTTTCAGCACCCGATACAAATATCAGTTCAAACAAGTTTCATTTTGCCCGCCATATTTTTAGAAAAACGTAAAACGCGTTTGTAACCGCCGTAAATAATAATAATATCACCGTCACGGTATTCCAAAGTGGTAAGTGTAAGGTTTACAGCCTGCGTGAAATAGAAAATCACATCTCTTTCTAGTACCTATACGGTAAACGCCATAAGTATAGGGTATATACAATAGTAGGCCGACATTATAGAACATTATATTGCATAAAATTACAGTAGGTACCTGTTTCGAACTAAAACATGGGAGGGTTATAGAGTTAGTATTGGCTTTGGTGGGAATCGAATCTGCGACCTACCTAATTAGGACCTCGCACGCTATCGCCTGGCTAAAGTGTGCGTGCGTGTGTGTGGGGGAGTATAGGTAATTACAAGGTGATATAAAACCAGTGCCCGCGGGACTCGAACCCTGATCTTCTGCCGATAGGGCGGACCGATGCCCCGAGGCAGCGATATCGCGGTGTCTAGACGCTGGACGAAGGGGATAAAGGAGACCGAAATCTATATTTAAACTAAAACGTACTATCGGTTTCGAAAAAGTGTCTATCGATTTTGAACTCTATCGGTTAATTCAAGTATAATGTTGAAATGTGCCATAGACGATTTTCAGGATTGATCTTAAACACCGTGATTTGCTCTATCTAAGGGTCCTTGATAGTTATGTTAAGGTGCATTTTTCACTGTTGTGCATTGTTGTCATTGAAGATCAAAATGCCGTGATTAGCTCTATCTAAGGGTCCTAGATGAATTCTGAAAAGGTCTATACTGTTACAAAACGTATAAAATGTGTTTATTTTATTCTTAAAAATAGATGTAGGTTCTTCGTTTGATGTGTATATCGCACAAGGTTATCGTGCAGTAGATTTAACACGTGTCTTTTGTTTCAATTCAAGTTGATGGTTGAAATAAAAGAATTAGAAAATGAAGTCGGTACTATTGGAGTAAGCTCTTTCTGATGAAGCATGATACTAAATACTTTGGGGTTAATTTACTAGCGTTTCTCTCAAAATCATCGCTTTCAGATTCAAACCCATCCACCTCTGTTCAAGGTATTCAACCAAAGATCAAAACCCGCCGAATTTCGTGTTAAAACGAATTAAAATACATACCAAAAAAAAAATCGATGCAAATTAAATTGGCACAATACAATAAATAATTATAGTTTCCTGGAATCAGTGTGGCCGTGACTAGGGGCAACGGAACCCTGACTGAATGCTTCACCTCTAACCTAGGTCAATTCGCCGCACGTGCGCACTGTAGACATGCGATGAGTGTGTGCCGAGTGCTGCACTGGGCCGGGCGATCACTTCCCACCATGTCTACTACACGAGCACAGTGAACATAGTGATTGCTGATTTTAAATAAATACAAGTTAACAAAAAATTATTAATTATTTAATATTATACAAATGTTATTTGTTTATTTTTTATATATTTTTTTATTAAAATCTGTTACTTTCTTGTGTCTTGTCCCCGCATTCAACGATACGTCGGATCCGGACTACAACGATGGTACAAATGAATTGAACTGATGGACCAACAATCAGCTGTCAAAATAATAAAATTGCAACCATACAAATAAAAACAAGTGTAGCAATAGTAACTGCTCGCTATTTGAAACTTTTAATGATGGACAACGACTAAATGAAAGTTTTGTATGTGTATTTGTTTGTTTTTGTGTTATTTTCCAAAATCAGAAGACATAATGTTTTGACAGCTTGTTGTTTTTCTATTGATTAAATTTATTTGTTTCATTGTTGTCTTTTAGTATCTGTCTTATCCCCGCATTCAAGTCACCATGTTAATAAAATAGGAAATCATCTGTATCTGTCTTATCCCCGCATTCAAGTCACCATGTTAATAAAATAGGAAATTATCTGTATCTGTCTTATCCCCGCATTCAAGTCACCATGTTAATAAAATAGGAAAATATCTGTATCTGTCTTATCCCCGCATTCTAGTCTCCATGTAGGAAATTATCTGTCTCTGTCTTATCCCCGCATTCAAATCTCCATGTTAATCAAATAGGAAATGATCTGTATTTGTCTTATACCCGCATTCAAGTCTCCACGTTAATCAAATAGGAAATTATCTGTATCTGTCTTATCCTTGCATTCATATCTCCATGTTAATCAAATAGGAAATTATCTGTATCTGTCTTATCCCCGCATTCAAGTCTTTGTGTTAATCAAATAGGAAATTTCTGTATCTGTCTTATCTTCGCATTCAAATATCCATGTTAATCAAATAGAAAATTATCTGTATCTGTCTTATCCCCGAATTCAAGTGTTTGTGTGTGGTGTGCTTTTTTACACTTTACCTACCATACGGTGCACGACTATTAGGAATTAAGTCAAAACACAAGTTGACAAATTAAATAATTAATACATAATGCAATAATTTAATTCTGTAATTTTAAAAACGACAATCCTAAATAAATGTCTCCTTCTATAAAATAAATACAAATTATTTACTTAATTTTCCATTTAAAGTCTGTCCGCTCATAGTAGAAACGAAACGTATCGAGTTAATGGCCTATATTTGTGTATCGAACCATTATAATCGGCTTGTAAACCAAGATTTCCTAGAAAAACACAGTTGCCAATTTTATAATACGGAAGTCAAAAGAATGTCACGCCCTTTGAAAGAATAAGAATTGCAAGGAAATGACAATAGCGCGCCGCTACCTGTTGGCCCTTTAAACCCTATTTCACGGTCTATTAGACAAACATTTGTCAGTAGCTCTAAACATTTCGTTCCTACTATGAGCGGACAGACTTTACTAAAAAATTTAAAATTTGTCAATCCATAATGCTTCTTGCAAGCTTGCTTTACAACAATGAAACAAATGAAATGAATCGATGGACAAACAACAAGCGGTCAAACAATAAGCGGTCAAAATATTCTGATTTTGAAAACAAATCTTCAAAACAAACAAGAAACATACAAAACTTTCACAACTTGGTTGTCCATCATTAAACGTTTTAACTGGTGAGCAGTTACTATCGCCATACCTCGTTTTCTTCATAATGTTGCAATTTTATTATTTTAACAGCTCGTTGTTTGTCCATCAGTTCGATTCATTTGTTACATTGTTGCAGTTCGGCTGTGACGTCAGTTGCAAGTTCCCTATAGTTCCTACGAATCCACATCCTCAAGCTAGCCCTCAATGCCGCGTGGCACCGGTAGAGCGCAGCAGGCACTGGGAACATGGCCACCGACCACCACCGCTTCCGGCAGCGCTTTGCATAAGTGGGCGTGGTCGACCAGCGATGCACATCGTCGCAGGAATCCGCGTTTTTAAACCCGGTATGAATATTGTTATCGTATTAAATGCTAAACGTGTACACTGGCTGACCGGTTCATACTCTGTCTGTTTTGAAGTCTGTCTGTCTTCCAGTCTCGTCTGCCTGTCTGTCTTCTGCCTTCTGTCTGTCTGTTTTCTGTCTTCCACGTGTGCACCTATCTGTCTTCCAGTATGTCTGTCTGTCTGTCTGTCTGTCTGTCTGTCTGTCTGTCTGTCTGTCTGTCTGTCTGTCTGTCTGTCTGTCTGTCTGTCTGTCTGTCTGTCTGTCTGTCTGTCTGTCTGTCTGTCTGTCTGTCTGTCTGTCTGTCTGTCTGTCTGTCTGTCTGTCTGTCTGTCTGTCTGTCTGTCTGTCTGTCTGTCTGTCTGTCTGCCTGTCTGTCTGTCTGTCTTCTACCTTCCGTGTGTCTTCTGTCTACTGTCTGTTGTCTTTCTGTTTGTTTGTTTGTCTGTCTGTCTATCTGTTTGTTTGTTTGCCTTCTAGTCTTTGTCCATCTTCCAGTAAGTTTGTATTCTAATCAACTGTCATCCAGTATGTCGTTCTGTCTATCAGTCTATTTTCCAGTATGTTTGTCTGTATACAAAAAAAGCTGCTGAAAAGAAACTTCACCTTCACGAATAATTGAATGCAATTAAAATATTCTTGATTGACATGTATATTATTGGCTTCAATTCATAAAAAGCCACTCTAACTTTAACGCAGGCTTATTCTGGTCGTTGTAGTTTGAATTTCGCAAGGTTTGGGCTATAGGCTATCCGGTCCTCTTGGTAGAATCACACAACCAGAAACTCCCACACTAACCCAAAGAGGTATTGATAAGAAGACACCTTTTCTATCCTAGCTCAGCGCAAGTACTTGCATACCAACCTCAGATCCTTAAGACAATCAAAAGATTTATAGCATTCTTTCGTAAAATTTCTACTCATTCTTCCACAGCGTTGAGTGCACAAGCATAACTTACACACTCACCGTTCCAGGACACCAACGAAAGGTTGTAAATTATCCCAACTTGCCTATATTAAGGATTTTTTCCAACTGCACAAACTAGCTTGCAAATTAAAAAATATACCTAATCCGATGATGTTTGTAAACTAACAAAAATTACAACTTCAAGTTTGAGTGTTATTTTTAGTTTTCTGACAAATCCACACAAATACGGTAAGATATTAGTAATAACCAAAGATGGTAAGATATACCCTGGTAATAAATAACATTTGAAATGAAAACTCAAATTTTAAATCCTGGCTTTGGAAGCATTTATTAACTGAGATTTCCAACTCCACAATGTGATATTCCCAACCTCGCGAAATGTGTCCAAATGCAAATCTAATATAGGCCCTGAAATATCCGTAACGGACCGGAACTAGAGACAAATAAAATGAAGTTGGTTCCATTGTCATGTCGTAAGCGTGTGAGTAAACTCACGTTACAGGGCAATCAGGGCCTAATTTAGTGCGCAGCTGAACACTGTTTGCGCAGTTGCAAAAGTCATTTGCGCAGCTGCAATTTGTGCTTTGCGCAGTTAAGAATTCGTCTTTAAAAGAACTGATAGAATAGAAAATATACTTTATTTTATTTTATGTTTTAATCTTATGGGGCTTATACTAAATCTCTACAAGTATATTCTTCAATTTCTAAAAGTCTATTTAACTTTGTACGTTTTCTGAGGAGGTAAACGCTTGGTGAATCGCGGTAGTAATCTATATTCCATAAGGTGGTAGTCCCCGCTCTCGAGCTCGCGCGGCCTTTCCGTGACCCCCAAAACCCTCGGCACGCCCACGCACAGGAACATTTTCCCACATCTGTCGCTACAGTTTTCACCGCCTGGCCTTTGGCTACAAGTGGGTATTTTTTTCGAGCACGTCCGAGTTCGTCTTCACGTCCTCCCGACGTGTTTAATGTCGCAAAGTGTGCGTATTTCGCGCTGTCCAAGTGCGGAAAAAAATGTAAAAAATAGTAATGTTTTTTTTGGGTTTTTGTCGACGCTTTAGATCGAAATTCAATTGAATGGAGCATCTTTTTGTCATGAAAGGTTTTCGTAAAAAGTGTCCCGTTCAAAAGTTACGGGCACCCAAACACGAACAATGTTCGACGTCTCGATTTGACGGATTTGGTACCGTTTTAATGTGTCACATTCAAACGGCTCTGCCCGTCGAACCAAACGAGATATAACATTCTGGTTTGTTTTGTTACCGGCGCTTACCCTTTGGGTAATTGGGTTTTGAAACATTTTCGAATCGTCCCGGAACTTTCGCCAATCAAATTGTGTACATTTGGAAATGTGTGTTTTTAAAAAGCGCGGGGGTTGCTTTTTTTCCACATTTTTGAATCAAAAACTTTCTCGACTGTTTCATTTTGAAAAGTAACCACTAAACTTGATTATTAACGAAGCGATTTTTGAATTTCGTCCCGGATGCTTAGTTATGGGCACTTTTCCATTTTTACGACACGGCTTCGGTCGTGATTTTTTTGCGGCAAGTTGGTACTTTCAAAATGGGTTTTTTTTCTTTAGGCCGATGCTCAAAGCTTGCCCGTACAGGGGCATGAAGAAACATTTTCGAAAAGTCACTCCCTTACCGAATGACAGACGTTCGCGCAACGCACTTTTCACGGCGATCTAAAAACACGCATACAAAATGTTTTGTTTTTGTATATTAAAAGTGTGTTTAAAATGCCATCAAATACATTGTTGTATTTAGTGTTAATAATTGGACATTTGTCTATTTATAAACGTTACTTTCAAAAATAAGACTTTACGGGCGTCCGAGTTACGGTGCTTTAACGGATTTCATCCGCCCGTGTTTTTGCAAGAATTTGTCTATGGGGGGTTTTCAATGTCGTAAAAAACCATGTTAGAATTTTTTGTAATTTTTGATTTTCCGTTTCGTGGGTATCCGAAGGTGTGGTTGACATATTTAAGGTACCCGGACGTACCTGTAACGTACCGGTTTTGTTATTTTTTAGCGTCATTGGTTAGATGTGTAATTTTGATTACTTAAATTTCAGCTTTGAACGGCCCTGGTATGTCCCGTTATGAAATCGAACAGCCCATTTTGGTATCATCGCAAAGTGCGTTTCAATACCTTTTTAAACATGTGCGTATCATTGACCACACACTTACCGGGCCGTACCGGGAAGCTTTTGAACGTGCGGATTGTAGAACTCCAAAAATTTTGTAACACTTTACAATATTTCAACATGAAAATAATTTTTTACCAAAATTTTAATTTTTTCATTTTTTCAAGTTTTTTCAAGTTTTCCAAAAAATGGGGTACTTGAAAATTTTTCAAACACTTAGAAATTTTGAAACATGAATTTTTTTTTTCTTTTTTTAGAATCACACAATTTTCAAGTTTCTTCTTTACATAAGTATCTACGACCAATTACCGTGACATGTACATAGAAAAACTCGAAAATTTTTCCATCACTTAAAAATTTCAACATGAAAATAATTTTTTACCAAAATTTTAATTTTTTCATTTTTTCAACTTTTTTCAAGTTTTCCAAAAAGTGGGCTACTTGAAAATTTTTCAAACACTTAGAAATTTTTCAACATGAATTTTTTTTTTCATTTTTCACAATCACACAACTTTTAAGTTTCTTTCTTTACATAAGTATCTACTACACTTTGACGTGAAATGTACATAGAAAAGCTCGAAAATTTTTCCATCACTTTAAAAATTTTCGACATTTTTTTCGACTTTTTTTTTCAAATTTTTTTTTCTTTTTTCCAACTGAAAAGTTTTCCAAAAAGTGACACCAAAAAAAAAAAAAAAAAAAAGTGACAATTTCCAAAAAAGTCGAGTTTTCCAAGAAGTGACCTGCCCAAACGTGACAGCCAGCAGCGGCTCAAGGCAGCGGAGCGGTCTTGTAAATCTAATATAATGTATTAAAGACCATCTCAAGCCATTTAAACACGTTCTTGAAAAAAGGTAAAAAAAAAAAAAAAAAAACTGCGGGGCTAACCTGGGGGGCCGCGCCCCCCAGACCCCCAGTGCTTTGCCTCTAAAGACTTGTTTGCGCAGTTCCACTTTTTCCTGAAATGTATACATGTTAGCGAGTGTACAAACATGAACACTTGTCACAACTTCAAATAAATCTACAGCGAAACAAGTCCTACGATATTTTCCCACCACTTCTCGTGCGGCTTTACAAATGACACTGATCACTAACCAAGTGCAGCAGTAGTTGCGCAGTCCAAGAAGCGAAGCAATTCAATAGATAAATTCGGAAGACAAATTAGATCGACGTTGGTGGCTTCCGAGGAATTCAAGATGGCGTCTTACACAGTGAATAGGTTACCTGTTGCAGTTATGTCATATAGTGGTCACGATGTAGTGTTATGGTAATGCTAACGATAGAATGCAGGTACGAGATATAAGTGATAATACGCAGGTTATTAATATGGACGGTGAAGAGGCGTTCAGAAGAATTTCTATTCATAATAGGTAGAGCCTCGTGATATTTCCGTTAGCTAAAAATGCGAAAAATGAAAAATTTAATTTTTTACGAAAGTTTTTGAACTCTGGTATGGTTATGTACCTAATAAAAGCGTTTTTTCTCTTGCGACTTCAAGCGAAATATGCGAAAAATGAAAAATATAAATTTTTACGAAAGTTCTCGAACGCTGGAAGGGTTATGTACCTAATAAAAGATTTTTTTTTCTTGCGAATTTAAGCGAAAAACTCCAAGCGCGAAATATACGAATTCACGCTAATTACGGCGAATTTTCTCAAGATTAAGCAAAACAATCGTAAAAATCGCGAAAATAATACACTTTTGTCGATTTCTTGAACATTTCATTTCACTGTTTCCATTTGGTTACTAGGCCTATTTTTGTTTTCATTGTATCGATTTTTGGTACACATCTAATATATTTTTGGTACAACTCCGATTTCAGATAAAAACTAATTATTACTAGAATTTTGGCCTTTTTAAACTAATTAATGCTAAAATCTTTTAGAATGAACACTGGTAATACAAAAATAAATGCTAATTTCATGGAACTCTTAACTATAGGGAGTTCTCATTTTTAATTTTTAATTCTAGTAAATAAAGATCAACGTTCTAGCTACACGGTTTTCTATATAATGGGGTTGTAGCCATATTGTTTATAGCAAAATAGTGTGCTTGTTTATGGGTGGGCATCACCGGATTTATTACTCACAAATAGTTTACAATTGTTTAAAAACAGACTGAATGAGATATCAACATAAAACACTGTCGGACACTCAAGAATAAGATCCAGTTAAATTTACGCACTTTTTTTTAATTTATTTTCTCTTATACTTTTTTAACGTTTTATTGCTAGCTACTAAATTGCCGTTAAGAATTGCATTACACATGTTTGTCGACGAAGATTTATGTAAACTTCCAACATTATTAAGAATTAAGGAGCATTACCTATTAACGTAGTTGCAGAGAGTTATCACATCAATTAAACTTACAACTAACAGTGGCGTTATGCCAGCATTCATTCGGTGGTCGGGATGTGAACAAGTTTTAGCTCAGGTGTAATAATTATAAGCTGACCACAATACCGGATACTGTCTGTATTCACGTATTGCGCATGGTGGCCACATTGGAGGCCACAATGTCACGTGATTGGTAGTTCATTGTTACTATGTTTCAGATGGCGTTTGGTGCAAATTCAAATGTTCTCTAACTTTGGTTTGCTATTATTACTTAAAATCAACATAAACAAACTCTTTTGTCTCGATTACTCTTTTAATCGTTTACAAAAGCATACAATAATCATTTTCGTACACTTTATCGGGGGATATACGTGTTCAAATTCTTATATTTCTCCGTGAACAATATTATTCGTTTTCTGTTGACAGCTAAATGCAACTTGAAATAGTACTATAGGTGGCCTCCAATATGGCCGATGTGACGTCACGTGAATACTCCCTATACGTTAACCAACCCTGCGACCCCCGATTGCAGATGGTTAACATTGTTTTAAAATGCTTTAAATTGTCATAAATAAACCCAAATATGTCAACCAACCCCTAGACCATAAAATACTCTTTCTTCTAAATATTTCAATTTTTCAAATTTCTTACGTATTTTTTTGTGTAAGTTGTAGAGCAAATACACCTTTCACGATTAAATTCTTATTGAATTCATTCGAAAACGGGAAATATTGGAACAAAAACAATTGAAAGAAAGAATACTAAACTCTCTAGTGGATGACATACTTTGGTTTACGTTTTAACAATTTTAAAACAATTTGAATAGATAGAGATCTAGGGTTCTGAAGGAGAGGTCGATATACAGCCTTAATTAATGGGATAGAAACTATCAAATTGATATAGAATAGTTGAGGAGAATGCGTGGCCATATCATTCATGTTTTATTGTTCATATAATCGCCATCCAAACTCTGTTGTTATCATTATCCTCCAGTTAACTGAAATCTTGAAGAGCGAAGGGTACCTTTCCGTCTCAAACCGCAAAAATTTCATTTTTAAATTCTATCTCCAGAATGGACTTCGAAATCGAGAATCTTAATTAACAGCGCACTGTGGTTTGGCAAGCCCTCGATACTAAATGCTTTAAATGTGTATCACATTATAATCAGTATGGTTCTTATTCTAATTAGTTTTATTACTAATTATCGATTTAATAATCAAAATAACTACGCTGATGGTTATAATAATTCATTCAGTCTGAAGGGCTTACTAAAACACAGTGCGCTGTTGACTCAGATTTTCGATATCGAATAGTAATCTAGAGAAATAATTTAAAAATGATAATTTTCTGCGGTTTTTGACGTAGAGGTATCCTTTGCTCATTGCCAATAAGCAGATGTGGTAAAAAGCGAAAAATTCAACACAAGCCAAAACAAAACAAAGCCAGTGAGTCGAGTTTTCAATGAACATCTGAAGCCACACAAGTCACCATACAGGCTCACACTATTCCAGTCTCTATAACGGTTTATCTCTATCAGATTCTAGAGTATGTGAGATATATGTAACTTCTCTATATAACGGTTTCTCTATATGTCTGATTCTAGAGTATGTGAGATATATGTAGCTTCTCTATATAGGTCTCGCAAAACAACCTCGGTAATGCTTTCGTCATAAATCAATGACGTGTTTACGGTCTCGGCCAACCCGAGCAGGTATCTGAATTAGCCACGGTCGCTGGTTGGCTGCCGCTCACCCACCCGTGACGGAAGCATTACCGAAGATGTTGTACGGCGAGTATATAACGGTTTCTCTATATGTCAGATTTAAGAGTATGTGAGATATATGTTACTCGCTCGGTATTGCTAGTTGTGACTTCTGACCTCTGCATCAGATAAACCTGTAACGGGGACAAAGTGTCGTGAGAAGAACTGTTTCCATATTTGCACCAACCGCAGCGAGACGACCGTGGAACCAGTTACACTATGCATAGTATAAATGTAAGATATCGGTAAAAACCTACTAGACTACTAGCAACACCAAAAGACAACAATGAAACAAATGAATTAAATCTATGGACAAACAACAAGCTGTCAAAAAATATATTCTTCTGATTTTGGAAAAAAATAAAAAATACACATACAAACTTTCACTTAGTCGTTGTCCATCATTAAAAGTTTTAAATGGCGAGCAGTTATTATTGCAACACTTATTTTTATTTGTATGGTTGCAATTTTATTATTTTGACAGCTGATTGTTTGTCCATCAGTTCAACTCATTTGTTCCATTGTTGAAGTCCGGATGTGACGCCAGTTGCGGGTTCCCTATAAGGGAATTAAAATTTATTATTATGATAAATTAAGTTAATGTGGAATAATTCTAATTTTTAATTAATTTTTTGACTTTTGATTTATTATGTATTTTTTGTGCCACACGGTACAGCCAAAATTGGTGACTATCTCTTTAGTTAAATAATTGATAATTTTTTTTAGTTTCATTTATTATTTATGGTATTATTATTTTTTCTTGTTCTGCAAAGTTGCTTCATAGAATTTCTATCAATTGCCTCATTTCAATAAAATATAAAATAAAATGCACTGATTGCATTGAGTTTATTGAAAACATGATTGATATTTGTTAATTAATTTTTTTTATAAAATTAATTTTTAAATATATTATTTTGTTAATTACTATGTTTTAATGCTCAAATCATAATGCCCTAAGATTTACCTTCACCTTTTGAGTAGTTACTTTTAGGCATATTTCTTTTTTTTTTATGTGAACATGTAATTCTAAGCATCAGGATAACGGGACAAGTCACAGTGAGCCCCCTATAACACTATTAATTCCATCAGATCTCGCTATGAAACCCATCCTTACTGCCCTATGACGTCAGCAAACAGCGGGACAAGGCACAGTGAGCCACCTATAACACTATTAATTCCATCAGATCTGGCTATGAAACCCATCCTTACTGCCAAGTCATGTTATGTGGATGAGTATGTCCCTTTGCATCTCAACTCACCAATGATGAATACCCTCAGATCTGAATTTCTCAACGACAGACTATGACAAACGTGATGCACAACATAACATACACCACGTATATATGCGTGTTTCGTAGCAAAACGTATACCGAAATAAAAACGCGACACTCACCCATGTACGAAGGTAAACAGAAATATTTATGGAAAATAGTTGTACAATGTAATATATTTTTAAAACGTGATGTGTATACGTACGTATGTGTGCGTTTTATTGGAGGGGGTAAAATGTGAGAGCTTGTTGAACATAAACTTATAAATATAATTCTAGGATATTTTTTGTTTGATCTCTGGGAAGACATGCATTGCGTATATATATATATATATGTATGTTGTTTTATCGTAAAACGGGGGGAAATACGTACGGTACTTGTTTGAACAAGGTCGCATACCTAGATTGAAAAAAATTGTATGAATTATATTTATTTTATTTCTTATGTGTGTCAAAATGATTTATGTAACAGATAAAATACGGGCAATTTAAAGATAGGTAGGTTTACATATGCCGAGAGACAATACGAACATTGTAGAATTGACAGACTTGATCCTTTCCTGATAGGAGGCACACTAGCAACAGGCCCCTTCTGTCCTGACAAACCTTCCTCTCATCCTTCCTTAAAAGTAAGGGGTACCTCTACATCAAAAACCGCAGAAAATTTTCATTTTTCAATTACATCTCAAGAACACTACTCGAAATCGAAAATCTGAATCTAGCGCACTGTGCTATGGTAAGTCCTACACACTACATGCTCGAAATTGTTCTTTATTTTTTTTATTTTAGCTGCACTAGCTACTACATTACATCATATACAATTATTAACAACCTGGACAATAGGGCACTAGCAACACCGAAAGACAACAATGGAACAAATGAATTGAACCGATGGACAAACCATCAGCTGTCAAAATAATAAAATTGCAACCATAGAAATAAAAACAAGTGTAGCAATAGTAACTGCTCGCCATTTAAAACTTTTAATGGTAGACAACGACTAAGTGAAAGTTTTGTAAGTGTATTTGTTTGTTTTATGTCGTGTTTTCCAAAATCAGACGAAATTATTTTTTGACAGCTTGAATTGTTTGTCCATCGATTCAATTCATTTGTTTCATTGTTGTCTTTTGGTGTTGCTAGTGCCCTATAGGCATCCATTACACACATTACATATACAGATAAAATTATGCAAATTCATTGTCAACAAAGGTGGCACACACACCTT
Organism: Isoperla grammatica; assembly: GCA_945910005.1. Lineage (NCBI taxonomy): Eukaryota > Metazoa > Arthropoda > Insecta > Plecoptera > Perlodidae > Isoperla > Isoperla grammatica. Next base: position 31,698,141 of record OX246749.1, read on the forward strand.
TAAAAGTATTCAGCGAGTATCTTAAAACATCATCTCTTGTCATCTTATTTATTTCAACATTTTATTAAACAATATAAAACCTAAATAAAATAAATTGTATCACATTATAATCAGTGTGTTTTTTATTTATAATAATTTCTATTACTAATTATCGATTAAGCAGTCAAAATAACTACGTTAATGGTTATAATCTTTCATTGACTCTGTAGAACTTACCAAAACACAATGCGCTGTTGACTCAGATTTTCGATTTCAAGTATAGCATTCTTGAGATATAATTCCAAAATGAAAATTTTCTGCTGTGTTTGACGTAAAGGTAACGTAAACGAATATACATTATGGTATTCCCTTTTAATAAAGTCTCTATACCTGCTACCGAAACAACTTTTTTTACCATCGTACTCGTAACGAACACGTTAATATCTCCCATCTCGATTAGCCTCGATGTTCGTACACATAAAAAGTTATTACACCACAAAGTCTAAAATCTCCAGCCTCAAGCACCATATATTGTAAATGTTAATGTTAATAATAATATACGTTGAAGACGATATTGTTTTACGAGCGATATTTCACTATTCTAACGTGACACAATTAGCCTATACACGACCTCTTGAAAAGGTAGGTATGTGTGTGATTTACATACTAAATACATATAAATAACGATTCCATACAATAATAAAATGGAATTCATATTATTTATTGGACGTTTAGTTACGTAGTTGATGAATTCATTTTACCTGTATGGTGATTCTATTATCGTTTGAGAATAATGCAAATTTTATTAACATGGAGACTTAAATGCGGGGATAAGACAGATACAGATAATATTTTCCTATTTGATTAACATGGAGACTTGAATGCGGGGATAGGACAGATACAGATAATTTCCTATTTGATTAACATGGAGACTTGAATGCGGGGACAAGACAGAAACAGATAATTTCCGATTTGATTAACATGGAGACTTGAATGCGGGGATAAGACAGATACAGATAATTTCCTATTTGATTAACATGGTGACTTGAATGCGGGAATAAACAGATACAGATAATTCCTTTTTGATTAACATGGTGACTTGAATGCGGGGATAAAACAGATACAGATAATTTTCTATTTGATAAACATGGAGACTTGAATGCGGGGATAAGACAAATACTATAAAAGTGTCCAAACATCCCTAACGGCGTCTTAATTTAAGTGTCCAAACATCACGCCCGACGAATATAAAAGTGTCCAAACAAATACCGATAATTTCCTATTTGATAAACATGGAGACTTGAATGCGGGGATAAGACAGATACAGATAATTTCCTATTTTATTAACATGGTGACTTGAATGTGGGGATAAGACAGATACCGATAATTTCCTATTTGATTAACATGGTGACTTGAATGCGGGGATAAGACAGATACAGATAATTTCCTATTTTATTAACATGGTGACTTGAATGCGGGGATAAGACAAGAAAATCACTGATTTTAATAAAACAAATAACATAACTATCGAGGACCCTTAAAAAGAGCAAATCCCGGCTTACTAAATCAATTTTTTGAATTATCTATTCGACCATGGGGTTTCAACAATGCCAGCCATACAGATAATTTCCTCGTCCTCCAAAACAAAGGCCCACATCCGTGTCTGTCTCCTACATCCTCATTACCATACAAATCACCCGGCATCGTCTCGATTGACCTAGCAGAAGCCACTATACTCGTGTGGTGACCCCCACGTAATCAAATCAATTGCTTGTGTACGCGGTGCAGAATTATCCACTTAAAACCGAACAGTATTCGATATAACTAAAGTTCGTCTCAATTCAAAATGCACGCCGGCAAAATGCTAACTAAAAGGAACCGTTTCTTATTTTCGGAGACTAATGCTGTCAATCATCCCCTTTATTTGGCAAACCGTTTACCTTCTAACATAGTAAAGGAAACTCCAAACCACATGGACCTTCGGTCAGGAAATTTCTGGATGAACCATTCTCATAATGAGTTTGTTATTAGAAAAGTAGTAAAATAGCAGTTTTATTTAGTGATGGTCATTTTTCTTGAGCAAGAGACCATTTCAAACACTTTTCAAACACTTTCGATCCTTTAAAAAAGACCCGAATCCTAAGCCTCCGTCTTCGCTATTGCCAAGCAGGTAGTTTTTGTTATTTGAATAGAAATCATTGGTGGTCCCCTTTTTAAACCATGTATGATTCCTGGTGACAAGCTTAACGTTCACAACCTTGCACAGTGAGCGGGAAATAAGCCTCCCTTTGAGGAGTCCTCTTTACCGGCGTGCATCTTGGATAGAGACGAACCGTACCTTGTACAGTGAGCGGGAAATAAGCCTCCCTTTGAGGAGTCCTCTTTACCGGCGTGCATATTGGATAGAAACGAACTGTACCTTGCACAGTGAGCGGGAAATAAGCCTTTCTTTGAGGAGTCCTCTTTACCGGCGTGCATATCGGATAGAAACGAACTGTACCTTGCACAGTGAGTGGGAAATAAGCCTCCCTTTGAGGAGTCCTCTTTACCGGCGTGCATATTGGATAGAAACGAACTGTACCTTGCACAGTGAGCGAGAAAAATAATCCTCCCTTTGAGGAGTCCTTTTTACCGGCGTGCATCTTGGATAGAGACGAACTGTACCTTGCACAGTGAGCGGGAAATAAGCCTCCCTTTGAGGAGTCCTCTTTACCAGCGTGCATCTTGGATAGAGACGAACTGTATCTTGCACAGTGAGCAGAAAATAAACCTCCCTTTGAGGAGTCCTCTTTACCGGCGTGCATCTTGGATAGAGACGAAATGTACCTTGCACAGTGAGCGGGAAATAAGCCTCCCTTTAAGGAGGCCTCTTTACCGGCGTGCATCTTAGATAGAGACGAACTGTACCTTACACAGTGAGCGGGAAATAAGCCTCCCTTTGTGGAGTCCTCTTTACCGGCGTGAATCTTGGATAGAGACGAACTATAGTTTGTGCTCAAAATTTAAATAACAAATCTGTTGAAGCCGGCCAGCGAGGATAGCTAGGCTACTCAATGGGCGGGTCGGCCGTATGGCCGAATGTCTGGCTGACTTATAAATCATGCAATTATGGTCCTATTATCAGTCAGTTTGAGATGGTGCATCAGCATCATGGGTATAAATTCTGACAACAGTTAGATTGTATGATTCACGACCTGTACATAGCGTAGATGTTGGACTACGTATTGGTCGTGGTCGATGAGAATTATATTTGGTTCCAACCTAAGAAGCACCCTGCCAATCACTAACCTCAAAGGGATCAGGTGGTTAATAGTGTTTTGTTTGTATACATCTTGTGTCAAGGATGGTGACAATGTGCTAAACAATAAGTATATTGCATTTATATTGGCATATTTGCGTGTTCATATTTTTATTTAAATAAAATTGAAAATTTTGCATTTAATATCATTTTTCCTTCGTTTTTAGACAACTTGTAGTACCAAGGTTTGAATTCACGAAAGTTTGTTAATTTCAGTTTTCATAGTCTCGGATTGGCTTGTTACCGTGGTTTCAACAAACATGTATGAAATGTGCATCATTACATTCAAAATGCATGACGGTGTCTTCTACCGGTCACCATATTTGCTAGAAGCAAAAGTTTGGTGAAACTGGGCCCCCTAAACAAAACACAATTCGTCAAAACACCGCCTTGCAAAGCTTTCACTTCCCAAGAAACTATCTAACAATCATTCAGTCAGTTCATCGTTATCGTACTTACGACCATCTTAAAACTTCTACCAAACCCTGCTACTAACTCAAAACGGAAATCTCATACTAAAATTCCATCAACTTTACACGTTAATATTCATGTAAAAATTCCAAGGACAAACAACCGCGCACAAAACCGGTCAACGTTTTCGGAACGGTATGAAATGTGCAATTTACAATTTGCATAGTCGAGGCTGGTTCTCTCTCCCACTCTACAACATAAACCATAGCAAATTGCGCCAACTTACAATGGGACTAATTATGATATAAATATAACACAAGAAGGGGAAATTATACTAATTTGAAGCTCGCTATAAATTTCACTGTAACCAGTAATTTGAGTAAATATTTATGGATTCTAGGCTTTGATCGAGCATTAAAGTTGTCATGTCTTGTGCGTTAACTCATGTTTCGAATCTGATGGTTGATGCTTTAGATGATAAGGGGCGAGCCATCCATCTGTCTGTCTGTCTGTCTATCTGTCTGTCTGTCTCAAGTTCACGATCGACAGATGGTTGATCTGAAATTTCTTCTCCGACCACGTGTTTTGAAAATGTTCGATATTTGTCAAATTAGATTTATTTCAGGTCATGTTTTAGACTTCATGTTTGTGTCGCTTTGGAAACTTGTGTTTTTATCGAAATTGCGGTTACATTTTATTCACATGTGCAAGTTTGATAAGCGTTTAGATAGAACATTAAAATCCTTTGGTATTTGTAGTGAAACACTCTGCGATATACAACTAGTAAGAAGTTATGGGCTTTACTTCTCATATTATGTTCAAGAGGTTCAAAGTAAGGCTGGCCTTAGAGTTAAGAGCGAAGGGTACCTCTACGTCAAAAACCACAGACAATCTTCATTTTTAAATTATATTTCAAGAATGCACCTCAAAATCGAAAATCTTAGTAATCAGCGTGCTGTGATTTGGTAACCCCTACATACTGAATGATAAGTGTATCTAACATTATAATTAGTATGACTGTGATACTTATTTAATTAGTAATTTAATGAAATAAAAAATCACAGTCATACAATTCATAATGTAAAATGCATTTATTATCCAGCTTGTAGGGATTACCAAACCACAGCACGCTTATTGCTCAAATTGTTGATTTCGAGGTGCATTCTTGAGATATAATGTAGGTACTAAAACATAACAATATACCTTTTTCAGAATTGGTCTAGAACCCTAAGATAGAGCTAATCACGGCCCTTTAGATCTTCAATGACAACAATGCACAACAGTGAAAAATGCACCTTGACATAACTATCAAGGACCCTTAGATAGAGCGAATCACGGCTTTCTAGATAAATTCTGAAAATCATCTATTGGCTGCGATTTTTGACGTCAACGTGCCCATCAGAAAAATACACCTAGGCCTAACCTGGTCCTACCTTTTTACCTGGTGTAAGAGTAAGAACTAAGGGGTCTGCACGGGTACGGGCCTTGATATGTTTATTAAGACGGGCCCGGGTCGGGCCTGGGCCTTTATATCACTGAACGAGCAGGGATTTTTCGAGATTTTAATTTTTTTGTAATAAAAGAAAAGTAAACCCGAAAAAGTATAAAATTACCGTCACAATATTTTTGTTGTAATTCTTTTCGTTACATACTTTCACCATGGCAATAGTTAATAATTTCGTTTCATCTAATCTCCTTTTTTCCCACCCTGTCGTTCGTATTCCTTGCCAAATACTATAAAAATCAACTTGCTGATTTAACAGTTGAACGGGCTTTTACGGACCAATTTACACTTCAGGCGGGCCCGGGCTTTGATAAGCTCACTCAGTACGGGCCGGTACGGGCCCGGTGTAACAGAATATCTTTACCATTGGAATATTATTACTCAGATTGCGTTACACGTTGCGAAGCGAACTTCAGAAGAAAACGTGGGGTCTCAAAATAACGTTAACCTAACCTAACGTAACCTAACCTAACCTAACCTAACCTAACCTAACCTAACCTAACCTAACCTAACCTAATCTAACCCAATTTAACCTTAGTATAACGTAGCTTAACCTTTTCTTTGTTCGCAACGTGTAACGGCTGCTTGAGTGAGCGCGGGTATTAGTAATGATGGGCTATGCGTAAAGATATTCCAATACACCGGGCCTGTAATACCGGGCCCGGACCGGGCCGGGTTTCTATATTTAGGCCCGAGCAGACTTTTCAGTAGAGACTAGTCGTTGCATTGCACCGTACGGGGAAGGGTACTGAGTTCGATACCCAGACGAGAGAGAGACAGCCTGTGCGTGTTTACTATGACAGAACAATGAATGATGTTCAGTAAATCTCTATCGCTCTGTCAGTGATCGGACGCTGACCCCGACTCTTGATAATAATAATAATACCCGTAAACAACGCATGCAGCATTCAACGCCGCTAGGCTCAGATTACTCAAAGGTATTCCCCCCCCCCCCCCCCCCATGGAATAATGCAGAATAATCTTAAGGAATTTTCATTTTTCTTTATTTTTATGGCGTATTTTCTGTGTATTCTTTTAATTCATAGAATTCATAATGATTTAAGACTAAAGGTACCTTAGCTGGCTAACATTTTTTTTATTGATATCTGGATAACGCTTCTTGATATTGAAAAAGTGATTCAGAATGTCGATTTGTTTGGTTTGTATCAGCTAACCGATGAATTTCGAAATTTCAAACATTTTAAGTAACAATTTCAATATTTCAAAGTTTTTGAGTTCACCGCTTAGCTGATCTACACCAAATGGCCAATGGTATGAATCACTACTTTTTTTGATAATCTTGAAGGATCCATCTCCACAGTTTTGCACATTTTGTAACGGGATACAGAATTGATTGAGCTCTACAGTCACACTTATTTAACAATGATCTTGCCAGGATGCGTGGATTAAGGGCAGAGCTCCACACATCAGATTTATACTAGGTTTTGAAAATATTCTTCACAAGTACTATAGAAAGCATGGATAAAATCCTTAAAATCCTAAACGGTTATCTCGTTTCGAAAGGACGTTGAAACATAAATACGCCTCCTCCCCCCCTGCCCCCGCCCCCCACACGAAACAAGAGTGGTCTCTATGGACCAAAGTTGCAAAAATATGGGACGTTAAACCCAAATATCATCATCATCCAAACCTAACCGGGAAATGGAATCTTTGATTGGTTATCGCTCACTCGTCGACGGTGTTCGGAGCCTACAGGGTTGGTGGTTTAGTCGCTTTAAATTAAACTCCCTACTGCAAATCAGTTTCGATACTGAGTGGGTGGACTCTAAATGTGAATTTATTTTATTTATTTATTTATTTATTTGTTTAATCGAAACCTGAATTGCATCAAAGTGTCTTCGCCCTCCCCCTACCGCGAACACCCTCAGTTGCCCTGAACCCACCGGATCGCATTGCACTCTCTAACAACTAACATGATTTATCACAGTCTGTAGCTGCTTCAGTTATGCTTATCGATTTGACGCGACGAGTGGTTCGCTAGTTAGTTATTGATGAAGATGAAGTGAGGTATTCAGTGCATTATGCAGCAGGACTCGAACCCACGTACGTTGGCGTATACGGCTCGGAGCTACGCCTCTATCTTATCAACCCAACAATATCTGCAGTGTTGAAGTCAGCTATGATCCGGGGGGGGGGGGCGAAGCCCCCTTGGGAATGGTCATTCGCCCCCCCCCCCCTCCCACCCCCTCCCACCCCACTCCTCCGGGAATAAATTATTATTATTATTATTATTATTATTATTATTTTTTTTTTATTATTATTATTGTGCCTTTATTTACACAGAATTAGAGCGATTCAACGATGGTAAATATAATAAAGACAACAAAGGACAAAAACATTCACAGTAAAACCTAACAGGAAAATGGGCTACAAGCTCTATATATAACTTAATTTTTAGAAATGGTACAGTAATATTGCCTTCAAGGTTTAATGAGTAAATAAAGTGTTATGTATGTAACAAAAGTAGGTGACAAGAGAGCTGAAACAAGCAGAGAAGGACCAGGATTATCTAAACTCCATCTAAAATGCAACGTGAGTAAACATGTCAACATGGAATACATACACTTTCACATTTGTTGACATTTTTATAAGCGGATGCAAGAGTAAGGAAGTTTCCCGCTGAGCCTCTTTTTTCAACTTTTCTATATATTATATCTTTTTATACATTTTCTTTAAAAAGTTCGATTCTATATACAAATTAATTTTTACCTTTTTTCTTAGCTGGGTCGCAACCCACAGTTGGAGAAGCCCTGCTTTAGTGGAAAACGGAATATTTTATTGGAAAATAGACACATTCACGAGAAAGACCACTAAATGCTACATTTCAAGACATATTTTGTTCTGTTCTGTGATCTTTGATTGGTTATCGCTCACTCGTCGATGGTGTTCGGAGCCTCCAGGGTTGGTTTAGTCGCTTTAAATTAAAGTCTCCCACTGCAAATCAGTTTCGTTACTGAGTGGGTGGACTCTAAATGTGTATTTATTTATTTATTTATTTTACCTTGTGTCAGTTGTACAGTATTTTACAGCTATTTAACTGACAGAAGTCAAGGGTTCCGAAGGGTAGCTCGATCTAAAGCCTTAAACTCTGGCCTAAGCCCAAATATCAATCAATCTGGACCTATTCTAACTAGGATTGCCTTTAGATAATCGATATATCGATTGATTTAAGTCGATTATCGCGATCAATAATCGATTTTACCGGCCCGATTATCGATAGTGAAATTCATATCGAACGGGGGTGGGCGTATAGGCACCGAGATTGGCCACTGATGGCGCTAGTGAAAACGAATGAAGCGCTCCAAGTGGCAAAGTCGCGCTACAACCTGCTGAAGCAGCGTCGTTCTTCCTACGTCAATAAAGGGAAATTGTGAAAATTGTTTAATTAAATACGGGTTTTGATATTTTCGTGCAGATTATGAATCCCATCAGTAAATCTTAAAAAGGCAAGCCACCATTTTAATTAGGACACGTTTTAGACGTAAAAACAACAAATAACACACGACAAACACAAACAAAACAAGACAATAAAAGCCAAAACAAAAGCACAAAACAAAACAACAATACAAAATAAATACACATCAACAATAAAAAACAAAAGAAACACCAAACAAAAACAAGATATATCACAATAATATCCAGCACTATTTTCAACCGCGGAATGAAATCTTCAGCAGTTTGTTGCTAGATTTGGCCACATATAGCGCTGTATGTACTAACACACGGTGCCTATAGTTTGGGGACGGGAAAAAAGATAACCACTAACAAAAAGCAAACTAACCAAGACTGTGATGGATGACCAACAGGGATGACTCCAGATAAGCCCAAGTTGAACGTGTGCGCTCTGCAAAGACCGGTCACCGTCAACAGAGAGATTAAAGAGTTTTGTCTTTTCGGCTCGGAGTGCTTTGTCTCAACTCTATGAACAGATCTTGACATACACACTGTTGTCATTGAAATATGACGGGTCCTAAACTTTCAGTCTATATTTAGAGCTTTGAGATGCGGCTGAGGGCGTCTCTGAAATGTCCATATCGTCTAGCCTAGTACAATAATGCATGCAACAAATAGTGACATTTGAAATATCAATCATTGATTGGTTATCGCTCACTCGTCGATGGTGTTCGGAGCCTACAGGGTTGGTTTAGTCGCTTTAAATTAAAAGCCCTCCACTGAAAATCAGTTTCGTTACTGAGTGGGTGGACTCTAAATGTGAATTTATTTATTTTATTTTATTTTATTAATAACAAACGTCATTAATTTATTATACTAGAGCCTTAATTATGAAATATTTAGTAAGCTAATGACTTGTTTTATCCGTGGCATCCCATTGGTGGTTGCCATAGAGAAAACAACTAAGTAGCCATCTAAATATTTACCCGCAGTGCATAATACCGTGCTTTAGTTATTCTTTATTCTCTTTTCCGAAATGCGGTTGATTTTAGTGACCGCCATTAAAGTGTTGCTATCAAGAAGACCTTGGTCTCACATAGTTTGCCATGATATTTTTACCAACAATACTTGTAACGATAGTAAATTATACGTTCTATATATAGCATGGAATTAATTTGCAGTAGCAACTGAATCGCGTCAATTTTCAAGATGGCAGCGCACACAAAGATATGATTTTCACTATTGATCTAGAAAGCTGTGATAAGCTCTATCTAAGGCTCCTTATTTCTAGTTATGTTAAGGTGCATTTTTCACTGTTGTGCATTGTTGTCATTGAAGATCTAGAGGGCCGTGATTAATTAATTCTATCTAAAGGTCTTAGATCAATTCTGAAAAAGGTCAATTTCGTCTACAACCACCGTATTCAAAAGCAAAGTGAAGAAACTCTAATTTCGTCCCTATAACAATGGCCGCATTCAATTTGCAAACCTCTTCCCCTCCCCGTCCCGCCCACCATTGCATTATTCCAAAGCCTTTGATAGGACCCACGAGACCGTGGTATAGTGTCACACTAGAGTGAATATCAGCATTATTTCTGAACAATCTCTTTGTTTTTTCTGCCGTAACCGCAAAAGAGTCGCGATTTGACTTCGCCACAGTCACTTAATGATTTTAGCATGGAAACCACTTCCTGCCTGTCTGGGCAGCTTCTGTGCATGTGTTGTGCTATTTCCAATTAAAAACTGCAGATGATGCCTTCTCGCAACTTCTCTCTCTCTCTCTCTAACTAGTTGGTAGCGGTTCTGCAACGGGAGTGAATGTAAGAAACCATTGATCAAATGTGTTCCTGCCGCGTGTGGTCATATCAGTCTTAATGCATGCGACTTCCACACCGTATAACACATCGAACTATGGGAGACCGTATGACAGCAGCGCTGTGAGCGTTCCTGTTCACACAAAATGTCAGTATGCCCCTCGTTTGATGCATGCAATAATGATGTCGTGTAAATACAGATGGCTGTGGGACTGCTTAACCTACCCGCGCGCGAAGAGTGTGGTAGACTGTGTTATTCCATCAACCATTGTACGAGGTTTCACTTGTTTTTAGGATTCTTCAGCTGATTGTTATTTTAATTACATAACACATTAATAATTAAGGTGCTTAAGTATGTCAATATAAAAAATTACTGTAAATAATGTATTAGGCATATAAGATTTGAAGCACTGAAGCTGAGCTAGATATAATAGGTAACCTGAACGTCATCGCTCACAGCGCACTCTACCTTAGTCATACGGTCTCCCATAGTTGTCCCAAGGAAAGTATTCTGATGCTTACGACACAGCCGAGTCACAACTTAATTGTCTACTTCGCTAATTCCTACCATATAATCTAAACACGTCCATTGGGGATAATTTAAGACCTTCCGTTGGTTACCTGTAACGGTGGGTGTGGCCAAACCGCCTGTGCACTCGACTAAGCCGAACCATGCATTGACGAATGTGTGAAAGAACGCCGGGTATCTGTTGATTTTCTTTCAATTGGTGCGGTTGAAAGGGGCAGTAGACAATGTAACTGAGATCGGTACGCGAATACTTTCGTTGGGACTAGTATAGAATGCTGGACACTCGATCAGGCAATGTCTAAAATCTAAATGCTTCATACATTCAATCAAGTACAAGTACACTCATCAAGTGAAACCATTTTATTTAAACATGGTGTGTTTATCACGTACATTTAACCCGATTGAACACTTAAATCGATAATTAGTTATGTAGGTTTAACTCGTGTGATAAACGTAGTGATTGTTGCCATCTAAATAGTTGCCCAAACAACAATGATCAGCAATGTAAGTGACATAAAGAAGACGGCAGTGGAGCTGTGATTTTAGGTAACTAACGGCCAGTCTTACCATCTCCTAATGGGGCACTAGCAACACCAAAAGACAACAATGAAACAAATGAATTGAATCGATGGACAAACAACAAGCTGTCAAAAAATAATTTCGTCTGATTTTGGAAAACAAAACAAAAACAAACAAATACACATACAAAACTATCACTTGGTCGTTGTCTATCATTTAAAGTTTTAAATGGCGAGCAGTTACTATTGCTACACTTGTTTTTATTTCTATGGTTGCAACTTTATTATTTTGACAGCTGATGGTTTGTCCACCAGTTCAATTCATTTGTTCCATTGTTGTCTTTCGGTGTTGCTAGTGCCCTATAGGAACGTTATTTGTAGCAATTAAGCTATTTTGAGGATTTCAAGGGTTTTCATGGGTCGCTGCCATGGAGACAACAAGCTATTCGACGAATAAGTATAGTTATGGGGACACTGTAAGACTGGACCTAATATACACAACAGATAATCCGATCTAATAATCTGCATGTTTGTGGATATGTAGAACAATAGACCTTTTTCAGAATTCATCTAGAACCCTTAGATAGAGCTAATCACGGCCCTCTAGATCTTCAATGATAACAATGCACAACGGTGAAAAATGCATCTTAACATAACTATCAAGGACCCTTAGGTAGAGCTAATCACGTCCCTCTAGATCTTCAATGACAACAATCCACAACAGTGATAAATGCATCTTAACATAACTATCAAGGACCCTTATGCCGACATTACACGACTCAATACTTTCGTCAAACTTATTGAATTGAAGAACAAAAGCGAATCAAATACAGGTTGGTAAAACACTGCAACAATGCAGCTTCTATTAATTGATGCTTTTTTGTCCTTGAATTCAATAAGTTTGACGAAAGTATTGAACCGTGTAATGTGGGTATTAGATAAAGGAAATCACGGCTTTCCAGATCAATTCTGAAAATCATCTATTCAAAGACAGCTGAACTGTTTCAAACAAAACAGAAGAACGGAATAAATAATAGCACGAAATAAAACCAAGCGTAGATGTATAAATATGCCAAAACTTGACCCGGGGGGAGGAAGGATAAAATAAATTAACCGCAGACTGTGACAAATGCCATAAACCACGGATTGACCGACCGTTATAGTTGGTTATAGCGTTCACTCGTATCCAACATCCATCCACAGTGATTTATGTAAATTCACTAGATTCGCCTCCTAACTTCTCGACCGCCGGAGTATTACGAAGTATCACGAAGATAGCCGAGCGACTTGTTTCTTGTCATAATTATAGAGAATCGTCTGTCTGAGACCTGACTGAGTCGCTGTTATATTATGTCGGACTCTTCCCACTCACGGTTCACAGAGAGGGTGCGGCTGTTTGCACAGAGGCCGGACGCACCCAGATGTGGTGTTACTGTTTGCACAGGGGTTTGGCGCACCCAGATGTGGGGTTACTGTTTGCACAGAGGTTTGGCGCACCCAGATGTGGGGTTACTGTTTGCACAGAGGTTTGGCGCACCCAGATGTGGGGTTACTGTTTCCACAGAGGCGGAAGCACCCAGATTTGGTGTTACTGTTTGCACGGAGGCTTGACGCACCCAGATGTGGTGTTACTGTTTGCACACAGGTTAGACGCACCCAGATGTGGTGTTACTGTTTGCAAAGCGGTTGGACGCACCCAGATGTGGTGTTGCTGTTTGCACAGAGACTGGAAGCATCCATATGTGGTGTTACTGTTTGCACAGAGGTTGGACGCACCCAGATGTGGTGTTACTGTTTGCACACAGGCTGGACGCACCCAGATGTGGTGTTACTGTTTGCACGCAGGCTGGATGCACCTAGATGTGGTGTTACTGTTTGTACATAGGTTTGACGCACCCAGATGTGGTGTTACTGTATGCACCTAGGCTGGACGCACCCAGATGTGGTTTTACTGTTTGCACCTAGGCAGGACCCACCCAAATGTGGTGCGGCTGTTTGAACAGAGGCAGACGCACCCACATGTGGTGTAACTGTTTGCACCGAGACTGGACGCACCCAAATGTGGTGCTGTGTGGTGGGAGCCCTTGAATGTAACAATGTTCAGTGGTTAAGCTCTCTGTCAAGGACTGACGGACTGGCAGATACCATGACTAAGTACTGCCTGTGGTCGGTCGCGCTAAGAGTGATCCCAGCCAGTATCGACCACGCAATCTTCACGATTATTATATAGCCGGGATCAAATGCATTGTGAGGTGGGTCATAGTGGTTGGTTGGTCGGTCGATGCTGGCTTACGTTATGACACATGCAGCCGTGCAAGCATAGACTCCAGCCAGCAGCCATGTTAAACAGCCATGTTATGCAGCCATGCACTTATACGCCTTAATATTTATTTTGTATTCATTTTTTTTATATTTTATAGTTTTTAATGTAAATAGTTTTAAAAACTTCCTTTGTCTTACTTATAATTAAACTTATTTTAGCTGTACAGATGTGGCGAGGGTAAAAGCTTAGCTTTATAAAGAGTTTCCAGTATAGAAATTGTGTTTCAGAGGTAATGCCCGGAAAATCATTCAATACAAGCAGAAGTCGAGTAAGGCCCGGTTTTTCAATCGGTTAACGGGGCCGTTAGCTGACGGTCCGTAATCTGTAACCCAATAAACCCTATGCAGATAAGAGACCGGCAGCTAACGGCCCCGTTAATGACCGATTGAAAAACCGGGCCTAAGTCACGTTGGCGTGTGAATGGTATGTATATTGGTTTGTTTATTTATATACATAATTTACATATTTTATTTATTTTATTTTTATTTATTCATTTTATTTATTTTATTATTTTATTTATTTTATTTATTTATTTTATTTATTTTATTTTTATTTTGTAAATGTATATATTTATAAGTATTTTAATTGACAAAGAACAGTGTATGGTATAGTCCTATATTTTTAATTTGTACACTAATTATTGGCTGCAAAAATTTAATTCGGTCTTCCGGGTCGCGAAACGTATAGTTTGGGAAACGCTGCCCTAATCAACCACTCACTCGTCAAACATTCACACACCGACATACATGACACCTCAAACAACAACAACAACAACAACAACAACAACAACAACAACAACAACAACAACAACAACAACAACAACAACAACAACAACAACAACAACAACAACAACAACAACAACAACAACAACAACAACAACAACAACAACAACAACAACAACAACAACAACAACAACAACAACAACAACAACAACAACAACAACAACAACAACAACAACAACAACAACAACAACAACAACAACAACAACAACAACAACAACAACAACAACAACAACAACAACAACAACAACAACAACAACAACAACAACAACAACAACAACAACAACAACAACGTTCTACTCCAAAACTATCGATCGCACCGCTATTACCAAGATATATAGGTACGAGTTCGTTCGTAAACCCGTGCCCAACCACTAATCATCAGTTTTACGCTAACCACCATCGATCTACCGATCAGTCTGAGGTCAATCACTTTTCCCCCTCCCTCAACCGATCGACCGACTTCTATATACTCAAAATTGAACACCTATTTATTCCGTTCTCGGAGCAGCGGATCGATTGACGTGTACGACTATACCCGAGTATTACCGACTAGAGCCGAATACAATAAATCACACGGAGCCAATCATATACAATACATAATAGCGCCAACTCTGAGATTATGGGGCTCGTCGACCGACAAACAGAGTAGGCAATAAACAAATAGGTGGTGGACGATTCGAAATGGTCCACCAATCAACCATTATCCAACTCGATCGACCCGCTAGACGAAATTACAAACAGATGGTTGATGGTTTGTGGTGGCCGCGAGAGTGAGTGAGAGCTATTTATTTGGGATAGTTCTGCGTTTCGAAGCTAAACGAAACTGCCAATAGATGGAGCCACGGGTGGAGTTGGTTGATAGATGTTTTACCAGACAAAAATGCCAATAGGTGGCAGCACAAGTGGGGTATATACACGAAAAGCGGACACATCTTATTTATTTTTTTATTTAATGTCTATCCTATTCAGTTATAAAAACTGATTAACAAAGGAGGACCTTAAATAAACTATAGGCTATGCAAACAAATTTAGAATAGTTCCTCGTTTGAGCGCTAGACGAAACTGCTAAAAGATGGCGCCACATGGTTAGTATACTTAGGAAGCCTACGTGCATAGTATTATTGTTGGTAAAAACGTGGCCACGTAGTTTGTTGGCCACCATGACTTTACCATCTTTAAGGCAGATTTGGTTAAGTCATAGTTACTGAAACATTTGATATAATATGGCCAAAACTGTGTGACTTGAATAGCGAATCAAAAAGTATCACCCATATGGCCATAAGTGACTCGGACAAGTAAATAAAAAAAACTATTACTTATATGGCCTCGCTTGTCTACAATGATGATGTATAGGTGTGCACGAATAAGGGAGAGATTTTGAATAGTCCCTAATGGGCCACTAAAGAAAACTTTCAACAGGTCGGCACATTAATTGATTGAGTATAGTTCATAGATGTTCTACCGGACAAAACTACCGATAGGTGGCAGCACAAGGTGGGATATATACACGGAAAGCGGAGATTCAGAAAAGATCCTAATAGGCCGCTAAAAAAAACTTCCATCAGGTCGGCCCATTCATTGGTTGAGTCTAGTTCATAGATGTTCTACCAAAAACAACTAAATAAATAGCAGCACACGAAGGGTATGCAAAACTAGCGGAGGGATTCAGAATGGTTCCTCGTCTGACCGCTGAACAAAACTCCCAACAGATAGCGCTACAAGTTAAGCATAGTATCGTGCACAGTTGTTCTAACAGTCAACAGATGGCAGCACAAGTCTTTAAAAATAGTACACAACCTATCTACTATAGGTAAAGCAGCTAAACCGGTACAACGTACAAACGTACATTGTAATCATTCTTCGGTATTTAATTAAAACTCCCGGCATTATAACTTATATAAACACTACATTATTACATTAAATTAGCGAGAATATCGTTGCCGTATGACGTAAGACTTTAGTACACAACTTAATGTGTGTCGCCCGCAGCGCCATTTGCAGTAGACGTTAAGAAATTACGGAGCCATTGCACATTCATGCTATTGTTTTATGAGCTATATTTCACAATTATCATGCGCCGCAATTAGCCTTAACTCGTTGTGTAATTTACATATTTAATAAATAGTATAACGATATTATTATTATAAAATGGCATACATAGTATCACAATGTTTTGTAACTTTATTAATGATGAATGCGGGGATAAGACAGATAATTTCCTATTTGATTAACATTGTGACTTTTATGCGGGGATAAGACAGATACAGATAATTTCCTATTTGATTAACATGGAGACTTGAATGCGGGGATAAGACAGATATAGATAATTTCCTATTTGATTAACATGGAGACTTGAATGCGGGGATAAGACAGATACAGATAATTTCCTACTTGATTAAAATGGAGACTTGAATGCGGGGATAAGACAGATACAGATAATTTCCTATTTGATTAACATGGAGACTTGAATGCGGGGATAACACAGATACAGATAATTTCCTATTTGATTAACATGGAGACTTGAATGCGGGAATAAGACAGATACAGATAACTTCATATTTGATTAACATGAAGACTTTAATGCGGGGATTAGACAGATACAGATAATTTCCAATTTGATTAACATGGAGACTTGGATGCGGGGATGAGACGATACAGATAATTTCCTATTTGATTAACATGGATACTCGAATGCGGGGGTAAGACAGATACAGATAATTTTCTATATGATTAACATGGAGACTTCTTCTTCTTCTTCTTCTTCTTCTATAGTTGTATGGTCGAAGAAGAAGAAGAAGAAGTCTCCATGAATGCGGGGAAAACACAGATACAGATAATTTCCTATTTGAGACTTGAATGCGGGGACTCTAAATAATCAATATATTAAACAAAAGAAGCTCCGTTACCATCAATATCAATACCAACAACATATATATCCTCCTAAACGACTTCCAATTATATCGAGCTCATCCAGATACCGGAAACGCGTCCCTTTCCTTATAAGATCTCACCTCTGTTTAGCGCATCTGTCTCTCCACATTTCACCTTTTTTAATTTTATTAAACGCTAAACGTTTCGGCCTGTAGATCCGAACATATCTGAAAACCAACTCTACCAAAGAACACCGCAAGAAAGAAAGAAACAAAACAAAACAGCCGACAAATACATAGCTACTCTCTATAGTCTAGTTTATTTAGTACTTCCGCTATTTAGTGGCATGTTCTAGAAAAGTTAAAGTTACGCTTACAGGCCAGATGAGATCGAAAGAGACGACAACAAACTAGTTTTTGGTTTCCTTAGATGGGGGTTTACACTACTTAAAATAGTATGGGACTACGATCGGTCGGCGATAACGCTTATTTACATACATCTCTGCCTCGACTTGAATAAATAAATATATTAGAGCGGAGGGCTCACGCATCAACGGGAGGAATTCCTAAGGTGATCTCTTAAATACGCGTAAAGTTGATTCATTCACAACGCACAGAATTCTGTTCTGTGCAATCGATGGCGTATTAATTAATTGACTACTAATTGATTTAGGGCCCGTACTTCAATGTCCAGTAAGCCCAGTTTGGCCAGTTACTATTGGCCGTTGTCATGGCGAAAACAATTCAACTGAAAAGTAGATTTTAACTGAACATTGAAATACCAACCCTTGGAACAGATAATAAACAAAGGGAAAGATGGGTAGCTCGCAATATTTTATGGATGTCTTGAGAACGCTTCAAGTTATTGAAAACGTCATTGATATCCTACTTAGAATGTGCTTCTTTATCAACTAAACAACGAATTTAAAACTTTCAAACATTGCAATGGTTACGTTTTTATTTTTGTAATTAATAAATTACATGAATAAATAAGTGACAAAACAAATTAAAGATGTTGAACGAGTCTTTCATACCAGTAATTTGCTTTCGTGTCAACTAAACAATGAATTTAAAAACTTTCAAACATTGCAATTGATACGATTCATTTTCATTTCTGTAATTAATAATAGATATCTCAAACTCAGTTTCAAATGTGTCGGATTGAGTGGTGGTTTTCAACCGTTATCTACCTGGCATGAAACTTGACTTGCGGATACTAAGTTTGCCAGACTGCGGAATTTCTTCGTTCTCCTCTCCTGCCTTTCCACAAATTTATTCTTCTATTTTTTGTAATTAATTAATTAAATTATTGAAATTTTAAAAACACATCATTCTTCAGCTGATACGCAACCAAATTCGCGCTTACGTATCACTTTTTCAGTCCTGAACCGTTCTCAAGATATCAAATTAGGTCTTCTTTACCCATAAGTCGATACCCCCCCCCCCACCCCTCCCACCCTATATCATCGTCACTCGTGACACCAAAATCACTCCACCTTCATCTCTCCACCAAGTTGTATACAATAAAATGAATATATAATGACTTACAGCACAACCGGCCGTCGTTCGTTTTCGTTGTCTCTTTCTCTCTCTCCGCTAACTTGCAGAACCAGTCAACTCAACTCTGAAACAAGTAGGTATACATAATGTTACTTCAAAACAATCTGTCTATATACATATTGTTGTTGTGTTGTGTATAGTAAGTAATAATACAAGGCTCAAATTTCACATCATGTGCGCGCGCAACTCTCTAGCACTTGTTCTCGAGTCACATTAGTGCATAAAACGCTTGTAACATGGTTGTTATTCGACGTTCTGTGTGTTTTATTTTTCCTCGTTTTTTTTTTTTTTTTTAAGATTAGTTTTATACCACAAATGTACATAACGAGTTTGTACGAAGACGACGAAGACGAAGATGATATCTTTGGTAGGGATCAAGATTTACAAACCAAGATATCGTTTTATTACGATGGTTTTGTGCACCCCTTGTTGTTTTGCTGTGTGAAGGAATAATTTGTTCGGTATAGGTGTGTGAGTGTGGACGGTCGTTAAGTTGTGGGTATTGCTGAGGACATGAATTGTTATCTGTGCTA
This sequence comes from Isoperla grammatica, assembly GCA_945910005.1. Lineage (NCBI taxonomy): Eukaryota > Metazoa > Arthropoda > Insecta > Plecoptera > Perlodidae > Isoperla > Isoperla grammatica. The sequence goes on from OX246749.1 coordinate 31,717,675, forward strand.
ATTGGGTCCTTTAAATCCCCTGGTGAGAGAGCGTCGAACTCTAGACCAGACCTTGTCACACTGCGCCCACTAGCCAGCCGTTAGGTTAACAGTAGTTAAGTGAAATTCGTATGTTATAGGTATTGGTCTCGATTGATTAAAACCGCCCAAAAATAACGTTTTTTTTATTGAATTATGATAGCACTTCCAAATATTGAAAAAGTGATTCTGATCCTGTCTTTGGTTTTGTATCAGCTAAGCAATGGATTTAAAAAGATTCACAGTTTGTTATCGTCAAGATTGTTATTTTATTTATAGTTAAATAATAAATAATTACCAAAGAAATAAAATACGATCAAAAAAATATTTTTTTTTAACTTTTTAAACCCATTGTGTAGGTGATACAAAACAAACGCAGGATCAGAATCACTTTTTCAATATTTGGAAGCGCTCTCATGATATCATAAAAAGAACATTAATTTTGCGCGGTTTTAATACCCAGTCCCGTTCATACGTTCACATTACATAAAAAACCGCACAAAAAAATCATTTTTAAATTATATCTCAAGAACAGACTTTCAAATCGAAAATCTGAATCAACAACGCACTGTGGTTGGGTAAGCTCTACATACTGAATGCTCTTAGTTGTGTCTTACATTATAATCAGTATAGTTATTAAATCTAATTAATTTTATTACTAATTATCGATTTAATAATCAAAATAACTACGCTAATGGTTATAATATTTCATTCAGTAGGTAGGGATTACCAAAACAAAATGCGCTGTTGACTCAGATTTTCGATTTCGAGTGGCCAGGGGGGCAAGTCAATGGGGGTCAACGCTTATTGCTGTGCGCCCTTGTAATGGGTCCGCGCATGACAGAAACACGCGTTTGTTCTTACAGATTACGTCATTTAAGACATCGGGCGCCGTAAAAACAACGTGTTTTATTTTCAAACTTCCTTAATTTTTCTGTTTTTTTCGCCCAAGATTTACGTCACCGAACGTGACTTTTTCGACCCAGATGGATTAAAACCCTAATCCTCGCATGAATGTTGTTTCCGCCCGACTGTCTCTCTGTCTGTCTGTCTATCTGACCGTCTCTCTGTCTGTCTGTCTGTCTGTCTGTTTGTCTGTCTGTCTGTCTGTCTGTCTGCCTGTCTCTGTCTGTCTGTCTGTCTGTCTGTCTGTCTGTCTTACTGTCTGTCTGTCTATCTGCCTGTCTGTCTGCCTGTCTATCTGTCTGTCTAGTCACGTGGTTACGGTCGTATTATTTCTATAGTTTCGGCAATCATGACTTTACCAATCTGCGGTAAACAAAGTAAAGCCCTGGCGGCAAACAATCACATAACCACTCTCTTAGCAACAATGTAATATACAGGCTATGGCCTTACAACGCTACCTACTGATAGAGCGAGAAACCACTACAGCTCTATCTAACCCTATCAGTGGCGTACCCACACACACACACAATAATATTAATTTTTCGTATGAATACCCGTTATAGGGTGCACACCAGCGTTACCTGATGTGCCCCTCTTCAGGTGACTAACTAGGTTATTAGGGTGGTAAGGGGGGGGGGGGGGTTATTAGGGTGTTTAGATAGTTGGGAAGGAATGTCCGAGGGCTGATAGTAGGACTCAATCTCAGCATTCGCCTCTTTACGACTGAGGAAAACCTCAAAAAAAAACCTTCGGTGGGGACTGCCTTTAGCCGCGGAATCGAACCGGCGACCTACCGAATTAGAGTCTCGCGTCTTACCGCTGAGCCACCTCTATAGTGGACCCAAGATTACTTTACACCTGCTTTCGTCACAGGCGAGGCACTCGTAGCCAACCGGCGAACCACCCGAGACACATCCGGGCCAATACCGATCGCTGATTGGCTACGAACCAGTCGCCTGTGACGAAATCATGTGTAAGGTAGTCTTGGGACAACTATATCAGTCAACCTTATTCGAGATGGTCTCTACCATTACGACTTCCTGTAGTCTCGACAGACTGAAAATAATAGGTTATGAAAATTAAGTAAATCACTATGATTAGCCCATTCCAATTCACAGTTCACTCACACAGTAACAATGTCAAGCTAGCTAACATTAATATAAGCTAATGAAGAGCCGACCGAAACGATGCTATATAATAACTCATTATTATTACAGTGTAACGTGTAATCTTTGTGATTAGCTAATCGAGACGATGAGTTTGTGATTATCTGGGATTGAGAAGAGGGTAATTGATAAAGAAGTGACCGATTGTTGTTGTTTTATTGTAATTAAGGCCAGTGTAGGGCACAATGTACGCTTTAGCCTGACGAGTGATGATGGATGAAGAGACAGGGTATCCTTTCGTTGCCTCGTACGACTGGCAGAGTCACTCTGGTTCTATTCTACCCCGGTCCCAGACGGGTTGTAGTAGCTACATGACTCATCAGTTCTCGAAATACACTAAATGGCTAAAACAAGAACTTTGTAACTGTTGACTCACACAACCCCCAACCGACGAATTAACGCCAAGAGATGTTAGGCCTATGTCTGTGTCTGCATAGACGTGGGGTATGATGTTATATAATAATACACTCATTATTATAACAGTGTATAACGTGTAAT